>CM077095.1:171440289-172152789 GCA_039513925.1 Platanthera zijinensis
AACTAAAAAAGGCTAGAGGAGAGAGGTCTATGAGCCTAAATACATGTGCTTTATTTATTTAGGATTTGTAACACTCTCCCGCAAGTTGGAGCATACAATTTGCAGGCACTAAGATTGGAGAGGAATAGTTGATATAGCGGCCGGGACAAGACCTTAGTAAGAATATTAGAGATTTGATTGTCAACCGCACATGTAGTACGATCAGTTTTCAAAGCTGAACTTTTTTCCGGACAAAATGACAATCAACTTCGATATGTTTGTTCGCTCATGAAACACAGGGTCTCGGCGATATAAATAGCAACTTGACTATCATAAAAGAGAACAGTCGGGGATGGAAGGTTGACACCTAAATCATTGAGAAAAATTTCTAGCCATGAAAGTTCATAGACAGCGGCAACCATGGAACGATACTCCGCTTCAGCTGAAGACCGAGCAATAACAATTTACTTCTTGCTACGTCAGATAACCAAGTTCCCGCAAAATATGTGTAGTAGCCGCTTGTGGACCGGCAATTGTCGAGGGACCAAGCATAGTTAGCATCACAATATGCAATGAGAGACAAAGAAGTAGAAGGCTTATACACCAGACCTTGGCTTGGAGCATTTTTCAAGTATCGAAAAATATGCTCAACTGCATGAAGATGAGACTTGAGAAGGTCTGAGGAGCATGCTTGAAACGACTAAAAACAAACCGGCCGCAAAGGAAATGTCCCGTCGCGTAAGAGTAAGGTAGAATAGCTTGTCAACAAGGTGGCGATGGTACTCCGAATTAAGAAGAATTTGATCAGTTTGAACCATGAGCACAGAGCTTGTGATTGACATCCATAGGTGTATCCACATGCTTACAACCAGAGTAGCCTGAAACATGAAGTAGATCAATATTTCCGCTGTGACAAGACCATCAGGTCATCGGGCTACCTTTATTCCCAAGAAGTGGCGGAGTCGTCCCAAATTCTCATTTGAAAATGAGGGGCAAGATATTGCTTGATTTGGGCGATGACAGGAAAATCATCTTCAGTAATAAGGATGCCATCAAAATAGACTAGAAAATCACTGTGCCAGATGGGAAGTTGTCGAATAAATAGGGAAAAGTTTGCCGAGCTTCGGGTGAAGCCAAGCTCACAAAATAACATGATTAAATTTCTAAAATCATCTCGTGAAGACTGTTTGAAATCATAATGTGATTTCTCCCAGTGACAGACGGACTTCCTCTTGGTTATAATAACCAGGAGGTTGTTGCATGTACACAATCACCAGGAGATCGTCGTTGAGGAAGCATTTAAATATCAAGCTGAAGGAGCGGCCAATGACGTTGAATAACAAGGAAAGTAAAACCCAAACGGTGCTAAGTTTTGCGACCAGAGAAAAAGTCACTTCATAATCAAGGTCATATTGTGAGTAAAACTTCTGGAAACAAGACGAGCCATGAGGCGGTCAACTGGTCAACATTCCCATCGGATGATGCTTCACGGTGAATACTCACTTGCAGCTCACTGTATGTTGATTAGGAGGAAGAGGAATAAGGTCTCATGTGTGATTGGCCCATAGAGCTGTCATTTCCTCATTCATTGCCGCCCTTCACCTCAGATGCTAAAGAACTTCTTGCACAGAAGACATAGTGGAAATAGAGGACAAAGACGTCACAACCTGCGAGGGGGAGAAGAGAGGCGGTGTAAGGTTACATAATTAGAGAGAGGGTGAGCGGTAGAAGAAACCACATCTTGGGAAGGAACCGTAGGAGGATCAACAATCTGAGGAGCAACATCAATAGATGGCAACGATTGCAAGACATCAGAATGAGGACAACGACGAGTGTACACTTGTAGAGGAGGAGAGGGGGGCACAAGAGATGTAGGAAGCAAGGGAGGAGAAGTGTGAGTGGGAACAGCCGGACGTCGAAGAGCATCGAGAGATATAGCAGGAGGAGGTGTTGAGTATAATGGTTGATCCTCAAGGAAGGTAAGATCCGCAGAGGCGATCGTTATCCCAGTAGTGGGAGAGTGACACATATAACATTTCTGTGTACGAGAGTACCCAACGAAAATGTACTTGGTAGCATGCAGAGTCAACTTATCAACAAGAGATCCAAGATGGAGAAAATAGGCACACCCAAAAACCCAAGGAGGGAGTCCGAAGGGAGGTATGGAAGGAAACAAAATGGAGAAGGGAGTAGCAAAATTGTGAACGGTCGATGACATGCGATGGAAACAGTAAAGTGCCAATATTGCGATGGAATATGCATTTGGAACATAAGAGAGCGAAAAACCACCAGAAGGTGACGGTTCTTCTGCTCGACAGCACCATTTTGTTGTAGTGTATAGTCATGTGATGTTTGATGGGGAATGTCGGGGAGATTACAGTGTGTATGGAGAACAACGAGGCTGGAAGGTAGAGCGATGTTGCTTGCCGTAAATGCAAGTTTACATTGAAACTCGAAAAGTGGAAAGTCAGGAGGAGCTTTTCGGAGGATAAAAAGGAGTATGGTCGGGGAGACGATGCCAATCAACGAAAGTAACCGAGGATAACACGGGAGGGGGAAGGTCCAAAGTGTAGAGCCCATTTGATAGTTGGCTGATACAAATGACACGCTGCATCCGTTGATCCTACGCCACAAAAGAAAATGAGGTAAAGTTATGGAATAATCATGGACTTGAGTAAGACAACTAACAGAAAGTAAATGAAATTTAGAGTCAGAGACATGAAGAGCAGAACAAAGAGGAACGAACGGAGTCACAAAAACATCGCCACAACCGCATACAAGGGTGGTATCGCCATTCGCAACGGTGATAACTTGAGAATGAGTATCCGTGTACTGAGAGGGCGGTTGTGGAGAAACGTGATTGGTAGGCCCGAAGTCCACAATCCAAGAGGAGTCAAGAGGAAGAGAAGATATGTTAGTATGGAGGAAGAGGGCACGGGGTTGTGGGTGCGTGTAAGAAGCTCCCGCAATCGTCGGAGTTCATCCACAAGACGTCGATGTCAACACGGGAACTAGAAAAGAGAGCTTGGGGTGGTGGATAGGAGGTTCCATGATGGGTGGCAGTGAGCACAAACAGCAAGAAGCGACAAACTCAGGAAGTGGGGCGACAGCCGACAGAGAGCGCGCGCAGGCATAGCAGCAGGCTTGTCAAATAGAAGTAATGAATTGACAAAGAGCAGCAAGCAAGACGAGCAGTGAAAACAGTTGCAAACAGGTGCAAAGGCAAGCAAGAGCGAGTATCCACGAGTGAACAACAATCAAGGACCGACAAACGCAGAGACCGGCGGGTACCCAGGGCAGAAAACATTTTCCCGCAGACATCAACGGTCGAGCGGGCTACAATTCTGCATGGACAGCAGTAGCGGCAGTCGCACAGGTCACGCATGAAGCAAAGGACAAAAGAGCTCTACATACAAAAGGAGTCGCAGTTATAGATCTCTTTTTTTTGAAGCCTGCATTCGCATTAGAAAGAAAAGAGAAAAAGGGACCACAAAAGCGGGTCAGAAAACAAGGATGTTCTCCCGGTCCCTCTGAACAACCTCTGAGAGAACCGGCGGGAAGTCCTCAAAAAATGTCCACTGGAAAGTACAGGAAATAGCATGGCGCGAACAAAAATCCGCAGCTCGATTGGTCGCCCGCGGAACATGGCGGAGCAGGACACGAGGAAGCTCGAAGAGGAATCCCAACGTATCAGCGTCCGGGAAGCGGGCATCCCAAAGACGCGAGTCAAAGTAGCGTTGACAATACTTGATCAAGTTGAGGCAGTCACCCTAAATGATCACCCCTGAAGCATCAAAGCAGTCAACCGTGAGGTAGTCCCGAATGGCAGCCAGGGCCGCCATCTCCGTTCGGCCTGGGTCCCATTGCAAAAGCGACCGGTCGGCCGCAAAGAGGACCGTACCAGAGGAGTCACGAGCCACAATCCCCAACCCGGCTTGGCGAGAAGGAAGAAGAGCGTCGTCGATGTTTATCTTGAGCCAGCCCGGGGGGGGGGGACACCACAGGGTAGAAGGCGGTCGGGAGGGCCGGGTGGTGTCCCAGTTCGCCTGGGTAGGGAGGCCGCCGATCGAGAAGCGGACTCTAACACCCGCATCGCAATAATGGTGGGAGTTGCATACTCTTGGAGGTGGATCCTGGCGTTGCGCGCCTGCCAACAATGATAAACCGCAAAGCCAAGAAGGGTAAACGTGCTGGAGCAGGCCGAGTTGGAGAGGCCATCCACGAGGGCAGTCCAAGAAGAGACACGGGGTAGGGTCAGCCCCCACCGCTGCAGCGCCGTCCCAACAACCTGGAGGCAACTACATTCGCCGAGCAGATGGTCCCGCGACTCAGGAGCGATGCAGCCTCAAGGGCAGTTTGTCTCAATCGCCATCCCGCGGTGGGCCAACCAAGTCCGAGTAGAAATAGCATCCAAGGAGAGACGCCACCAGAAGGAACGCTCGCGGGGGCGCATCCGGAGTGTTTTAATCCAGCCCGCATCCTGCGATGGAGGTGGGAAGAGGACCGCGTAAGCGAGGCCCGTCACAGTCCGCCCCGAGAAGCGCGGAAGTAAGGTAGGAGTATCTTGCTGCAGATCCGGGTCCACGGTGACCTGAAGGATCAGAGTGATCAGCTCAGCCCCAAAAAACTGGCGAAGGAAGTCCAAACTCCAACCATCATGATCGTCAAGGAGGTCCGCCACCATGAGGCCCTCTAACCCACAACAGTCAATGAAAGTGGGCCACCGCGCAAAGTCCAAATCCAAGAGCCAGGTCTGCTGGAGCACCGAGATAGAAGCCCCATCCGCGATTCACCTGTGGAGAATAGGATCCAAGTGCGCCATGCCCTCATGAAGGATGCGGAGAACCGGCGAGTCCCCGCGCCGAGGAGTGCCCCTGAGAAGACGGTCGTCGTACCGATGCCGAACGATAGAGTGAAACACGCTGGCGGTCACGGAAGACACAGACGAGCACGACAACCCGATAAAGAGGGCAATAGCATGAGGCGGGCATGTGCTGGAATCGGGAACGACGGGTACATCGGGCACTGCTAGGAAGCCGTAAGGAAGATGCACATAGCAGGCTTTGTCAGCCTTACAGGAAGCGGCGAGCATGCGCAGGAGGAGGGCACGGAGAGCTCTGCAAACATAGGAAGAGAGCGCACAGAGGCGGGTACAACGGGTGTTGCGGGGTGAGGAAGAAGCAGTCGCGTGGATCGAAAAATACCAGGTGTCATGATCACGAATCGGGAGGACACGACATTGTGGTCACGATGCTACGACGGGGTTGCGGCCGCGAAGCTACGACGGCCTGAAAATGCAGGCGGACACACTGCGTCCATGACGTTGTTGCGGTCAGAAGAGGCAGGCGGGACCCACAAACCGAGTCTATAAAAGGAAGTGGACAGGGGGAGTGTCCACGACAGACGGCAAGAGAACACAACCGTAACCATGAGCACTGAGTTGTCCCATTGAGGGAGACCGCGGATAGAGCAAACGAAATAGTCCTAAGCCGTGAGAGCAGAGGCTCAATCAGGCCGGTTGGATCAGATAGCTCTGATGCCATGTGAAAATTGAGAATAAAAATGACCAATATTTTATTATTCTCAGAAAATTAAACTACATTGTACAATGAGTCTCCTTTTATAGAAAAAAAGAGCTACCTACAAGCTCAAGACGTGAGACTAAAGGAGAAGCTAGAGGACAGAGGCCTTATGGGCCGAAATACATGGGCTTTATTTATTAAGGATTTGTAACATATATATACGTGTGTGTGTGTCTGTAACACAGGACAAATGTATAGGTGGATAACTAGTAATGGTCTAACCCTAGATGCCATGCAAGAAAACTACAGTGAGTGTAATGAAACCACACTGAGTATAATGAGATTGCAAAGGCAAACACATATATAACGGGCAATCATACGAACAAGATGCTTTCCACACAAACCTACTGCGATACACATGCAAATGATTATGCAATTACTCTCCTCCGTGCAATTAATTAAAGAATATTGATTTTAAATTCATATATTTAATCACATTTAAGCACAAAATTTGAGTTGAGCAAGGGATAATTGCAAATTAATTAAGACAACTAAAATTAAGTGTTAATTGAAGAGGGATCGCCGTGCAAGCTAAAATTAAAAGAGTCCAATTAACTAAAAGACAGTTTTCACTAAGAATATATGCATATTCAAATGATGTGAAATCCAAAACAAAAAATAGAATTCACCAATACATCGACATCGGTCATGAAGTAAGGGAAATTGATGTATGGTGGCTGCTCAAACCGGATATTGGTCGTATGAGGATTGGCGTTCGGGTAGGGAGGATGTTTGGTGGCTATTATGAGTGGGGAGAAAAGTTGATGGGGCTGGCAGAGTATCGTTGAAGGAGAGGGAATGTTTGGAAGGGGGAAACGCGACCTCAAAACAAGGAGGTCGCTCGACGGCGGAATAAATGCGGCCTCAAAACAAGGAGGTTGCCCGACGGAGCTTGCGGAAAAGCAACAAGAGTTCCCAAGAAGCAAACAAGTAGACAACACAGACACCACGAAGAGGAGCCCGCACACTGCGGTTAGCAAACAAGGAAACCGCACAAAGACACCAGAACGGTCAAGAAGAGGAGTTCGCATGGAGTCCGTTCCGCGAATCGATGACTTTGATACCATGTAAAAACTTAAAAATATAAATAAAAATATGTTTTTATTCTCCTTGAATCTAATTATTACACATGTGCACCCCTCTCTGTATAAAATAGAGAAAGTGAGAGAATGTACAACAGATGATCTGAGATTAAATACTTAAGACGGTTACAATAAAGGTAACCGCCCGGACTACAACAGGTAGCAAGAACAGATCAACAACACTGAGCGATTATACATGGGTAGCCGCACGACCTTTATACACAGTACATCAACATTCAACACCGGGTAGTTACACGTGGGTAACCGCCTGTCCTTCTCCAATCAATCAACACCGAGCGGTTACACATGGATAACCGTCCGACTTTTATACAAAGGCTACAACAATCAACACCGGGCGGTTACACGATAACCGTCTGACCTTTATACAGATTAGTTCAGCATTATGTATATTACATAAGTATATATGTGTGTGTGTGTGTGTGTGCACGCGCATGCGCGCATCTATGTTGTTAAAGACGCAAGCCGCACCGAGGCGCAAAGGGGCCCTAGAGCCTAAGCGCAAGGCGCAGATGCGCGCCTGAGGCGCAAAATTGGGGAGAAAAAGAAATTGAGCAAATTGGGCGCCAATTTCACTGAAATTGAGCGTATTGGGCGCCCAATTCGCTGAAATTGAGCGAATTGAGCGCCCATTTCGCTGAAATTGAGCCTAATTCGCTCAATTTCAGCGAATTGGGCGCCCAAGTGCGCCTAGGGGTGTCTTGGGTGCGTCTGAGATCATGTTTTTGCCCACCTCCAAAAAAGACGGTTGAAAAAACACCTTGAAAGGCCCAGATGAGCCTTTGGTGCGCCTGAGATCCTGTAAGGCGCGCGCCCAGGCGTGCCTAGGGCACATTGCCCGCCTCAACCATGTTGAGGCGCGGCGGGCTGTGCCCGGCTCCTCAGGCGCGCCTAGGGCACATCGCCCGCCTAAACCATGTTGAGGCGCGGCGGGCTGCGCCCGGCGCCTCAAGCGCGCGCCTTGACAACATAGGCGCGTATATATATAATATATAAATGTGTGTAAATATATATATATATATTTATATATTTACATGTACATATTTGTATATATATAAGTGACAGTGCACGGGGGCCCCCCGTGCCCTGCGAGACAGTACCCGACCCGCGGCGGGCGCCCGCCCCCTGCTAATTATTTAAAATTTGAACATATTATATTTATATGTATTTTTTGTTATATAATATTTTTTTTATTATATCTTTTTAAATTAAAATTTTGTTCTAATATAAATTATTTTAAGTATTAATAGGAAAAAACAAAGAATAATTAAAAAAAGAAATCGCCATCCCCCTCTCTATCCAGCTCTCTCTCTCTCTCTCTCTCTCTCTCTCTCTCTCTAAACACCTCCTCTCCATCGTGGTCGAAGGTCTTCAAGATCCACTTCCTCCAGCGAGCTCTCAACTCCGGCGTCCATCTCCAGATCTCTCACTCTCTCTATAAAAACGCCATGGCCGCCAAGCTCCAGAGCTTCTTCCTTCCAGATCCAACAAAATCGACAACCACCTCCATCTCCATGGTCGACACCTTCAGATCTGCTCTTCTCCAACACCGCTCGGTGGCCCTGCCCGCTCACCACCGGACAACCCCCGGCGGGTCCGACGAACCCGCCGGTGGGTGCCCGACAGCCGCATGCGAGTCCGCCGACTCTAGCGGCCTCAATCGTGAGTCGGTTGAGTTTTTTTAAAAAAAACTTGCTTTGCGCGAGAGAGGCGGTGGGAAGCGTTACACAACGTTACACCAAGGCAGTGTTACACCAAGGCTTCTTATTGGCTGATCATATATCTTTGTATATATGTATATATACGTATGCATACATGCATATATATATACACATATAAGTGGCAGGCACGAGGCTCCGCCCCTACGGCCAATCGCAACAGTACTCCGATTGCGACAGTGCACGGAGCAGGGCCCCAATGCCCCACGCGATAGTACTCCGACCACGACATTATCCCTGAGTGTGCACGGGGGTTTGCGAGCGGCGGGGAGACCATATTTTTTATTGTAGGTAGAGGACGTTGTCTATATGAGAGCGCGTTTTTAAAAATAAAAGAAAAAACGCATAAATTTTAAAAATTAATTTTTTTTAATAGAGGGATAAAATTGGAAAGTTAATGTTTAACCAAAGGGTGTTTTCCCCTTTTAATATAGTATAGATATGTCTTCTAAATGATGTGTTTAGGGTGTTTATTAATGACTTTGTAGTAATATATCTAGTCAATGTTCAGATTATAGGTCGTGGGAGCACTTTCTATTACAAATAGGGCTACGCCCTCATACTTTGCATTTACCTAATGAAGAGACGCCAGGTATTAACATAACTGTTATATTAATATTACTTTATTTTGTGCCTCCACTGTAGTGGGATAAAGGCTTGAGTGTTGTTGTTGTTGTCCCCCCCCCCCCCCCATTACAACGTGAGATTAAGGTTAGACCACTTTTGTACTACTCTCACTTTGGAATTCGGTTGAGAGCAGTTGGGCATAGCAAGGTTCCGTTGTATCATGTTTTTCATTTTTGAAATTTGGTCGATTGCAATGTCCAATGCTCGCCTCGCCGTCGTGCTGGCTCCTGCCATAATAATGTCTCGTGACTGTGTCCATGACATAAGTCACATCCAACCAATATCATTTGATTTTCATGTTTACTTTTAACTAATTAACTTTAATACACCTATTCACTCGAATTATCTTATTTTCAACTCTTACTATTATACTGATCCGCTTCTAGTGACGCCGTTTCCAAAATATAATTACTCGTGACATTCCCCAATATCCTTATTTTCCAAGATGATTAAAACCAAGAAAACGGGCTCGAACTATTCTGTCATCGAAAGACTCTTAAATACAGTAAATACAACTTATATAGATTTGAACGGACTAATCATACTGTAATCAGAACCTGAAACGCAAATAGATGACAAAGTGAACAGACATATCTGACATTTACTTCCTCTGATAACACTTTTGCAAATAATCCGATAAAGATAACAAAAATTACATCAAACTACTAGAATCAATCTGATGTTTGACAGGCTAGGGAGGGAGGTTGAAGTCTAAAAGGAGGGGAAGATTAATCTTACCTGTTGAGTAAGAGATTTTATGACTTCTTTTGCGGATCTAGATTTTTCAGACTCCTCTGCAGCAAATGCCATGGCTTCCCTAACTTTAGTTGCAGATTTTTGTAATTCATTTTCTTTAATTTCACAACGCTGCCTCAAGCTATCAACCTATTTTCCAACATACTGTTTCAAAAAAATTCAAATAGGAGTGATGCATGAAGTTAAAATTTAATATCTCACCTGGCCACGAAGTCTCTGAACTTCTTGGTTAAGAAGATCATTTGTCTTCTTTAGTCTTTCGTCTATACTTTCAGAGAATGAACATTCTGACATGGTTGTAATCACTGTTGCAGAATATGGAGGGCTAGGTTTTTCAGAAAATGGAGAACCAGCTTCAGAATAATTTGGGGATTGAATTGTCGACAATAATGTTAATCTGGGATTTGCTTGTTGAACGTCAACCCCAACAGAAAAAGTAGCATCTCTGGGTTGTGACAGTGGAGCAATTTGTTGAGGGCGAATTGAAGATAATGCATCAGATTTTTTCCCTTGTTTAGCTGCCTTCCTTTTGTTAGGAGAAACAGCCTCGGGCTTTTTAAAATTAGCTTTATTAGAGTTGTCTTTGCTATCACCTATAAAATGAGGTAAAGAGCTTTTCTTGTCATTCACTTTAGCGGAATGAATGACTCTATGCAATTTTGCATAACAGGAATCACAAACACGGTAGGGTTTTCCAGGAATAGGAGCCAACGCAGCTCTCAAAAACTTTCTTGAGCTGCATGAGTGGCAATGTACAAGACCACAATTGTAACAATTATGCCTCTTTCGAGTAAATCCAAATGCTTGTCTGCATGCTGTGCATTGAGATTGGTCGGTACTACTAACCCATTTATGCTGGCACACTGCAGATGTGAAATTTTCCCCACAAGCAATGTGTTTGACAGGTCTATCCTTTAGAGCTTCGACAATTGTAGGTGTCTTCCGATCATCAAGGTCTCCATGGCCCAATCTTCCATTGGCTCCCTTTCCCCATGTGTAAACTTCGTTCTTTGATGTCAAAACGATAACATGATATGAACCACAAGCAACCTCAATAACAGACTCATTCGCAAGCTTATCCTGAACCAAGCAAGGAAGTTTTCCATCAGAAAGAGGATTGCCAAGTTGACCATAAACAGTGCTTCCCATTGTAAAAATATTGCCTGAAGTTGTCAAGCCAATTGTAAGACTATGACCACATGCTACCTTGTAAAAAATGTAATCTATCAATGAAGGCACACAAGTTGGCTTAAGACGTGAGTCCTTATCACCATGCCCAAGACGATACTTATCCCCATCACCCCATGTAAAAAGTTTTCCAGAGGATGCACTGGATTGTGTCACAATAACCTCCACAACAGCTGCCGTATGCCAAACTCCACATGAAACAGCAATTGCCTTTAACCCGATCAATGACTCTACTTCCCTGGGATACAAAACACTCTCTCTGTTTCCATGGCCTAAAGTACCAAAGGTACCATCACCAAATGTGAATAACTGCCCTGCTGAAGTTATCAACGCTGAATGCCAAGTTCCACATGAAACAGAAGAAACTTGGAGTCCTTCCAAAGGTCCAAAAACTCTTTTAGGAATCCAGTGGCTAATATTTGTACCTTGACCAAGTAACCCTGCCTTATGAGCACCATCTCCCCACGTATAAAGTTCACCACTAGTAGAAACAGCACACGTGTGAAATTCGCCACAAGCGACAAATTCAATGTCAGCATCCGATAGAGATTCAACAAGACGGGGAATAGCTTCTGCTTCTACACCATAACCAAGAAGACCATAGGGTCCTTTACCCCACGTAAAAACTTCTCCCTGTCTTGTAACAAGTGCAGCATGTTTGGCTCCACAAGCCACATGCTGAATGTCTAAAAGAACATTGGACTCCAGTGGCTTGGGAAGTAAAATATCATGCCTTCCACTGTAAAGACTGATATTTATATCATTGTTAGTTCTAGAAGAGCCAAAAAGGACCTCACCCCACAAGTATACATCACCGTAAGCTTCAGAGTAATCCTGGGCTGAGCCATGACTGGATGTACTAGGACCACTGGAAACACTGACTCTGAAAACATCGGCAGAATCTCCTTTTACTTTCATATTTGTCACATTTAGTCTTTAAAACTTACAAAATTTTGAGAAGACCTTGAAGCACGTGCCTTGGTTAGCTTTCTGCCAGAAGAATAAAACAGGGCTATCACTTAGGCTATTGAATATCAAGTTCCGGGCATACAGATTACAGAGTAATTTTCCACATTATATTAAATTGCATTAAAATGACAAAAAGGAAAAAACTAACAATCATATGTTGTGCCTTGGTTAGCTTTCTGCCAGAAGAATAAAACAGGGCTATCACTTACGCTATTAAATATCAAGTTCCGGGCATACAGATTACAGAGTAATTTTCCACATTATATTAAATTACAGTAAAATGACAAAAAGGAAAAAAACTAACAATCATATGTTACCAAAGGAATGATAACAGAAGGGTAAAATCAATCAGTAATGGCTCCGAGTATTGTCCACTTTTTGTAATAAGATACAACAATACTTTTCTGCGGAATACACTCATCAAATATAAGTTTCATAAACTTTTGTTTTGCTTGTTGAAAACATAAATCCAACTAATAACTAACAAATTATTATCTTTATTTATAGATCCAATGGTAAATTTTGTTAGACATACTTAACTGAACAATTATATAAAAGGGCAGTCTGGTGCACAAAGCATCTCCACACAACGAGGGTCCAAGAAAGGGTCCCACCATAAGGGTGAAATGTAGGCAAATTTTACCCTACATTTTTTCAAAAGGCTGCTTCCAGGACTCGAATCCGTGACCTCAAAGTCACACGGCGACACCTCAACCGGTGCGCCAAGGCTCCCCTTCTAATTTAATAATTATATAATACTTAAAAGGGTAATGTTATATGCAGGTCATGTTTGGCTATATGCAGTCCAAGGATAATGCATGCCAAATAAAAAATCATAGGAAGTCGTGAACCCGTATAGGCCTTTTTGTGTGGCTTGCACATAACTGATGCGCTCTGCATATAGTTATTGCAAACTTAAAATCATAACTTCAAAAGAAACACACAAAACTACTACAAAATGTGTACATCAATCATCATTAAGTGAAGTTGATATTTTTCAATTCAGTATCTTTTTTGTCATTTTCCATGGGAAACATTGGAAAACATCTAAACTCTAACTTTGTTGTTTACAAGTCACCCATACATGTTGAATCTTCGCGCACAGGGAACCCATACATGTTTACAAGTCCCCCTGCGATCGGTTGGGGTAGTGACAGTCTTGCCTGTTGTGGGCGCACAGGGAACCTCGCGCGGTCAGGCATATGGAGTGGGGAGGGGGTTCAGAGTGTTTACCACCGCGGACGAGGAGGCCTGAATCCTCATCCTCGACAGTGGGCAACACTGTCAAGTCTCTGATCGCGGCTCTATTTCCCCGCCACCTCTTCTTTCGCCCGACGTTCGGCTTTCCTTGGCAACTGCTTAGGATCCACCTACACTTGCTTCCTCCTTCAGGGGAGATTGGCGTTCCACCATCCTCACTCCCCGCGTAGGCGAAGAAGGTCGGCGACCCACTGAATGCAGCAAGGCTCCCATGGATCCCGCACCGGATGTTCCCCTCTGGCGGCCGTGGACCTCCCACGATCGGACCTACCTGTAGAACCAAGTTCCTCGTGGCGGGAGGATGGATGGTCGTCGAGGCTTCCCTTACAGGTCAACTCATAAGCAAACGCCACCTCCACGACGGTCTTCTCCCTCGCGAAGGCCTTCTTCGCCTCACTGATCTCCATCATCTCCGAGAAATAAGGGAGCTACAAACAGTAGAGTCCCTCCCCGTCCGGAAGGGGTGGATCGGTGGCCGGAAGGGTGGCGAGGCCATCGGACTCCGTCAACGCCTCATCGAGATAGTCGTCGCTGAACAAGGCGTGAAATTCTTTGATCGAGCAGACATGGTTTGGCGAGTACGGCTGTCGACAACGGAAGCACAAACCTTTGCGGCGGAGATCGTTGTATTCGGCATCAGAAAAACACTGCGGCGGGCCGCGACCCGGGCGAGGACCCCGGGGGTGAGGAGTGCGAGGGGCCCCCTCCCGTGGTGGGGCCGGCCGAGGAGGGACATGGTGGGCCGAAGGAACGTAGAGGGCCGGTGGGGTGGGCGGATGCCCAAGTCCGCCTCCACGGCACGGGCAAGGTCAATGGCGGCCAAGACGGTGTGGGGTTGATGCGTGAAGAGGCGGGAGCGGATGGATGGTCGCAGGCCCTGTAGGAAGAAGCCTAAATAGTGGTCCGGAGGCAGCCCGGGAACGTGGGAAACCAAAGCCACAAACTCATCAATATAGGTATCGAGGTCGGCCGATTGGCGGACGCTGCAGAGCCGCTCAATGGTGGAGCCGGAGTAGCGCGTGTCGTAGCGTTGGATCATTTCGTGCTTCAACTCGGGCCACGAAATCTGAGGTTGAACTTGGTGGAGCCAACACGCCCAATGCAAGGCGGAGCCGGAGAGGCCGACAATAGCGGTACTCACTTTGTCGCCGTCGGCGGTGAGATGGAGATCGAAGAATTGTTCGGCTCGAGCAATCCACCCCATCAGATCAACGCCCGTGAAGGAGGGAAATTCCAATGCAAGGGGGGTCGGCCGCCCTGGGGTGGCGGGGCCGCAGGTCGCGACTCGGCCACGAACAGCGGCGGAACGGGGGGCTGGCCGAGGAGGGATGTGGAAGAGGTGGTGGCCGGCGTCGAGGACGCGGGGGCGAGTAGCTCAAGGCGGGCGAGTATGGCGGAGGTGGTGAGGACTGCGGCCTGGAGTGCGGAGACGGAGGCCCGCAGTTCGGAGAGATCGGAATCGTGGGCGTCGGCTCGAGCGCGGAGGTCGTCCGGGGTGTCGGAGGAGGCGGCGGGGTTGTTCCGAGTGGAGACCGTCATGATGTGGAGATTCGGCAGCGCGGCGGCGGGCGGAGCGGCAGGTCGGACCAAATGTTACCACTTAGGGAAGAGGGAGAAGACCGGCGGCAGGGAGGAGGGGCCGGCTAGAGGGAAGGAGAAGAGCAAGAGAGAAATAGAAGGAGAAGGATCAGCCCCCTTACTTTGCTAGATGATCCAAAGATGAGATTTAGGGTTTACAATAGTCCTCTTATATAATGAGACTCAACCAAACAAAATAACCAAAAAGCCCTTTGGCTAAAACTAGACTTGCTCCTCATAATGGCTTCCGCCGGGTCCTGATCTCGCGCTTCCGCCCGCGGTATCGCGGTCACTAACGCCTGGCGATACCGCGCCAACACCACCACCTTCCTTCTGTGTGCGTGGTCGTCGTGCGTACACCCTCCAAGGCGGCTCGCCATCATGCAGTTCGGTAACATCCTACCACGTACCAGGAAGTTTGGGAGAAACTTCTCCTCCACAACCAAAATGACTGAACAAGATACGATTAAGACACCACTTAGAGTCTCTGCACTGACAAAAAAGGGGGGATCTAGATTTTTGGGTGTCATTCCTGCTACCTCTGGGGTCCTATTTATATACAAATTCTGAGGGGAGTATGTAGGCGAGAATACCCACCCTTGACGAGGTTGCCTCTCTAAAATTAGCGATCTTGCGACTTGCGATCGAGCGACTATCAAAGGATCTCTCCTAGGCCCGGGGAGATGTCGTGGATGGTCGCCAACTAGGAGAATAACTCCTAAGCATGTCGATACTGTTGTTAGTCGCCTACTTGAGCGAGTAACCCTATACTCGCATATGGTTTTAAATGCTCATGGATTGCTTGCTGACTTTGACCTGATCTTTGACTTTAAAACCGAGCCCTTACCAAGCAACCGCACCGTAAGGGCTCGGTTTTTGCCCGAGCAAAACCGCACCGCACCGAAATTATGCGGTGCGGTTTCGGTTTGGTGCGGTTTTTTGCAGTGCGGTTGCGGTTTCGGTGCGGTTTTTAACCAACTTATGAATTTGTCTTTCTTTTTAGAGATGTCATTTTCATAAATTTTAATGCAGTTATTTGTCTTTCTTTTTGGAGATGTCATAACAACTTATGAACTATATAATATTTTGTGAATATCATGTTTTATAGACAAATATTTTCACACTAAACTTTGTTGCAGGAGATTCATTCATTCTTATATATCAGCACTTCTTATGCAATATTTTGTTTTAATTTAGATTATTAAAACTAAGAGACTGTTTTAATTGATATCCAAGTTATCTGTGTGTGGTAGAGATACAACAACACTCAAACCTTTATCCCACTATAGTGTGGTCGGCTATATGGATCATTTGTCGCCATTGTGTCATATCTTGTCATATTCTCACTAATGCGTACATCATGTTTTCCTTATAGTTTTAAGCCTTTATTCCACTATAGTGTGTGTGAAAGAGATGATTCAGCAAAATATCTCACCTAATTATATTAACTCTGACGGTAATATATCGTATAAATATATCAACTCTTACTTAATATACTTAAATGTGACGTCACATAATTATAAAAAATTAAATACACAAAATATTCGGTGCGGTGCGGTTTTTGCGGTTTTCAAAATCCAAAAACCGCACCGCGCTCGGTTTGTAAAAGTTCAAAACCGCACCACACCTAAACTACGCGGTGCGGTTTAAAAATCGGTGCGGTTTTTACGGTGCGGGCGGTTTTTGCGGTTTGCGGTTTTTCATGCTCACCCCTAGGTGTGTGCATGAACATCATACAGAAGGAGATGGATTTTCACAAGGTAGTCCTGGCATTGTCCCATGTGGATGAAAGAGTAACTCCTCAGCATGTTTGACCATGATCCAAGTTAAGAGCGTGTATGGGGAAGTGGATAGAGCGATAAGTCTGAATAAATTGTTATTAAAGATGCTGCGGCAT
The DNA here is from genome assembly GCA_039513925.1 of Platanthera zijinensis. Classification (NCBI taxonomy): domain Eukaryota; kingdom Viridiplantae; phylum Streptophyta; class Magnoliopsida; order Asparagales; family Orchidaceae; genus Platanthera; species Platanthera zijinensis. The sequence continues at coordinate 171,456,944 of CM077095.1, forward strand.
ACATACACATGTTCAACTAAGTTTCCTTGTTATGCTCCTATAATTGCAATATAATATTAATGCACGCATTAATAATTTTTCTCCTTCCCATGAAAAGTGTCTCATTCCTCAAAAAGATAATTACTATTTATTATGTTCATGAAAAGTGCTTCTTTCCCTCAATAAGACTTCTCTTCTACCATGTCTTGCCTTCATTGATCTTTCCTAAATCTGAAATCTTCCTCCACCGGTAAACCCAAACAGGTGGGTGTGTATGTGCGTTGTTGGCTCGACAATAACATTTCCGTGTTAAAGAAGCCATTCAATGACATATTAGTCGAATGATTTGGGGATGACACACTAGATGTTGGGATACATATTTTCATGATAAGAAAGTCAAGAAATCGTGTTTCTCACATGAGATGTACATGAAAAGGTGCTTGAGAGGTTCAACATTACATGTATAAAAAGTGTTATTACATTTCTTACCAGCGGGAAGCTGAGTAAAAAATATTTCCCTACAGAAAAGGAAGTTGATATGTCTAGATACCTTATTCATTTATAGTAAGAAGTCTTATGTATCTGACAGTTTAAACTAGACTTGATATAACTCATGCAGTTGGTGTTCTAAGCAGATTTCTATATAATTCAGGATAAATGTATTGAATGTAGTGAAATGAAGTTACAAATATTTGAAAGGAGTTACAAATTATGTTTCAATTGTGGAAGCAAAAAAACAAATTTGGGAGGTTCCACAAATGCATACAAGGTAAGTGATCATGACTACTGCAAGAAGTCTACCTCGGGGAACTTGTTTATAATTGGATAAAAAGTTGCATCATAGCAATCCAAGTTGTAGAAATGTGCAGAATTATTGACTATAAAGGTGGAATACATTACAACTACCTGTGTTCAGTATAATGTGTCCCTCGTGAGGGATTCAACAATAGCGCGCCACGTGTGGCCAATCAAACCTTCTATCTCCATAAGAGATCATGGCATGTGTCCCTCTGAGGATAATCCTCGCGTGTAGGATGCAATCCCTACCATATGAGCTCTTCACTCAATCCTCTTCTGCCAGATATGGCCCTCACTCACAAGACGTGGCCTTCATTGCATGCACCCTTCAAATATTCCTTGCCAATAGAACGCAATGCTTGATATGTATGCTCACCACACTGTTTTCGCATTCAGGACATAATTCTCACACTTGATATTATCGCAACAACGCAGCCCTTAAATCGCATGCGTGAACGGCCATTGTTGATATTCTACCCAAGTTACCTCAGGCTCTAGCTTGCGGCGCAAAGATCATGTGTAAGGTGTGTAACGATATGGCAACAACTTTATCAATCTTGAGCGATGTGGGCCTGCAACCGTACCCTCATAGCATAATAGTTAGAATTGTAAAGAGAGGTCCGAACCTTGTATATACTTCTTGAAAATACAAGAATACAAGTATGAGTACAAATATATAGGAGAGAGGAGAGGAAAAAATAGCTATACAAGCAATGTGGGACTAAACACTAAAATCTATATGGGTCTTATTAATGGGCCAATACAACATGTTTTCTACTATTTGCTAACACTCCCCCGCAAGCTGGAGCGTACAAGTCGTAGGCACCCAGCTTGGATAAGAACTGATGGTACATTTGTCGTGGTAATGCCTTGGTGAGAATGTCGGCAACTTGCCCTGACGCAGGAACATGCTCCAGCTCTAGCTTCTTTAGTTGAACCTTTTCACGAACGAAATGACAGTCAACTTCGATGTGCTTGGTCCGCTCATGAAACACAGGATTATTCGCAATGTGAATTGCAGCCTGACTGTCGCAAAATAAGGTTGTCGGTGAGGATAAAGTGACCCCCAAATCACCAAGTAGACCTTCAAGCCAAGTGAGTTCAGATACAACAGCTGCCATTGCACGATACTCGGCTTCAGCTGATGACCGAGCAACTACAGACTGCTTTTTGCTAGGCCTACTATAAGATTCCCCCCCAAAGTAGGTACAGAAACCTGTAGTAGAGCGCCGATTATCCAGGGAACCTGCATGGTCCGCATTTGAGTATGCAACAAGAGATAAGGAGGAAGATGGTTTATATACCAATCCTTGTCTAGGAGCTATCTTCAAATATCTGAGGATGCGTTCCACTGCCTGGAGATGAGAAGTCAAACCAAGCCGGAGGAGACTGCTTGAGACCATAAATAGTATCCGAAGAAGACACACACGAGACTCCCCTGTGGTCTCAAACCCAGGAGGTTGATGCATGTACACTGTCTCTTGAAGGGCGTCATTCAAAAAGGCATTTTTAATATCTAGTTGATGGAGAGGCCAGTGTCGATGTACAACCAAGGAGATTAGTACCCGAACAGAGTTCAACTTGGCAATGGGAGAGAAGGTTTCCTCATAATCAAGTCCCTGTTGTTGAGTAAACCCACGTGCCACAAGCCGGGCCTTGAGCCGGTCAATTGTACCATCCGGAGCATATTTTATAGTAAACACTCACTTGCAACTGACACACGAGTGGCCGGGAGGAGGAGGAACCAGATCCCAAGTCTGGTTAAACCAAAGAGCAGACATTTCCTCGTTCATGTCCGCGCACCACCCTGGATGTAGAAGAGCCTCATGCACTGAGTTAGGAATAGAAATGGAGGAGAGGGAGAGAGCAAACTTATGGAGAGGTGGAGTCAGGCGATGCATAGAGACATAGTTCGCCATGGGGTGAGCGCTATGTTGTTAAAGGCGCGCCTCAGGCGCGCCTAAGGCTCCAGGCTCACCAGGCTCAGAGGTTTGCGCCTTCGAGCGCCTTTTTTGCGCCTTTGGACATTAAAGGCGCGTCTGAGTGTGCTTTTTGTTGTAAACCTATTTTTTTCAAAATAATGAAAAAAATAATACAAAAACTCAATAATTTTTATATGATTTAGTGTCTTTGATACATAATCGATAATTGAGAATTAGATATGACGCAGACGATCATATTGATTTTATTTTTTAAGAGATATAAATGATAGTAATGAATTATTAATGAGCAGAATATATAAAGATTATGTTCAAGAAGATGAATTGATGTTTAATGTCGATTATTTAAAATGAATGTGGTTGCGCCTTGTCTTCTTCGGGCGCGCGCCTGCGCCTTGAGCCTTGCGCCTAGGCTCCAAGACCCCTTTGCGCCTTGGTGCGCCTTGCGCCTTTAATAACTAAGGGTGAGCGGTATAAGCTAGTGCTGGATCGTCAGTCTGTGGGATATCACTAGTAGAAGAAGGTTGTTGTAGAGCTCTAGAGACCGGGGTACGACGAGTGTAGACACGAATAAAGGGTGGTCTGGATGGTACAGGTGGAGCAGGTGCCGGAAGGGAGGTTGGAAGGAGCAGGGGAAAAGAAGTCATGATGGGAACAGTCGGATGAGGAATGGAAGGGGAGAAAGGAGAAGTGGTGACCGACGATGAGTCGCAGAATGGTCGAGCCTCCTGAAAGGTGACGTCGGCAGAGACAACGACTTTGTCATGAGTCAGAGAATAACACACAAAGCCTTTTTGGGTCCGAGAGTACCCGAGAAACATACACTTGCGGGCCCGGGGAGCAAACTTATCTGTGATCGGACCGAGAGTGTGAACGTAACATGTACAACCGAACACACGAGGCGTGAGAGGAAACGGGTATTTGGATGGAAAGAGGAGACTAAACGGCGTGACATGGTCAAGCACGAAAGAAGGCATGCGATTGATGAGGTGATACGCCGTAGAGACAACAAAGTTCCAAAAACGAGTAGGAACATGCATTTGAAGCATGAGGGACCGAGCAACATCGAGGAGATGACGATTCTTTCGCTTGGTCACACCATTTTGTTGAGGCGTATAAGCACACGATGTTTGATGTATAATACCGAACTCGGTGCATAAGTTCGCAAATGTCCGACAAGTGTATTCCATGGCATTATCCGTGCGAATAACCTTTAAAGGAGAGGAGAACTGTGTACGTATTTCGCTAAGGAAGGCACAAAATGTGGTGGTTAGTTCAGCACGATCCCGAAGTAAGTATAACCAGGTTAAGCGTGAATAATCATCAATAAAAGTGACAAAATAGCGATAGCCAAACATACTAGAGGTTTTATAAGGACCCTAAATATCAGAATGCACTAAAGAAAATGGAGTATCACTCTGAGTACAAGTATGAGAAAAAGAAACACGATGTTGTTTGCCAAAGATACATGACTCACGCGAAAACTCATGTAGAGAGACATCTGGAAGAGCCTTCTTGAGAACCTGGAGGGGAGCATGCCCGAGACGACGATGCCAGTCGGCAGTAGAGACAACGGAAAGAGCGGAAGGAGGAATATCGAGGAGATAGAGCTCATTTTGACAGCCGTCCTTTACCAATGATATTCTATGTGTTCCGATCCTGCATCACAAAGGTAGAAGGTGAGAAAGTAACACAACAATTGAGGTCCTGCGTGAGGCGACTAACGGAGAGTAAGTTAAATGAGGAACCGGGAACATGAAGAGCAGAAGTCAAAGACAAAGTAGGAGTGAGGGGTATATCAGCAGCACCAGAGACGGGGGTGGTATCACCATTTGCCACAGTGATGAACTTGGGGTGGGCAATCCCTGAATATTGCAGAGGGCGTTGCGAAGTAATGTGATGCATGACACCCGAATCCACAATCCAATGAGAGCCTTACGAGATACAAGAAATACCTTCATTGGAAATAGAGGCGATCGAGCCAGGCAAGCGAGAGATCACCCCTTGCAGTTGTTGGAGCGACCTCCGCGCGACAAGAAAGAAACCGCGCGAGAAAGATAGAACCGGAGACCGCGCGACAGGAACAATAGGACCTGTGCGACAAAGAGACCGCGCGGCAAGGAAGGAGCTCGCGCAACAAGAGGCTTGCGCGACAAGAGGCTCGCGCGACAAGAAAAGAGGCCGCGACGAGAACACCGGGAAGAGGCCGCAGTGGACAAAAAACAGGTCGCAGCAGGTAGAGCTAGCCGCGGGAAGAGAGGCGAATCCGCAGCGGGTAGAGAGCGGCCCGTGACAGGGAAGATAGCCTATCCGCACGGGAGTGGGGTCCACGGGCCAGGGAGAGAAACGGCTGTAAAAGAGCGGAGAAGAGAATGAGGAAGTGGATCCACGGGAGAGGGGTGGAGGCGGATAGAAACGAGAGAGAGCGCAAATTCGAGTGGTTGGGCAGAACGGCAGGCCGCCCGGTTAACAAAGGAACTGGGCGGTTTGAGAAAAACAGGCTGGATCGTTTTCCTCTGATACCATGTAAAGAGAGGTCCGAACCTTGTATATACTTCTTGAAAATACCAGAATACAAGTATGAGTACAAATATATAGGAGAGAGGAGAGGAAAAAATAGCTATACAAGCAATGTAGGACTAAACACTAAAACCTATATGTGCCTTATTAATGGACCAATACAACATGTTTTCTACTATTTGCTAACAAGAATTATTACTATTAGTGAGTCATATGTCGCGTGTCGACATTATCTTCTTCAGATTGGCGTGCTATATATACCCCTTCTGAAGAAGAAACGAGGGTTCAAATTTTTGGACAAGAGAGCAATAAAGAAAGGAGATTGAGAGGGGGCTATCAAGTTCTTGGTTAATTGTGGATTCTCTAAACTCTCGATTTGGGCTCAAAGTAAGGTTCTGCTCAAATCCTAACCAAGGACATATCAAGGTTCAACAACCCGGGTAAAGAGATAATGTTGTTTACTAAATTTCTAAAATAACTGAATGTAAAATAGAAAAACTATAGTGTGCTCTATGACAATCAAAGATTTGCGGATTCGAAAAAGAATGTTAGATATCACTGGCTTTTTGTTGCTAAACAATCAGTTGTCGAAGTTGTTAACTTTCATTTAGATAAAAATCATTTGAACATGCTGATGGAGGTCGTTGTAGGGGATAAGCTTCAATTTTGTTGCGATGCTACATGGACGTTGAATGATTTGGTAGACAGTGTACTTCTCCTCGTGGGTTGGAGGGGGAGATCATTAGGCCTAATGTCGACAAATAAAAATTAGGATTGAGGGATTCGAATCAAAAGTATGTTATTATATATACTTACTAGCCTACTAGTGCATGCAATAAAGAGGAAAAAAATAAAGGGAATCACAAATTGCAAGTGTAAGATGCAAAGAAAAAATTTGTAAGTGTCCAATTGGAAGAAGCCGGGTAATAGAAAGAACGGTGTTGAACTTCCTTTCTTCTTCTCTATGGAAAACTTAGGCTATGTTTGGGAGCCCGTTTTGACTCCATTCCGTTCTAAACGGACCGGAGGAAAGTTGTTTGGAAACAACTAAAATGTTGTCATTTTAAAAAGGCCGGTTTAAAACCTACTTTTTCCTCCGTTTTGAAAAGTTCAGGGAGACCTCCATTCACCCTTTCAAAACGGTCGTTTGGGATATTTTTTTAATTTAATTTTATTTTATTTAATCAATTTAACCCCTATAAAAAATATAATTATATCCATAAATTTGTAAAAAAATCACAGATAAAATACCTAATTTTGTTTTTAAAAATTCAGAAAAAATTGGTCCGAAATAAATAAAATTAATGTGAAGATAATTTTGAAAATAATTAAAACCGTCACCGAAACGGAGATTACCCAAACAAAACCTCAGTTTTAAAACCACAGTTTTAAAATACAGTTTAGCATCTCCTTTTTGAACTTCTCCCTTTTAAAACGACACCGATTTGCCAAACAGAGCCTTAGGTTGGAGACTAAGCAGAGGTCAAGTAATAGCGAAAGGTGCGGCATGACAGCATGGAAGTTTGGATACGACGTTCGCAACTCGGTATTGTTTATCTCACGGTTGAGTGAGTTGTGCGGTGGTCGAGCGATGAGGTTTTCTACCTCTGAGATGAAAGGTCGATGATATCAATTCAGAGAGAAAAATATTTGTGAGAATTTAGGTGCTCATCTAAATTAGCACTATACTTAGGAATTGTTTTCTTTCATAGGATTGTATTAATCAGGTTTGGCCAAACTTAAGAAGAGAAACTACCTCTATATTTGACATACTGGATTGTTTTTCAGCAGCCCCATGATAATTTACCATATAAGGATCCAAGTTAAACCTATTGTGTCATAGTTTGGTTTGCTTGATTTGTTTTTGTTTGCATGAGTTATTTATTATCTATCACAGATGAAAATTATCTTTCGAAACATCATTTAAGCAAAAAAAATTGATATTTTAAACAGTAATGAATGGAGAAATACGCCTTGAGAGCTACTCCCTTATTGCATTCGCAATAAACAGTAATGAATGGAGTGCTACGATGGGGGAAGATATTCTCTCGATGAATTTTAAACTTGAAGAAAAAAAAAAGAGACATTAAAATCAACAACGGAGAAACCATCAAAACAAAATTGCACGGGAATAACAGGAGAAAGAGGAATGAATTGTAGAGTAGTCAACTTACCTTCCCGATCTGGAGATGAAGGTTCCGACGACCACGGAGATTTTTCATTCCATGGACGGCCTGCTCCTGAGCTACACGGGCATGGATCGGTCTGGACTCTCCCAGCCTCAAAGATAATAGGATATCCTTCCAACTCTCATTAGTCTAGGAGTAGCATGAGGGCTTCTCGGTAAGCCCTTGGGAAGAAAGATCCGCAGTAACTGTCCCGCAATCTCAAGAAGATATTCACTAGAGGCGGCTTCGAAGCGCCAAGTGACGGCGACTCTGTTAGAACAAAAAGGGGCGGTCGAAAGGCCGGCGGTTGGCCGCAGTGAGGAGCGGAGGAATCGGAGGCGCGAGGGCAGGAATCTGGAAGAGGAGAGACGGATTCCACGCCTAGCAGCATAAGTAGCGCTGCGTCCAAATTCCAAAACGAGTAAGAAGCGTAGAGAGAATCACTGGGAGCAGTCAATGCACGGCTCTAGTAAACTTGGAAATCAGTAAATGGCGCCACAAGCACCGGGCTTTGCTCAGCCCATGGGCTGTGCTTCCCCGCAATTTAATATCTGTACAGTAGCAATCCAGCGGCCCAACCTTGCGCCGCCCCGAATAAGGCACAATAGCTTTAACGAAGTTCTCCTGGGGTGCGTATAAAATAATCGAACTGCTCCTAAACAATCAAACTAAGCACTTTTTTTAACCGAATTGACCGGTTCGATTCGTTTTGGATCGCTTCGATTTGGTTTGGATTTAGCTCAATTCAATTTATTGGTTCTGTAAACCTAAAAAATGGAACCGAATAATTTATGTATTATGATTCCATTTTGGTTAAGAAATCACTTATTTGATTCAGATGACACAACTAGTACTAAAAAATATAAACAATTAATTTGGAAAATTACAAATGTTTAAGTTATGAATCAGCTTGACCAATTTTATCTCTAAGTCACAGAAATATGCATACTTACATTAACAAGCAATTATTTTTTGTTTGATTAAATAAAAATGTTCACAAATTTTATTCATAATTAAATAACACTAAACTCCAATTAGTACAAAGAATATATATCATATAACACGATAAAATACTTTTATATATATATATATATATATATATATATATATATATATATATATATATATATATATATATTTATATATATTTGGACCAAACGATCAAACTACTATAATGATTTGTCACCGTCCGATTAATAGCAGCAAAATATACATATCCTCCGGCCAGCAAAAATATATACATATTCAGGGTCGGATTTGATGATTTGTCACCGTCCGATTAATAGCAGCAAAATATACATATCCTCCGGCCAGCAAAAATATATACATATTCAGGGTCGGATTTGCCTTTTGAAAATATATGTGATTTGCCACCGTCGGATTTGCCGACAAAATATATATACATATCACCTGATCTCCGGCAGAAGAGCCTACCTCCACATTGAATACAACGCAAATTCCCGTCCGATATCCATTTGTTTCGCGTTGATGCCAGCAAAATCCCGCCCCGGATCCCCGCAGAGGCAAATCCCGTCCGATGGATGGAAAGCTTTTTAAGAGCATCTCCAACGTGAGATCTCTAAATATGGAGATGCAGTGGTACTATGTTCTTCAAATATGGAGAACATGGAGAACCAACTCCAACCATGTTCTCCATATTTGAAGAACACGAATTTTTTAATATTATATGTATAAATAAATATACATTTATTAATGTCAGAATATATTTATATAATTTACATATTTATATGTATAAATAAATATATATAATAATTAAAATTAAAAATAAAAAAATTATATTTAAATAAAAACGTGGAGCTGAGCTCGACGTTTTGCCCGAGCTGAGCTCGACGAACGTCGAGCTGAGCTCCACGTTTTTTCAAAAAAAAAATTATTATAATTAATAATTAATATAAATAATAATTTATATAAATAATAATAGTTAGCTTGCCAAATTAAAATAAGCATTACATTATAAAAATAAAATAAACATTACATATTTCAAAATTAAAATATTACATTTGAAATTTAAACTAAAAATCTGGGAGGTCATCACTGGGTTCGATACGATTTCCGCGCGCGTTATCCCCCTGTTGTTCTCCTCCATACCTTGGTATGTTGTAGTCGCTTCCTCCATACTGGCTTCCTCCCTGTTGGTCTCCTCCGAACTGATGTCCTTCAAATTGGCTTCCGTCGTACTGGTTTTCTCGGTATTGGCTTTCTCGGTACTGATTTCTTCCAAATTGAGGTCCTCCAAATTGAGGCCCTCCAAATTGAAGTTCTCCATGTCGGTCTCTTTCATACTGGCTTCCTCCGTACTGACTTCCTTCATGTTGACCTCCTCCAAATGGAGGTCCTCCAAATTGAGGCCCTCCATAGTGAGGTCCTCCATGTCGATCTCCTTCATACTGGCTTCCTCCAAGTTGACCTCCTACAAATTGAGGTGCTCCATATTGGCTTCCTCTATATTGGCTTCCACCGTAACCACTACCTTCGTATACGCCACCTCCATATTCAGTTCCTTCGAGTGATGAAGATCCTCCAAATAATGGTTTTATAATATTTCTATTCATAATTTCTTGTTTTTTTTGTCGAAAATACTGTCGTTCTGGAGTTCCTTTGATGCTATCCAAATCTATCATCATGATATCGTGATCTTGTTTAGCGCTCTGTAGATCTAGTTTTTTTTTGATTTTCTGCTTTTATTCTCATGAGCTCTTGTATAGCAGACATATCATTTGCTCGTTGTTCTTGCCCTCTCTTTAAAACCTCTAAGATTTCTTCGTTTTTTTAGTATGAGTCTCAATATCATAACCCTTACCACTCAATTGTCTCCTCTCCTTTTCTTGCTTTCTCTCAGTTGGTCGATTATTGGAAGTTGAGATTGGAGATTCTTCATCCCCAGTACTACCAAGATTCATGTTATTGTTATCTGAGTTTAAGTCTATTCCTCTCCCTTGACTGGGAGTGTTAGAACTTAATGTTTGTGACATGTCAATATTTGGAGAGTTCTTATTTTTTGTAGACCCCGACGTTTCCATCCACTTCTCTGTGTTTTTTAAGATATGCCAAACATGCTCAAACATGAAGCCTTTCTTCTCTTTTGAATCAGAGGCATATAACATTTTGACTTCATTGAGCTACAAAAAAACTACTTTAATCACACATTATTTAAGATATCTATGCATTTAAATTCTAAAAAATACTTACAATATCAAGTTCAGAAGCACCGCTGAGGTTTCGTTGCTCTATCTGCCGAATACATCCTCGGAATTTGCTTGTTTTACTTGCCAAAAGGGACCAACGACAAGAAAGAGATTTTGGGGTTCTCTGTCCTTCGCAAGTTTGAGGTCTTGTATTGTGAAAGATGATTGAAATTCTTTCCCACATTCTTTGTTCTTTCTGATTACTTCCCATAACGGGGTCTTCCGAAACCTCAAGCCAAGCATAACATACTGCTTGATCTTCTTTTGGGGAGAATGCTTGGCCACGAATAGATGACATGATGACGAGGAAAGAAATTAGAGAGTTCTTGATTTTGGGGATAGAGTGATGAGAACTTGACTTCTGCAATGGGTACTTATAGAGAGTGCTAGAATTGGTACTTATAAAAAAGAGAGGCTTGAGTGGAGAAGGCATCCAATGCTTGGGAGAAGGCATCCAATGCTGAGAAAAAATAAGGCTCCGGGTTACGAGATGACAGGATTGACAAGACAAGACAGAGGCTTGAGTGGAGAAGGCATCCAATGCTTGGGAGAAAATGCCTTAAATAGGCTTCAGCATAACAGATCGTCGAGCTCGGCCGAAAGTCGAACGGCGGTCGACGATCGTCGAGCTCGGCCGATCGTCGAGCTCGGCCGAACGTCGAACGTCAATCGACGATCGTCGAGCTCGGCCGAACGTCGAGCTCGGCCGAACGTCGAACGGCGGTCGACGATCGTCGAGCTGAGTTTGACGCGTCGAACGTCGAGCTGGGTTCGACGTTCGACGTCGGGCTGGGTTCGACGATCGTCGAACCCAGTTCGACGACTGGAGAAAACATCTCCTCAAAAAATTTGGTCCGGGGGCGTTGCCCCCGAGCCCCCACCGGGGACGCTGTCCCCTGGACCCCTGCCCGCCCGCCGGGGGCTGCCGCCCCCGGACCCCCGCTGTCGTCGGTCCCGGAGATGTCGAAGGGGATCACACTTCGATTCCTCTAAGCTCACGGGGGCAAACCCGGTGTGAGAAACAAGAGGACCGGAAGTGTTCCACAACCCCAACAAAGACAAGACAGAGGGTTGAGTGGAGAAGGCATCCAATGCTTGGGAGAAGGCATCCAATGCTTGGGAGAAGGCATCCAATGCTGGGAAAAAGCAAGACTTCGGGTTACGAGATGACAGGATTGACAAGACAAGACAGAGGCTTGAGTGGAGAAGGCATCCAATGCTTGAGAGAAGGCATCCAATGCTGGGAAAAAACAAGGCTCCGGGTTACGAGATGACAGGATTGACAAGAGAAGACATAATCTTGAGTGGAGAAGGCAACCAATGCTTGGGAGAAGGCATCCAATGCTGGCGAGCTATATAAACGCCCTTTTTAGATAGTCAATGATACATTCATAACATTTTTTTCTTCTAAGAAAAATGAACTATGGAGAAGGTTCATCCCATTTGCGATCTTCATCATCTTCAGATGATGATGAACAAATACTTCTCAAGTGGGAAGAAGAGCTTAAAAATTGGGAGAATGAAGATGAAGTTTTAGCTCGCATGCATGCCTCCAACAATGCCATAATCGCAGCTCAACTTCAAGAAGATGCACGTCCGCGACGCAGAGGTTCTATATCTGGCCACGTGGTAATCAATCGGGGCAGGATTGAAGGCAACACTAGACTTTGAAATGATTACTTCTCCGAACACCCCACATATGGGGAAACTTTTTTTCGACGAAGATTTCGAATGCGAAAAAAATCTTTTCCTTCGCATTGTTACTGAAGTGCAGGAGCACGACAATTTTTTTATTCAAAAGAAGGATGGTGTTGGTAAGTCTGGACTATCAACAATACAAAAAATTACAGCAGCATTTCGTATGTTAGCATACGGAACATCAACTGATAATTGCGATGAGTACATTCGAATTGGCGAGTCTACTGTGATTCAATGCTTGAAAAGATTCTGTAGGGCAATCGTACAACTATACAAAGATGAATATTTGAGATCTCCCAATGCAAATGATGTAACAAGATTACTACAGAAAGGTGAAGAACGAGGTTTTCCAGGGATGTTGGGAAGCCTAGATTGTAAGCATTGGCAATGGAAGAATTGCCCAATGGCATGGGCAGGCCAATATTCAGGACGTCATGGTGGACCTACAATCATTCTCGAGGCAGTACATCATACGACTTGTGGATATGGTATGCATATTTTGGCTTACCTGGATCTAACAATGATATTAATGTCTTGCAGGCATCAAATTTATTTGCAAACTTAACCCAAAGTATAACGCCTCCTACCAATTATACAATACTGGGTAAAAATTATGATGTTGGTTATTATTTAGCCGACGGTATCTATCCGAAATGGTCAACACTAGTTCAAACCATTTCTCATACACAAGATAAAAAAAACAACACTTCGCAATGATGCAAGAGGCATGCCGAAAAGATGTAGAACGCGCATTTGGAGTTCTCCAATCACGCTTTGCAATTATTAAGGGGCCTTGCCGTTTTTGGGATAAAAATGTGTCGCCTCCTCCATTTATGCAGCCTCCAATGCCGAAGCCGGACGGTTGGAGTTGCTCTAACTGGCTTCCAACGAATCCGCCGAAAGCAGCGACAGAGCCTCCCTGTCACTTCTCCCACATCTCTCGCACAGGCTAAAATCAGTCACAGTGTCTCCTCCCGCATGGCTGCTCAACCTTTCTCCCGCAGACGCCTAGAGCATCATCGATCAGCACCTCTGCACCTCCGGTAAGCTCCTCCCGCTTTTATGCAATCTTTTCAGTTCTTCTTGTTTCGATTTGTCCATTTCCAACCACCTCCACTGGCCTCTGGTAGGAGAATGCATAGCTGGAGCTTGGTGGTTGCAGCACGGGTAGATCCTTCCGCCACGCTTCTTCAATTTCTTGGAAATAGAAGGTAAATACATGAACTCTGGAGCTCTGGATCAGTAAGATCATTAATCAAGTAAGTTTATATTTATATCCATCATTTTCAACCTCAAATTTGCTTCATATTCCGACTTTCAAATTCTGAATCAACCCCTTTCACCCCCGTCGAATTTCTATCGCCGCTTATCTATCCGACTTCAGCTCTGGATTGGGCGTTATACCACCTCTCGGCATCAACAAACCGGCCTACTTCCAGATTCTACTACTGCATCGGGTTTACTTTTTGGATATAAGGTTAAGCTACAAACCGGCCTACCACCACATAAGTGCAAAGTGAATCCAAATCCATTCTATGTTTATCTATGTTGTTCCATATATGATCTGGTAGTTTTACTCTATTATAAATCTTGAGGCTATATTTGAATGAGGCTCTATTATAAATTGATCAATGTTTTGGCGTGGCAAGTTTTTGTGGTTTGTTTGTTGATGATTGCTTTGATAAATTGTTGAATGAACTCTATTACAATTTTGAGGTTAAGCAATATGTGAACACTGAACACCAGCTTTTAATTGAATGAAATTCCAGCTTTTAGTTTTTCAAAAACTCAAGCTAAAGATTATCTCGCAAAAACATTCATCAATTTATAATAGAGCCTCATTCAAAGCAATCCTCAACAAACTCCTGCTCGAAACCTAACTATAATAGAGCCTATTCATCAATTATCAAAGGTGCATCATTCAAAGCAATGCTTACGTTTACATGGTTTTTTTTCTTTGGTCAAATAAGAAACGAGTTCCAGCAAAAGGTGCCTGATCCTTGGTACTCATACTTATAACTGCCTTTGTTTACTTTTTATTTCTTAAGTATCCATATCTTTGAAAATTTTTTATTGATTTCTCATTACATGTCGCCAGATCTGAAGCATTTCAGCTTGCATGCTGTGATAAATCGGTGGCTATTGCATTTTCTGATTTTATCACCTATTATTATTATTCAAAAAGCTCCTAACAGATATCTTCATATCAAAACAAATATATTTATTGTTTTGAACTTTTTCTGTTCCTTATTGTTTTGATTATAAATATTCTTAGCTGAAATGCTTTAAACTTTTTCTTGCTCCTATTTATTTAATGGAAGCACTGTGTAGATTAATGATGATGTGATGCTAATTAATTTGGTTATATGAAACACTTAGCATTTGTATAGGTCATTTGGAAAATTAGTTTGTTCATTCATAAAATATAATCTCCTCTCCCATTCAATTTGGTTAATAATGCATATCACTTACTTGAGGTATTGCCTAAATGAAAACAAAAAAATATAACCTCTCGCTTTTTTTCACTGGCTAAGTTTTATTATGCACCATGTTCTATTAGCTGCAAAATAAAAAAATGTTCTGCAATGTATGCATGTGTTTGCACCCATAGATGTTCTAATTGTAAGAAATCGGGCGTGTCGAGAAGAGGCAAAGTCGAAAAACAGAAAACACAAATAGATGCAGAGCAATCACAAGCACAGAACACAACACCACAAATACAGAGGTTCACCCAAAACCGGGTTACGTCCTCTCTCCCCTTCTTCTCCTCCTTCTTGTATTCACCAAAAGATTACAGGTTACAAAGGTTACAAAGATCAAAGCCGACCCTACCTACACCTTCTTCTGGACAAGAAACTACCCGAGGGAAAAAACTCCCCTGAACGACGCCTCCAACGATGAACCTCGTATATGTCTTCTTCAGGGAAAAATACGACGCCTCCAAAGTCTCTGAAATGCTTTTTCTTACCCTAATCCCCGAAAAACGGGATATAAATACTCAGGAGAAAAAACAACTCAAAACGTCGAACGCAGAACCGAGCTCGACGATCGGGCGTCGACCGGAGGTCGACGATCTCACCCGAGGTCGACGCTCGACGATCCAGCTGAGGTCGACGCTCAAGCGTGAGCTCGATGATCCAGCTGAGGTCGACGCTCAAGCGTGAGCTCGACGATCGTCGACCTCTCCTCAAACAGAGGAACAAGAATGCATACAGGGGCTGATTCACACTCCCTTGCCTTTAAGCTCACTTGGGCTAACCTGGTGTGAGAAACAAGAGGCCCTGAAGTGATCCACCACCCCAACATTCTCCCACTTGGTGGAAACCTTCAGCACATGAGAGCAGCTCCTCCAGACTTCCTCTTCAAACCCACTGCTGTAGCACACCATTCAAACTTGGCAACAGGCACAACCTTGGTTAAGAAATCAGAACTGTTCTCCTTAGTGTCAACCTTCTCCAGTTGCACTACCTGCTTCTCCACCTTCTCCCTGATGAAGTGAAACTGGATGTCAATGTGCTTGGTCCTAGCATGGAAAGCCGGATTCTTGGCTAACTGGATAGCCCCTTGGCTGTCACACCACAACTTCACAGGACCCTGCTCAAAACTGAGCTCCCAGCACAACCTCCTCAACCATATGGCTTCCTTACAGGCATGTGTAAGGGCCATATATTCAGCTTCTGTCGACGAGAGTGCAACCACTCCTTGCCGTCGACTCATCCAACTGACAGCACCACCAAACAGGGTAAAGACATACCCACTGGTGGACCTCCTGCTGTCCAGATCACCACCCCAGTCAGAGTCCACGTGTCCAACCACGTCCAGGACTCTCCCATCAACAGCACCTTCAAAACAAATAGAGTAGTTTGAAGTGCCGCGAAGATACCTGAACACCCGCTTCACAGCGTTCCAGTGCTCCTTCCCAGGTTTGGCCATGTACCTGCTCAACACTCTCACTGCCTGTGCGATGTCAGGACGAGTACAAACCATGGCATACATAAGGCTCCCCACAGCACTAGCATATGGAACCTTCTCCATGTCTTCCATCTCCTCATGTGTCTTGGGACACATCTCCGCAGATAATTTCTCCCCAACCGGCATAGGGGCACCAACAGGTTTACAGTCAGCCATGTTGAACTTCTTCAACACCTCTTCGACGTACCTTTGCTGCCCCAACCACAACTTCTTCTTGCTTCGGTCTCTGGTAATCTGCATCCCCAAGATCACACTTGCTGGGCCCAAATCCTTCATTTCAAACTTGGCCGAGAGCAGCTTCTTCACTTGTTGGATCATCTTAACACTATTCCCTATGAGCAGCATGTCATCTACATAGAGTGTCAAGAAAGTGTAGTGCTCTCCCTTCCTTTGGATATAAATACAGTGGTCCGAGTTCGACCTTTCAAAACCTGATTCCAGCATGTAGGTGTCGAACTTCTGGTACCACATCCTCGGAGACTGCTTCAGTCCATAGAGGGACTTCTTCAACCTGCACACCTGATCCTCCTTGCCCTTGGCCTCGAATCCTTCAGGTTGCCGCATATAGATCTCCTCCTCCAAATCCCCGTGAAGGAATGCCGTCTTCACGTCCATTTGCTCAATCTCCAAATCATGCACAACGGCAATGGAGAGAACCATCCTGATAGAAGTGAGCTTGGCTACCGGCGAGAAAATCTCGTCGTAGTCCACACCTTCAACCTGCGAGAACCCCTTGGCAACCAACCTTGCCTTGTACTTCTCCACGGTGCCATCTGCCTTCACCTTCTGCTTGAAAACTCATCTACTCCCAATGGCCTTCCTCCCCTTTGGAAGCTTGCACAGACTCCAAGTCTGATTCTTCCTCTGGGAAACCATCTCATCCTCCATAGCAAGCTCCCACTGATTTGCATCAGCCCTCGACCTTGCATCCTTGGCTGAAATGGGATCTTCTCCAAGCATGTTCAGACAATATTGTGCTCCAACAGCACTAAGGGAGTACCGGAGTGGTGCCCTCCTCTCCCTTGTTGAGCGTCTCAGAAGTGGAACATCGGCAACTTCCTCTTCTGACTCATCACTAAAGTTCACTTCCTCCAAAACATCAGATTCAGAGTCAGAATCTGAACCAGCTGTAGTGGTTACCCGAGCATCCTCCAGAGGGGCCTCCTCCATGCTCCCTTCCACTACCAACCTCTCTGCAACTTTCCCTTTGGCCGCTTGTGTAGTGACTTGAGGACGGGCTTCATGAAAGACCACATCCTTGCTATACGTCACCGTCCTCGTCACCGGGTTCCAAAGCTTGTATCCCTTGATGCCTTCTTTGTAGCCCACAAAGATGCATCTCTCGGATTTCATGTCCAGCTTCCCCCTTTTCTCCTTTGGAATGTGCACGTAAGCATCACACCCAAACACACGAGCATAAGCCAAATTTGGCTTCTTCTTGAATATGGCCTCAAAGGGGGTACACCCCTTCACTGCAGATGTGGGGGACCTGTTCTTCAAATAATTAGCGGTAGCTGCCGCTTCAGCCCAGAACTCCTTCCCCAAACCAGGCCAACTGAGCATGCACCTGGCTTTCTCCATCAATGTCCGATTGAGCCATTCCGACACTCCATTCTGCTCTGGAGTATACGGCGTGGTCTTCTGTCGTGCAATCCCCTGCTCAGTACAGTACCGCTCGAAGACGTCCGAGCAATACTCCCCTCCGTTATCAGACCGGAGAACCTTCACCTTCCTCTCAAACTGGTTCTCCACCAGGTTCTTAAACTCCTTGAACCTGTCTAGAACCTCCGCCTTGGACCTGAGAAAGTAAAGCCAAGAAAACCTAGAATAATCATCAATGAAAGATACATAATACCTAGCTCCACCAAGGGATGGAACTGAAGTAGGTCCGAATACATCAGAATGGATCAAATCAAGAGGGCCAGTGGCCCTAGTCCCTGCTCCCTGAAAGCTAACCCAGTTCTGCTTGCCGAGTAGGCAATGCTCGCAGAATCCAAAGCTCGAGGTGCACATGGGCACACCCTCCACCATCTGGCCAGATGCCACAGCCGACATCCCCTTCTCACTGATATGTCCAAGCCGCTGGTGCCACAGCCTGGACTGCTCCTCCTGGTCCTCCTCTTGGCCTTCAGAGATGAAGGCCCCACTAGGCACCACTGTATCAGCAAGTAGCTTGTACAGTGTTCCATGCCTAACACCTTTGGCGATCACCATCGCCCCTCTGGTCATCCTGCATGAGTGCATGTCACAGCTGAAGCAAACTCCCGCATCAGCCATAGATCCCACCGAGATCAGATTCCTGCTCATCCCAGGAATGTGCATCACCCCCGGAAGGGTCTTCGTAGTCCCGTTGGCCATCTTCAGTCTCACCTTGCCACGACCAATGATCTGCACTGCAGTATCATCCCCAAGCATGACATTACCACCCGCAAACTCCTCATACTCACAAAACCAGTGCCTGTGAGGGGTCATGTGGTAAGAGGCTCCAGTATCAACATACCACACATCCGCATCCTGATGAGCAACACATGCAGCTGCGATGTACATGTCACCACCGTCAGCCTCCTTCTTGGCACCCGAAGTTGACCCTCCATCCTTCTGAATGGGCTTGTTGGGGCATTGGGATTTCACATGCCCAACCTAATTACACTTCCAGCACTTGATGGGCTTCTTTTCTTTCTCTCTTTCTCTGCTCTTGGATCTACCCCGAGATTTATCTCGAGATCCACCTTGCTTTGTGTCCCTCCATTGAGGGCGAGATCTGGATACGCTCAATGCACCCTTGTTGGTCTTCTCAGAACCTGCTCTCCTGGTCTCCTCAGAAAGAAGAGTAGCACACAGCGACTCACAAGTGAGTGCCCTGTCTCCATTACCCCCAATGGCAACGATAACGTTGTCCCAAGAATCCGGCAATGAACAAAGTAGTGTGATCGCCCTGTCTTCATCCGAGATCTTCTCACCAATAGAGATCAACTGACCCACAACCGTGTTGAAATTGGTCAGGTGTTCTGAGAAGGAACCACCCTCCTGCATCTTCAGATTGTACCACTTCTTCCTCAATAACAGCTTGTTCACAAGGGACTTGCTCTGATATAGGGTTTCCAACTTCCGCCATAGACCTTGGCCGGAAGTCTCCTCCATCACATTTGTCAAAACAGAGTCTGTGAGAAAGAGTCTGATAAGACCTTTGGCTTTTCGATCTGTCTTTGTCCAGGCTGCAACCACATCCACAGCAGCCTTCTCGGTTGGTGGATTATCAGCTATTGCCCCCCACAAATCCCGATCCACCAGAAGATCCTCCATCTTCATCTTCCACAGATCAAATCTGCTTCCATCAAATTTCTCTATCTCGATCCGCACACCTCCTGAACTCATATCCGAGAATCGAGAGAACCTCGCTCTGATACCAAATGTAAGAAATCGGGCGTGCCGAGAAGAGGCAAAGTCGAAAAACAGAAAACACAAATAGATGCAGAGCAATCACAAGCACAAAACACAACACCACAAATACAGAGGTTCACCCAAAACCGGGCTACGTCCTCTCTCCCCTTCTTCTCCTCCTTCTTGTATTCACCAAAAGATTACAGGTTACAAAGGTTACAAAGATCAAAGCCGACCCTACCTACACCTTCTTCTGGACAAGAAACTACCCGAGGGAAAAAACTCTCCTGAACGACGCCTCCAACGATGAACCTCGTATATGTCTTCTTCAGGGAAAAATACGACGCCTCCAAAGTCTCTGAAATGCTTTTTCTTACCCTAATCCCCGAAAAACGGGATATAAATACTCAGGAGAAAAAACAACTCAAAACGTCGAACGCAGAACCGAGCTCGACGATCGGGCGTCGACCGGAGGTCGACGATCTCACCCGAGGTCGACGCTCGACGATCCAGCTGAGGTCGACGCTCAAGCGTGAGCTCGACGATCCAGTTGAGGTCGACGCTCAAGCGTGAGCTCGACGATCCAGCTGAGGTCGACGCTCAAGCGTGAGCTCGACGATCCAGCTGAGGTCGACGCTCAAGCGTGAGCTCGACGATCGTCGACCTCTCCTCAAACAGAGGAACAAGAATGCATACATGGGCTGATTCACACTCCCTTGCCTCTAAGCTCACTTGGGCTAACCCGGTGTGAGAAACAAGAGGCCCTGAAGTGATCCACCACCCCAACACTAATAAGTGTAGCATCAAATTGTAGAAATGCTGTTTGCACATCTTAAAAAACTGCAATGTAGGATTTCATGGCGATTTTTAAGAACTGCAGTTCTTTAAGAAGCTTCATAATGAGTGATGACACACTTTATAAAAGCCGCAGATTCATAATATTTAAGAAGAGCGGGGTCCATATAGCGAGGTTAGGATAAACGATATGATGTACATTCAGAAAAAAAGAATAATAAAAAAATCACATGGATTTGAAACAATCAGAAAATCACATGGATTTTGTATGGCAAAGAAGTGCAAGCAGCATATGTTTTTTTGCATTGATTAGAGGGCTTGCCATGAGGATTAAGATTATGATTAGAGGGCTCCCGCAGTGTCGCCACATATTATAGGAATGTGGTGTCATAAGAAGTGCAAGCAACATATGGTTTCTTTGCATTGATTAGAAAGCTTGCCATGAGGATTATGATTATGATTAGAGGGCTCCTGCAGTGTCGCCACATATTATTTTACATGGATTTGAAACAATCAGAAAATCATATTAAGTTTTGTTTAGTTTGACTTTTTATTGATCAATTTCGGCATGTTCTTCTCTGTTTTTTTTTTTACTTTTTTTGTTCTCTATGTTAGTGAGAAACACATTTCTAAATGTGTTAGTGAGAAAAAATGTGTTGTAAAATATGTGTTGGTGAGAAAAAAATGTGTTAGTGAGTGGCACATTTCTAAATGTGTTAGTGAGAAACACTTATAACTGCATTTCTTTGTTTTGTTTTTTTTATCATTCTCTTTCTCAATCTATGTGTTTCTCTTTATTTTTGTTTAATTCTCTTTCTTAATAGAGCAATTATAAGTGTTTCTGTTTGCTGAAACATATTATTATAAGTCTGTACCCTAGTGATGATTATATGTGTGCTTATTATAGCTACAGTTCATCTATGTATATAGTTATAAAAGCATGCAATTCTGAATTTCTATATATACAGTTTGATCCATACTTCATCTCAAAGACATGCATATGGAAGACCAAAATCAATCCGAGTCGATGGCATCGTTGCCAAACCGGGGTGGCCCGGTCCAAAGTAAGAGCTTTATACTTTACAGATATAATTTCATGCATTTTAAATAACCTAAAATAGTATTACATATTAAATACTTTCATTAACCTCATATGTATCATTTGTTTCTTAGCTACCACTGACAGCGATTATGACTACTACGCTAAAGTTTGCAAAGTGAGTACAGATAGGTGCTCTGATGGTCTGCGTACTGAAGTTGAAGGTTTTAGGCTAATTATACTAGCAGTGCCATGAGGCTTGAGTGCGAGCGAAGAGTGGAATTTTGTTTTCGATATGATTAGGAGGAAACACCTAACAAAAAATATATATTATGGTTTGAATATTGTTGTTTTAACACATTATAATTTTGTTTATCTTTACATCTTTGATCGAAACAGTATCTCTCAAGGTCACTGAATGAAACATATTATTGCATCATAAGAGGATGCCAATATTTTGATACGGATTCAACTGTGGGATTATGATTTATTTTTTGCGTGTACACAGGTTTTGATTTTTTTGACAAAATGTTTGTAATCAATGCTACTGTTATATACATTTACGCATGCTCATGGATTTTTTTATTGTGGAATGCTCTTCTGATATTATTTTGAAATGTATTTTCTTCTGAGATTTTTCATTGCAAGTATGAACTTTGTTCTTAGATTTTTTTCATTGCAAATATGAACTTTGCATGTATTTGTGTGTTACAATCATATTCCTAAGGTTGTACCTCTTAAAAATAATTCAAAATAAAGATCTGAGATCTTATCTTATGCTGTAAATGATTCAAAATAATGTTTTATATCAAGGGCCTATGATAGTGAGGTTGAAGTGATGCGTATAAGAAAAGAGAAATTAGAGCATATTTCAAAGGACTATTCGCCTAAAAAGGTCTGATCACAATTTATTTGTCATATGTGTGTTTTGGTTTTCTAATTTAAATGTATTCCTTAATTTAATATTTTTTCGTTTAAAGTATCCTGTTTAGACCAACTTTTGTGCATCTAATGTTTGTGCTCGAACAAGAACCAGAGGAACATCTATAAGGGTCCGTTCGTTTCACAGACATTGATATTGAAGTATTGGCTTTGAGAATATGAATGTCATTTCTCTTGTTCGTATCAACAATTTTAAATTGGAATTGACTTTCTGATGGAAAGTCGTCGATATTCACCGTAATCTAAAAACTCATAGATTCAATATCTATCTCTAGTGACGGATATTCAGTCCGGTTTTCCAAAATGAGACTATTTTTTTAGCCTGAACGTGATTTTTTTCGGCCGAACGCAATTTTTCATTGGGACGCAATTTTTTTGCGCGGACGTGTTTTTTTCGTCTGTGTACGATTTTTTCGCCCAGACGTAATTTTTTGTCTTGAAGCATTTTTTTTACCCAAACAGGTTTTTTTCTCCCGAATGCGATATTTCTGCACGAACACAGTTTTTTTCTCTATGACGCAATTTTTTTGCCCGAATGTGTTTTTTTCGCCCGTACGGAAATTTTTCGCTACGATTCAATTTGTGGTCGCCTGGGCCGAATTATTCATCTAGACGTAATTTTTTCGCTCAGACACAATTTTTTTCACCCGAACATGAATTATTCGGCCAAACAAGGTTTTTTCGCCCAAAAGCGTTTTTTTCCGCCCGGACGCGTTTTTTTCGCACGTACACGATTTTTTCGCCCGGGCGCGATTTTTTCGCCCGGGCGCGATTTTTTCGCCCAAACGCGATTTTTTCGCCCACACACGATTTTTTTGCCCGGACGCGATATTTTTGCCCAAACGCGAATTTTTTGCCCAGACGCGATATTTTGGACTCGACGCGATATTTTCGCCCGGCCGCGATATTTTTCACCCGGACGCAATTTTTTCGCCCGGACGCAAATTTTTCGCCACGACGCAAATTTTTCGCTCGGACGCGAATTTTTCGCCCGGACGCGAATTTTTCGCCCGGACGCGAATTTTTCGCCCGGACGCGAATTTTTCGACCGGACGCGAATTTTTCGCCCGGACGCGATTTTTTCGCCCGGACGCGATTTTTTCGCCCGGACGCGATTTTTTCGCCCGGACGCGATTTTTTCGCCGGACGCGATTTTCTCGGCCGGACGCGATTTTCTCGCCCGGACGCGATTTTCTCGCCCGGACGCGATTTTCTCGCCCGGACGCGATTTTCTCGCCCGGACGCGATTTCTCGCCCGGACGCGATTTTCTCGCCCGGACGCGATTTTCTCGCCCGGACGCGATTTTCTCACCCGGACGCGAATATTTCGCCCGGACGCGAATATTTCGCCCGGATGCGAAAGTATCGCGTCGGGGCGAAAAATTCGATTTGAGAAGTAAAAATCGCGTCCGGGCGAAAAATCGCGTACGGGAGATGTGCTTGGGCGAAAAATTCGCGACCGGGTGAGAAATTCGCGCCCGGGCGAGAAAATCGCGCCCGGGCGAGAAATTCGCGCCCGGGCGAGAAAATCGCGCCCGGGCGAGAAAATCGCGCCCGGGCGAGAAAATCGCGCCCGGGCGAAAATAACACTTTTGGGCGAAAATCACGTCATGGCGAAAAAAACACGTCTGGGCGAAAATAACACTTTTGGGCAAAAATTTCACGTCCGGTCAAAAAATTCGCATTGTGGTCGAAATACTTGAGTTTGGGCGAAAAAATCACGGTCGGGCTAAAAAATCGCATTTGTGATTTTTAATTGTGATCATTAATAGCATTGATCAATGTCAATTCCTATGACAGAAAGTCTTTCTACAAACGAACAATAAAAAAATATCAATGTCAATTCCTATGATATAAAGTCTTCATGCGGACGAACAAAAGAATTGGATTTAAATCCAATATCATTTCCCATGTGTATTGATATTGAATTGAAAACCAATACTTAAATGCCAATGTCGTTGAAACGAACGGAACCTAATTGAAATTTTAATGAGATGATCTATTTTTTTTAAAGATTCTCATGCTGCAATTTAGATATAGCTTCCTCTATAAAGCCAAGTTAAATTCATAGCCTACTGAATTGTCTTCATCGTCTTAGCGGACCAAATTCAGCACTGTGAAGATCCCCTAAAATTTCCCAAAAGAGGAGGTAACTTCAGTTATGTGTTCATGGTACAAATTAGATGTTATATGTACAAATATATGTCATTCATTGATCTTATTTGTATAACCTGCAAAAGTAGCTATTGATCTTTGACACTTTCCAGGTATGCTTCCATTCGGGGCAAATTTGAGCTAATTTATAGTTGCTAATTTAATTCAAATTAGATCAATCAAATGTGTGTGATTTCTAATAAGATTTGCTTAAGTTGCTATGCATCTTTTGGTGTGTTTTCCCGTAAGCTATATTATAAAACTTCATATGAATATTTTCGCCATTTATGACAAGCAAATTTATATCAATCAAATATTTTGAGTTTTGTGGTTGCCTTTTTCTTTTTACCTTGTTAAACTAAAAATTCTGAATAGGTCCTCCTTATTTGAAGTTCTTATTAATTGAGCGTTTAGGTTCAAATACAAATACTATGATTTAAAATACACGAATTAAGCGTTTAGGTTCAAACCTGCACCGTCATTTGATAGAAATTCATTGATATTATCTATACCAATAGAACACATAATAAAAATAATAATTAAGCAAGATAAAATATTACACAAACTAATAAGATGTCAATTAGAACATCAAGTGTTCTTCTCCGGGATTTCGAATGATGGTGTTCTTCTTCGAACGGGCTTCGCCTGGATGAGGGCGAAGCCCGTAGCGACGCATCAAGAACGGATGAACATTGTCGCCGACCACAAAAAATGTCGTCATCCCAGAACAATGTCGCCGCCATTATTAATATGGTCGCTGCCCTCGAACATTGTCGCTACCCCCGAACATTGTCGCCGCCCCCGAACATTGTCGCTACCCACAACAATGTCGACGTCCACGAACAATGTCGCCGCCCACGAACAATATCGCCGCCCATGACCAATGTCGCCACCCACGACCAATGTCGTTGCCCATGACCAATATCTTTGGTTTGCGGGCGAAGCCGCAACGCCGTGTCAAGAACAGGCACTCCCAACCAATGTCGCCGCCCCCGAATATTGTCACTGCCCCCGAACATTGTTGCCGCCTCCGAACAATGTCGCTTGGTTGCGGGCGAAGCCCGTTTGGCTGCGGGAAAAACCCGCTTGGTGGTCAAGAGGGCAAAGCCCGCTTAGTTGCAGGCGAAGCCCGCAACGACGCATCAAGAACGGCTGAAGCCCGTTCGAAGATGCTAGTATATATATATATATATATATATATATATATATATATATATATATATATATATATATATGAACGTGTAACACGCATATTACTTTTTCCGCGCTCATGTTTGTGCTTGACAATGGGGTGGTCGACGGCTACGGGCTCGCCGGGCAACGACCGCCCCTCTGTAAAAAAAAATTTGCAACACCAGCGGCGGCGGCGCTGCTGTTGCAATTTTTTTAATACCCATTGTATTAAATCCGACTATTATTAAGATGAGCGCGTAGATTTCTTAAATCCGCAAAGTGCGGATTATATATTTTCATTTATTATATGAAATAATAAGCATATTTGGAAGCAAAACATTTGATCTGGACCGTTGAATCACAATGCTTCAAAGTATGGCCATCAGATTCAATGAATCAGGCCTTCAAATAGCGAATAAATCTATTTTCACAGATCTCCCAACTCACGAAATCCCAATAGCAGTTTCCGCCCACCTACGCCTTCATGGCTTCCCCACGCCTCTGCCTGACCGGACCCCGCCGGGGGTTCGCCGACCCCCGACGAGCTTGCCGCCGATTGTCTGACGGCAAACAGGCAAGGCCACCGCCGGCGGTGACCCTGCCCGTAAGCTCCAGTTTCAGGGCTCAAGGGCAGGGCCACCGCCGGTGGTGGCCCTGCCCTCTCGCCGCCGGACAACCCCCGTCGGGTTCGCCGGAGGCCGACAAACTCTCCGGTGGGTGCCGGGCAGGCCGCGGGCAGGCCGACGACGGCAGGGGCGGTCAGTGAGGCAGGCGGAAGGCGGAAGAGGGAAGTTGAACAGGGGGGTTTCACTGGAATTTTAATCAATCTATTTATTTCATTTTTATATTTTATAATTTCATAAGTAATTAAATACATTCTAATACTTTTATATTTTAAAATTTTAAATAATTGCGGGGGGGGGGGGGGGGGGGGGGGGGGGGGAGGCGGGCAAAGCCCGTGAGAATGCCAAGCGGGCGAAGTCCACAGCGGCGCATCGAGAACGAGCGAAACCCGTTCGAAGATGTTATATATATATATATATATATATATATATATATATATATATATATATATATTTGCACAGTTTGGCCGGAATCAGGCCCAAAAAGTTGTTGGGTCGAAATGAATATAATAATAATAAATTTCAAATTTCAACACAACAACATTTCGAGCCAGATTTCGACCAAACCGTGCATATTTTGGAAAAATGTTCAACATAAAAGTTGTATATCTCGTTCTTGGCTACTAAATGCAAATATTATTTGTTCAATTCCTATATATATTATGGGACAACGAGCTCAAGTTTTTTTTCTATGAAAAAGTCCGAGCTTATATATATATGAGTTACAGTGCACAGGGGGTCTGTCGTCCACCGCGCAACAGTACCCGGGGCCGGCAGCGGGCTGCGGTCAGGGCCAGCGGCGGGCTGCGGCCGACCCCCAGCTTAGGGTGTATTTGGTTGAGTTGTTGTTGATTAAAGGTTGTTGATGAAAAGCTGCTGATAGGAAAGTTTTGTTCCTGGGAAACAGAGTAATTTGTTTAAAAACTGTTTGGGTGAAATAGAGTTCGTAGAACTTTTTGATAAGTTGTTTTGAAAAAACTATCTTGCAAAAATGAAGTTTTCTTAAGTGAATTTTTTTCTAATTAATTTAACTTTTTTGTTCGATACTAAAAATAGTTTTAAACAATTTAAACCAACGTTACACGACATACACAAAATTTAAATATTTTTCATATATTAATGTTACACAAAAATTTTTAAACTCTCATCACACGGGTCCATCGACTTCTCGCAAGTAGTTTGGTGTAACACTTGCATGCTTGAAAGTGTTTTAATTAGATTCTTATATTAAATTAATTAAAATATAAATATAAGAATGAATAATACCTTCTTGCCTTATAGAGTTTTTGCGATATAGACTCACGCAGTATTATTATCTCGTCAGCGCCACTTGTTGTATCAATGCATGTATCATGTTGTCTCTTTGAGTCTACTCTGCCCTGCGTACGTATTCTCTCACTTTCTCTAAAATCAGGATCGATACATGATGAATGTTTCCGTATAAAATTATGCAAAGCCATTGTCGCCGGATCAATATGTGTATGTTTCTTAAAACTATAACCTGACATATCACGCAGTATGATCCATTTTTTCTTCCATACACCAAATGTGTGTTATATCACACTCCTAAAAGATAAATGTGCTTGATTAAAAATCTCTCGAAGTCCTTCAGGTGGACGATTACCACAAGCAAAATCAGGAAGGTGGTATCGTGTGTCTGGATATGGTTTTATATACTCTCTTTGTAGTGGATATCCAGCATCCACCAAATAATACTTTCTGGCATGATCGACACACATTTTTAATGAACAAATATTGAGAAAAATAATATTTGAACTACAATTATAACTTCATTATCTCAAGGGGGTGCGGAAACTTGTACTTGAGATTGCTTATAGCAAAATTAAAAATTCGACTATCATGCGCAGATCCCTCCCAACCAGTCATGGCGAAAGAAAACACATATTGAAGTCGCAAACAATCATTACAGTTTGTGTAGTAGTTCCATGACGCCCAATATATGGTACTTGATTTTTAACTGAAATACATGCATCAACATGTGTTTCGTCTATGACACCAGTGCAATTTAAAAAAAACAGCATGTAATGCGCATCTTGCATAATTTTTGGTATAGTAGTAGCAAAATATCCCTCTTGTGGCACTATAATATCTTCTGCGAGGCACAACAGAGCACGAAGACCTTTGCTAAACTATTTGCTAGCAGCCTCGGTTGAATGTTGAAATCGCCCAGCTGCTTTTCTAATAGTCTCGTTATGTGATAAAACATATAATGTATTTTCAAGTACCTCTTTACTTGGGGTCCTTCGCGAACCTTGCAATCCATAGTTTTGTTCTAAAGTTTGTAGTAGATCAAAAAAGATTTGTTTTGGCATTCTGAAAGCATTATGAAATCTAACTGCATGTCCACCAACTAATTCACCCAACCATTTATCACTGGTTTGTTTTGATGTTATGCATGGTGTGTTAGAGTTGAATAAACCAGTGTGTTCAGCTAATACATATTATTGAAGTTAAAACTTGAAGATATGCAGCAACATGACGCCTTCTAACCGACTCATACTTATCCTAGAATAATCTGAGTGCTCACTAGACATTCTCTGTAGCTAAAGGTACAAGAGTGTCATTCTAAAATAGATTATCAAGTAAAGACATGAAATAACACTTGTTAATGTTATATATTTATGTATTTATACACGCACAACCTCAGTGAACATGAAATAACTGTATTCAAGCACAAGAGATCTACAGATACCACAATGGGATAATAACAAAGGTCATTTCCTCATTAAACTCAAATAACTTTCAACAAAACTAACTATATAACACTTTCATATAAGTCTGTTTTATAGCTTCACTGGACTAACAAAAAAACAACATAACAACATTGTAGAAAGATATCAACAACATAACATCTCATACTATGACCCTTTCTCATAGCGGGTACGCAGTCATTTCACTCTGATCTGTTCCCTGAGGCATATAAAGGTCACCCTATGGTTCTTATCCATCAACAACATTGTAACAAAATCAAAAAAAATCATAGTATTTGGATATTTCAAGATAGGATTCAAGTTTCTTCAAAGTTTGGGCAATGGAGAATGGACAAGTCCTCCTTCGCCGCTCTCGGAGAGATGCACCAATATCCTTAGTATATTTCACCAAATCAATTAAGACTGAGCTGGTTGCTTTGTTTTTTTCCCTACTTCCATCATTTACGAGATTCATTTGCAATCGGTGCATCAATACTCTCTACATTCCCACTGATGTCAACCAGATCATTGTCATCCTCAAACATACCTCACTCATCAATTGACATCCGAGCTTGAGAAGTAGTGTTTGGGGCACATGCACACACTCTAGCGATGACAACTGAACTGAACATCATGTTCGTTTTGTCCTCAAGCTCTAGGACAATGCATGCATGCCTAAACTTTTTTGCGACAGGTACAACCTAATAAACAAAATTAATTAAATTTATTAATAAAAAAACTTGAAAGATAATGCATGTTTAATTTAAAATTTACCTTCCGCCTCTCATCCCACCATTCGTCTGAATCATCAATGATTTTTCTGGAGGCATTCCAACCTAGGCCAGTTTTCCCCTCTTTTAAGCTCAACCCACAACTTTCACTCTTTTTTCAGGTGATCGCATTTATTTTTCATTTGAATTCTATCGTACTTCTTTTTGATTTTCTCATCAAATTTCACAACTAGATTGTTCCAACCCTCTTTGTTGAAATGTGTAGTCTGTCGATTACGGAGCGCAATTTCGATAATACATAGATCACAAAAGACAAATGTATCATTTTGATCCCATATAGCTGATATCCCTCCATCTTTTGGCATTCTCATCTATAATTTTTTAAAAAAAGAAAAATAAATAAAAAATAACACATACACAAACAGACATACAAGCTAATAAAAAAACCTTGTTAATATAACAACACACAATTACACGACATATCTACAAACACACAGACACACACACACACACACAGACACACACAGACACACACAGACACACACACAGACACACACACATACACACACACAGACACACACACACACACAGACACACAGACACACACACAGACACACACACAGACAGTCACACACACAGACAGACAGACATACAGACACACACACAGACACACAGACACACACACACACACACACACACACACACACACACACGTAAACGCAAACGCAAACGCAAACGCAAACGCACAAGCACACGCACAAGCACTCTCAGACACACACACACGCACTCTCAGACACACACACACGCACTCTCAGACACACACACATGCACTCTCAAACACACACACACACTCTCAAACACACACACACGCACTCTCAGACACACACACACACTCTCAGACACACACACACAGACACGCACTCTCAGACACACACACACACACTCTCAGACACAAACACACACACACACACACACACACACACACACACACACACACACACACACACACACACACACACACTCAGATACAAACACACACACATGCACTCTCAGATACAAACACACACGCTCACACACACACACACACACACACACACACACACACACACACACACTCAGACACACACATACGCACTCTCAGACACACACACACGCACTCTCAGACACAAACACAAGCACTCTCAGACACAAACACACACACACTCTCAGATACAAACATACACACTCTCAAATACAAACACACGCACACACAAGCACACTCATATACAAACACACACGCACTCTCATATACAAACGCACGCACACACACACACACACACACACACTCATATACAAACACACACACACACACACACACTCATATACAAACACACATACACATACACATAAACACACACGCACTCTCATATACAAACACACATACACATACACACAAAAAATTCACACACACGTACACATATACACACATACAATCACATACACATGCATATACAATCACATACACACGCATATACAATCACATACACAAACATGTACAATCACACACACACACTCATATACAAACACACATACACATATATACATGTACAAACATTAACACCCAAACATACACAAACATTCATACACAAACATGTACAAATATAAACACACAAACATAGACCATTACAAGCACACATGTACGCACACACACATACACTAGCTCATACACAAACAAACACTCATACAACAACACTATTATATGCACACAAACAAACACTATTACAAACACACACTCATATACAACTACAAATACACACACTCACAAACTTCGCGCGCACACACACACACATACAATCGCATACACAACTATACATGGATGTCCATATACACAACGCACATACACAACTATGCATGGATGTTCACACACACTCACACACATATACAACTACAAACACACAAACACACATATACATGAATGTCCACGTACACACAAAAAAATTGCATAGAACAATTTTAAACAAAAAAATTGGAAAACACAAGCTAAGAAAATTTGTTGGAGGGGTTTTGCTGAAGGAGTATTCCTGAAATGTGAGACCCTATTGGAGGGGTTTTGTTGTAGGGGTTTTGATGGAGATGACAAAGAGAGAGGTGTCATCATTGAGAAATAAAAAAATCTAAGTTGTAAATGGGAGATTGACAAAGTTCTCTACCTGAGATTACAGGAGATCTATTGCTACATATCCAGAAATCGCCGGTGGAAACCAACATCAGAGAAGTGTCGACAGAAGCTTGGCTATCAGAGATTAAGAAAATATTCATCGAAGAAGGGTCGGCGGTCGCGTGGGGGTTGGAGGCCGACAGTGGTGTGGATGTTGAAACCAAAAACTTGGTCTCTCGTGGAGTTCGGGGTCCCAAGAAAGGGGTGACCTCACACCTACTACACTCGGGGGAACGTCACGGACCAAAGACTTGGGAAACTAGGAACAGACCCTCGGCTCTAGCGTGGAGGTCCCACCACACACCCGGAAAGTCACAAGAGCACTTCCCCTCCCTCACCAATGGCTGAGCTGGGTACCTTGGAGAGCTCTCTCACTCAACTAAGAAGAAGCCTAAGGAAGAGGAAGCTCAAAAAACTCATCCCTCCAAAGGTACCATATTTATAGTTTTTCCAAGCCTAGGGAGCAAAAGGTCACAACTACCCCTAGGACAAATAGGTCATGAGCCAATAGAAAACATTCACACTGAGGGTAAAGGGATAATTCCACCATGGGGGCACAACGGTAAAAACACGACCCAAAGAGGTCTAGGGGGAACGAAGGCTAAGCCGCAGGCCGCTTTCGCCCCCGCGAGCTGACCGCCTGGGGCGAGAGCCTGGCCGCAGGCCACTCTCACCCCCGCGAGCTGACCGTCCGGGGCGAGTGCCTGGTCGCAGGCTGCTCTATCCCCCGCGAGCTGACCGCCCAGGGCGAGAGCCTGGCCGCAGGCCGCTCTCGCCCCCGCGAGCTGACCGCTCGAGGCGAGAGCCTGGCCGCAGGCCGCTCTCTCCCCCGCGAGCTGACCGCCCGGGGCAAGAGCCTGGCCGTAGGCCGTTCTCGCCCCCGCGAGCTGCCCGCCCGGGGCGAGAGCCTGGCCGCAGGACGCTCTCGCCCCCCGCGAGCTGACCGCCCGGGGCGAGAGCCTGGCCGCAGGCCGCTCTCTCCCCTGCGAGCTGACCGCCCGGGGCGAGATCCTGGCAGCAGTCCGCTCTCGCCCCCCGCGAGATGACCGCCCGGGGAGAGAGCCTGGTCGCAGGCCGCTCTCTCCCTCGCGAGCTGACCGCCCGGGGTGAGAGCCTGGTCGCAGGCCGCTCTCGCCCCCGCAAGCTGACCGCCCAGGGCGAGAGTACAGGGGGAGGGATCCTTGCCTCAAGCCGGTCCTACTGTTCCCACCTTGCACCTATCAAGCAGGGAGGGTGTCGGCCAACTTGTCGCACCCGCCCCCAAAAAAGGGGCCACTGGGGGAGGCAGATTTTTCCTCCCCCTACTAGTATATTACAAGGGTTAGGCCTAAATTGGCCACCAAGAGTGCAAAACCTCTTCAAAAACTTAAAAAAGCCTAGCTGGTCATGTGCCTGACGGGAGGACCCTACTATGTGAATACGAGGTTGTACACAATCTCCTCTCTTTTCGAGGTTGGCACAAGCTCGGAAAGAAACATCCAACCCAATGTATTCGGTGAGTGAATTTTTCTTGCGTGGTCGAAAGATACCTAGCCTCTCCGAGTATAATTCACTTAACTTCCCTGAGGAGTCAACCCGTCATGCTAGCTAATGGGAGCCTGGGTGACGAGATCCCCTCTGGGTAGAATTCACTTAACCTCCCTGAGAGGTTGTAACAACCCGACCCGTTAAACATCATATAATAGAAGGTCCGGTCGGAGCCCCACATTATATGTCATAAACAGACGGCGAGGTCACAAGTTAATACCAAAATACCACGCATCCTAACTCAGAGCATTCTAGCGGAAGTTTATAAGTTGCACGAACTCAATCCATGAATGTCCACTAATATATATATATAACTCGTTTATATACAAGACCAGGAATGTTAACAAGCACACCGCTCACGGCCTTAAGGCCTTACAAGTTTCTCTTTACAAACATACGACTTCATACATCAGCACGCAGACCGACCACACATGAAATCCAAAGCTTCGCACGGCCTTCGAGGGCCTAACAGCAGCAGCAAGGGCTTCAGCCCGCTCAATCCATTTCAGCATCTACAAGGGCAACACCTGCATATAGACATCCACTCCATGGGTGACAAACAAAGCAACGGTCAGCATTCAGCTGACCAATTATAACGACCCTACCCCTTACCCTGGGCAGTGGTTCCTTCCTTGCATGTATTCCAATCTCAACACATATATACAATACACATTATCATCACAAACGCCGGCCTTCGTTCCAGACGTTCCGTGCACTCAGGGCACACTTACGGTGTACCAAGCTCCTCATGGTTCCACCATCGATTTGAGGTGTTTACTTGTTGGCTGGGCCTAAGCCTCAAAACCCCTATTGAAGACCTCACGCACCCGTCCACTCAGAGGCACGCACCTCATAACAAACTGTGAGCGCTATCAGTCGACCTACCCACGTAGTGTAACAAGCCTAGGGAAATCTCCCCGGTGCATTGCTACCAATCGACCGCTCACCCGATCCTACAACTGAACTTGTTGGGTGGCCCACTCACTCAGAGGTTCTTAACTTGTTGGTTTATGAGCATCAGCCTCCAAACCCCTGTTGGAGGCCTCTCGTACCCACCCACTCAGAGGTGTTCGCTTACAACAATCCGATCAATGAACTTGGTGGGTGTCCTACCCACTTAGAGGTTCTCGTATTCCTCCTCAACACCGGCACATAGTGCCGCTTTCCATTCCATCAAAACAGCTCGTGTCGAGCATACAACCAAAGGAGCTATACAAAGCTCATCATAATCGTACTCACCATCTCCGTAAGGTAACCGATGTATACACTGAGTCTTCTCCGGTTCGCAGCATCACCAATCCAGACATCCATCCAGATGGGCTTCACACAACATGCCTATGTCGTACTACACATTTCCGGCTCTAGATGCAGACTCAACCACTGAATCACTTACGCTCTTCCATCTTTTGATGGAGGATTCCACAGATATACATGCATAAACAAAGGGCTTCACCTGCCCAAGGAAGAAAGACCGTTACCCTTGACGATCGCTTCGGCGTCATGGAAGAACTAGCCGGAAGGAAAGCACCGCAGCGGCCTTGCCTTCACAATACTGAACTCGACTCTCGATTCGGACCGCTAAAGCTCCACCGGCGGTCAGAAAGCTTCTCCTTCTTCCTTCCTTGCTCTCCTCTCTCTCTTCACTTTAGAAAGAGAATGGCTAATATGAGAATGAGATATTCATCTCCATTCTCGGCCTTATAAGAGCAGGGATGATCTTGGACCACGGGATCCAAAGAGAAGGGAACGAACGGCCTCGATTGCTTTGAAAAGCATCTAAATAGAGCTGACACGGCCTGTGACACGCCCGTGTCACAGGCCGTGTTCCTTGAGCGGTTT
This sequence comes from Platanthera zijinensis, assembly GCA_039513925.1. Classification (NCBI taxonomy): domain Eukaryota; kingdom Viridiplantae; phylum Streptophyta; class Magnoliopsida; order Asparagales; family Orchidaceae; genus Platanthera; species Platanthera zijinensis. The sequence continues at coordinate 171,492,337 of CM077095.1, forward strand.
AGGAACCGACTCAATCTGGAATAGAACACGGGCTACGACATGCCCGTGTCACTCTCTGACACGCCCGTGTCAACCAGTACACGGCCATGTGGATGGCCGTGTCACCTCATCAACACAAGGCTGAAACACCCGAGAAGGACACGGCTAAGGCACACGCCTGTGTCCTCGGCCGTGTGCTCAAAACGCCCCTGTGACACGCCCGTGTCACAGGCCGTGTACCACACTCAACGCCACTCAACGCCACTCCACTCAACGCCACTCAACGCCGCCTGAGAAGGACACAGCCAGGGACACGCCCGTGTCCCAGGCCGTGTGCACCAGACACGTCCTGGGACACGCCCGTGTCCTAGGCCATGTCACCCAGCCTGAACCCATTTTGGGACTTAGGGTTTTTGGGGTGTTACAATCCTCCCCTCCTTATAGAAATTTCATCCCGAAATTTAGCGCAACATATCCAACAATACAACCATTCCTTGGTACAAATACACACGATGATCCGGGGTTACTCTCCCCATGTTCTCGCACCAATAAAAGTGTTTTCACAAACACACATACATACAATATACAAAGTACAACAAAAAGCAATAAAGTGCACCCTCCACTTATTTCCGCTCATCCACGTCTCTAAGCAGCTTTTTGACTGCCTCCTGCAACTCCAGGTTAAACATTCGAGGCTGTTGCATTTCATGATGTGAGCTTTGCGGCTCCTGCGCTCCGAGATTGTACACTCGAGGTTCGCCCGGGATGCAGATGATTCCGCCACTGCCTTACCCTTTTCCTCATAGGACGCACTTGTCTTTTGTTCACTCTTTGACGGGCCTTTCCAACAGTAACGGGTTATATGCCCCTGCTTTCCACAATTGAAATAGGTACGCGACTCAACACGTCCTTGACCAAACGTCGCGCTCGAAGCAACATCCGAAGACATTTGTTCAGCAGACCTGAACCTCTTCTTATCCCGTTTCCTAAACTCCGACTGTTCGGACTGCGGGACTTTGAACTCCGACTTGTCCGCCGCCAAGTTCTTCTTGCCGTGTACTCGTTTCAAATCTTTTTCCAGCGCACAGGTTGTATCTACTAAGGCTTGGAAGCCTTGGTTCACTGAACTCGGAAGCGCCAATCTCAACTCATCTCGGAGTCCCTCATAGAATCTGTTCGTCTTCCGTGCTTCTTCTGCAAAAGTCGACCCCGCATAACGTACCAGCCTGGTAAATTCATGCAGGTAGTTATCCACAGTCTTCTCACCCTGCACCAGACGTTGAAATTCGGCCTCCATAGCAATTCTCCGCGATACTGGCAAATATTTTGCCCAAAACAATCTGGAGATTCGTCCATCGAAATCTCTCCCAGGCCTCTGCCTGCCAACTGGTGCATCTCGACGTCATCCCACCACAGTCTCGCCTCTCCTTCCAGTAGGAAAGTGGCTAATGTCACTCTCTGCCCCTCATCAATCTTGAGCGTTGTCAGGATCCTTTTCACTCTTGAAAGCCAATCTTCCTCCTGCGTTGGGGAATGCGCCCCGAAAAACGTAGGTGGATGAAAATCCATAAACTGCTTCAATTGCTCGTCAGTGGCTCGCTCGTCCACTCGAGTTTCCACACGCTCTTGCCTTGCACCAACCCGAACTGGCTCCACTATAGGCCTTGCCTGCCCAACAGGTTGTGCTTGAATCATGGCAAATACCGCATTCGCAACTAGGCGTACAGTTTCCGCAGAAGGAGGAGGTGTGGGCACCTCGGCTGGTGCCGCACTCTCATCCGAACGCTGGGGCTCAGACTGCCCAGCACCACTCCTTGTTACATATATGTGAACAAGATATCAGTAATCATCCTCCAATCCAAAACGTCAAACCTACCGAATACACACGCGAACATTCCTAGTGGACATTCTTGAGTTCAATTATGTTAAAACGGTTCGCACGTACACGTGCTCGCCACCCGACAAAAGAATTCGGCCACGAATTTGAAAGCGGAAAACCGAGAGGCCTCTGATACCAAAATGTAAAAATCCGACCCGTTAAATAACATATAATAGAAGGTCCTGCCGGGGCCCCACATTATATGTCATAAACAGATGGCGAGGTCACATGTTAATACCAAAATACCACGCATCCTAACTCAGAGCATTCTAGCGGAAGTTTACAAGTTGCACGAACTCAATCCATGAATGTCCACTAATATATATAACTCGTTTATATACAAGACCAGGAATGTTAACAAGCACACCGCTCACGGCCTTAAGGCCTTACAAGTTTCTCTTTACAAACATACGACTTCATACATCGGCACGCAGGTCGGCCATACATGAAATCCAAAGCTTCGCACGGCCTTCGAGGGCCTAACAGCAGCAGCAAGGGCTTCATCCCGCTCAATCCATTTCAGCATCTACAAGGTCAGCACTTGCATATAGACATCCACCCCATAGGTGACAAACAAAGCAACGGTCAGCATTCAGCTGATCAATTATAACGACCCTACCCCTTACCCGGGGCAGTGGTTCCTTCCATGCATGTATTCCAATCTCAACACATATATACAATACACATTATCATCACAAACGCCGACCTTCGTGCCATACGTTCCATGCACTCAGGGCACACTTACGGTGTACCAAGCTCCTCATGGTTCCACCACCGATTCAAGGTGTTTACTTGTTGGTCAGGCCTAAGCCTCCTAACCTTTGTTGAAGACCTCACGCACCTGTCCACTCAGAGGCACGCACCTCATAACAAACTAGGAGCGCTATCAGTCGACCTACCCACGTAGTGTAACAAGCCTAGGGAAATCTCCCCGATGCATTGCTACCAATCGACCGCTCACCCGATCCTACCACTGAACTTGTTGGGTGGCCCACCCACTCAGAGGTTTTTAACTTGTTGGCTTATGGGCATCAGCCGCTGTACAACCCCGTGTTCACCGAAGAGGCTCGGGCAGCTAGGCGTGTCAGCCCCGGCCCGCGCCTCCCAGGCGGGTCAGCCCCGGCCCGCCTCTCCTAGGCGGGTCGGCTTCCCAGGGCCGCCTAAGCGGATCAACCCCGGCCCGCCTCTCTCAGGCGGGTCGGCCTCTAAGGGTCGCCTAGGCGGGCCAGCCCCGACCCGCCCCTCCTAGGAGAGTCACCCCGGCTCGTGCCTTTCCAGGCGGGTCGCCTCCAATCGCGTCCCCTAGGCGAGCCAGCCCCGGCCCGCGCCTCCTGCCGGGCAGAGACATCAGAGGCTACTCGCCCAGTCCCCAAACTAGGAAACCCCTTGCTATTCTGTCCCTGCAGGTCTGCCCTTAGCCAACTAGAACAGCGGAATCTCGCTGTTGGCAGGCCCATGTGGGCTGCATATAGCTGTTCAGAACAGGGAAGTTTGGCTGTTGGCAGGCCAGCCCGAGGAGCTTTCAGTAATTTCAAGACAACAGAGGTTAGTTACTTACAGACCATCTTCAAAATCCTATAAATGGGACCCAAGTGGTACCTCAGAAGGGCATGCTTACTTGTTCTCCCAGTCTTCTAGTGCTTTCTGAGGTACCTTAGCCCGGCATTTGCCTAAGGAGGGGAAGCGCTCAGTGATCTTCCGGGTTTGCGGAGGGACCTCCGAGCCGGGCCCTTGGTCTAGTCCCTTGCTTTCTTTTTCTTGTTGTTTTTCTTGCAGGAGCGAAGTAGGTGCGCGACCACCCCTTCCCCAAGGGTGAACTCCGCCAGAGACCGATTTTCGGTTTCAACAGCCGCCAAACCCCTGTTGGAGGCCTCTCGTACCCACCCACTCAGAGGTGTTTGCTTACAACAATCCGATCAATGAACTTGGTGGGTGTCCTACCCACTCAGAGGTTCTCGCATTCCTCCTCAACACCGGCACATAGTGCCGCTTTCCATTCCATCAAAATAGCTCGTGCCGAGCATACAACCAAAGGAGCTATACAAAGCTCATCACAATAGTCCTCACCATCTCCGTAAGGTAACCGATGTATACACGGAGTCTTCTCCGGTTCGCAGCATCATCAATCCAGACATCCATCCAGATGGGCTTCACACAACATGCTTATGTCGTACTACATATTTCCGGCTCTAGATGCAGACTCAACCGCTGGAATCACTTACGCTCTTCCATCTTTTGATGGAGGATTCCACAAATATACATGCATAAACAAAGGGCTTCACCTGCCCAAGGAAGAAAGTCCGTTACCCTTGACGATCGCTTCGGCGCCATGGAAGAACTAACCGAAAGGAAAGAACCGCAGCGGCCTTGCCTTCGCAACGCTGAACTCGGCTCTCGATTTGGACCGCTGAAGCTCCACTGGTGGTCAGAAAGCTTCTTCATCTTACTTCCTTGATCTCCTCTTTCTCTTCACTTTAGAAAGAGAATGGCTAATATGAGAATGAGATATTCATCTCCATTCTCGGCCTTATAAGAGCAGAGATGATCTTGGACCACAGGATCCAAAGAGAAGGGAACGAACGACCTCGATTGATTTGAAAAGCATCTAAATAGAGCTGACACGGCCTGTGACACGCCCGTGTCACAGGCCGTGTTCCTTGAGCGGTTCAGGAACTGACTCAATCTGGAATAGAACACGGGCTACGACACGCCCGTGTCACTCTCTGACATGCCCGTGTCAACCAGTACATGGCCGTGTGGATGGCCGTGTCACCTCATCAACACAAGGCTTGAACACCCGAGAAGGACACGGATAAGGCACACGCCCGTGTCCTCGACCGTGTGCTCAACACGCCCCTGTGACACGCCCGTGTCACAGGCCGTATACCACACTCCACTACTAAAAAATAGACTTTTAGCCACGACAGATTTCCGTGGCTAAAAGTCCAAAACAATTGCTAATAACTATTAGTCACGACCTACCCACGACAAATGAGCGTGGGCAATGCAAGCGTGGCTAATAGTATTAGCCACGCTGAATCCGTGGCTAAAAAGTTATTAGCCACGGTTCAATTGTCGTGGCTAAAAGTTCCTAATTTGACACGGTTCAATTGTCGTGGCTAAAGGGCCTGTAATAAACCTAACATAAAAAAATATTCGGCCGCCCGCCGCCCGGCCCCCGCCGCCACGCCGATTTCATTTCAAATAATAATTTTGAATGGCCTATATAAACCCCAAATCGAGTTTTTTATTGGCGGTGTGGGACTAAAAAAAACCCGACCTTTTGCCACGGATTAGGCTTCCGTGGCGAATACTAGATTAATAGGCACGAAACATGCAAACCGTTGCAAAAAGTCGGGTTATTTGTCACAGATTAGTCATCCGTGGCTAATACTAGCTTATTAGCCACGAAATAGGAACCGTGGCTAATACTTCAGTATTAGCCACGGTTTTTCCCCTTGGCAAAAAAACCGTGGCTAAAAGCCATTTTTCTAGTAGTGCTAAACGCCACTCAACGCCACCCCAATCAACGTCGCCCGAGTAGGACACGGCCAGAGACACTCCCGTTACCCAGGCCGTGTGCACCAGACACGCCCTGGGACACGCCCGTGTCCCAGGCCGTGTCACCCAGCCTGAACCCATTTTGGGACTTAGGGTTTTTGGGGTGTTATAGAGGTCAACCGACCCTGCCAGCTAGTGAGAGCCTAGACAGCGGGACCATCTCGAAGTGAAAAGTACTTGGCCTCCACGAGAGGTCAACCGGCCCTGCCAGCTAGTGAGAGTCTGGCAGCGGGACCGTCTCGGAGCAAAAAGGAATTAGCCTCCTCGAGAGGTCAACCGACCCTGCCAGCTAGTGGGAGCCTGGAAAAGCGGGACCGTCTCTAGGGTTGGGAACTTGATCTCCCTGAGGCACATTCGACCCAACCAGCTAGGGAGAGCCTGGATGAGGAGATGATGTAGGCGTACCCGTTTGGACCGAAATAAAATTACGGACGCGCACGTCTATCTCTCCACGAACTAAAGTCTACACTCACACAATCGTTCTACGCCGCACCACGTTATAATGTCCAATAAATTATATGCTAGCCTACGGGTAGCCAAACCGCTTGGGACCGAATAGAGGCTATAGGCCGATATCCGTTCCGGCTAAAAGGACCAATATTGGATCCGACCGAGCGGTATTGTACCAAAAGAGATCTACCGAATAAAACACGATTCAAAAAGGTAAATCTCTCCCAACAAAAGAAAACGAGGGCTCGCCAAACCCTTTTCGAAAATTAAGTCAATCAAGAGAAACACAAACGATCAAAGAAATCCACGATGAATTAATGCTATCAAAATACAACGCTACGAATCTACCACCACATGAATTAATCTAGGAAGAGAAACACACAATCGGTATAAAGGATTCGTTACCCTATCGGAATGGATGATTCCGATTTCTCTACTTGGATCGTTCTTCAACGGCTCCGCCGGAGTCACGCCGGTTGGAGAGAAACTTGTCCGCCTTCGTCGCGTCACGCTGGAGTTGGAATCCACAAAGGAAATCTTTGTCTTGGCCGATTTCTTCAAGGAGGTGGGTTGAATGGTTTCTTTGTTGGAGGTCGGTTTTGAGGGGAGAAAAGTAGTAGGAGAGGGTTGTTAAGGTGAGAAAAGAGGAGGTAAAGAGGGGAGGAGTCTTGTGGCCGAATTCCACAAGGAGGAGAGGTAGGCGGGTGGCCGAAATTGCCAAGGAAGAGGGGGAAAGAAGGATGGCCGAATTTTGCCAAGGGGGGAGGAGGATCTCAAAAGATCTTTAGGAAATTATTTTCTTATTCTTCTTCTCTCTAAAAAAATCCTTCCTCAACATGGCTATATATAGCCTACACCACTCAATCTCCCTCGAATCAAAATTCAAACTGAAAATAAGATGGTTATAGGCACCCATCATTACACATGAAATGAAATAATTAAAACAACATATGATGGTTATAAGCACCCATCATCACACATGAAATGAAAATTAAAACATGAAATAAATACTTAAAATAAAATTGCTAAAATAATAAATTACTAAAAATATATAATTATAATTATTTAATTTATAATTATATATTTTTATATAATGGCGGCAGACGTCGATCCCATCCTCGAGCTTGCGGCAACGATCGTCCCAATCGACGAACTCTCTCAGACGGAGATCACTAGCGGCCGTGTCAGCAACGTCTCCATCAATCCTCCCCCGCTCAAAAGTACTCATCACCGATGAGTTGGTCTGAAAGTACCGGTGCAGGAGAGCATCATCCCAGAGAAACACGTAGCGGCAAACAACACCACTTGGAGAAGAGAGCACTCCAACCTGGAGTATCCTGTCATGCAAAAAGATGGTCCTAGAGAACCTCGGAAAAGCATTAGGCAATAAAGGATAACAAATTTCTACATCAACAACCAACGTACCTCCAGTGAAGACCGATGAAGAGAGCGATCCAGGCACAAACTCACTACCCAAACCATAAGAAAACAAAGTGGAACCAAACGGACAGACAGATAATTCAAGTGGTGGAGAAACATGCAGCGTTAAATCAGAAACATTAAAAATAGGGGTATTACCCCAATCAGTGGAAAACCTCAAAAGAAATGCGTGTTCTCCTAATTTCATTAATGTCCGCAAAAGGTGCAGCTCACCAACTCGTCCAATTTCTATAGTGCCCGAAGGCAACCGTTCAGGGACGAGACGCACCAAGTCAAAATCGCAAATTATACCGTAAGACGCTCTTTTTTGTAAGCTAGCAAGAATTTGAATAGATTGTTGTAACGTGGTTGGCGCTTCACTAAAGTGCTTACGTAAATAAAATTCATTGCGAGCATCATCATGCGCAAACGTACTTAGTGCATTCGGTGGTAACGGAACGACATAAGGCGGCACCAATGGAACTAAATCTGGTGGCGCCGAGGGAATCTCATCAGGAGTCACTATAAGCGGCCCTATTCTAAACATATAATTCGATAAATGATTTTCTTTAAAATTCATGGAGTATAAAATTAGGATAAAGGAAATAGTCAGCACAGAAATAAAATCTAAAACATCCGAGGGTGTGACCAACGATGGACTCGTAGGGTAATAGGTCGTCAAAGGGGACATGTCCAAAGGAGGAGCTAAGTCATTCTCAACATCGAAACACGGGTTTAACGTCCAAGAAAGATCACCCAGTTGCAAGCCATTAAAGTCATATGAAAATTCAAACAATGGATTTGCCCTTACAGAAAATTCGTCCGACATGTCTACCAATTCATTAGATATATCATGTAATTCAGAATCAGTGGTCGGGTTATAGGTCGACAACAATAATACGAGATCTGGAGGCACTAACGGGACCTCATCTGGGGGTACTGGCAGAATGAACTCAGGGGGCACCGTAGAACTCCTGAAATCAATCGTACTACACTCATGTCTTAAATGATCAATACGTCGAGTCAAAGGGTCAGGGGGACGAGTCGGTAAAATCAAACCCGAGGTACAGTCCAAAAAGTCATCCAATAATACAACTTCCTTGCTTACAATTTCTTCTGACACACTATCCAAGTTATTTAATTTAGAATCAATTATGGTCTCAGACAAGGGTAAAATTGAGCCCGACGGAAGCTTTAAATCAGGAACGTCAGATAAAGGTGTTTGCATCAAAGAAATATCGTTCGGGCTCATAGCCCTAAAATCATCCAAGCATAACTCATTCACCAACGGTAAGTCTTCCCAATCAGTCGGAACGTCCAATATATCAGGATCATCAGAACAGTCCTCAAAATATCTCGGTCTAAGAGGAACCAGCTCGAGTCCGAACAGATCATCTCCTAAGTCACTACTAAGTAAACTCTCATCATCAGGTAAAATGCCTACCGACTCAGGTGTAATCTCAGCAGGAGTAACCGTAGGCTCAAAAATGTCATCGACGGGGAGTGGAGATGATTCCTCAGTGGTGGAATCCTCATCCAGGTCACTAGGGTAACCAATATCCTCATCGTCGCTATAATCGCCAGGGATAACAACCTCGTCCTCAGTGACAGACACCATCCTAGGCCTTTCTTTTGACTCATCAGAGGAGTCAATAACTTGAGCAGGCAACACACGGGAAGACTCAAAAGGTTCTATGGGCGTAATCATGGGAGGGCACTCAATAGAACCAAGATTGGATACGCCACTAGACTCAAAGGTAATAATCTTCTGACGTGGGTGAACCTTTCTCTTAGGAGGTTGGTGCTTCTCAATCTCCAAAGCCGTACTAAAGGTGAGGTCTAGGTCGTTGTGATAATAATGTAGTAATTTACCCTGGATGTAGGGGTCTAACCCCCTACGAAACCTAGAAAGGGTGACCTCAGGCAACTCTTTCACACGCTCCTAACTGTCACGTCCTTAAAGAATTTCATATAATCTGAGACCGACTTATTCCCTTGTTGAAGGGGAGCCAAATCTTCAGTTATGTGTCGTTTGATCTGGGCATTTGGTTTATAGTCAGTCCTACAGGTTGGTATGGAACTAGTGCCATAACGATACTCACTCACAGGCTTGGTGTTGGTAGTACGGAGATATTGATCCGATAGGAGGCTACGCATCGCCTGCCAATTATGTTGATAACCATCAACACGACGCTCTTCGTTCATCCAAAATAACTGGGCCTGACCTATTAACCGCTCTCGGGTAAAGTGAATCTTTTGGGGGTCATCCCATCCGTAACACTTAAAATGAAGTTCTATACCCTTAAGCCAATCCCTAAAAATTTTAGGACACCCTAAACCGTCATACGTGGGGGTCCTACTAAATGTGGGAGGATAAGTGTGGGAATGAGTAGCAGGTACGTCATAAGCCATCTTTGCGCGAACCGGGGAGAAAAAATTCACCCGGACTTAGTGCATGTGCAAGGAAAGGGTACCAGGACAACTTAACTCTAACGAAGATGGAATTGTTCCCGCCTAACCACTAGGGTCTTAAATATGATAAAATAGGGTTTTTGCTGGAAAAATATGAGGATCATTAAAAATTTTTGCTGGATTTTTTTTACTGAGAAAAGAAAAATCTAGGCCGTTATTGGCACACCAAATACTAAATTTTTAAAATAATTAATAAAAATAATTACTGATGAAATTTTTTTTTATTTTTTTTGTTTTCTTACTAATAATTAGATGGAGAAATTCCAGAATATTTAAACTATAGATTTGCAGAAAAATTAACATTTTTAGGCCGCTATTTGCAGACCACTAATTTTTTTTTTTTTGTAATTTGGAGAAAAATTTGAAATTTTGAAATTTGAAATTTGAATTTGAAATTTGAAATTTGAAATTTGAATTTGAAATTTGAAATTTGAAATTTGAAATTTGAAATTTGAAATTTGAAATTTGATTTTTGAATTTTGAAATTTGAATTTTGAAATTTGAAATTTGAAATTTGAAATCTGAAATTTGAAATTTAAAATTTGAATTTTGAATTTTGAAATTTGAATTTTGAAATTTGAAATTCGAAATTTGAAATTTGAAATTTAAAATTTAAAATTTGAATTTTAGGAGTGGAGGAGTGCCAATTAGGAAATTGCCAATTAGGAAATTTAAAATTTGGAAATTTGAAATTTGAAATTTAAATTTTGAGAGGGGTGGATTGCCAATTAGGAAATTGACGAGAACCTCCCTCTGATACCAAATTGATGTAGGCGTACACGTTTGGACCGAAATAAAATTACGGACGCGCACGTCTATCTCTCCACGAACTAAAGTCTACGCTCACACAATCGTTCTACGTCGCACCACGTTATAATGTCCAATAAATTATATGCTAGCCTACGGGTAGCCAAACCGCTTGGGACCGAATAGAGGCTATAGGCTGATATCCGTTCCGGCTAAAAGGACCAATATTGGATCCGACCGAGCGGTATTGTACCAAAAGAGATCTACCGAATAAAACACGATTCAAAAAAGGTAAATCTCTCCCAACAAAAGAAAACGAGGGCTCGCCAAACCCTTTTCGAAAATTAAGTCAATCAAGAGAAACACAAACGATCAAAGAAATCCACGATGAATTAATGCTATCAAAATACAACGCTACGAATCTACCACCACATGAATTAATCTAGGAAGAGAAACACACAATCGGTATAAAGGATTCGTTACCCTATCGGAATGGATGATTCCGATTTCTCTACTTAGATCGTTCTTCAACGGCTCTGCCGGAGTCACGCCGGTTGGAGAGAAACTTGTCCGCCTTCGTCGCGTCACGCTGGAGTTGGAATCCACAAAGGAAATCTTTGCCTTGGCCGATTTCTTCAAGGAGGTGGGTTGAATGGTTTCTTTGTTGGAGGTCGGTTTTGAGGGGAGAAAAGTAGTAGGAGAGGGTTGTTAAGGTGAGAAAAGAGGAGGTAAAGAGGGGAGGAGTCTTGTGGCCGAATTCCACAAGGAGGAGAGGTAGGCGGGTGGCCGAAATTGCCAAAGACGAGGGGAAAGAAGGATGACCGAATTTTGCCAAGGGGGGAGGAGGATCTCAAAAGATCTTTAGGAAATTATTTTCTTATTCTTCTTCTCTCTAAAAAATCCTTCCTCAACATGGCTATATATAGCCTACACCACTCAATCTCCCTCCAATCAAAATTCAAACTGAAAATAAGATGGTTATAGGCACTCATCATTACACATGAAATGAAATAATTAAAACAATATATGATGGTTATAAGCACCCATCATCACACATGAAATGAAAATTAAAACATGAAATAAATACTTAAAATAAAATTGCTAAAATAATAAATTACTAAAAATATATAATTATAATTATTTAATTTATAATTATATATTTTTATATAATGGCGGCAGACGCCGATCCCATCCTCGAGCTTGCGGCAACGATCGTCCCAATCGACGAACTCTCTCAGACGGGGATCACTAGCGGCCGTGTCAGCAACGTCTCCATCAGGAGATCCTCTCGGGGGTTGGGACTTGCTCTCTCCGAGGCACATTCGACCTAACCAGCTAGTGAGAGCCTGGATGAGGAGATCCTCTCGGGGATGGGACTTGAACTCCCCGAGGCACATTTGACCCAACCAGCTAGTGAGAGCCTGGATGAGAAGATCCTCTCGGGGGTGGGACTTGCTCTCCCCAAGGCACATTCAAACCAACTAGCTAGTGAAAGCCTGGATGAGGATATCCTCTCAGGGGTGGGACTTGAACTCCCCGAGGCACATTCAACCCAACTAGTTAGTGAGAGCCTGGATGAGGAGATTCTCTCGGGGGTGCGACTTGCTCTCCCCGAGGCACATTCGACCCAACCAGCTAGTGAGAGCCTGGGTGAGGAGATCCTATCGGGGGTGGGACTTGAACTCCCCGAGGCACATTCGACCTAACCAGCTAGTGAGAGCCTGGATGAGGAGATCCTATTGGGGGTGGGACTTGCTCTCCCCGAGGCACATTCGACCCAACCAGCTAGTGAGAGCCTTAATGAGGAGATCCTCTCGGGGGTAGGACTTGCTCTCCCCGAGGCACATTCGACCTAATAAGCTAGTGAGAGCCTGGATGAAGAGATCCTCTCGGGGTGGGACTTGAACTCCACGAGGCACATTTGACCCAACCAGCTAGTGAGAGCCTGGATGAGATCCTCTCGGGGGTGAGACTTGCTCTCCCCGAGGCACATTCGACCCAACTAGTTAGTGAGAGCCTATGTGAGGAGATCCTTTCGGGGGTGGGACTTGAACTCCTCGAGGCACATTTGACCCAACCAGCTAGTGAGAGCCTGGGTGAGGAGATCCTCTCGGGGGTGGGACTAGGCATGTCACCTGAATTTTACCAAAATTCAACATCCTCAAATGGGGGAAAAAAGTTGGGTTACATGACCCCCCCCCCCCGACTCAGCTGGTCGAGGGTTGAACTCATTACAACATAAGAAAAATACAAGACTCTGCCGAGGCGAGGCTTCTTCAGGGGGTCTGGGCATGATGGCTGTCATCCTTCCCCTCCGATACCTCCATCTTACTCAGGCTCTCCATGATCTTCTCCATCTCCTCTGCCTTGGCCAACCAAGAGATGGTGTTGGCATCCGTGACATAACACTGTCTTGTCATCCTGGAGTCTCCCTTGACTCTGACCTGGATCTCTCCTGAGCTGAACTTGAGGCACTGGTGGAACGATGACGGCACGCAACGGAAGGCGTTGATGAGGGGCCTTCTGAAGATGGCGTTGTAGCTGCTTGGAGCGTCAACAATGAAGAACTGGCAGTTCCTTGAAGTCCCCCCCCCCATTTTACTTGGAGTCCCACTCCACCTTCTACCTCCTTCCTCTCCCATGAAAATCCGAACAGGGGTCCGTCCGAGGCCAACACCCTCCTTGGCTCTACCTTCATCTCGTCAAACGCCTTCTTGAAAATAACGTTGATGGAGCTTCCGTTGTCAATCAAGATCCGGGAGATGGTGTAGCCCTCAATGGCCGTCTGGATGACCAGCGCATCGCAGAATGGATCTTCATGATCTGGCAGGTCCTTCACCGAGAAGGTGATCTTCTCCTCCTGGGGCGGGATCTGGGATGTTGAAGCGACGCTCCGTCGGTACATCACATTGAGGCTTGCCTTTCGAGTGGTTTCGATTCCTACTCCACCGTGGATCACTGCTATACCACCTCGGGGTCCGACATCGACCCGGTCCTCGCTTATGTCATCCCCTTCATTCTGGGTGGAACCTCCTCAACCTGCATCGGCGTCTGCTGCTGGGCAAGGCCGCTCTCCCCCCTCACTTCCAGGAACTCGGGGCAGGTAGCCGTGGCGTGCCCCTCCACTTGGTGGAAATCACAGTATGGTAGTGCTCCTCCCCTCCTTCTGCGGGCTGGACGATCTCTCATGTTACCTCTTCCCCCTCCTATCGCCAAGGCTTGCTGCGGTGGGGGTAAGAGCTGTCTTGGGGCTTGCCTTTGGAAGTTGAACCTCCCTTGGCCCCCATGAAAGTTCCCTCCACCCCGGATGAGAGATCTTCTTGGACCCTGGGAAGGCCCTCCCTGCTGCCTCCAACTTAGTTCTGGACCCTCCAATCCCTGGAACCCCTGAGCTCTCTGCTCCTCTCTCCGTCTTCTCTTTTGATGTCTCGAGCCACCCTGCTCCTTTGACTCCGCCTCTTTTAGCTTCGTCAACTTCTTGACAAATGCCGGGTTGGCCGCCTCCATGGCTATCTCCTCTGCCGCCCTTTCCATCAGCTCCTCGAAAGAAAGTGGGGGTCTTTCGGGTCAGGCTCATCTTGAAGAACCCCTCGCGCAACCCCACCGTGAACGACATCTAGAGGGCATACCCTGACAACTCCTGGATATCCAGGATCTCCTCTTGGAACCTGTCAACGTAATGGGTCAGCGACTCCTCGGCCCCGCGAGCTGACTGCCTGGGGCAAGAGCCTGGCTGCAGGCCGCTCTCTCCCCCGCAAGCTGACCTCCCGGGGCGAGAGCCTGGCCGCAGGCCGCTCTCGCCCCCGCGAGCTGACCGCCCGGGGCGAGAGCCTGGCTGCAGGCTGCTCTCGCCCCCGCGAGAGCCTGGCCCGGGGCGAGAGCAGCCTGCAGCCAGGCGCGAGCCGGTCCTGTTGTTCCCATCTTGCACCTATCAAGTCGGGGCGGGTGTCGGCCAACTTGTCGCACCCTCCCCCAAAAAGGGGCCACTGGGCGGAGGAAGATTTTTTCTCCCCTACTAGTATATTACAAGAGTTTGGCCTAAATTGGCCACCAAGAGTTCAAAACCTCTTCAAAAGCTTAAAAAAGTCTAGCTGGTCATGCGCTTGCCGGGAGGACCCTACTTTGCGAATACGGGTTTGTACAGTGGCCATTCGAGAAAACACATGTGAAAGAGGTGGCGTCGGAGGAGATCGGGAGCGAAGATGGGAGCCGAGAGGGGAATCGGGATCGGGGCAGAAGCGGTGTGGCGCTGCTCCACTGAAAAAATAGTTGTTGAGTGATACCTAAAACATCTTATATTATAAAATGTTGTTTCCAGCTTATTGTTCCCAAACACAGCTTATTTTGGAAACGTTTTTGAGCTGCCACACCTAGAGCTGTCACGGTTCCGGTTCGGTTCCGGTTCTACTAAAACCATGAACCGAACCACTAAGGTAACGGTTCTTCAAATTAGAACCAAAATCTTATTTGATTTGACCGGTTCCGGTTCTGGTTCCAGCTTAATTTTTGGAACCGTCGTGTCAACGGTTCCGGTTACGGTTCAACAAGAACCAAAACCAAACCGGCCACTATCGGTTCGGTCCGGTTCCATGCGGTTCGGTCTGGTTCCAATCGGTTCCAACTAAAACAGAGATCAAACATGGCGGAATGAAATAAAATCGGACTGCAAATAGTAAAACTCAAAACAACATCGAAATAGAAATAATTATGTTTCGCACTTCTCGACAGTCTTTTCCACGATCGGTGGGATAGTATCAATTTCCTTTCTATGCGTGTAGACTTGCCATGAATTCTAGTTGGCTTGCGCATGTCTCGTCGGCATGCTCAACCGTAACAACCGTCTACAATTAGTTGTCTTTCATGATTACTAATAAATAGTTGTTGTATATCTTCTATATTTTTTAAATAAAATATTTCAAAAAAATATGTAAGTAAAATTGAAAATATATTATATAAATGTATAAAAATAAAAAATGCACTTCAAAAATTGACTCCAAACCGCAACAATGTCAAACTATATCATACGGTTTTTATGCGGTGAAGTTTTGTTCGGTCCAAAATCGACCTCCTTTAGTGCGATTGCGGTTTGAGTTCAAACTACACCAGCTTCACTCGTGATAGTAAGTATAAATATTATAGATAAATTATAAAATAATAACAATATAAAAATAATAATAAACGGGTTGCGGTTCAGTTCTACTTCGGTCCGGTTCGGATCGGTTCTAAATATCTTGAAACCGCTTGAGAGTTGAGACTTGTATGTTGCGGTTCCGGTTTCGGTTCCGGTCCGGTAATAATATGTAAGAACCAAACCCGGACCAATGTTGTTCACGGTTCCAAAATTCAAATCAGAACTCGAATAATTTGCGAACGGTTCGGTCCGGTTCTTTGCGGTTCCGGTTCGGTTCCGGTTCTGTTTGCGGTTTTCGGTTTTAAGTGACAGCTCTAGCCACACCAGAGTCGAAAAGCTGCCCCAAATAGACCCTTACTTTAAAATGTTTTGTTTAATGTATTTAATATTTTAAAATTATTGTTTTAGTTCTTATTTTTAATTAACAAAAATAATATTGTAATTAGAGATTATTTTAAAAAATTAACAATTTTTTTTTAAAATAAGAGTGGCGGCAATGCACCACAGTCGGCAGAGCAGCCGACGGAAGAGCCGCTGGTAGAAGAGGCAGCCAGGTCGGCGATTAATCCTGAAAGAAAGCCTTAACTAACCCTTCGATTAGCCTAATCTAAACTAATTTTCAAATCCTTCAGCTGACTGTTATTATTTTTATAGAAAATATATTCGAATTCAGGGATGTAGGACAAATGCCGAACACCCACCTTCTCCCACTTTTGTGACACCACCGGCGGCAGAGCCGCTGTCGCCACCTTATCAGAGCCCCCTGGAGGTTCGCCGAAGTCCGGCGAATCCTCCGAGGGTTGTCAGGCGGCGAACTAGCAGGGCCACCGTCGGCGGTGGCCCTGCCCACTCGCCGTCAGACAACCCCCAACGAGTTTGTCGGGCCCCGGTGAACCCATCGGTCTGCTCCGTTTAGGCCGCCGGTGGCTCCGCCTGCGGTGGCGGAGGGAAATGGCGAGTTGTCATTTTGGAAAATCAGGGCATCGAGGCTTTGGAGGGCGCGAGGGAGGGGGATTCCTTAGAAATGACTATGTGCGGTCCATCTTCTCTTGATCCAACGGCCATGATTCATTTTATGGTACGTTCTTGCCTCAAAATGGTCCTACAGGGACTACAAGCTTGCTTAAATAGCGGGGAGAATGACGCATGTGTGTGTTGATTTTATTGGCTCCTACACGATTCAAGTGAACCGGACCACATTTATATATATATATATAATATATATATATATATATATATTATATAACATGTTCCGCATGCTTTCATTAATCTCTATATATATATATATATATATATATAGGATGATTGAACGGCAAAGAGAAGCCAGAGCCCGCCTGTGTGGAGTAAGTCGTCCCCCTCTCTCCTCTCTCTCGCGCTCGTTGAGAGAGGTGTTGCCGTCGGGCTTGGTGGAGTTTCTCGCCGGCGTTGCAGTGGACCTTCTAGGGAGTGGAGAGACGCGGTGTTGACGGCGTGCGCGTGTGCAGTTAGCCTCGACGGAGGTTTCTCTCCGGTGGCGGCGTTGTTCTCCGGTGGTGGCGGTGGTTGCGGTTGAACGTCGGACCTCGACGTTGAAGGTTCGGTGAACTTTGTGCGTCCATTGTGCTAGCGGATTGCAGTCAAAATTGTCCTCTCTCCCGCGGACCGAGCGTGTCCGGCTTCTCCGCGGCGTTTCTGTATCGGACGTTGATCATTATTTTGATAATCTTGTTATAAAATATTGACGCTATTTTTCTTGTATTTTTGACTGTTCAGTGGAATTTGTGGAGCCAATTCCTAACAAGTGGTATTAGAGGCAGGTTCGGTAGACGACCGTGATTGGACGTTCTAGGAAGGGTTTGACTACGGTGGTGAACGACTAGGTCCTCTTCCCACTCTTTCAGATCCGACATTTGAACAAATCAGGTCTTCTAGTTTGTCGGGGACAGTCATGGCAGGAAAGAACGCAATTTTGGACAGATTTTCCGTAGAGAAGTTCGATGGCAGTGGGAATTTTAGCCTATGGCAGATTCGAGTTAAGGATATGCTGCTTCAACAAGGTTTGATTCGAGTCTTGCGGGGGCGCGATGTTGAAACCGGGAACCGGTTTCTGTGGAGTTCGAGATCCCAAAAGAGGGGTGACCGTGCACCTACTACGCTCAAGCGAACAATCTAGGCACTAGACTAGGAACGTAAGAGACAGACCCAAGGTCTCAGCGTGGAGGTCTCACCGCATACCCGGAAGACTAACAAACTCTTCCCCTCCCAAGCCAAAGGCTGAGCTAACTTGGCACCTTTAGAAGGCTCTCTTGGCCGACCAAAACCTTTAGGGAGGATCTCCAAATCCACTCCCTCTTAACTAGAGGTGCCACCTGGGGTCAATATAAAATGCTCCTCACCCGCCCGACTACTGACATAACATCGCCAAGTAATTCTGCGACACGCTGCCCAATTGGGCTGCAAACAGCGCGACTCCGCTGCCCTAAAAGGCTATCAACAGGCCAACAGGGGCTTCCCGGCATAAACCTCGGGGCTCCCACGGGACGGGCGGTTCACGAGCACACCGCTCGCCCAAAGCAAAAAGGGTAAACCATACATCCACAGAACATCACAGATTATAAATTATTACAGGAATATTAATTCCATACATCGGCACGCAAGCCGGCAATATAAACAAAAGAAGGCCTTCGAGGGTCGGCACGAGCTTGGGCTTAAGCCCACTATTCTTCGCTTGGTACTACAACACCTGTACATCAACGTCTCGACGAGCGGCGGCCAACGAAGCATAGGTCGGCTAACATAAGCGGACCAAACACAATGCGCACACCCCCTTTATTGGGGCTATAGTGCGTATTCCTGCAAGTGTATAATATACAACTTCCACGGAGTCTTCTCCGGGAACCCCAGAACATCACCTATCCGGCCCATACGTCTGGACGGGCTTCACACAGCACATCACCAATTCGGCTCATGCGTCCGACTGAGCTTCACACAGCACATCACCAATTCGGCTCATGCGTCCGAATGGGCTTCACACAGCACATCACCAATTCGGCTCGTGCGTCTGAATGGGCTTCACACAGCACATCACCAACTCGGCTCGTGCGTCCGAATGGGCTTCACACAGCACATCACCAATTCGGCTCGTACGTCCGAATGGGCTTCACACAGCATGCCTAAATCTGTACTCACACTTCCGGATACTAAATGCAATTAATAGCGGGGACGTACACGTCAACCCGTCGGAGAGCTCCCTTCCCCCACCCGTTGGTGGAGAGGGGCTTCCATGCAAATATGCAAATTGAGGGCTTCACCTGCCCGAGAAGAAACATCGTTACCCTTGATGCGTGTTTGGCGGAGCCGCGACCGCGTGTCTTGCACGAGGCTCGATGCCTAGCGACCGTCGCGACGATCCATGTACGGATCCGATTTCCACGCGTGTTTTGGCGATGCCGAGAATGAAACTCCTGGCCGTCCTCGCTGTAGGTGGCGCCGGGAGAGGAGCTCCCGGCCGGCCATGTTGTAGGTGGCGCCGGGAGAGGAGCTCCCGGCCGTCCATGTCGTAGGCGGCGCCGGGAGAGGAGCTCCCGGCCGGCCATGTTGTATGTGGCGCCGGGAGAGGAGCTCCCGGCCGTCCATGTCGTAGGCGGCGCCGGGAGAGGAGCTCCCGGCCGGCCATGTTGTAGGCGGCGCCGGGAAGAGGGGCCGAGAGGGAGAGGTGGCCGAGCTTGGGCTCAGCCTTGTTTTTCCGTTCCAGGCCGAGAGAGGGAGAGGAGGAGGAGCGGCGGGCTCAGGCTCCAGCCGGTCGACGATGGAGAGGAGGAGGAGCGGATGGCGTCGTCGGGCTCCAGCTAGCCCTAGAAGCTTTTTTGCTTCTTCTTCCCCCTCTTTCCCCGATGCCCTGCTTTCTTTTTCTTTGCTTCCACTTTTTATTTCCCTCCTGTACCTTTTTTACTTTTTGTTTTCCTGTTTTTCTCTCTGCCGCTTCACCCAGCCCCCCCCCCCCCCTCTTTCCTCCTTTCTTCACTTATCCTGCCACTTACCATTATTATCTCATATATATATATTGTTTTTTATATGATATATGTTATATTATATTATATATTGTATATTATATGATATATATTATATAACATATATACATACATAAAAAGGCCTGTGCCTGCAAAAACCTCCGCACGCCCGCACGAGCACCCGTGCGTCTTCGCACGGGGCTGTGCCACATTGTCGCTCGTAGCATGTCTTGAGTACGCCACTTGGGGAGGATCTCGCTCGGCCGGATACGGGGTTGTACACAATCCCCGCTCTTTTCGAGCTTGACACAAGCTCGGAAAGAAATGTCCAACCCCAAGTACCCGGCGAGTGGGAGCCGACCCAAAGAAATTTTTTGAAAGAAACTGAAAATTACACTTAAAACACTAATCTCTCCATGCCCTTTTTGATCTCTTTGAACCACACGATACCTGTAATGCTCCCTGCTATTCCATTGCTCTTATACTATTTTTTACAATAAGTATGAAGTTTTTCATAATATTGTGAAACAATAGAGCCGTATCTTTTCACATTCTCTTGAACACGCGGAGCTAATTCTCTCCCCCACAGGAATAAAAAATGTGTATAAGAGATCTTGAAGTTACTAAAAATATGTACGATGAAGCATTAGCTAACATTAGAAAGTAATTGTGGAGTGACCTAAGAATTTTCCATTATAGTAAGTTTACATCAAACATCAACACCCAGTCTACATCTTTTTGCAATTGTTATGAAGATTCTTAGATCCAAAGAGAGATTCTCGTACACGCCTTTTGTAGATGACATAATTCTAATTAATTGGCCATTTTTGCCCAATGCAGCATTTTTCCTATTGTCAAAGCCCAAAAAGTAAATATTTTTCCATATCTACCATCACGTGGGATTATCAAGTGTCCCTGCTCTCAGGAAAAGCTTCTTTGTCCAAGAATGTTGTCATTGTTGTTGAAAAGCTAGCCCCGCATCAAGAAACTTACCCAACCCTGTGAGCCAATTTTTAGATCCCGGATCCCTTCATGGCTCCAGCGCTCCACCACAACTAACTGGTTTTAGATTGGATGCATGTGCTTTAAAAAAGATGCTATAGCAGGCTAGCACTAATGACCCACTCATAGTCACACAATTAAGAAAAAAGAAGTCCACATGCTAAGGGTCAAAGACTCAACAAGGAAGACGGTGTGTTGAGAACGTAATCCCAAATCGAAAATTTCATCAAGCCTTGGCACATTATAAACCTTAGGCACTTCTACCCTCTACAAATTAGCTTTAGATAGGATTGCTGAATTTCAAAAATTGTTTTACTGTCGGACTTGTCTGATAAAAGAGATAGTAAAGCTGACTTGTCATGTTCTTCCTCTGCTCGACCTTATGACAAGTAATGACAGGTGAGCAATCCGATGTGCAAATAGCAACTCCTTACATGACGTCAAAGTCTTTGACAAGGTCGATTGTGGTGTACCCCATGTTTTCAACTTTTTACTCATCTTTTACCTGACACGGTTTTGTATGAGGATATCCTTCCTGGTACACTTTTTTGTCAATGAATTATACCTTATGTCAACCATGTCGTAATGATGATGTGTTATGAATTTCGAGGTCAATGCACATCACTTGATACATGCTGACTGGAACATCCTATCTTTTATGTCAAGAAATGAGCAGTTGCCCAAGACATAAGGCACGAGAACCTTTTCAGTTATGCTCAAGAGGGGTGACCGCCATTGCAATCGGTACGATTTATACAAGGATAATATGAAAACTGAGACTATCTGCAAACTTACAGGAATCAACCGGTCAGCAGAAACACAAGCATGAAAAGGAAAATACATCTCCAAATTGCCTAAAGGAGATTTAAAATATGTAAAAATTTAAGTAGTGTCAATCCGCGTGCATCTAGATATAGTAGAGAATCTGTAAATTCTATCTGAGTTGAAAATTGTAAAATAATATAATCACAATTTGATTATCATACACTTAGTGATATATTTAGGTACTATTAAATATGTCACTTTCATAAGTGTTGATCAAGGTGTCAAAATAGAGAAAAATACCAGATGATTCCTTTTAAGTGCCTCTAGATAATCACAAAGTATTAGACCAACAACACCTTTTAAGGAAATTCCATACTAGGATCTCTTTGGGATAACGGTGATGGTTGTGAAAGGAGTGGTGGTAAATGAAGGATTGCAAATGGAACTGTAGGAATCAAGTTATTAAAAATGGAGATTTATTTGGATGATCTTCATTTGCAGAGCTATTAGAACAAAGAAAAATGTTTAGTTGTTTGGCAAAATAGCGATGTGATATTTTTTTCTCATTGCATCAATTAGTAAACATGAATTGTCCTCCTCTATAGTACTTCTTCTAGGTCACTATTGATGATTAATATTTAAATTGTTTATTATTATGCATTAGAAAATCTGAATTTTCCGGTCACGTTCCCCGAAACCATCGAGTGAGCCTACAACCCTGCCAGCTTGATGGGAGCCTGCGCAGTGGGTCTGCTCGGGGTCTCCTCTCCAAACAACCTCCAACCACCGAGTGAGCCTACAGCCCTGCCAGCTTGATGGGAGCCTGCGCAGCGGGTCTGCTCGGGGTCTCCTCTCCAAACAACCTCCAACCACCGAGTGAGCCTACAGCCCTGCCAGCTTGATGGGAGCCTGCGCAGCGGGTCTGCTCGGGGTCTCCTGTCCAAACAACCTCCAACCACCGAGTGAGCCTACAGCCCTGCCAGCTTGATGGGAGCCTGCGCAGCGGGTCTGCTCGGGGTCTCCTCTCCAAACAACCTCCAACCACCGAGTGAGCCTACAGCCCTGCCAGCTTGATGGGAGCCTGCGCAGCGGGTCTGCTCGGGGTCTCCTCTCCAGACAACCTCCAACCACCGAGTGAGCCTACAGCCCTGCCAGCTTGATGGGAGCCTGCGCAGCGGGTCTGCTCGGGGTCTCCTCTCCAGATTGCCTCCAACCACCGAGTGAGCCTACAGCCCTGCCAGCTTGATGGGAGCCTGCGCAGCGGGTCTGCTCGGGGTCTCCTCTCCAGACAGCCTCCAACTACCGAGTGAGCCTACAGCCCTGCCAGCTTGATGGGAGCCTGCGCAGCGGGTCTGCTCGGGGTCTCCTCTTCAAACAACCTCCAACCACCGAGTGAGCCTACAGCCCTGCCAGCTTGATGGGAGCCTGCGCAGCGGGTCTGCTCGGGGTCTCCTCTCCAAACAACCTCCAACCATCGAGTGAGCCTACAGCCCTGCCAGCTTGATGGGAGCCTGCGCAGCGGGTCTGCTCGGAGTCTCCTCTCCAAACAACCTCCAACCACCGAGTGAGCCTACAGCCCTGCCAGCTTGATGGGAGCCTGCACAGCGGTTCTGCTCGGGGTCTCCTCTCCAAACAGCCTCCAACCACCGAGTGAGCCTACAGCCCTGCAAGCTTGATGGGAGCCTGCGCAGCGGGTCTGCTTGGGGTCTCCTCTCCAGACAGCCTCCAACCACCGAGTGAGCCTACAGCCCTGCCAGCTTGATGGGAGCCTGCGCAGCGGGTCTGCTCGGGGTCTCCTCTCCAGACAACCTCCAACCACCGAGTGAGCCTACAGCCCTGCCAGCTTGATGGGAGCCTGCGCAGCGGGTCTGCTCGGGGTCTCCTCTCCAGACAACCTCCAACCACCGAGTGAGCCTACAGCCCTGCCACCTTGATGGGAGCCTGCGCAGCGGGTATGCTCGGGTTCTCCTCTCCAAACAACCTCCAACCACCGAGTGAGCCTACAGCCCTGCTAGCTTGATGGGAGCCTGCGCAGCGGGTCTGCTCGGGGTCTCCTCTCCAAACAACCTCCAACCACCGAGTGAGCCTACAGCCCTGCCAGCTTGATGGGAGCCTGCGCAGCGGGTCTGCTCGGGGTCTCCTCTCCAGACAGCCTCCAACCACCGAGTGAGCCTACAGCCTTGCCAGCTTGATGGGAGCCTGCGCAGCGGGTCTGCTCGGGGTCTCCTCTCCAGACAGCCTCCAACCACCGAGTGAGCCTACAACCCTGCCAGCTTGATGGGAGCCTGCACAGCGGGTCTGCTCGGGGTCTCCTCTCCAGACAACCTCCAACCACCGAGTGAGCCTACAGCCCTGCCAGCTTGATGGGAGCCTGCGCAGTGGGTCTGCTCGGGGTCTCCTCTCCAAACAACCTCCAACCGCCGAGTGAGCCTACAGCCCTGCTAGCTTGATGGGAGCCTGCGCAGCGGGTCTGCTCGGGGTCTCCTCTCCAGACAACCTCCAACCACCGAGTGAGCCTACAGCCCTGCCAGCTTGATGGGAGCCTGCGCAGCGGGTCTGCTCGGGGTCTCCTCTCCAAACAACCTCCAACCACCGAGGGGGCCAACCACACAAGCAGCCTTTGCCCCTACAATGCATCTATTTTGCACTAACACTTGTCGAACTCGCTTCCCAGGAAAAAGAAAACTAACTTTTTCTTTTTTGTAAATCTTTTTTATTCATGAAAAACATTTTTTACATGATTAGATGAACGTCACATTTCTTCAAACAGGTGCAGATCCTACTGCCAATACCATGAAATTCTAGCAACAGTTTTAGGACAGGATACTAAACAAACACATAGAACTACTCTCCAAGTAGATTTGTGATTTGGGCAACATTTATCAAACACAACCCGAAAAACCTAAGCGTTCATGACAAAATAGAATTGACATTTGAATAAATCTAACACATAGCTAAACCACCACTTAAAACTCAATATAGACTTAATACAGGTTGCCCAAAAATCCTAAACTCAAGGAGGGGACGACTCCAAGTATGGGGATCTCACATACAAAAAACCGGCACATGACCCTGGTCGTCACTTGGTTCCTCGTCTATAGCCATGACGTTCGCATGAGTTCTTCTGTGCTGGTCACTCTCCACGCTCACCGCACCATAAATATTGAAACCGGGAACCGGTTTCTGTGGAGTTCGAGATCACAAAAGAGGGGTGACCGTGCACCTACTACGCTCAAGCGAACAATCTAGGCACTAGACTAGGAACGTAAGAGACAGACCCAAGGTCTCAGCGTGGAGGTCCCACCGCATACCCGGAAGACTAACAAACTCTTCCCCTCCCAAGCCAAAGGCTGAGCTAACTTGGCACCTTTGGAAGGCTCTCTTGGCCGACCAAAACCTTTAGGGAGGATCTTCAAATCCACTCCCTCTTAACTAGAGGTGCCACCTGGGGTCAATATAAAATGCTCCTCACCCGCCCGACTACTGACATAACATCGCCAAGTAATTCTGCGACACGCTGCCCAATTGGGCTGCAAACAGCGCGACTCCGCTGCCCTAAAAGGCTATCAACAGGCCAATAGGGGCTTCCCGGCATAAACCTCGGGGCTCCCACGGGACGGGCGGTTCACGAGCACACCGCTCGCCCAAAGCAAAAAGGGTAAACCATACATCCACAGAATATCACAGATTATAAATTATTACAGGAATATTAATTCCATACATCGGCACGCAGGCCGGCAATATAAACAAAAGAAGGCCTTCGAGGGTCGGCACGAGCTTGGGCTTAAGCCCGCTATTCCTCGCTTGGTACTGCAACACCTGTACGTCAACGTCTCGACGAGCGGCGGCCAACGAAGCATCGGTCGGCTAACATAAGCGGACCAAACACAATGCGCACACCCCCTTTATTGGGGCTATAGTGCGTATTCCTGCAAGTGTATAATATACAACTTCCACGGAGTCTTCTCCGGGAACCCCAGAACATCACCTATCCGGCCCATACGTTCGGACGGGCTTCACACAGCACATCACCAATTCGGCTCATGCGTCCGAATGGGCTTCACACAACACATCACCAATTCGGCTCATGCGTCCGAATGGGCTTCACACAGCACATCACCAATTCGGCTCGTGCGTCCGAATGGGCTTCACACAGCACATCACCAACTCGGCTCGTGCGTCCGAATGGGCTTCACACAGCACATCACCAATTTGGCTCGTACGTCCGAATGGGCTTCACACAGCATGCCTAAATCCGTACTCACACTTCCGGATACTAGATGCAATTAATAGCGGGGACGTACACGTCAACCCGTCAGAGAGCTCCCTTCCCCCACCCGTTGGTGGAGAGGGGCTTCCATGCAAATATGCAAATTGAGGGCTTCACCTGCCCGAGAAGAAACATCGTTACCCTTGACGCGTGTTTGGCGGAGCCGCGACCGCGTGTCTTGCACGAGGCTCGATGCCTAGCGACCGTCGCGACGATCCATGTACGGATCCGATCTCCACGCGTGTTTTGGCGATGCCGAGAATGAAACTCCTGGCCGTCCTCGCTGTAGGTGGCGCCGGGAGAGGAGCTCCCGGCCGGCCATGTTGTAGGTGGCGCCGGGAGAGGAGCTCCCGGCCGTCCATGTCATAGGCGGCGCCGGGAGAGGAGCTCCCGGCCGGCCATGTTGTTTGTGGCGCCGGGAGAGGAGCTCCCGGCCGTCCATGTCGTAGGCGGCGCCGGGAGAGGAGCTCCCGGCCGGCCATGTTGTAGGCGGCGCCGGGAAGAGGGGCCGAGAGGGAGAGGTGGCCGAGCTTGGGCTCAGCCTTGTTTTTCCGTTCCAGGCCGAGAGAGGGAGAGGAGGAGGAGCGGCGGGCTCGGGCTCCAGCCGGTCGACGATGGAGAGGAGGAGGAGCGGATGGCGGTGTCGGGCTCCAGCTAGCCCTAGAAGCTTTTCTGCTTCTTCTTCCCCCTCTTTCCCCGATGCCCTGCTTTCTTTTTCTTTGCTTCCACTTTGTATTTCCCTCCTGTACCTTTTTTACTTTTTGTTTTCCTGTTTTTCTCTCTGCCGCTTCACCCAGCCCCCCCTCTTTCCTCCTTTCTTCACTTATCCTGCCACTTACCATTATTATCTCATATATATATATTGTTTTTTATATGATATATGCTATATTATATTATATATTGTATATTATATGATATATATTATATAACATATATACATGCATAAAAAGGCCTATGCCTGCAAAAACCTCTGCACGCCCGCACGAGCACCCGTGCGTCTTCGCACGGGGCTGTGCCACATTGTCGCTCGTAGCATGTCCTGAGTACGCCACTTGGGGAGGATCCTGCTCAGCCGGATACGGGGTTGTACACGCGACAAATTAACCACGGCAGTAAAAGATGAGGAATGGAAGGATCTTGATGAGAAAGCCACGAGCACAATCAGGATGTGTGTTGCTGACCAGGTGCTCTTCAACATCGGGACTGAAGAGACGGCAGTCGAGCTTTGGGAGAAGCAAGAGCGACTGTACTTGGCAAAATCCGTGACGACAAGATTGTTGCTGAAGCAGCGCCTCTATGCGCTGAAGATGCAGGAAGGTGGCAACCTGCAGGAACACTTCAATGCGTTCAACGGTCTTCTGAGCCAATTGCATGTGATTGGCTCGAAGGTAGAGGAAGAAGACAAAGCCCTCTTGCTTCTTACCTCGCTCCCAGCGTCATACAAGCACATGGTGACTACGCTCCTGTACGTATGGGAAGGATACGGTGGGGCTGGAAGAAGTCACGTCGGCGCTGTTATCCAGTCAGATGTTCAAGGACCCCACTCCTAGGGGTGACCAGATCTTGGTAGCGCATGAACGCGGGAGGAGTTTTAACAAAGGATCGAGCAGTGCACGAGCTCGGTCGGCGTCGAAGAAGGCAGTGACGTGTTACCACTGCAGACAGGTTGGTCATATTAGGAGAAATTGTCCGCAGCGTGTAGGAAGTTCTGGAACTTCGAAGGATGTCCAAGATGCGGGCATGGTGACACTCGACCTGGAAGGAGATGACGGATTTTATTGCGTCACTGAGAGTCAGAGTGAATCTGATAGCTGGATTTTGGATTCTGGTGCCTCGCAGCACATTTGCTCAGACGTGGCGATGTTTAGTTCTCTGGAGGTGACGACTGAGTCGGTCTTTCTTGGTGACGGCTCAGTATGTGAGGTCACGGGGAAAGGGACTGTGGACATTCTGACGCATGACGGAGCAGTGTGCAGGCTTGAGTGCGTACACCTGATACCTAAGTTGCGCAGGAATCTAATTTCGTTGGGCAGATTGGATTCCAGTGGTTGCAGTTTTGCAGCGAGAGATGGAGTTCTGACGGTGAGGCGAGGGCGCACCGTGCTCATGCGAGCTTTGCAGCACGGTAGTCTATACCTGCTAATGGGGACCACGATGCGAGGTGGTGAGCCCATGTTTTCTGCGGCTGACAGAGGTGATAATCGTGGTGGTGCAGTGGATCGCCTTCCAGGGACTCGGGTTCGACGAGTCGGTTTTTGCGATCCGGTTGCGACGACGTTCAGAGGTTGAGCCGAGCAGGGATGAGTCGACTGGAGCAAGTCGGCTGACGCCTCAAATCGTTGAGGTGATGCTTCGCGCAGTTGTGTGCTTCATGCAGGTGGTGGTAGTGGAACCAGAGTATGAGCCAAGATGGTGTTTGTTAGTTTTATTGGCTCCTACCCGATTCAAGTGAACCGGACCACATTTAATATATATATATATATATATATATATATATATATATATTATTTGGCATGCTTTCATTAATCTATATATATATATATATAGATTAATGAAAGCATGCCAAATAATATATATATATATATATATATATATATATATATATATATATATATATATATATAAATTAATGAAAGCATGTTCGGCATGCTTTCATTAATCTCTCTCTCTCTCTCTCTCTCTCTCTCTCTCTCTCTCTCTATATATATATATATATAGAGGATGATTGAACGGCAAAGAGAAGCCAGAGCCCCGCCTGTGTGGAGTAAGCCGTCCCCCTCTCTCCTCTCTCTCGCGCTCGTTGAGAGAGGTGTTGCTGTCGGGCTTGGTGGAGTTTCTCGCCGGCGTTGCAGTGGACCTTCTAGGGAGTGGAGAGACGCGGTGTTGACGGCGTGCGCGTGTGCAGTTAGCCTCGACGGAGGTTTCTCTCCGGTAGCGGCGTTGTTCTCCGGTGGTGGCGGTGGTTGCGGTTGAACGTCGGACCTCGACGTTGAAGGTTCGGTGAACCTTGTGCGTCCGTTGTGCTAGCGGATTGCAGTCAAGATTGTCCTCTCTCCCGCGGACCGAGCGTGTCCGGCTTCTCCGCGGCGTTTCTGTATCGGACGTTGATCATTATTTTGATAATCTTGTTATAAAATATTGACGCTATTTTTCTTGTATTTTTGACTGTTCAGTGAAATTTGTGGAGCCAATTCCTAACAGTGTGTTCTCCACATACTTACTAACTACGTCACTATAAATATCATTACACATACATTAACTAATCCTGCACTATAATTACAGCCGCAGTTGGACGAAAAACTATTCTACCATCTTCATTCATCGGAAGCCCACGTTACATGTATCAAAGGTACCAGGACTCGATGGTTGTTGTGCGAAACTACGAAAAACCAGACATTTTTCTTACAATGTCGTGCAATCCCTCTTGGAAGGAGATAAAAGATGAGCTTTGCCCAGGACAAATACATCAAGATCGTCCTGATTTAGTAGCAATGATATTTCAAGCAAAAATTGATTGCTTAAAAGATGACATTTTCCACAAAGGTGTACTGGCAGGGTGATCACACACGTCCATGTTATTGAATTTCAAAAGCAAGGACTGCCACATGCACACATGTTGTTTATATTTAACAATTGTGGCAAGTTGAATACTCCTGATGATTATGATTGTCTCACCTACGAAGAGTGAGCGATTTTACCTTCGTCTTCTGTTGAATCACATTCCATGACCAAAATCATTTGAAAATTTACGCACTGTGAGTGATCACCTTTGCTCAGCATTCAAGGAAACTGCTGAGCGTCGGATCATTTCTTTGAATGACACATATTAATGATGCATAATTAGGAGGTATACACACAGACAAGTGACGCTGTACGGGGGACCCCTCGTTTCCCGCGCGACAGTATCCGGGCAGTGGCGGCGGGCTTCGCCTGCCCTGATTGTGGTGTTCTTGTGCGGGGGCAACTAATGTCGTGGGGGAACATTTGTCGTAGGAGGTGACATTTATCGTGGAGTCATCATTTGTCGTGGATTTGACATTTGTCGTGGGGATGACATTTGTCGTGGGGGCGTCATTTGTCATGGGGGCGATATTGTTTGTGGGTGAGATATTCGTCGTGAGGGGCGACATTTGCTGTGGACGTTATTGTTCATGATTCTCATCTTAATTCTCTGCGAAAAAGTAATAGCAACATTTGCAGATAAAGAAATAGATGTAGAAATTCAACGTTCGTAATGTCATTTCTCTACAACATACAAATTAGATGAATAAGAGCAACAAAAGCTTGTAGTTGATTTTGCAAAGCACTGTTTTCATAAATAGTAGTTGCAATAAATAAAACATAGAAATAAGTTGCTGCTATACAGGTTGTATTATATATATATATATACATATATATATTGCAATTTTCTATATCTTGCAATCTTGATCTCTTTTTTACATTTGTTTCATCAAGTTGAAATTCGAGTGCTTTGTAATTTTTTGGTGTACACATACGTCAAAGTTATGTGATTTAACTTTGTGTTATACCTTGAATAATTGAGCATTGGTTGAAAGCTTTGCTAGAGTATGATGCAACTTTTTTTACGATATTGATCTATGTCTTACCTAAACATAAATTCTTAGCCTCTATATTTACAGTTTTCAGATTCCCTTTTTTTTTTATAGATCATGTTTCATAATATTTTCAAAATGGAAAAAATATACTACTTTCAGTCAACATATATAGTAAATATTTTAATAATCTAAAGAAACTCTTTTTTCATATCATTTAATTTCTTGTGAATGAGCGGCAATGAGTTATCATCATATAAATCTTGTAGTACCGGTGAGAATTTGTTATTGAGTATTCCTTAAAAATCAAAAAATAACGAGAGAAAAAAAAATTAAATAATCTAAATGAATCTATATACTTCCGTTTTTGTATGTGCTACACTTTTATTTTCTGTATTTTAAGGTTCAGTTATTATTTAGCTGTACAGCCTGTACATTATCTTCTATAGGGCCAGGTCCACCGTCGTCTAGACTCTAGTATTGTATTATAATCTGTAAGTTATTATTTAGCTGCACAGCCTGTACATAAACCTCCATACTTAAATTTAGAGAGCGAATGGGTACGTGGTTAGTTTGCAGCTTTATTTATTGTATATACATTCATCCCTGCTTGGCAGCTTCTTCGTTACTGGAGCAGAGATGTGGTCCTGTGGATATGCAAGAATGAAATTATTCAAATATAATGTATATATCTATATATATTAAATGAATACAAAGTTCTTTGATAAACATATAGGTTTACTTACTAGGTACTACATCTATTTTGCCTAGATTAATATTCAATCCGATGTAGCTAGCTAGGTTAATTTATTAGTCTAACAAATTCTTTGATGTGATCCTTTCCCAACAAATGAACATTATTAACTGTCATAACTTAAAAGATCACTAAAACAATTCACCGAATACAATATTAACTTATTTAAATTATATTCTCCTCACAATGAACTTTTGTCTCATTATAATTGCACATTTTTATACTCGAGTGACGGACACGGGACTCTCCACGGACTCTGTCCCTACGACAAAACCAACAGTACATCAATTGCGATGGGGGGGGGGGGGGGGGGGGGGTCTGTGACCCACGCAACATTTTCCTGGCCACAACATTATCCTGGCGTACCAACACTCCCGCCGCTCGCAAAATCCAAGAGTGTTATACACCGCTTACCACTCATTTTTGCGGCGTGCACGGGATTTGCAAGCAGCGGTAAGAACACATTTTTATTGCGGATAGAATAATTTGTCTATATAAGACCACATTTTATAAACTAAAAGAGAAAGCACATAAAAATTATTTTAATAAAGAAGAATAAAATTGAAAAATGAATGTTTAACCAAAGAAAAAGAATGTTTTTCCCTTCATTTAATATTTAATATAGTAGTAATCTATATATTAATATTTATTTAGAAGCTCAGTTTAAAAGTGCATGATGGTCGATGGTCTTTAAGCTAGGTTCCTAGACCCTAAACATCAATTATAATTTGATCATTAAAAAAGAGAGAGAGAGAAAATGATGGACTGCAATATCTTAAATAATGTAGGTAAGAAATTTGAAGCTTCAAATGCAGTTGTAAATTGTAAGCTCTCAATCTCCTGCTGTTACTACTCATTGGCCTGGGCATGCCTTACTCAAACCATCAAAAACTTTCTCTGGGGTTACTTCTTCCACAAGAACGACTTTCACCCTTGACTTTGAACCTGAACTAATGGAAACTTGTCTTCTTTTCACTCCTAAAACCTGCACGGCACGTATTTGAACAATGTCCTTTAAATTAATATTGTTTTTCAATTAGTGTTATGGTTTACAAAAATCTAGCAGCATGACAATCTAAGTTGTGATTATAAGCAAGCGGCTTAAAATATCATAGACATGAGTAGATATCCGGCGTCCATGTTTTAGGCATAAGCATCACTTGAAAAGCTACTATTTAAAGCAACTGGCAAAACAAATGGCCAGCATCTTTACATAATATGACACTGCCTTAAAATTGTTTGTGAAGAAATAGCCCCTAAGAAAGAAAAAAAAATAGTACACCACATGGAGATGACAACAATGAAGGGAGAAATAATGGAAGAATATACAGCTCTTACTTCGAAGGATCCATAGGAGAATGCAATCCTCTGCAACAAATGTTTGCACTGTTATCATCATTTTGTGTCAGTAGGTTATGATGGCTATGCGGTGGTAGGTGCCGAGAGCACTGACATGACCCTCAATATGTGAGGAGGGAAACCACATATAATGGTGGAATAGTGAGAATTGTGCCCATCTTGGTAGGCATGGTGTTACGGATCTACACGACGACGAGCCTCTTTGGAAAGTTTACACGCGTCGAGCGCGTATATCGGAGGGGACCGCCATTACCGCAAGAGATAATTAATTAATTACGAGACGTTATTTGTTTCTCTATTTGTTTGTGTCAATTATGGGTGTTATTTGTTGTTTTATTTGCTTGCGTCATTTTTAGTAATTTGTATTTCCTAAATTAAGTTGTTTCCTTTTGTATTCTCTCCTCATCACTATAAGAGGACGTGTAAGCCTTGTATTAGAACCATTTCGGATGAATGTTATGTTTTCTCTTCTCTATCCCTAATTCCCTCTCTCTCTCTCTACCCCCCCCCCCCTCTACCTCTTGTCTCTTATCCCTCTGCTCCCCTCCCTCTTACTCGGCTCCGCAACAAAGTGGTCCGACCTTCCCTCTCCGCCCGCCTCCGACCGCCGGAGAACCAGCCCCACCTTGTCCCGTACCGCCACAGCCGTTCGCCGCCGCATTCCACGGACGCCCTCATGGCCCCCAACACTCGTTCAACTGTGAATCTTCAGCAGGAGGACCCCGCCGCTGAGGCCCTCCGCCGCGTCGAAGCCCAGGAAGCCCTAGTCTCCTCCATGCACGCATCCATCCTCGCCCTTCATGCCAAGTTGGATGCACTCCAACCGCCCGCCGCCTCGTCCACCAGCGGATCTGCGGGCTCGGGCCCCGGCGGATCCCTCCTCGGGGCGCCACCATTTCCGCCCATCGGGGAGACCCCGGCCCCGCCGCCCCCTGGCCATCCGACCCTTTCCTTGGACCTCCCTAGCTTCGTCGGCGTAGATCTGATGGGGTGGATCGCCAAAGCGGAACAGTATTTCGACCTCAATCACACTCCCGACCACGACAAGGTCTCTATCGCCGTCGTGGGACTCGACGGCTCCGCCCTACATTGGGCCCGATGGCTCCGCCAGACCAACCCGTCCATCTCATGGTCGGCACTCAAGCAAGAAATGATAGGCCGCTACGACACTCGCTACTCGGGCTCCGCTATCGAACGACTGTGTGGGGTACGCCAACTCGGTACACTGGATGACTACATTGATGAGTTCGTGGCCCTCGTCACCCATGTTCCAGGCTTACCACCGGATCACTACCTCGGCTCCTTCATGCAGGGCCTCTTGCCCCACATCCGCTCCCGGCTTCACACACATCACCCCCGGACGGTGTCCGAAGCACTGGACATGGCCCGCCTCGTAGAGGCGGATTTGGCTCCTCGACACACACCACCTCCGGGCAGACACCCGCCGGGGGGCGGCCTTGGCAGACCACCACCCCAGATCCGCCAGCCCCTCGGGTTGCCCCAACTGCTCGGCCAGCTCGTCCGACCGCCCCTCAACGGTTCTCCAACCATGAGTTCGATGAGCTCCGTCGCAAAGGGTTGTGTTTCCGTTGTCGGCAACCCTACTCCCCGACCCACGTCTGCACGGTCAAGGAATTCCGGGCCATCATCGGCGATGTCGAACCAGAGATCACCTTGGCCGATTTCGAGGACCTAGAGATCACAGAGGAGGACGCCACCGACGGCACAAGCGTCGTGACTTTCCATCAGTTGGAGCTTCCATGTTTTTCCGTGGGTGGC
This sequence comes from Platanthera zijinensis, assembly GCA_039513925.1. Lineage (NCBI taxonomy): Eukaryota > Viridiplantae > Streptophyta > Magnoliopsida > Asparagales > Orchidaceae > Platanthera > Platanthera zijinensis. The sequence continues at coordinate 171,526,446 of CM077095.1, forward strand.
ATTTCTGGGCCGCAAACAATGAAATTGGTCGGCAAACTGGGCGATCGCCACATTATCATCATGGTGGACAGCGGGGCGAGCCATAATTTCCTCTCCGCTCATCTGACACACCAGCTCCGACTACCGATGGAACCCGCGCCAGACTTCATGGTCAGTTTGGGCGATGGCCGCCGGCGAGCGGTCTAGGGCCACTGCCCCTCCGTTCCCCTTTTAGTGGGCTCTCACTTGGTGACGGCGGATTTCTACATCTTCAGCCTCGGCGGAATCGACGCTATCCTAGGAGTGGCGTGGCTCTGCACACTGGGGGACGTACGGGTCAATTGGAAAACTATGACGATGCGATTTCTCCAGGACGGTCGGGAGTGCTGCCTGGTGGGGGATGCAGCCCTACTCCGTGCTCCCGTCTCCTCCCGCACGATTAGGAGGACAACGGACGACGAGTTTTCAGCATGGCTCTGGTCTATCACGGACGTGGTCCCATCGACCCAGGCACCACCTCCGGATATGCAGGACCTCCTGTCGGAGTTTGCGGACCTCTTCACGGCACCATCAGGATTACCCCCAGCCTGGCCACACGACCATGCCATCCCTCTTCAACCTGGCGTGTCGGCGGTATCAGTCCGCCCTTATCGTTATGGGCACATGCAGAAGGACGAGATAGAGAGGCTCTTCCACGACATGCTGATAGGGGGCCTCATTCGCCCCAGTGCGAGCCCCTTTTCTAGCCCGGTACTCTTGGTCAGAAAGACGGATGACAGCTGGCGCTTCTGTGTGGACTATCGGGAGCTCAACAAAGCAACTGTTCCAGATAAGTACCCGATACCGGTGATCCAGGAGCTTCTGGATGAGCTCCACGGCGCCACCGTTTTCACCAAGTTGGACCTCCGTGCTGGCTACCACCAGATTCGAGTTCGGCCGGCCGACGTCGCCAAGACGGCCTTCCGGACACATGACGGCCACTACGAGTTCCTGGTTATGCCTTTCGGCCTGACCAACGCACCAGCAACCTTCCAGGCCACGATGAACGACATATTCCGGCCGGTACTTCGCCACCATGTACTTGTTTTTTTCGATGACATCTTGGTCTACAGTTCTTCGTGGCAGGAGCACCTACAAATAGCCAACTTCCGTTGTTCTGAACGGCTATGTGCAGCCCACCTGGGTCTGCCAACAGCGAGATCCGTTGTTTTAACTGGCTATGAGCAGACCTTACAGGGGCAAAGTGGTAAAGATACATCACAACTGAAGGGGCGAGTTACCCTACGGTTGCCCCTACTCGGCAGGGGTGGCCGGCTCAGCTCGGCAAGTTCCTTCTCCTTGGTACTCGCCGCCTCGGCTCGGCACTGGGCGAGTTTGAGCTCGGCATGCCCTACTTACTTGCGGCGAGACGATGACACCTGCGAGCTGTCCGGATACCGAGGCAGGCCGATCAGGGTGGGGGGTGCCGAGTGGAATCGGCGCTATGGTCCCGCTGACCGGACTCGGCGCCAGGGCTAGGCGCTGACTGGACTCGGCGCCAGGGCTGGGTGCTGACTGGACTCGGCGCCAGGGCTGGGCGTTGACTGGACTCGGCGCTAGGGCTGGGCGTTGACTGGACTCGACGCCAGGGCTGGGCGCTGACTGGACTCGGCGCCAGGGCTGGGCGTTGACTGGACTCGGCGCCAGGGTCCCGCTGCCCCCACTCGCCGGATACGGGGTTGTACAAGGGACATTTGCTCAAGCACTTCATGTGGAGAAGTAGGTCATGGCGCAAGCTCCATGATCACCGCCATAGGGACTTCTTGGTCCCACAACCTTTCTAAGCATCAAAGAGAGACCTCCTTCATGGGTAAGATCTTGAGTCCATTCAGACAGTAACCCTCTCCAACCTAAGTAAACTTCATAGTCATGTGGTCCCAGTCCAAGGTGACCTTCCCTAACTGTTGTAGCCATTGGACCCTAAGAACCATGTCAGACCCCTTGATGGCCGACAAGTAAACTTCCAACCAACACGCGTACCCTTGCACCCGGAATTCCACCCCCTTCATGATTCCTTCATATTGTAGCTTGTTGTCATCGACTACCACAACCTGGAAGGCGGCGCCGCGGTTGATCTTCAGGCTCAACCTCTGTGCAACAACAGGATTGATGAAGTTGTGTGTCTTTCCACTGTCAATCAAAACGGTCACTTTCTGTTGGAGGATCCTCACGGTGATTCGCATAGTTAGGGGTGTGGTCCCTCCCTCCATAGTCTGGATGGATACGCCAAACTCGGCCAGATAGAGGTCTTCTTCCTATTCGTTTCCTTCTCCTTCAGCTTTTATGTCATCTCCTTCTTTCCTCAACATGTATCTTTGAATCATCTGACATTTATGTTCTGAGCCATATTTCTCATCGCAGTTAAAGAACAATCCTTTTTCTCGTCTTGCCAGTAGCTTGGGTCACGTTAGTTTCTTCACAGTCACCCTTCCGACCTCTAACCGTTGGCGGATTTGCAGTATTCTTCGCATTGGCCATCTTTGTCCTCTGCCGGTTAAAGCGCTCTTCCTGAATTCATACCAAACTAATGGCATGGTTTAGGCTGCACGACATGTATGCATGGACCTTGTCCCTAATGTGCTCCTTCAGTACGGAAACAAAACAACTCAAGCATTTCCTTTCCTCCCACTGTACCCTATTCGCCAGCCTCTCGAACTCTGTGTGGTACTCCATTACTGAACCCTCGTGCCTCAACTTCTGTAGATGAGCCTCTAAATCCACATACTCGATGGGTCCGAATCTGCCTATGAAACCGTCAATGAAGTCGGCCCAAGGGGCATAGTCACGCCCACAGAGGAACCACTGAGTTCACTGGAAAGCGTCATCTTTGAGGTGAAAGGAAGCCAGTTACACTCACGGCTCCTCTGGAATCTCTTGATAGTTGTAAAAATACTCCGCTTTTTGCATCCACTCCAAAGCGTCCCCTCCCTTAAATTTCAGATAATTCATGTGCGACAGTTTAGGCGGCAAGTACGCCCTTGGATGCGGCTGATCGTGAAAACCTTGCTCCTGGCCAATGCCAAGAAATTGACGGCACCCGGTCGGCTCATGCGGGTATTCCTCGTACTCCATGTGCTGATTTCCGAGCCGCGCCGTCAGCGATAGTAGTCGACCGTCCCAGTCGTGGCCCTCCCAGTTTCCTCTGGTCTGCCCCGCCATTCTAGGGGTGGGAAGAAGTCTGTCCCGAGGAGGGTAGAACGCCGCTCCTGGTCGTCGTACCGCATGGAGTTCCCCTCGACCCTATCGAAGCACGACGTGAGCGTGTCTCTGCCCCAGGGACGGAAATCCCCTCCGTCAGCGCCGATTCATCCTCCCAGGACCACGCCGCTCCCCACCTATTGTCGGCGTGAGCCTATTGTCGGTGTGAGCCTATCGCTTGTTCACAATCCTAGTTGACCCCTCCGTTGGTTGTTCTGACTCGATCTGTGAGATCAATAGGTTCTTGGTTACCCACCGATGGAGAGATCGACACCTGATGGCCGCTGGCTTCTTCGGCTACCACTGTTTTCCCCCATCAGATTTTGGGACAGCAAATTTTTGATCGCATACATGCATGCGTTGAGCCGTTCTTCCAATCATTTCTCTGATACCCTCAGTTTTACTTCGATGGCTGTCACTGTGTCCGTCAATTTGGGGTAGTTTTTCTCCAGGGTTGCTCTTTTATGCCCTAATTGAACAAGCCCTGTAGGTATTGATACCTCTGGGCCAAGAGGACCCCCCCCCCCCCAGGTGGGCTAAACCCGCAAGTTCAGCCTCAAGCCGACACAACTTAATTTAGGAGGGCTAACTCAGTAAGTTCAACCCATATTTGTGTTGCCTCCTTCCGTTGTCGTGCGTATTGTTGACTCATGAACTGGTTGTTATGCGAAGTCATAACAGTGTCTCGTCGTCACGTGCAACCGTAACAATGTCGTCGTCTGAAAAATATGTCTTGTCTCCAAGGCAGTAATCTGAGGACTGGCGGCAAAAGTGATCCTGGGGCAGTCACATAGCATCGGACTACAGACGGTAAGACTGAGCAACAGGAACCTCCAGCGAGCTAGAGTCTCCCTGAAGGTGGTAGCGGCGATCAAATAGCTTGGCTAGGTAGTACGGCACCAACTGCTTTCTTTCTTACGGACTGGGAGAATCAGGCTAGAAAATAGGCTTGCACCAGAACGGGTAAGGCCCCCCATTAGCATCCCCTGCATCAGAGACCTAAGTTATCAAAGGCGCAAGGCGCACCGAGGAACAAAGGGCCCCTAGAGCCTAGGCATAAGGCGCAAGGTGCAGGCGCGCGCCTGAGGCACGTGAGGCGTAAAAATGGGGGGGAAAGGAAATTGAGCTACTTGGGCGTCCAATTCGCTGAAATTGGGTGAATTGGGCGAATTGGGCGCCCAATTCGCTGAAATTGGCCCGCCTCAGCCGTGCTGAGGCGCGGTGGGCTGCGCCCGGTGCGCCCGATGCCTCAGGCGCGCCTAGGCGCCCGCCTTGACAACTAAGTCAGATACTCGAGCTCATCCTTCCGCCCATGGTCAGAACAGAACGGCTGCACTGAGGCTGTTGTGGTCCAAGGATGGAGGAAATTGGTGGGATCGGTCAGGATGGTGGCAATCCTGTCGAAGGCTGGATGACGTCGATAAGCGCAGTAGAGAGCTTTTGGTGGTCCTTGGAGAAGGAAAGGCACATCGGACGGACCCGAGAGGGCCCGTCCAATTCGTTGAAATTGGGCGAATTTTGCGCCCAATTCGCTGAAATTGTGCAAATTCGCTCAATTTCAGCGAATTGGGCGTCCAATTCGCTCAATTTCAACAAATTGGCCGCCCAAGTGAGCCCAATTTCAGTGAATTGGGCGCCCAAGTGCGCCAATTTCAGCGAATTGGGCGCCTAAATGCGCCAAAATTCAGCGAATTGGGCGCCCAAGTGCGTCTGGGGGTGCCTCGGGTGCGTCTAAGATCATGTTTTTGCCCATCGCAATTTTTTTTAAAAAAAACACCTTGAAAGGTCAGGCGCGCCTTTGGTGCGTCTGGGAGCCTCTAAGGCGCGCGCCTGGGGCACATCGCCCGCCTCAGCCGTGCTACGGCACGGCGGGTTGCGTCCGATGCGCCGGGCTGCGCCCGATGCGCCCGGCGCCTCAGGCGCATGCCTTGACAACTAAGTCACAGACTCGAGCTCATCCTTCCGCCCATGGTTAGAAAGGAACGGCTGCACCGAGGCTGTTGTGGTCCTAGGATGGAGGAAATTGGTGTGGTCGTTCAGGCTGGTGGCAATCCTGTCGGAGGCTGGATGACGTCGATGAGAGTAGTAAAGAGCTTTTGGTGGTCCTCGGAGAAGAAAAGGCACATCGAACGGGCCCGAGAGGGTCCACAGCCCCGCAGAGAGACCGACGTTCGTGATCCGCTAGATTGTGTAGAGGGAGACCGGAGAGCGGAAGAGAGTGAACTCCCCGTCGAGGAGACATGGCTGACCCCCGTGTAGGAACCACATGATCATAGTCGCTCAATTGACCCGTACATCACTGATCGTGCGGAGCCAAGGGTTGCATGAACCCTGACTTAAGATGAAAGAGTTGGAATTACCACCAAGGGTTGCATGTAGAAGGATTTGATGTCATTGAGTTGCGTCGGGGTTGATGGCAGGGTCAATGGACTGAGAGAAGGGGGATCAATGGTGAAGTTTGGTCAATGAAGTTGGGGATGCAAATGGTGATGAGGGTTGGGAAAGTTGATGCCATGGACAAAATGATGGTTCGGAGCTCTTGGCATAATGAGTAGATCACCGCGTGGATGGCGTACATTTCATGTGGGGAGATCCGGTACTGATTGTGATTCATTGTGATGAAGGTAATGTTGGTGTTGGCCAAAATCCTAATAGTCGGAGGAAATAGAGAGAGCGGAAGATCAGACCAATTGTTGTGTACTGAAATGTGAGAGACGATAACACTAAAGAGATAATATACACTGACCTTCAAGAGACATGCTCTTTCCACAATACAATCAAAGGTTAGTGGGAGTATATCTGCAAGAAATCATCCATATACAACAGATGTGCAATCAATGTGAACAAGAAACGGCTGCCAAAAAATAATCCATGGAAAAACAATAAGATAATTACGATATCCTCAATAATAATACTAATGAAAGAATAAGCTAAATATATGTTAACAATATTAATGACAAAATAAGCAAATTATACTAACACTCCCTTGTAAATTCAAGGGGGTGCAGAGTATGCCAACTTGAATTTAGATATGTGGCTGATAGAGAAGATAGGGTTGATTGTGAGTCTATGTTGTTAAAGGCGCACCTAAAGCTCAAAACTCTTCAGACTTAGAGATATGTGCCTTTGTGCACCTTTGAAGCATAAATAATGAGTCTAGTCAAGATTTTTGTTGTAAAAAATTTTTCAAAATAAAAAAAGAAATATTGTAATAGCTCCATACTTTTTGAATGATTTAGTATTCGAGTATTGAGGTATCGATATTGTTGAAGCTTGAGGAAATGAAGCGGTTTGATTTCTAGTCGCAGCGGTCTGCTAGTCTCCTTGTTCTATCGGTTTGGCTCAGTGGTCTGGAGATTTGTCATAGCAGCGGTCTGATGGTTAGCTGCAACAGCGGTCTGGTGGTTAATCGCAGCAGCGGTCTGATGATTAACCGCGGCAGCGGTCAGGAGGTTAGCCGCAGCAGCAGTCTGGGGGTTAACCGCAGCTGCGGTCTGGATGTTAGCCGCAGCAGCGGTCTGGTGATTAGCTGCAGCAGCGGTCTAGTGGTTAGCCGCAGCAGCGGTCTGGTGGTTAGCCGCAGCATCGGTCAGGAGGTTAGCCGCAGCATCGGTCAGGAGGTTAGCCGCAGCAGCGGTGTGGGAGTTAACCGCAGCTGCGGTCTAGAAATTAGCCTATGAGTTTTTGGTTAGGGACATTTTTCACGACATTTTTCTTATATGTTATCTGTCGATTCTTCTAATAGTTTGCATTTTCAGTACTTAAATATCAATTCCTACGTTTGAATTTCATCGTGCGGCAGAACAGAATAATTGAAAGATTCAATTTCGGTTTCTCAAAACCATTGTTCATTAAGGAATTGAGTTTTAACCAAATTCCAAAACCTATGAGTTTGGACAAAAACCAATTTCTTTCTCGAGAAACCTCCAAAAAGAACCGGGTTAATGAAATTGAGTTAGTAGGAGGTGCCATGTCTCCATTCGTTTATCCAGTACAAGAGCCTTCACAGTGATTACCTACTAAAATGATCATAGAAACATGAGGAGCCCTCTCTCTTCCTCTCAATTTAATGTCATCCAGTAGATGAATCACGCTTTAAAGTAGCAACTCCAGAAATTTTACGAATACTTAATGACAAGTATCAAAAATAAAAAAAATTCTAATTCAAAAAATTATTTACAGAGAAAGTTGAATCCCTAGAATGAATTGAAATAGTTAGAGAGAAGCTCACCGAACTAATAAAGTCGACCAGCGCAGCATTGGCCTCTCCTTCCTTGGCCGGTGCATCAATCTGCACGAAGACAGCTTCTTCGCTAACCTCTGCGGGAAGAATTGAAGAAGGGGGATGATGGTGAGGGCAGAAAGGGAAGAAATTCCTAGATGGAGAAGGGATCGCAAATACCTACCAGTGATGGTAGCAGTCTTTGATCCCGGTTTGGCGCGAATACTAATGGAGACGGTCGAAGGAGGGATGAGGCGGAGGCAACCCGGAACGTTTCCCGGAGTGGCTGCCGGATCCGTTGATGTGGTTTCGTCGTCAGGCTTCCCTCGCTTGGAGCCTTTCCGCGGTGCCATGGTAGTAGGCTAGCTATATGCCAATATCAAATTCCCCGGCTATATTTCAATAATTCGCTGAATATGTTATAATGTTTCATTTCATCAGTATTTTTGCAATTCTGCATTTCAATTACGACCTTTATATTGGATTTCAACTGGGACCTTTATATTGGTAATCTGTATATCGATATTAGCAGTCCAAAAAATAATGAAAAACACGCGTAATGTGGCCGCTAATAGCAGCCTAAAATGCGGGTTCCGCGCCTTTTGAAAATAGGCCTACTATATGACATTTTTAGAAAAGGTGTTCAACATTAAAATTGTAGATCTCGACGAGATCTACAGCTTTCATGTTGAACACCTTTTCTAAAAATGTCATATAGTAGGTCAATTTTCAAAAGACGCGGAACTCGCATAGTTTCGCTCGGGTTCCGCGCGCCTTTTGAAAATAGACTTATGAAATACATTTTTAGAAAAAATGTTTAACATAAAAGTTGTAGATCTCGTCGAGATCTACAACTTTCATGTTGAACACTTTTCCTAAAAATGACTTTTAAAAACCTATTTTTTCGGCTATCATTAGTCATTGGGCTGCCAATAACGATTTACTTGGCTGCCATTATAATTGGGCTGCCAATATCGATATACGTGCTGCCAATATAAACGCCCTTCAATTAAAACCATCCATCCTAACCTCTCAGCTGTTCGATCATGTCATATCATAGGGTAAATCAAGACCGTCCATTTATATTTTAATAGGACTTGTTGAGATTGCTCAAGGCTCCAGTAGACCGGATTAAAATGGACCGCCTTAGCCCGGGAGCGGTCGAGCGCGCCAACAGTCACAGTAAGCAAAAAACTGGAAAAAAATAACGTGTAAAACCCGTTTACCGGGGAAAAAAATCACGTGGTCATGTCTGTGTGGGTCAAACCTCCACTATTTGTTGGTTGTTGATACAAGGTTGTTGGGTATTGCATCCACAATTTACCTGATTTGAAGACGCCCCTGAACAAGCTAAGGTGAATTGAAAATGTATTTGACAATTCTATCAAGTTGTGCTTGCAGCTATTTCATGCTAAGTACACGTCAATGTCAGGGTGCAGTGGGTCAATATACACGGGTCTGCGCAACGTAATCCCTCGTTGCGTAGATAAGTGTGTTGATTCACGTGTGCTCTCTCTATTGGAGTGTACTTATTTTAAAGTACAAGGTCAAGGTAGATCAAGAGCAGAAGGAGCAAAGATGGGTCAAAGACCAAGTCATCAAAGGAAGGAAAAGAAAATTCTTCTAAGTCAAAATTGACGGGAATCGCTAGTGATTCCCGCCGACTTCGACGGGAATCGCTAGTGATTCCCGCCGATTCGTCGAGAATCGGTTAGCCTCTCCCGCCGACTTCTTCCGGCTGACAGTTTTCAAACAGGGATTCTGCCAAGGCAGAATCGACAAGAATCGTGAGTGATTCCCGCCGACATCGACGTGAATCACCAACGATTCTCGCCGATTTTGCCTTAGGCAAATTTTCTCGTTCGCTAGACCGAACCAACTTGCTGTGCGCTGTTTCGGCCGGGGCTAGGGTTTCTCCTTGTGGGCCCCACAATGGTCATTAGGGTTGGCTCCTAGTATATATATACGCGTATTTTGAACATCTACAGACAGACATTCACGCAGAAACGAAAGCAGCCGACGTCGTGCCCTAGCCGATCGCGGAAACCGTCGATCGCCTGTAGCCGCTCGCAAGCTCGTCGTCGCCGCTGAACTCCAATCTTCTTTGATCTTCTGACGACGGTACCGAGGCAAGCCGAGCGTCTCACGCATCTCTCTTGAGATCTTTTGTCTTCTGATTCGTTGAACGAGATTTGTTCTCCATTCTGAATTGGTTGAAACGACTGATCCGACTGAGATTGTTCGTAGACCTTGCTTGCTTCGTCAAGAAGTTTGGATCTATAAAGTATCGCCGTCGCAATCACTTGTCGCCGCTGATCTTGAGAAGACCCATTCCAAGAGAGAAATCCGGTCGTGGACTCTTCGTATTTTTCGTGCAAGCTACAATGAACGAAGAAGGACATCGGAATCTCCAAAAGCTTTGTTTGTATTTTCTTTTACATTCAATTTTGGTTTGTTGTAAAGGAATTTTCATTCCTTGTTATAAGGGTTGGGTGCAACCCGTGGTGGTGGAGTTGTGACTCCTTTGTTGGAAGGGTTCCTTCCGTAGTGTGAGGATTGGATTTCAATCCGTTTGGAGAAGTGACCGAGTCGTCCCTTGGTTGGAGATAGGTCGAAGGGGGAAAGTGGACATACCCAGATCGGAGAACCACTATAATTCTTTGTGTGCTTTCTGTGCTCTGTTTGTTAATTTGTGCAGGTAAATTTAATTTCGCAAAAGACTGCACGACACCTATTCCCCCCCATAGGTGAATTTAGTCGACACTAGATACTTTCAAAGGTTTCTTTGAAGAACATGAGGGTGATAGGCCGCCTCTCGTTACAATTATGAAGACAGAGAAAGGGACGGACTCGGAGGATGACAGACCACCGCTCTCAGAGTTAAGTATTTTTTCGCGATGCACAGGCCTCGCTTTGGAGTCCTTTGTTGATGCTCGAAAGTGGGACAACTTGCTACGCTTGTCCTAGTGTTTGGGGCTTGACTCCTATCGCACTTGGATGAGCCCAGAATGGTCGACTTGTCGCTGCCCGACGGGCTTGCTGCTGAGCCGAGGGTGTTGGGAACACTGAGCGTTCTGCGCGTCGGACTATAATTGAGCGGTCCTTGGCAGGCTTTGGAGTTACACTTTTAAATTACTGGCGGTGCAGGGCGCACAAACTTTGGGCGCTCTGGTGGGCTTGGTCCGCTGACACTGAGGAGACTTGGTGGTCCCGACATAACATGCAGAAACGTGCTTGGAAAAGTCTAGATGGCGGGGAGCGCGGAGACGCACATGGACGGTCTTGACGGCGGGGTGCGTGGAGGCGCGCTTGGACGGTCTTGATGGCGGGGTGCAAGGAGGCGCGCTTGGACGGTCTTGACACTGGGGTGCGCGGAGGCGCGCTTGGATGGTCTTGACGGCAGGGTGCAAGGAGGGGCGCTTGCAATGGTCTTGACGGCGGGGCGTGCGGAGGGAGCTCGCAAGGAAGAGGTGCGCTCACGAGCGCGCAAGAAAGAGGCGTGCACGAAAGCGCGCAAGGAAGAGAAGTTGTGGAGAGAGAAAATCGCAGGAGGGTTTCCAAGCACAAGAAAAATATGAAAATGAGAGTGCGAGGGGTTTATTTATATATTTTATGAGGGGCGATCAGGTAATTTCTCCCAATAGCCACCGGCTGGACCAATAGAATCGTCTGAAATGGGGCACACAGATCGCCATTTTTATGCAAATAACGAAGACGCCACCCGACTTGGGCGGCGTGGAGGCCGCCCCAACCGGGCGGCCCTTCCAAAGGGCCGCCCAATTTGGGGCGGCCCTGCTCTCAAGCAGGGAGCCTGACCAGGATCGGGCGGTATTATACCGCCCGATGTGGGTAGGGAGGCGGCTGCCCAAATCGGGCAGTATTATACCGCCCGACGTGGGTAGGGAGGCGGCTGCCCAAATCGGGCGGCCAAGGGGCCGTAAGATTTGGGTGACCCTTCTCTTTGACAGACAAGGTTCGGGCGGCACTATATCGCACGACCTGGGAAGGGAGGCGACCGCCTAAATCGGGCGGCCCGACCAAAGGGCCGCCTGATTTGGGCGGTCCTGCTCCCTAGCAGGGAGAAAACCATGATCGGGAGACATTGTGTCGTCCGACCTGGGCAGGGAGGAGGTCGCCCTATGTAATGCCCCAAAACTCAAAAGAGTGACGGGTGGCGTTTTGAGCCAAGTCTGGGATTTGGTAGAGGTGACACGGCCTGGGACACGGGCGTGTCCTAGAGGCGTGTCGTGCTCGGGTTCTGCGATGGTCGCGTGGTCGACGAAATCGAAGTCAACGGTCATCGGGGTGTGAACACGGCCTGGGACACGGGCGTGTCCCAGGGCGTGTCAATCACTCAAAGCTTTCCACCCAACGATCATTGAGTGAGGACGTACGGCCTGAGCCCAGGCGTGTTCGGGTCCGACACGGGCGTGTCAAATTCGACACGGGCGTGTCGAATACCCGTGTCCTCCTCGGGTCGTTTGGCGAGTTGTGCTAAGGCAGCTAAACAGCCTGGGACATGGGTGTGTCCCAGGGCGTGTCTAGCACACGGCATGTGACACGGGCATGTCACATGGCCGTGTCGTGCTCTGGACGTTCTGGTCCTGTGTCGATGGAGGCACACGCCCAGCTACACGGGCGTGTACTGGATGACACGGGCGTGTCAAGCCTGACACGGGCGTGTCAAGCCTGACACGGGTGTGTCGAGTGCCCGTGTTCTTTTTGGGATGCGACGGTTTTGACGGCGAATGAGTTACACGGCCTTGTACACGGGCGTATCGCAAGCCGTGTTCGGCCTAGGAAGTTTATTTTTGGGCCAAATCACAGCCGTTCGTTTCCTTATTTTTGGATCTAACGGCTCAGATCTCTCCATGCTAGGGTTAAGGCCGGGATTGGGGGTTTAAACCTTCACTTTCTCTTAGCCATTCTCTTTCTAAAACCTAGAGAAAAGGGAGAGCAAGGAGTTTGGAGGAAGAGGAAGATCCGCTCGCCGGAGGAGATTCAGAGCGCCAAACCGCAAAACGAGCCCAGATCCGCAGAGGCAAGATCGTTGCGGTGCTTTTCATCCGCGTAGTTTTCCATGGTGCCAAGGAGAAACGCTAGGGTAATGATTCTCATCTTGAGCATGTGAAGCTCTTCTTCTTTTGCATGGGAAAACCCTCTCTCGCGAGTGTGCGACGAGTTTACGGTATTCCTTGGGGTAGATATATAAAGTCTCCCTTGTTTGCATATAGAGTCCGAAATTGAAACGGACATAGGCATGGAATGTGAAGCCTACCCGGACATGTTAGTCTGGATCGGTGATGCTTTGCTATGCATGATTAGCCGGAGAAGACTCAGTGCCTTTGGTTGTTTTCGGGTTTCTGCGTGGTAGATTGCAGTAGGGATCCTTGGGGATTAACCCCAAGGCGCACCCGGAAATCTGTGCAGGAGCATGATTCTGCCATTGTTGGTGGCCCGGGAGCCATCATGGTACATAACCGGGTTATGTACGCTGTTTGATCGATTTACGGGTTACGGGGAAACTTAGCTCGCGCCGATGATTTTTAGTATCGTGGTAGTGTGAGGAGTGAAACAGTACCTGCTCTATGTGGTTCGGTTTAGTGTCCTGTCGATAGCATAGAGGGAGGGTCTTCGGCTTAAGCCATGAAGACTTTAATGCTCACGAGATTGCCATCCTTGGGGCGGTGGTGGACCGAGTTAACCGTGTAAGTGCCCTGAGAGCATGGGGTGTGCGGCCGTGCGTGCCTACACCTGTGGTGAAGTGTGCTTAAATTGTACTTTCGCAATCCTGTTTGATTATACTAATACAAGTGCAGGGAAAAAGATTTGTCGCCCCGAGTTTGGGGCGAAATCGTTATAATTTGATCAGCTTTAGCTGACCGTTATTCTTGTTTACCACCGTTGCGGTGATTTGCGCTTGCAGGTGCTGCGGAGCCGAGCGACAAATAGCGGGCCAAAGCCCAAGTTGCTGAGCCGGCCCTCAAAGGCCTTGTTTTTTTACTTATTTTAAATCATGTGTGGCCGGTCTGCGAGCCGAAATTTGTAAGACACTATTTATTTAAGTAAACTGTTGTAAGGTCATAAGGCCAGCACGCTTTGGTACTTTGTATTTCTTTCCTATTTGGTTTACTAGTGGATATTCATGCTTGTTGACAGGGTTCTTATTGTTGCAACTTAACAAATTGCTTCCGCTAGATGCTCTGTGTAGGACGTGTGTATTGGTTGAATGGTTTCATTGAGTAACCCACCGGTCTGTCCGTGGTATATGGTGTCGGGCCCCGACCGGACCTACTAATATATGTTATGTGACGGATAGGGGTGTTACACCCTAATCGGCCAGTGAGTGGCCTCCCGATTTGGGGCGGCCCCTCCCACATGCGGAGGGCCGGCTAGAGCCGAGCGGCAGATTTGCCCTACTTCCTGCTCTGAGTTCCCAGTCACGATCATATCGTCAACGTATAACAGAACGAGGACCTGAAGCTTCCCCTGCTTCTTAACCAACAGACTGGAATCTGAGTCTAAATCAAAGTACCTGAAGAACTAAAGATATTCTGCGATCTTCTCGTATTACTTCCGAGGCGCCTGCTTCAGATCATAGAGGGTCTTCTTCAGCTTGCAGACATACCTTGGATGTTCTTTAGATATGTAACCCGGTGGCTGCACCATGAATATGTCCTTATCAATCTCGTCATAAAGAAAAGCATTATTCATGTCGAGTTGTCATATCTTCCACTCTTAGCAAGCCGCCAAAAAGATGACCACCCGAACTGAAGTCATTTTGACCACATGACTAAACGCCTCTTCATAATCCTCCCCGTACTGTTGAGAGAACCCTCGAGATACAAGGCGAGACTTGTACCGCTCGATACTTCTGCTAGGCTTCTTCTTCAACTTATAAACTCACTTGCACGTCACAGTAGTGATGTCATCGACTTTGGGCGCAAGATCCCAAGTCTCATTCTTCTTGAGGGCGATCATCTCCTCATTCATGGCATCCTCTCACTCTTTGACTCTAGTAGCATTTTCAAAGCAAGAAGGCTCTCATTCATCCAAGGATCTGTAAAGAAACATGAGACAAAACTCACCATGATCCTATCCCTATATCGATATGGTGGGATGATAGTCTTTTTGACCTCCGCAAGGTTTGACCCTGATCCACCACTACCGTTGCTTCTTCTGTACTAGCTCTGGTCACGGGCACACTAAGAGCATCGCTCTCCCTACTTCCTGATCCAGAAGCATCTGTCCCAGAGCTAGACAAAATTGGAGCACCTAGCAAAGTAGATAACTCCATTAGAAGATCCCAAGCAGCTTCTCCTTGCACTCCGTCAGACTTGCTCTCCTATAGCTTCATAGATGAGCTACCCTGGTATGACGTTAACTCGTCAAATACCATATCCAGGGAGATAACAAATTTCTATGTCTTTGGATCCATGCACATCCATCATTTCTTCCACTCATCATATCCAACGAAGACTAGCTTCCTTGCTTTCGCATCTAGCTTCGTCCTGAGTGCATCTGAAACATGCACATAACAAGTCGACCCAAACACCCGAAGATGTTGCACACTAAGCTTCTCCTTGAACACCAACTCATGTGGAGACATCATGTTGATCAGACTGAGGGGTATCCTGTTGATGATGTATGTCGTATGTGCCATTCCCTCCACCAAGAAGGCCCTGAGAAACTTCACTTATGTTGGGCTGAACAGAACGTGATATCTAGTGTCCACCACATTGGACACCGAGAAGAGATTTTTCTTCATCTCTGGCACGTGATACACACTTTGCAAAGTGAGTGGCCTTCAATCACTGCCTAAAGAAATCGATCCCTCCTTCTTTATCGCATGCACAGTATTATCAGCAGTAATAATGATAACATTAACTTTGTACTCCTGCAGAGAAGAGAATTTTAACACGTCCCTAGTGAGGTGATGACCGCATCCGGATTCCACGATCCAGTCCTCCTGATAGTCGATGGAGAAAAGTACCCGGACATAAGTGCCCCTCATGAAAGTACTTCCTCATCCTCCTTCCTCAGACTTGGACATAGCCTCCTCTTTCCCTGCAACATGCCCTGACTGAAGTTTAATCCTATAATCCCTGCGTATGTGACCAAGCTGGTTGCATCTGTAGCACAGAGATCCGCCCCAGTTTTCCCATCATCAGCCTAAGGAGGCTTGCTCATATCCTACTATGATGAAGAAGACGGACCATCGCTAACAGACGTCTTCTTCTTCCTATCTCATCTCTTTTTCTTGCCCGAGAAGAGAACATCGTCGTCTCCCCCTGAGATTGATACTCTAGCCATCTACTTCGCCAGGCTCTTCTGTGAAGCCGACAAGTGCTCCAACTCCAATAAAGATGGCTGATTGGCCCAGTCCTGAACAGAAGTCATAATGGTCACATACTCCTTCCGCAAACTACAGATGATGTGCCTTTTTCAGCTTTGCCTTTGAGATGAGCTCTTCCAGGTTTAGTGCTGAAATCTCAGCTCAGATGTTCTTCATCTTCAAGAAGAAAGATGACACAGACAAATCACCCTGAGTGGCCTTAGCCAACTTATTCTCCAAGAATTGTAGATACATTCTTCTTGTTGAGCAAGCCATCTAAGGCCATCCAGATTTTAGCTGTTGACCGACAATCAATAATGTGGTCGAACAGCTCCGGTGAAATCGTGCGCATCAGAGTGAATGCAGTATTTGCATCGGTTCGCTTCCACGCCTTCACCGCTTCAGCATTTCCTCTGCTAGTGACCACTTCTTGTCAATTGTCACCACAGATAACTTCTCAGAGATCCTCGCCAAGAAGATAACTCTCCATGCATGACCTCCATCTCTTGAAGTTGGCCTGCGTCAGAAGCTCAATTCATATCCCTCTTGCAAAACCGGCTTCCATTGCTATCAACTGAATCACTTGAACTTCATAAAGGTATATCAACCTTAGATTGGTGAACTGCTACTCTTCAACACCCCTCTGATACCATGTAAAAAATTTAAGTGGGAAGCTGAAATCGAGGTCGCAGGAACACTCAACCACAACTGAAAACAAGTAAAATACGGGAGCAACAACAACACAAGAGATGCTAATTGAAATCAACTTCTTTTACAGAGAGAGGCATACATTGCAAGACATGATTTTACAATGTATCAAGGAAAACAGAAAACTGCCATAAGAAGTAAACTGTGCGGACAGAGATCTGTAACCGCACAAGCCTCCTAACAGCCAGCCGAGTCCACCGAGACCGCCGAGACCACTGAAGCCGTCTATCCGCGGCTAATCGCGCGGGCTGCTGTTATTGCAATGCTGAAGGAAGCCGAACAGAACCCGCCGATTGACCGGGTGAACTGCTCCGCTTATCTGCAACCCCGAGGAAGAGATCAAGCCGCGAAGACTGCGACCTGCTGCTAACCGCTGACTATATTCGCGAACTATTCCACATCAAGCTTCCACTAGTCGCCTGATGTTAGCTGCATAGCCTGCACAGATTCAACTTCCTTAGTCGCAGCGGTTTGAAAACCGTAACCGCAAAAATCAAGCGTAAGCTCGTTCTTACTGTTCACTGTTTATTTATGACGAGCCGATGACTTCTATTTATAGGTGTGAGGAGGAGTGCCGTCACCGCCCATACCAATAGGATAACTGCCCGTCAACCCTGTCGGCTAACACCAAGTATCTGCACAGTGCGGATACCAACACCTGTCTGCCAAGTCGCCATGGTCAACAAGTCAGATAAACGACTAGTCTGCCAAGCCTTCAAACCACAACAATGGCGAACACAACAAAGCAGACTGTCGAACATCGACACCAGTCCGCATAACCCCGCAGACACTACTTCCAGTCCGCGCAAACCTTCAGCCCGCGACTAAGCAAAAACCGTGCCCAGTCGACCCGTTGAACTCGACGAATACCAGAAGCAGTCTGCAACAGGCAAACTCGGCAAGCTAGACAACCAGCTGGAGTTAGTCCCACCAGACCAAGTCCCAACAAGCTCCGCGGTTTCCAACGTAACCGTGTCACCTGAAACCAAGATCGCGCCCGATGAACAACTCCAGTCTGCCACCATGTAGACTGCTCCACTAGTCTGCGCGACCTACATGCAAGTAGTCCGCGCAATTGTGCCAACTCCACGATCCAATATCCAGACCGCAAGCACAGATATATGCCAGACACTGGCGAGCTCCAAACGAGTCCACCACAACAATCCTGTCGGACTCGGCGAACTCCAAATTGAGTCCGCCGCTACCCGCGGATAGACAATCCTATCCGTCTGGTTACTCCACCAGGGTGCTTGCTGATCCAAACCGTCAGAGAGAAGAACCACAGCCGAAACCGGCTGTCCGACTAGGCTATCCGCTTAGTTCGCACGGTCTCTACGGTCTGTGCCAACTGACCAGTCAGTCCGCCCGACTTTCAACACTTCCCACTTCAACAATTTCAACATGATCCATATTTATTGGATGGTATGTCGGGTGTGGTATGCAACATGGAACGGATGCGATGTTATGGATGAATCAGATCAGACGATCTGCATTGAACGGATGATATACCGAGTTACACGGTATGCACCCTAAAGTATTTCTTTGTATATAATATAGATTATATATATATATATATAACTGATTTATATAAAAATATATATAACGAATATAATTGAATATCGGATATGAGCCCCCGGTCCAAATATTGTTATAACTCAATCATCTTATTACAAAACTCTCAAAGTCCCCTCGTCGCGAGTTTTATTCATCTAAGAGGGAGCTGAACCCAACAACAAAGTTATTAAAGTTTTATATTTGGAGGAAGTGTTGTAAATGTTTCATGTGTTTGCAGGAATTTGATTAGTGGTTCTTTATGATTACATTGGGTGATTTTTAAATTATATTTAAATTAAATTGCATTGTTAATTATTTCTAGTGCTGTTTGTTTGTTAATAAAGATTATGTACGCGATGATTTATTTAAATTAAACAGTTTATATGACAATGTTAAGAGATTACATATTAATATATATATTTTTAATATATTACATGATATGGTTGAATAGGTGGAATTTCAAACACAGGATGGATAGATATCCGATTCATATGGTCGTAATCGCTTATCGGTGAAAATAAGTCCTCCCAAACATAGTTTTATATAGGGCCTGCTTGGATGAGTTGTGGTGGTCGGATTTGAATATGACGAATGGATCTCCATCCTAATTAAAAAGTTTCCAAACAGGCCCTTAAAACGTACAGCTCAAAGTAAACAGAAAGAAAAATAATAATAATAATAATAAATTAATAATAATAATAATAATAATAATAATAATAATAATGGAACGGAGCAATTAAGTGAGTCATAAGGAACCGGCCAGCAGGACAACTTCAGGAGTCCTCCACCCGTCCCTCATAACACACGCGTCCCGCCACGCCTTCTTATCCTTCATATTTTAAAGAAGCCAAAGCAGCGTCCATAATCAGACCCTACACCTGTCCCTCCTTGTCCCCCCTATAAAGCCTCCAGCTCCCCCCCGCTCTGCTCATTCAACCAATTACACAGCAAGCCAGTGTCTGTTGTTTGAGATAATCTACCAAAGCTGCAGCAGCAGAAGTAACTATATAGCACCGGAAGAAGAAGAGCATGGCTCAATTCGGCGACCAATTGCATAGCACCGGCAACCCCGTCGGTCAGGGCTATGGCGATCACCCCTCCGGAGGTCATGGAGTCCACCACGTCGAGCACGGCACCACCGGAGGCCATGCTCCGGAAGGTCACGATGAGCTCGTAAATGAACTGCACGGTCAAGGCGGCCACGGGGAGCACCGGAGCGGCCCAAACACTGCGGGCGGCGTTCGCCCGCAGAATGCCGTCAATATTGGAGACGGAGCGACGGGCATGTTGAGGCGGTCTGGGAGCTCCAGCTCGAGCTCATCGGAGGACGATGGCTTGGGAGGAAGAAGGAAGAAGGGGATTAAGGAGAAAGTGAAGGAGAAGTTGCCAGGCGGGCACAACAAACCTGTCGACGGGACGCCCCATCATCTCGGGGGCGCTACCGTAGCTGCTCCCCCGGAGAAGAAGGGGGTAGTCGAGAAGGTGAAGGAAAAGCTGCCCGGCGGGCATAACCAACCCGCCGACGGGACGCCGCATCATCTGGATGGCGCCGCTGCTCCCCGCCAAGAGAAGAAGGGGGTAGTTGAGAAGGTGAAGGAGAAGTTGCCCGGCGGGCATAACCAACCTGCCGACGGGACGCCCCATCATCTCGATGGCGCCGCTGCTCCCCGCCAAGAGAAGAAGGGGGTGGTTGAGAAGGTGAAGGAGAAGTTCTCCGGAGATCACTGATCATCGTCATCATATTATGCCGTGATCGAGTGCTGTTTCAGAGAATCTAGCTATCTCTCAGTTATTTGTCTAATTCCGTTGTGTGTGCGTGTGCGTGCGTCGTAGTTGTAATTTGTATTTTCGGTCGGTCTTGCTTAATTCATGTACTGTCTGTATGTCCGCTCTATGTATGATCAAATATTTATATATGCATTCATATCTTTATCTTTAAATAGAGAGAGTAATGGCGTGTGTTCAGTGTTCTCGTGCAAAAACAGCAAAAATGATTATTAGAACAACAGCAAAGAGCTAGCACTTGCAAAAACACTTGTAATATATACTTGTGAATGGAATCAATCGAGAGAAACATCCCAAGTGCTGTAATGTTAGCAGGGTGTGTGCGTGTGTGTGCGCGCGCGCACGACTGTGCGGACAAGGGGCATATATAATTGAAGATAATTTAGGTTTGAGGTGATAATGATGTATTTCTTTGTTGCACAACTAGGCCAAATTAAAAGTGAAGGGATATACAGGCTTCGAAACATCTCCTTTAGGGTGATAATTTTTGTTTACTATTCAATCATATCTTTGATCCAAAGTTGTTTGGAGACATTCTAAATATAGACGGTGTTCAAAATGCATCATTTAAATAAGTTCTCTGTAGCTGAAGAAAGAAATTATAGATTGGGTTGTGCATTAAGAAAACGCTCATTCAACAATATGTGACACAGAAGAGTTGTGCTTATAAATGATAGAAGCACAACAAAAAATTTGCATTCAAACAATAACAAAAAATTAGGCTTTACCATGCATCTCGTACTCTTCAAACTAATGTAAAGAACGGTTTCATGTGGTATGTTCTCAGCTTCCTTCCGAGCTCCTAATGGTGTTTGTTTGTTTGTTTGTTACCATTTGTTGGGCAATATGGTGGAATAATAACAAACGCCTCCCACAACCATGTCCTTTGCAATATGCTTCCTCACAGAAAGGTCATCGGTTGGTCCAATTCTGCGGGATATATGTGTAACGGCCCGGCCCGCGGCTCAGAGGCTGCCGCACCCAGCTATGGGCCGCACAGCGTGGCCTGGAATCCGGCACCGTTAACAAGGCCTGCAGGCCGTACACCCCAACGCCTCTCTAGCCTGTTTCTCAGCACAGTGCGATGTTGGCGCAGGGTTTCGAACCCGCAACCCTTGATAACTCTCATCCAACAGAAGCTATCACCAGCTCAAGGGTTGCGGGTTCGAAACCCTGCGCCAACATCGCACTGTGCTGAGAAACAGGCCAGAGAGGCGTTGGGGTGTACGGCCTGCAGGCCTTGTTAACGGTGCCGGATTCCAGGCCACGCTGTGCGGCCCATAGATGGGTGCGGCAGCCTTTGAGCCGCGGGCCGGGCCGTTACAATATACAGGCTTCGAAACATCTCCTTAATTGTGGGTGCTCTTTTTCTCTTGTTTGTAAGTCAGCAGAGCAATGCTGCTCGTACTATTGTCGGTTACTCTTGCCATCTATCTCATCACTCATCAATGTCGGGATTCACAGAGTGAGGCAGTGAATGCGAGGTGTACTCGGGCTGATGGCAGGGGACTGGGGTTTCACACCTCCGGAAGCAGGTGTCAGCACCCACGGCAATCGGGACATTCACTAAAGGGAGCAATTTTTGGGTGGGCGTGAGATCAGGGCCCTAGACTCGCATATCAAAAATCGTGCATCTGATTTGATGTGCGAGTCTAGGGCCCTGATCTCGCTGCTCCCCGTGATCCACGCCCACCCAAAATTTATACCACTAAAGGAATGAAATGGCTGGTCCCTAGCCCTAGGTATTCAGTGATAAATAAAGGAATTATGTTAAATCACTTGACTGGCTCTGATTGTTGATCGTCCGATTTAGCCTAATTCTCAAATTAAATCTTAATATATAACACTAGAAATCATATTGCAATGGATGACACATTTTGGTCGCCCAATTGCAAAACTTTGTTGTCGGCGGCGATAATATGCTTGATGAGGTCAAGATAAAATATATAAGGTAATTGAGCTGCCAATAACCTATGATCTCCACTAATCATGGTGGAATCATGGGGCTAACCACCGCGCACATGATCGGCACGCCCGATCCTTGTGTGCTTCGCGCACGTGATCCCACTACACGCACCACCAGAGCAACCGCCCGCGACCGGGCAGGGGCCTCCGCCGCCCCCGTTAGGAGCGGCTGCGGCTGTTGAGTGCGCCACGTGGAATGGATGGTGATGTCCGAGCGTGCGTCGCGACTCGTTAAAAGAGATGGTTTAGTCTCACACCACATACCGTGCTCCTTGGTCCTGGGTGTATAAGCGGGGTGGTCACTGTAACACCCCGAAACTCAAAAGAGGGACGGGTGACGTTTTAAACCAAGTCTGGGTTTTGGAGCAGGTGTCACGGGCGTGACACGGGCGTGTCACGGGCGTGACACGGGCGTGTCACGGGCGTGACACGGGCGTATTCGACCACGGGTCATGTGGTCGACGTTTTGACGATCGGCGATCGTCGAGTTGAGGCACACGGCCTAGGACACGGGCGTGTCCCAGGGCGTGTCACGCTAGGGAGTTTTCTGAGTCATGCACACGGGCCATGACACAAACACAGTCACGGGCGTGTCACATGTGACACGGGCGTGTCACATGTGACACGGGCGTGTCACATGTGACACGGGCGTGTCACATGTGACACGGGCGTGTCGGGTGCCGTGTCGCAGGCCGTGTCCTCCTCGGGAAACAAGTGTTGGCAGTTGCACACGGGTCGTGACACGGCCGTGTCGCATGCGATACGGGCGTGTCGGAGGCCGTGTTGAATGCCGTGTGCTGGTTATCGCGTCGGTCGAGACGGCGAATGAGTGACACGGCCATGCACACGGCTGTGTTGCAACCCTTGTTTGGCCCAGATTTTGTAATATTGGGCTGAATCGCAGCCATTCGATTTCTTGATTTGGGATCCGACGGCTCAGGGTTGTTGCTGGTGTGTTATATCCGGGAATAGGGCTTGGAAACCCTTATTCCTTTTGAGTTTTATCTCTCTAAAGTTAGAGAGAAGGGAGAGTA
Organism: Platanthera zijinensis; assembly: GCA_039513925.1. Lineage (NCBI taxonomy): Eukaryota > Viridiplantae > Streptophyta > Magnoliopsida > Asparagales > Orchidaceae > Platanthera > Platanthera zijinensis. The sequence goes on from CM077095.1 coordinate 171,549,265, forward strand.
AGGAGGAGGAAGAAGGCCAAGATCCGGTCACCGGCGGAGCTTCGGAGCTCCAAATCACGATCCGAGTCCGGATCCGCGAAGGCGAGGTCGATACGGTGTTTTCCATTCGGCTAGATCGTCATGACGTCGAGGAAAAGCGCAAGGGTAACGATTCTCTTCTTGAGAATGTAAAGCTCTTCTTCTTTTGCATGGGAAAACCCTTCTCCCGCGAGTGAGCGACGAGATTGCGGTATTTCTTGGGGTAGATATGTAAAGTTCCCCTTGTTAGAGTCCGGAATCGTAGTACGGACATAGGCATGATGTGTGAAGCCTACCCGGACGTGTTGGTCCGGATCGGTGATGATTTGCTATGCATTGTTGGCCGGAGAAGACTCCGAGCGTTTTGTTTGTTTTTGGGTTGCTATGCGATAGAATGCATCAGGGAATCTGGGGAATTAATCCCGAGGTGCACCCGAAAATCTGGACGGAAACGCATTTCTGTCATATCGGTGGTCTGGGAGCCAACCGGGTACATAGCGGGGCTATGTACCATGTTTGATCGTTATTTGGGACTGGGAAAGCTTAGTCTGCGTCAAATGCCAAATGGCAATGGCGGGGTGAGCAACGGGTTGGTGTACCCCTAACCGCTCCACCTGCTCGGTTAAAGCGACCTAAAGTTTTACGTGGGACTTACCGAGGTTTGGAGATCGAGTCTAGGCTGCGGCTGAGAAGACTAAATGCTCACAAGATTGCCACCCTGGGGGTGGTGGTGGAGTCGAGGACCGGACGGGGTTCGGACTGGCTTCGCCGAGTAAGTGCCCTGAGAGCACGGGGGTGTACGGCCGTGTGAGCGTACACCTGTGATGTGATGCTTATTTCGCTATGTTGCTTGTTTTGCTAACAAGTGCAGGGAAGAAGCTTTGTCGCCCCGGATTGGGGGCGGAATCGTTATAATTTGGTCAGCATAGCTGATCGTTGCCTTTGTTTACCACCGTGCCGTGGGTTGTTGCTTGCAGGTGCTGCGGAGTCGAGAGGTAAATAGCGGGCTAAAGCCCAAGTTGCTGTGCCGGCCCTCGAAGGCCAATTTTTGAGTGTTTTCCTTTTGTACTCATGTGTGAACGGCTTGCGTGCCGAGATTTGGAAGACACTTTTTATTAAGCAAACTCTTGTAAGACTATAAGGCCGTTATTCGTGTATTAAACATTCCTATTTTTTTGCGTAGTGGACATTCATGTTAGCTGGGTTCTTAATTGTGCAACTTAATAATTGCTTCCGCTAGGTGCTGTGTAGGACGTTGTGATTGGTTGAATGGTGTCAATAAGTAACCAACCGGTCTGTCCGTAGTATATGGCGTCGGGCCCCGGCCGGACCTACTGTTATATACTATGCGACGGATAGGGGTGTTACAAATTGGTATCAGACTACTGGTTTCGGTCAAGCTTAAATGGATTCGTGGGCGAATTCACTTTTAGGGGTGGTGAGCACATGTGTGTGCGTCATCGTTATAACATGAAAAGACCCCATGAATGTCCACTTAGGAATGAAAATACACATGTTTGAGGAACCTGCGTGTTCCTATAATTGTTTTTTTGCAATTTTGTTCAGTCACTTACGGTATTTTGAACGGCTATATGTGTCCGGAAGTGGAGCGTGGCAGTCTGAACACACGTTTGCTGAGCAAAGTACGGCACCAAGTAACGTTCCTAAGACCACTACGTCTTTGGAAACCATAAGAAGGGTGGTTGAAGCGGTATTTGCTGTGACCAACGCACAACATGGGAGTAATGTGCAACCCTTTGTCCCTGAGATGGCCCCAACATCGGGCGGTATGTTGGAGCAAAGGGCATTTGGAGGTCATTTAGAGCAGCAGATGAGCATGACTGTGGTGCAGGGAGCGCATTCAGTTGACGCATATTTGCAGACGTTCCTTATGTTAAGGCGCTACCCAGGCTTTGAATGGGAAAGCGAGCAATCTATAGTTGATAGATTTTATAACGGTCTGCGCAGCGAGTTGCGTATTCTACTGCTAGGACCAAAGTTATTGGGATTCCAAGTTTTGGTGGAGTCGGCCAGAGCTTTGGAGGTGGAGTTGGGGAAAACTCACCAAGTACCAGTGGATAGGGTACCAAACCCTACAGATCCTTTAAGGACTGCCTATCGAAAGACGCCGAGAAAAGAGGCTGGGTCATCTACTACCCGAACTACCCTTAATTGTTATTCTTGTGGCAAGAAAGGGCATCTCGCCAGAGAGTATTGGGAGAGTGCTCAGAAGACAAGGAAAGTTTTGGTAGGAGCAGTCGAAGATGCTATGGCAAAGGATTCGGTGATCAAGTTAACAACCTATAAATCTGGGTACCGTAGGTAGTACAAGAAGGCTAGGGGGTCGGGTCTAGTCCCTTCCTCTAGCACATACGGAGCGACTACAGTCCAAACCCCCGATGCATGCTTTGTTTGTGGAAAGCCGGGGCACTATGCCCGCGATTGTCGAAGTGGACGCCTAATGTCCGAAAAGAAACCGGGGGAGATATCTGTAGAGAAAGGCAAGGCGCTGGCTTCCACCGCATCGCTGTTTACCCCGGCCCAACTGGGAATGGACATCCTTTGCCAGCAAGAGGACATGTGGCCGACCGTCGGGTCGACATGTATGGTTTAATTGTTAGCAATCTTGCTTCTTGCCTTATGCGTGTTAACTTAGAACTGGAAGTTCTAGGCTTTATTTTTGGATCTTGGTAATCCAGAGAGAGCATAGTTTCGATACGGGAACTTTGTATTCCTGTTATCCGAAGAATTTGTATCGCGCATCAGAGTCTTCCCTTCGATGGTAAAATGAGCAATCCAGATGGGTTATTGCCCAGTAGTCGTCCAGTGCGCGCGGAGATACAGTCAGTGCGGTAAGAGTCTTATTGAAAGTCAAGGATTCGACTTGCTAGCGTCGTTGTTGCCGTTAGTAGAGTTTGACATCATCCTTGGTGTGGACTAGCTTTCGGGGCAGAAGGCTTTTATCGTTTGCAACCACAAAGAGACCTAGCTGGGTGTTGGGCATGAGACATCGTTTGCGGAACTGAAGGGATCGAGCAGGACGCTGACGTCTGCCCTCCCGGTGGTCAAGACAGTTCGTGCTGGCGCAGAGCTGTTCTTCACGTTAGTGGAGGCTGTAACGCCTAAGTCCACTCTGGGTAATATCCCAGTGGTTTGTGAGTATCCTGATGTGTTCCCGAGCAATCCCCCTGGAGCCCCACCGTAGCGAGAGATCGATTTCACGATTGAGTGGTGCCAGGTGTCAAACCTGTGTCACGCTCTCCTTATAGATTAATGTCTAAGGTGATGGCGAAGTCAAAGGTTCAATTAGAAAAGTTGTTGGAGCAAGGGTATGTGCGTCCAAGCTTGTCTACTTGGAGCGCACCGGTCCTTCTTACCAAAATAAGGACGGGAGCTTGCAATTATGTATTTGTTGCAGAGAGCTGTATAAGTTTTTGCAGAAATAGGACAAGTACTCGATCCAAATGATCGATGATCTTTTGGTCAGTTAGTCGGGTCTTCGGTGGACTCAATAGTGGATCATAAGTCCGGTTACCCTCAACTGAGAATAAGGGTAAGTGATATCGCAAAGGCGGTGTTAAGCACGAGTGATGAGCAATCCGAGCCTACGATCGTGCCGTCTTGGCAGTCAAGTGTGGCATCAGTGTTCATAGACCGGATGAACGGAACGTTCATGGAGTACCTAGCCCATTTTTATGATCGTCTTCATCGACGACGCATTGGTGTACTTGAAGTGCAAAGAATATCACTTCTGAATACCTACTTCTGGCTTTGGGGACGCTAAGGAGGAACTATTTATACGCCAAGTTCTCCAAGCGCGAGTCTTGGGTTATCCTCGGTTGCGCTCCTCGGTCCTATAGTTGGTAGAGTGGGTGAGCGTGGATCCAGCGTTGTTAGTCACGATGCGAGAGTGGCCTGTGTTGTCTCGGTAGTGGAAGTCCCGCGTTTTCTGGGGTGGCCGGCTACTACAGGCGCTTCGTAGAGGACTTCCCGCGGATAGAATTACCCCTCACAACGTTGTCAAGGAAAAGCTTAAAAGTTTGTTTAGATGCGCGTGTGCGCCCAAGCTTTGAAGGGTTAAAGAGTTGGTCAACCACGGCGCCAGTGCTAAGTTCGCCGAGTGGAACCAAAAGCTGTGAGATCTACAATACTGTCTTGGGCAGTGGATTGGACTGCGTGCTGCTGCAGTGTGGTAATGTTATGGCTTATGGCTCACATAAGCTGAAAAAGCACGAGAGGAATTGCCCGGTCCGCCATCTAGAGTTAACGGCCGTGTGTTTTGCGCTTAAGATGTGGAGGCATTGTTCGTACGGCGCATAAGTCGATGTTTGTACCGATCATAGGAGTCTGATGTATCGGTTGGATCAAAAGGGTCGGAAATTGAGGCAGCAAAAATGGATGGAGTTCCTGGGGGACTATACATTCGAAAGTTGTTTTGTGCCCGTTGTAAGGCATTGTAGTTGCGGGTGCGTTGAGACGCAGGGCTCCCGCCCTAGCCAACTAGTGTAGGTTCATGTTGAGAGTTTGACCTGGGAGTTAGAGATGTTAGCTATCTCTTGCGTTGACAAGCAGACTAGCGTCAAAGCATATTTGAACTGGTCGGAAGTCCAGTATGACCCGCTGATCGTAGTTGGCAGACTATGGTTTGTGTAGCTGCATGAATGAAATCATGGGTGCGGCTCGGTGGGTCAAAATCCTAAATCGACGGTTGTAGGTGGGCTACCAAGGAAAGAAAACCGTTTGTGCGGCCCAAGGGTGGGCAATTGATTGGTGGAGTGTGGTATGTTATACCAAGTACTCAATTAACTTAGGAAGCACGAAGTTGTGCCGTTATCTGAAGAAATTGTTTTGGTGGCCGGGGCTCAAGAGAGTCGTAGCGTTGTTTGTGGCTATGTGCCAAGCGTGCGCCTTAGTGAAGGTGGAGTGCCAGAAGCCGGGAGGATTCTTGCAATCCTTGCCTAGTTCGGAATAGAAGTTCGACTGGACTGTGTGCATGGTTTGCCAAAGTCACAGTGGGGGGGGGCGATGCCGTGTGGGTGATCGTAGTTGTGTTAACTTTAGTGTCGCACTTCATTCCGCATAGGAAGGATAATTCGGCGGAGTAACTGGCAAATGTTTTTGGATAACATAGTTAGACTGCACGGTGTGCCCCACAACATCGTGAGCAATCGAGGTGGGCATTCTACGTCCAATGATTGGAGGTGGTTACAGAAAGTGCTGGAGACTAAGTTGTAGTTTAGCCCAGTCTTGCATCCGCGGACGGATGAGCAGACCGAGTGGGTCAACAGGATGTTGGAGGACGTGCTTCGCATGTGCGTTCTGGACTCCGGGAAGCAGTGGGAAGGCCATCTGTTTTGGAAAAGTTTGCGCACAACTTTAACTACCGAGCGAGCATATAAATGGCGCCCTTCGAGGCCCTATAAGGTTGAAGTTGTCGCATGCCATTGTCGTAGCTAAAAACGGATGACACGAAGTTATATTTAAAGCTAGAGGTGTTAAACACTACCCCTTTGGTGTGAACCATTTGAGAATTTTTGCTAATCGCTTAGGAGAGGCAGACTAAGTACTTTAACGCCACGTATCAGAATGTGGAGTTATCGGATGGCGTATTGGAAGTTATAGTCGTTCAAGAGTGTTTCACGGGAGCGACGCTTGGGGAAGCTGAGCCGGTATACCTTGGACCACTTGAGGTTTCTAGAGCAGTTTGGTGAGGCGGCGCAAGAGCCTTCGAACTTGATCGTGAGTGATCAAGTTTTGGTAGACGAAAGGTTGATGACTAGGGTCAAACCTGTTCGTTTTGGAGACCGTGAAGCCGAGCGACTTTGTCTCAAGGAGATCCAGATAGTCGTAGTCCGGTGGGACAATTGCGATAGCGAGGAGCTCTCTTAGGAGTGAGATCAGTCTATGCTGGAAGTGTACCCGGAGTTGTTCCGCCTGGGTACCGCTGAGATTTTCCGTTTTCTCTCCTTTAGTAATTTCGTGGACGAAATTATTTTAAGAGGGGGAGAGTTGTAACACTCCGAAACTCAAAAGAGGGATGGGTGACGTTTTAAGCCAAGTCTGGGTTTTGGAGCAGGTGACACGGGCGTGTCACGAGCGTGACACGGGCGTGTTACGGGCGTGACATGGGCGTGTCACGGGCGTGTTCGGCCACGAGTCATATGGTCGACGTTTTTACGATCAGCGATCGTCGAGTTGAGGCACACGGCCTGGGACACGGGTGTGTCACTCTAGGGAGTTTTCTAAGTCATGCACACGGGCCATGATACGGGCACAGACACGGGCGTGTCACATGTGACACGGGCGTGTCGGGTGCCGTATCGCAGGCCGTGTCCTCCTCGGGAAACAAGTGTTGGCAGTTGCACAAGGGGCGTGACACGGGTCGTGACACGGCCGTGTCGCATGCGACATGGGCGTGTCGGAGGCTGTGTCGAATGCCGTGTGTTGGTTATCGCGTCGGTCGAGACGCCGAATGGGTGATATGGCCATGCATACGGCCGTGTTGCAAACCGTGTTTGGCCCAGATTTTGTAATATTGGGCTGAATCGCAGCCGTTCGATTTCTTGATTTGGGATCCGACGGCTCAGGGCTATTGCTGGTGTGTTATATCCGGGAATAAGGCTTGGAAACCCTTATTCCCTTTGAGTTTTATCTCTCTAAAAGTTAGAGAGAAGGGAGAGCAAGGAGGAGGAAGAAGGCCAAGATCCGGTCACCGACGGAGCTTCGGAGCTCCAAATCACGATCCGAGTCCGGATCCGCGAAGGCGAGGTCAATACGGTGCTTTCCATCCGGCTAGATCGTCATGGCGCCGAGGAAAAGCGCAAGGGTAATGATTCTCTTCTTGAGCATGTGAAGCTCTTCTTCTTTTGCATGGGAAAACCCTTCTCCCGCGAGTGAATGGCGAGATTGCGGTATTCCTTTGGGTAGATATGTAATTCGAGGTGGCACGGCGACTTGAGCAACGGGGGGTGGCTGATCCGTACCTGCGTTAGGTCCGTCCGACTTGGAAGCCTGGTTATAGGTTTTGTTGGAGCGCCTAATGAGAGTCTTAGGCCCGCGCGCCGGAAAGACTAGAATGCTCAAATACCGTGTAGACGGTGGTGTTGACCCTGGTATTCCGGTACACCAAGAATGTGCCCTGAGTGCACGGACTGTCGGGTCGTGTGGCCGATAGTTGTGATGGCTTGAATGTGCCTGCGCGCACATAGTTGCTATTTGATGATGCCATGCTTTGCAGGGAAAGAATGCTCATGCCCCGAGAAAGGGGTAGGATTGTTATAATTGGGTCAGCTGAATGCTGACCGTTGCATTGTTTGCCACCGGTTGGGTGGATTGTTCCCATGCAGGTGCTGGAGAGCCAAGTGGTAAGTGATGGGCTGAAGCCCTACTGCTGTTGCTGCTGCTGCTGCGGGTAGCCCTTGAAGGCTAAGCGAATGTTTTTGCTTCTTTTCGTTTACTCATGTATGGTCGTCCTGCGCGCCGAGGTTTGTAAACCATACGATGTGAAAAGAGGAACTGTAAGGCCTTAAGGCCAAACTTTGTATTTGTTGTACATTCCGTGGTTATATATAAATGTGGTTTATATATTGGACATTCCTGGTGACAACTACAAAAGAGTCCAAGTAAACCAGAATGTCGCTAATAAAGACAACTACAAAAGAGTCCAAGTATTCCCGAAATACTCGATTCATCAGATCCATGAATACTGATGGTGCGTTCGTCAACCAGATTTACATCACCGAGAACTCAAAGTCACCATACCTCGTACCAAACGCTGTCTTGGGTATGTACTCGTCTCGAATTTGTAACTGATAATACCCTTACTTTAAGTCCAACTTGGAATACACCACTGATCCCACTAACTGGTCAAACAGGTTATCTATCCGAGGGATCAAATACTTACTCTTGACAGCCAGCTTATTCAACTCTCGGTCGTCTATGCACAACCGCATACTACCACATTTCTTCTTCACAAACAACACTGGCGTGCTCCAAGGTGAAGAACTGGGTCTAATATACCCCTGCTTCAATAACACCTGCAACTGCACTTTGAGTTCGACTAACTCTTTTGGTGTCATCCTAAAAGGAGGACGTGACACCAGCCTAGCCTCTGGCACTAACTCAATCGAGAAATCAATCTCCCGTTGAGGAGGTTCTCTAGGAAGCTCATCAGGAAACACATCCTCGAACTCTGCCACTACCGGCACTTCCCCAAGAGATAACCTGGAAAGGCGAACCTCCAACAATGCTACAAGAGCTACTCCTCCCTAGTTAACTGCCCGCACCAACTGAATGGCCAAAATCAGGGAATAGGCCACTCCACTAAGGCCCTCAAACTTAAATTCTGCCCGCCCTTCGCTCCTCAGGGTCACCACCTAAGATAGGCATTCAATACTGGCACGCTGCTCTGCAATCCAGTCCATTCCCAATATTATATCGAACTCAATCAACGGTAGAATCGTCGCTACCAACGTGAAGTCAACTCCGTCCAGACTCCAACAAATGCGCCCCTTCGCCCCGGTTGTCATGGATGACCCATTGGGCATGCGAACCTTCAGCTCTACGTCCGCCGAGAATGACTCAACTCCAATTCTCCAAATAAAGCTTTTCGCAAGAAAAGAGTGTGACGCTCCTGTATCAAACAATACCCTAGCAGGGTATCCAAAAACTAACACAAAACCTAAAATATAAGCGATAAACATTGATAGTTTTTAAAGTATAAAGCAACAAATAAATATACTTAAACTTTCTTATACCTGTCACCACATCGGGTTGGCGGATCGCTTCTTGTTGCCCAAGTTTATAAGCCTTTTGTTACATAGGTTGGAAACGAGAAGCCCTAGACTCCGCCATCTTTCCTTTTTCTGCGGTGATGGGGTCGGAAATTACAGACTGCTCCTATCTTGGCTCCTACTTAGCACCACCCTTAGTATAGAAACAATCTATGTTGCATGGCTTGCCACACTTAAAGCACGACGGTGGTCCCTTGAAGCGAGACCCTCCAGACATCATGATACTTTCTCACCAGGCTTGAAAGGATGAGGCTTCTTTTTCCATCTGTTCCCTTCAGACTTCCCTTACATTGAGAAGGCTTCCGTTCTCCCTGCTTGGTTACAAACCCCTTATGATGTTGGGTTCGCTCCATATCACTTTCTAACGTTCTGGAAGCCTCAACCAGCTCATTAAAACCATCATTCTTCATAGATATGAGAGGTTGTCTCAGATTCTCCCTTAGCCCGTGATAGAAGAGGTTGTCCCTCTCCTCATCGTCGGTCATGGTCGTCCCAGCATAACGACCCAAATGAGTGAACTCCTGAACATACTCATCAACCGTCTTGTCCCGCTGCACCAAGTGCAGGAATTGCCTCTGAAGGGCCAGCCTTATCGATGCAGGGATGTAATTCTTCAAGAAAGCATTCCTGAACGACCGCTATGGCTCACCCACCACAACTTATCATCTCCTTCCAACATGAAGGTCGCAAACTCAGATTTATTTTCCTCTAGCGTCTCTGCCTCCCTCAAAAGTTCTTGAATCCATGCCCATCAATCCTCCGCATCAGTCGGCGTGCCGACTCCCTTGAACGTTGGAGGATGAAAACTTAGAAAATATTTTATTTGTCGGTCTCTATGCCCGACAACCACTCTTTCAGCCAACAGCTCTGCTTGCCTGGCTCCTTTGCCCTGCGTGACCGGTGTCGCATCCCGAGCAACGGGAGTCGTCTCCTGCACAACAGGGGCCACAACTTGCGATGTCGCTGCAGCTTGGGCCGCTACCATCGCTTTTGCAAGCATGCGACAGAAATCGGCCGGGGTTACCCCCATGCCCAACGGACCTAGAGCAGTAGCACTGCTTGCCGAAGGCTCTTCTCGTGGCCTTGACGTCCCTGCCTCGTTGCTTGCACCCTTATAAAATCAAGGTAAACACAAATCAGTCTCTATTCGCAAGACTCAAGCACATGGACACTCATGGTCCCGCAATACTCGTATGTGCATAACTTCTCTACGCAATTCGATTACGTTAAATCGACCGCAAAACCTGACCTTGGACACTAACCTCCCTCTAATAACAAATTGTAATACCTCCCTTGTAATGACCGTATAATATGAGTCCGGCAGGGGCCCCACAACATACAGACGCCACAACTTAAGTATTAAAATATGATATAAAACTACCCAACTCAAAATTGAGAACAAACAACAGAAACAACGAACAAAATTAGAAGTTATCCACCAGACTAAGAGTATCAAAACAGCCTTAAGGCTTTACACAACATGAGTCCAAAACTGAATAACAATCCTATCAAAGTGCAAAAGCACTCCTAGGCTACCTCGGCATGCAAGTCGGATTACATCTCAAGTATCATTTCATAGCATCAAAACATAAGTAAATAAAGGTTCACTTCATTAGGCTTATGCCTTTTTGGTCGGCGAGTTTGCTCCTGCTTGCGATCCTTGCCCTGTAAAAATTTGGGGTAACGTGGGTCAGCAAAGGCTGACCTCAACTGTGTAACCAACACATCTCCTCCCGGCCGTCCCTAGCAGACCCCGGGGCACCTCATCACCGTGTCGGTCAACAATTCGTATGTAATATACATAAACATGTAAAGCGATAAAACAAGTTTGGATGTCTCATATAACAATCATGTTTCTACATTGAGCATATAGTAAAAGGGGCCTACAATTCAGCATGTATGCAAACCTGGGTTTCACCCAAGGCACCCTAAAGCGTATAAATCTAACACACCATCACGCATCATCAATCAGTTACTACCATTTTCCCCTTCGACGTTCAAGCCACAAACACATGGGTACTTCCAATTTCCCCAAACGACATTCAAGCCGCTACACGGAACTCTTGCCAAGGCCCCACCCGCTCGTGGGTCTAAAAACCTGGGCTTGCCTGTAAACTCTAACTTCTCACGTTATGATTCCGTCATTCAAACAAACAAACCGATGCTAAGAACCCTCGTAGGACTCGCTCGTGGGCTTCATTGCCTGGGCTTGCCCGGGCTTGCCCAATGCTTGACATTCTTGTGAGTTTCATAGAAAGGGACTTGTCTCTCCGGGACACACTCCACACATGACTTGCACGTTACGGGCTAGCCAGCCAACCACGGAGACAAGACAACGCCATAGCACATCACAAACAGCATCTTGCCGCAACAGATTTCTATAAAAATCCTTAAGTTCGCTATGAAAAACCATCGAGTCGGACTAACGGTCGCGACTACGGCTTCATCCACAATGCCTAATCCACTAGCGGAGCGGATCTCTAATGCAATATCATGCCGGGGACGGACAAAATCTATCCGGTGGTTCCTCTTGAACCATGGCAACCCAAACCCTTCTCATTTGAGAGATCTGGTGCCTAAATGCTTGAAATAAAATCAAGAAAAGGAAAAGATATCATTCACGCATCCTATAACCGAGAGGAGAAATGTCGTTACCCTTTGACCCCTCTTTCTAGCCATGAAATCTTGCTTTGCATGGATGAAAACGTGCGCCTTTGTGTCCCCTTCACGGATCTGGCCTCGGAACGACGATCGGAGGCCTGAAGCTTCAGCAATGGCAGAAGAATCTCTCTTCTTCTTCCCCTGACTCTCTTGCCCAAACCCTAAGTCAACTCCAAAAATGAGGAGAAAAAAGATGAGGGAAAAAGGGCTCTCGACCCTACTTATGGTGTCTGGACGAATTATCCTGAGCCCTGGGATCAACTTTGGTGTGAAATTGGATGGCTTGTATACAGGTTTTGGAACTCCACGAAATAGCCTTTGACTATTGTCGAAAGGCTCAGAATTCGTCGAGCGGCCTGAGCTCGACGAAAAGGCCCTCAGCTCGACGAAAAGACCCTCAGCTCGACGAATAGAGCCGAGCTCGACGAAAAGACCCTCAGCTCGACGAACAGAGCTGAGCTTGACGAAAAGACCCTCAAATCGACGAACATAGTTGAGCTCGATGAAAAGATCCTCAGCTCGACGAACAGAGCTGAGCTCGATGAAAAGACCCTGAGTTTGACTTTCGTCGAATGGCCCTGAGTTCGACTTTCGTCGAACGGCCCTGAGTTCGACTTTCATCGAACGGCCCTGATTTCCTCAAATTTGGGGTGTTACATGGGAATAACCCAAGGTGGAGAGGCAGTGCTACGTCACCACAGTCAACACCATCTCATGGCAGGAGGGAGCTGAGGAGATGAAGAGAAGAATGGAGGTTTTGTCCATATAGGAGGTCGTGGGAGGAGAAGAGGAGATGGAGGTGGAGGAGGTGGAGATCCACGCCCGCATAGGGGAAGCAGGGGAAGTTCTGGAGGAGCAGGCCGAGGTGATGGAAGTAAAGGAAGTCAAAGAGGAGGAAGCTCTCGTCCCAGGTGAGAGGGTTGCAGGCGAGTGGGAAGAGCAGTCATGATTGGAAGTAGCAGAAGAAGTGGTGGAGTTGGAATTTCTCACCCAGGGAGAAGGGTGGAGAAGGTGTGTATCTGTGGGGGCTAGGCCCGGAGGATCAGGAAAGGATGTTTTAATGCATCCAGAAAAATGTTGATATCTTCGCATGGAGCGTGATAGACATGATAGGGATTGATGCGGATGTGTCTTGCCACCACCTCAATCTTGATCCTGGTGCTTGCCTCATCTGGTAGAAGAAGAGGTCCATCGCTGACAAGCTAGTCGAGCCCATCCGGGAAGACATGGGTAAGCTTCTTAAGGCAGGATTTGTATCAAAGATCCAGTACCCAGGCTGAGTCTCCATTGTGGTGATGGTCAAGAAGGGAGACGGGTGCTGAAGAATGTGTATCGAATTTTCACTTTTGAATAAAGCATGTCCTAATGATTGTTATCCCCTCCCTCGAATCGACGGTTGGTTGACTCAACCGTCGGTTTTTCTCTAATGAGTTTTCTAGATGACTTTTCAGGATATCACCAGATCAGGATGCATCCTCCAGACATAAAAGATGCTTCCTTCATTACGGGGGACGAGTGTTATTGTTACAAGAGGATGCCCTTTGGGCTGAAGAATGCAGGGACAACATATTAAAGAATGATGGACTGAGTCTTCTGGGAACAAAAGGAAAGAATTTGGAGGTGTATGTGGACGAGATCATGGTGAAGAGTCGGGATGCGAGATCTCATCTCTAAGATCTGGAAGAGACCTTCAACACCTTGAGAAAGTATAAGATGAGGCTGAACCCCCTGAAGTGCGTTTTCGGGGCAAGTCGAGGAAAGTTCCTGGGTCACCTCCTTACTCCTGTGGGGGTGGAACCCAATCTTAATAATGTAAGGGAGATCATGGAGTTGGAGTCGCCACTGAATGCCAAAAAAAGTCTAGCGCTTGACAAGGAAGCTTGCAGGGCTTAGCAGGTTCCTCTCTCGGGTAGGCGATAAATGCTCACCCTTTTTCAAAGTGCTAAGGGGAGGCCAGAGATTCTAATGGTCCAAGGAGTGCGAGGAGGCTTTGTCACAACCCGCATTTTCTCCGAATTAAGGGTTATCAGAGTAAGGGAAAACACGTGTCGTGATGTCACGTCAAGCATGGGATAACTGCTGACGCTCAGGCAAATCTAACTACTATACTTTATGGAAATTCATGAGTTAAATGATTAGAAAATCAGTTATATTTTTTAAAGGCCGTATCCCTCGGCGCGGTGGATCATCTAGTCCACAGTTTAAAAACTATACTTATACGCTGCAGAAAAATACTTCATTCAGGTTTGATATCCTAAAAGAGTGCATAAGTGCCCCTAGAGGACAACTTATACTATGCAAGACCCTACATTTAATTTATACTATATATAAGAAAACGATCTTTTTACGTTGTTTGAAAAATAGTGTTTGAGTTTTATAAAACATGTTGATCATGAGATATACTTATAATAGTGTTTTTAGGTTTAAAAGTAACTAGCAACCTAGCATAAATCATCCCCAGAGCAAGTAGACAATCTCCAAAAAAAAGGTAGCAGCAAAAAGATAACATATCTAGTATCAAGGTAAAACTACCAGTGGGCGCCAACAAACTGACACGAACCCACTGACAAGTATGTATGTCTGTAAGAAAAACAACACAAAAACTACCTCGCTAAAACAAGGAACTGATCTCTATAGCACCAGAGACCACCAGCAATTGCACAACACCACTAACCGTCAGAGCGGCTACTATCCAGAACCTGAGGCATTCAAAGAAGAAAGAATACCTCAGCAAGCAAAACAAGAAAACTGCTCGAAAGTGTCAATCAGAAGATAAGTAAAAGTGGAAAACAAAGCAATAACAGTCACAACTGCCCAAGGCAAGACAAAAAGAAGTGCACGAAGTGCGAGGACACAACAATAACTCTGCCCAAATACTACAGAGTCTATAAGGCTACCATGAGCCCAAACACTGCAATCTACCAAGGAAGAAACGTCTAACACCTTAAGCTGTGAGAGATGGTAGTAGCAAAATAAACAACGTGGATCCGGGTTGGAGGCAAACTCAGTCCCCCATCCACCATTTCCAAGCAAACAAAGCTCAAGGGTCTACATGTGAAAGCACTAGGGACCTCCCACCCCCTTGCCCAGCCCGTACCTGAAGCAAGATAAAAGAAAAGGGTGGTCATGGCTAAATTACACAACACCACCCCTCCTAAGAGCTTCAAACCGCCACTACTAACCACGACCCACGATTCGGCCTTTGGGAAAGAAAACATAGCCGACAAGGAACCTCAAAATCAAGGAATTCACTCGGGAGCAAAAATCAAGGTAAGGGAAAAGCGTTGAGATGACTCAACACGGCCTGGCGTTGAGTGAGCCTCACTCACTCAACGCCTAACCAGACCTTGGCGTTGAGTGAGTTAGCCTCACTCAGCGCCAGAAACAACCATGGCATTGAGTGAGGTTCACTCACTCAACGCCCTCCACAAGAACAGCTCTGGCGTTGAGTGAGCTAACCTCACTCAGTGCCAAAACAGCTATGGCGGTAAGTGAGGTTCACTCACTCAACACCTCCCGCAAGAAAACTCTGGCATTGAGTGAGCTAACCTCACTCAACTCCAAAACAGCTATGGCGTTGAGTGAGGTTCACTCACTCAACGCCATGGCACTTAACCGCAAACAGAGACTGCGGCGTTGAGTGAGCTGACCTCACTCAACGCCAAAACTGTAATGGCGTTGAGTGAGGTTCACTTACTCAACTCCCTGGAACTTAGCCACAAACAAAAGAAGCTGTGGCGTTGAGTGAGCTGACCTCACTCAACGCTAAAACAACAATGACGTTGAGTGAGGTCGACTCATTCAACGCCAGAGGACCTGGACGCAAAGAAGGGTTGTGGCGTTGAGTGAGTCTACCTCACTCAACGCCAAAACAGCAATGTCGTTGAGTGAGGTTCACTCACTCAACGCCAAAGGACTTGGCCGCAAACAGGTCTACGACGTTGAGTGAGTTCACCTCACTCAACGCCAAAACCGAAATGGCGTTAAGTGAGGTCGACTCACTCAACGCCAAAGTACTTAGCCTCAGAAAAGGCTGGAGCGTTGAGTGAGCCCACCTCACTCAACGCCAAAGTACTTGGCCGCACAGAAAGCTACGATGTTGAGTGACTTCACCTCACTCAACGTCAAAACTGAAATGGCGTTGAGTGAGGTCGACTCACTCAACGCCAAAGTACTTAGCCTCAGAAAAGGCTGCGGCGTTGAGTTAGCCCACCTCACTCAACGCCAAAGTACTTGGCCACACAGAAAGCCGCGGCGTTGAGTGAGTTTACCTCACTCAACGCCAAAACGGAAATGGCATTGAGTGAGGTCGACTCACTCAACGCCAAAGTTCTTAGCCGCTAGCAGGGGCTGCGACATTGAGTGAGTCCACCTCACTCAACGGCCTAGTACTTAGCCAAAAAAGAAACCGACCAAACAATGGCTTTGAGTGTGTACACCACACTCAACGCCAAACTCGGGCGGCTTTTGGCTTTGAGTGTGTGCACCACACTCGATGCCAAATCCCAAGAGCCTACCAAGACTGGTTCTAACTAGAGCACTACCACAGAAATCTCCCTCTCTCTCCCTCGGCTCCACCTGCAATAACACCAAACCAGAAGTAAAAATCTGGAGTCTAAATGGTGGAAACAACCAGCGGGTTGAGCAAAAACAACACAAGGAGGGGGGCTCATAAAGGAAAACTACTGCACATAATTTAGCAAGCAGAAGAGAAAAACTTGGCTTCTATCCTAGGGCTAACCGGGTAGTTAAGAGGGGGAAGATCAAAAACAGCAAGTGCAAGAACCACTTGCCTCGGTTTTTTAGCAAAGCTTCACTCGAGCCCTTCCTCTCCCTCGGCACCAGCAGCAACAATACCTAGCCAGCACATCCCGAGCTTTAATGGCGGAAAGAGCAAAAACCGAAAATCTAAACCTCCTAAAAACCCTACGAAAATCAAATCTTTTACCGTAGAAACGAAGATCTTAGCGAGAGCAATCCAGATCCACTCTCGGAATCAAAATCCGTCCACAAACGCTCCCGGAATCGCCGTCCAAAGGGGTAGCAGGTCCGGCGGTTCTCCGCTTCTTTTCGCAAATAGGAGCAGGCGACGGTTTTCGGGAAGAAGAAGAATGGGCCCGCTAATTTGGCTTAAGGCTTATAAATAAATCTAATCACGCCTAATCAGCCTTAACCGCCTCCTAAGCCGTCGGTTCATTTCCAAAGCTTTTGACCGCAGAAATCATTTAAATAGCTTTATTAATACATATTTGCATTTATTATTAGCACACCCAAAACGACGCGAAAACCAAACTACCTCGGAATTCGACAAAACTCGCACCGTAGCTAAATACCCATGCTATGAATGCAACAGCGAAGTCGAATTTAACTTTCGACAAACAGAACTCGAGTTATACCCACCCGAAGTCAAAACACAAGCATCCCCCGAGAGGCCACACCGGGTCACCCAAAACGACCTGGCTTGCTAGGGAGATCTTGCCAATAGACTACAAAATAGGCTACTCAGTTCTAAGGAGTTAAGAACACACTCCACAGATGACACAAGACAATAAAACACGTCGACGTAATGCCAAACGAGAATTAAATAATCGCAGAAAAATCGGGGGCGTTACAGGCTTTCCAAGCCCTGAAGAGACAGCTAACTCAGGCTTTCCAAGCCCTGAAGAGACAGCTAACTCAGGCTCTGCTTCTCCAGGGACCAGAGGATGGGGAAGATTTATCCATGTATCTTGGGGTCAGGGCAAGCTCGCAAACATCTTCCATTTGAGGCTCCACCTCTCTAGTCCAGATCTCCTAACGAATATAAGACATACAACAAGCGAACTCAATGGGGTAACAAAGAATGCCCGTAAGTCAAAAAATCAAGAGCAAGCATACACCATCATGTAATAGACTAAACTAAAGAAAGAACAAACATACAAGAGTAAAAAACTCAAGCTACTACACATCGTCTGCATCTGCATCTGCATCAGAATTAGGAATCAAGTTCTCATCGTTTGAGATATCATTGAACCTGAGGCCGGACACATCACAATTCAAGTTCCTTACGATAAGGTGAAGAGCCTTCGACACTCCACGGTTAAGTGCAAGCTCGCAAACATCTTCCAGCTGAGGCTCTACCTCTCTACTCCAGATCTCCTAACGAATCTCCTTGCCAATCAAGTAATGATCACACATGTAGTGCAAATACTCCATGTACTTGGTGTTAACCCCAAAATCGGCGATCCCTCCCAAGGTATCTAGCTCGCAAGTCGCGGCCCACTCAGGGGTACCCCCCGAGGGTCGCGACCTGCCTCAGCCTTCCTTTTTTTGGCCAAGCGGACTCCCTTCTCTTATTCGCTCAGGCCGTACGGTTAAGACGGTTTCCCCGGTCTAACCGCCCCGGTCGCATAGCTACTGAGTGCCATACGGGACGGCGGGCTACTCCCATAGCTCACCCTCGCAGGCCGCGCGGTTAGGCCTGCTAACCGTGCAACATTCCTCCTTGCAGGAGGCAATATGAGGTAACGAGGATGATCTATGTGATCTACTCCTTCAGACCGCCAGGTCGCCCAATCGGCGTCAACCCTAGACCAACGCAACCATCGCGGGCTCGACAAGCTCATTCTCCAGCTCGCCATCAGTTTTCCCCCAATAAAGGTGGCCTGCTCCTCAGGCCGCCTCCTCTGTTCGCCTCAGGGGCGCGGCCTCCTGTCGCTGCCCGCCCAGGCCGCCCGCCTGGGCGGCCTCCTATGGCCAGGCCGCCCGCTTGGACGGCCTCCCTTGGTCAGGCCGCCCGCCTGGGCGGCCTCCCTTGGCCAGGCCGCCCGCCTGGGCGGCCTCCCTTGGCAAGGCCGCCCGCCTGGGCGGCCTCCTTTGGCCAGGCCGCCCGCCTGAGCGGCCTCCCGCCTGGGCGGCCTCCTTTGGCCAGGCCGCCCGCTTGGGCGGCCTCTTTTGGTCAGGCCGCCCGCTTGGGCGGCCTCCCTTTTCCTGGCCGCCCGCCTGGGTGGCCTCCTTTGGCCAGGCCGCCCGCCTGGGCGGCCTCCTGTGGCCAGGCCGCCCGCTTGGGCGGCCTCCTATGCCCAGGCCGCCCCCCGAGCGGCCACTAGGTGCCAGGACACCCCCTAGGGGCGGCCTCTAGTTCAGGGGTATCCTGCCCTCTTCAGCCCGCTCAGGTGCAGTTTTCCCTCTTCTAGCTGCCAACCAAAAGTCTGCTCCAGCAGAGAAAACGCCAATCCGCCAAGTCCGCCGAGGTCATCGACGACCTGCTCCTCAGGCCGCGCCGCCTCCTTTGCTCAGATCTCCCGACGACCTGCAGACTCAAAACGCCAGTCCGCCGAGTCCGCCGAGTTCATCGACGACCGTCTCCTCAGGCCGCGCAGCCTCCTCTGCTCAGATCTCCTGACGACCTGCGGACTCAAAACGTCAGTCCGCCGAGTCCGCCGAGGTCATCGACGACCTGCTTTGAGTCCTCCCAGTTCTCCATGATGACGTCACTGGGCCCCGCTTCTAGAAGATTCTCCCTGGGCCTCTAAATAGCCCCCAAGGCCTCTCATTCGGGACGCGCAAGAGGAGAACTGCCAGCTTAATCAAGGTCTGCGGACTCAGTTTTCCAGTCCTCCACAGTTGATCAAGCAAGATCTGCGGACTCAATTCTCCACTCCTCCCAGGTTGTCGAGAGCTGTGGACTTAGTTTTTTCTGTCCTCAGCAAGGCAGTTTGAGCAGAATCTGCAGCCTCAATTCTTCAGTCCTCCCAGGTCGTCGAGAGCTGTGGACTTAGTTTTTTTTGTCCTCAGCAAGGCAGTTTGAGCAGAATCTGCAGCCTCAGTTCTCCAGTCCTCTGCAGCCTATTTTAGTTAGTATCTGACAACGCCTTCCATAGCCGCCAACTTTCCCCCAGTGTACCCTTTACTGCTTTCTCTTGTAAAGGTGTAATAGCAAGTTGTAATTCTGCTTCTTGATTAAAGGAAAAGCCCGTCGCAAGAGTGGCATTCAAGCCGCGGCGGGCGAAGTCTTCTGTTGCCGCTGCTAGCGGCTCCCTTTTCTCTTCTCTCGGCACCAACCTGCAAGCTCAACCGCCAAAGTAACGTCTGCTCGATAGTTCCTGATCCAGCTTCTCGCTTGCTCAAGCAAGCTTCTCCCTTGCTCAAGCAGGCTTCCCGGCTGCTCTTGATCAAGCCTCTTCTCTATCCCCACAATCCTTTTTCCTTCATCCTTGGCTTGTGAGATCGAACACCCCGTTAACTGGAAGGCGCAATTCGTGCATCATCAGTTAACACGCGGCCTTCAGATCTCGATCAGATAGTGAAAGCGGTGGTTACTCATGTCAGACCATCACCCAGCCAAGAAACTTGCTCCAAGTCCCAGGGAAGATCCTCTTTGGGAGGTCGTAGAGCAATCTCGCAGAGAAACTGCACAACAGCTTCAAGCGATCAACCGTACTCTAGCAACTATCGCGAAGCAGTTGGCCACTCAATCTTAAGCAGCGCCAACTCCTCTAATGAATCCATCACCAGCATCTGAGACTCCTCAAGTCTATCCACCGACCTATCTGCCGGTCTATCCTCCTCTTTACACTCCAACCTTTCCGCAAGGACCTGCAGCCCCTTTGCGATCTCAGGATGATGAGTTTGCAGCTCATCAAAATTTCTTTCGGGAAGCTGCCCGGGGAAGTCCAGCTAGATTTCTGAACTTTCAGGGAAGTCATCCCTTCTCTTCAGCTCCTGCCTTTGCTCCTCCCGCAATAACTTTTTTCTCATATCCTCCTGCCCCTTCTGCAGCTACAACTCATGCTCCTTATTTTCCTTATGCAGCAGAACAAGAAGAGTCATCGTCGTTTATAGAGAATGTTCGGCATGAACCAACTCCAGTCAATTTCAGAGAGCCTCGGTTACCCGTCTATAATGGAGAGACTGATCCAGTTAAACATCTTCAAGCCTTCGAGTCAGTCGTGGCTCTCAAGACCCTCTCAGATGCAATTAAATGCAAGCTCTTTGTGACATCCTTCGATGGGCAAGTAAGGGATTGGTTCTATGGACTACATCTTCAGTCCATCTCTTCCTTTGCTGAGTTGCGAAGGGAGTTTTTGCTCATATTTTACACCTCTTTAAAGAGGAAGGGCGGTCCAGAAGCCCTCTTTGAGATCAGGCAGCAAGAGAATGAGACTTGGTCTCATTTTGTGGATCGTTTTCAGAGGGAAATATTGGACATAAAGATCGTTGACAAGGAGATGTATCGATTGGCTCTCATTAATGGTTTGCAAGAGGGACCACTCAAGTTTGA
Organism: Platanthera zijinensis; assembly: GCA_039513925.1. NCBI lineage: Eukaryota > Viridiplantae > Streptophyta > Magnoliopsida > Asparagales > Orchidaceae > Platanthera > Platanthera zijinensis. The sequence goes on from CM077095.1 coordinate 171,569,998, forward strand.
GGCCAATGTCCGTGCACCAAAGACATAACAAGAGCTGATTGCCTTAGCCAACTCATACATCCGCTGTGAGAAGAGCAACCCCAGCTTCATCTCCAGGCTTGTGTCGGAGAAAAATCCTTCTTCTTACAAGCTGCCTCTAAGGTCTCCTCAAAAAGATTTTTCATCCCACTCAAGAAAAACAAAAAGATTCCAGCACCATCATCAACACCTCTTCCCGGGCCAGGATCGTGCCCAAGAACGATTGCTACCATCAGTCCCACCTCTGCAAACAACTTCAGTTCATCAGCCACAAGATGATGTCTTGTCATATTCTGGACTTGATGAGGCCATGCTAGAAGTATGCCAAATCATGAAAGATAGGGCAAATTCAAAAAGGCCTTACCAGCCGGCAAGTCAAAAATCAAAGGATTCAGATCCGTTCTGCGAGTTCTACAAAGACAACAGACATTTGATTGAAAACTGTCGAGCGCTTCGTCAACTGGTGCAAAAATTGTTGAGGCAGGGTAAGATGCATGGTCTGTTCCCGAAGGATGACCACTCTGATCCGTCAACCTCAAAAGGAAAAGAAGTAGCGGACATTCCTTGCAGCTCAAAGGGAGTGAATCAAATCAACACGTATCATGGTCTCGCTATAGGTGAGACCCTCGATGCTAATGATGTGGGCACCCTTGGAGACCTATTCTAAAGCAAGAAGGACATGGCAGTCCTCAAAGCCCCACGCAGTCAATAACAATTACTCTTACTATGTTTTGCATATTTTCAAACATTCTCTTTTGTTTCATTCAATAAAGCTTACGTCAGAGATCTCATACTGACACAGTTCCCTTTTTGTGATGCTTCTCTTCTATATTTTTTCTCTTTGCCAAAGAGATCGCTGAACCACTGAGATATCGCCAAATCTTATTGTTCCCTTCGTGGATTGTCCTCTGGCGTAAGACCACAATGACCACATATGATGAGGAGTTTCTCATATGTGCAGTGGGGGTCGTTCAATCTATGATGGTGAACTTCATGCTTCGGATCCCGGCCGATGTCTAGCGCAGTGTGTGTTCCTAAGGGAGGCAGTCTGTAATAGTTCTATCGTGCTCCATTAGGGATACGTTACAGTTACGATGATCTTTGTTGGGCAAGCAATGGCGATCAAGTGAAATCTTGTCTCTTCGATCATCACACAACAATAATGGACGAACACTCTATGGTACTCTCAATCCGTTCTTTCGCGGGACCCACAACGTTGTTGATCCCTTCAAAGAAGAGCAATGTTATAGACCATTTGGCGCACCTGGTAGAACGGATCAACAATGTTTGTAACCCGGGGCAAGAGAGCAGTGTAACTGTCGCTTCCTTCTTAGGTTATTGCGCATGTTTCCCTTTTGTGCTCTATCAAGGGAATGCGGCCAGCCCGCTTTAGGTAGGACTACGCCCTGGATGACTTTTTGGCAAGTGATGCATAAGGCCCACGGGTGCTCTCCCGTGGCAGCATTAAACCTTTTTTAGCTCATCCTCGGGGTATAGCCCTCCTTTATGCTTTTGTCTTCTTACAGGTTAACAGGTTAAGTCCGAACTCTCTAAGGGACCCCCTATATCTTTTGGCTTATGTTCATCTTATATGCATTACTTATATGAAGCTCTATCGGATGATGATCTACAAATTCTCTACTACTCTTATCGGATATTTCTGGCACAAATCATTGATCAGAGTATCTGGTTCACTTAAATTAACAAGCCATGCAATTACGATTCTAAATTGAGATGGTTTCACCTTACTGATCTGGATTTCGTGTCGACATTATATCTGATCATGCGAGACGGTCATTATCACACTTTGATCTCTATTCAGTTAATAACAAAGTTTGTCGGATATATCTTTTATCATATCTTATCCTATCAACAATCAGCATTCACAGGTTCCCTCCAGGTACTGCGATTTGGTTTTCTATCATATCTATTTGCTAACTCTCCTTTTGTAGAGATTAACAGACATTAGCAAGTTCCCTCCAGGTATTTACGATTTAGTTTTCTATCATATATGTTTTCTAACTCTCCTTTTGCAGAGATTAACATACATTAGCAAGTTCCTCTCAGGTACTTGTAGCTTATTCTCTTTTCCTATCTGCTTGCTCACTTTACTTTTGCAGAGACTAGCAGATATTAGCAAGTCCTATTCAGGTACTTGCAGCTTGATTCTCTTTTCATACCTGCTTACTCACTCTTCTTTTACAGAGACTAGCAGATATTAGCAAGTCCCCTTCAGGTATTTGCAGCTTAATTTCCTTCATATCTGCTTGCTCACTTTACTTTTGTAGAGACTAGCAGATATTAGCAAGTCCCCTTCAAGTACTTGCAGCTTAATTTTCCTTCATATTCGCTTGCTCACTCTTCTTTTGCAGAGACTAGCAGATATTAGCAAGTCGCCTTCAGGTATTTGCAGCTTAATTTTCCTTCATATCTGCTTGCTCACTTTACTTTTGCAGAGACTAGCAGATATTAACAAGTCCCCTTCAGGTACTTGCAGCTTAATTTTCCTTTATATTCGTTTGCTCACTCTACTTTTGCAGAGACTAGCAGATACTAGCAAGTTCCTTTAAGGTACTTGCAAATTATTATCCTTCTATATTTTCTCTCATCTGTATTTTTGCAGAGCTTAATGGAAGACAGTTATCCGTCTTCATCATTTACCAAAGCAGCTCAGGTACACATAAGATGTACCTCTTTTTACCTACATTGACTTTCTCTTCGCAGGGGAAAGATAAATATTGACAGATTTTTTCTGAGGAGAGACATCAGGTTCTATCTCTTCCAGTCTCTGGTTTTCCCCTTTTCTTTTCTCGAGGGAAAGATAATGATTTTCGTGGGTCTCCTACTTTTTCGAAGTTCCCCTCGGAACTTAAAAAAGTGCGGGGATTATGTTAACCCCAAAATCGGGGATACCTCCCAAGGTTTCTAGCTCGCAAGTCACGACCCACTCAGGGGTACCCCCCGAGGGTCGTTGTAACGCCCCGAAACTCAAAAGAGGGATGAGTGACGTTTTAAGCCAAATCTTGGACTTGGAGCAGGTGACACGGGTCATGACACGGGCGTGTCGTGTTTTGACATGGGCGTGTCACGGGTGTGTTCGGCCACGGGTCATGTGGTCGACGTTTTGACGATCAGAGATCGTCGAGTTGAGGCACACGGCCTGGGACACGGGCGTGTCCCAGGGCGTGTCACTTTGGGCAGTTTTCTGAGTCATGCACACGGGCCATGACACGGGCCCAGACCCGGGCGTGTCACATGCGACACGGGCGTGTCGGGTGCCGTGTCGCAGGCCGTGTCCTTCTCGGGTTGGGAAAGCTGGCCGATTGCACACGGGCGTGACACGGGTCTCGACACGGGCGTGCCACATGTGACACGGGCGTGTCGGAGGCCGTGTCGAATGCCGTGTGCTGGTTTTTGAGGCGGTCGAGACGGTGAATGGGTGACACAGCCAGGCACACGGCCGTGTTGCAACCCGTGTTCAGCCCCAGATTTTGTATTTCAGGCCTAATCGTGGCCGTTCGTTTCCTTGACTTTGGATCCAACGGTTGGGGGCTGTTACTGGGGTATTTTAGCCGGGAATTAGGGTGGAATACCCCATTTTCTTTTGGGCATTCTCTCTCTAAGATTTTAGAGAGAAGGGAGAGCAAGGAAGAGGTTGGAGACCAAGATCCGGCCGCCGGTGGAGTGTCGGAGCTCCGAATCGCGATCCGAGTCCAGATCCGCGAAGGCGACGCCGTTGCGGTGCTTTCTAACCGCGTAGATTTTCATGGCGCCGCGGAAGAACGCAAGTGTAACGATTTCTCATCCTTGGGCATGTGAAGCCCTTTTTCCCTTTGTATAGGAAGCCCTCTCTCGCGAGTGAGCGAAGAGTTGGAGCGTTCCTTGGGGTAGATATGTAAAGTCCCCCTTATATAGAGTCTGTATGCGAAAACGGACATAGGCATTGTGTGTGAAGCCTATCCGGACAAGTAGAGCCGGATCGGTGATGTTGCATTGCATATGAACCGGGGAAAACTCCGGGTGTTTGGGCATTTTTCGGATTTTCTACGTGGTAGATTGCAGCAGGGAGCCTTAGAGATTAACTCCAAGGTGCAGCCGGAAAATTGGGCAAAAGCGGGTTTTGCCAACATGGTGGCCGGGGAGCCAACGTGAACATAATCGGGTTATGTGATTATTATGGTGGAAACGGGACTCGGTGAGTCTTGACCTCTGCATATGGCTTAAATTGTCGTTGCAATATGAGCACGGGTCAGGCGGAACCTTACCCGATTTATGTCGTTCGGTGGAACCGTTGGCATGGATGAGGGTCTTCGGCGGTCTATGACTTAAATTGTCGTGACCAAGGCCAAGAAGACAAAATGCTCATATGGTTTGCCGTCCAAGGGGCGGTGGTGGAACGGGAACGTCTATGGCTTGAATTGACGTGACGTTGGCCGGTTCGCCGTAAATGTGCCCTGTGTGCACGAGGTGTGTGGTCGTGCGAGCCTACGCCTGTGTTGAAGTGTGTTTACACTATATTGATGCTATACTAATAAAGTGCAGGGAAAGAGCATCGCCGCCCCGATTACGGGGGCGGGATTGTTATAATTTGGCCAGCATAGCTGACCGTTGCTTTTGTTTACCACCGGGCGGTGGATTGTGGCTTGCAGGTGCTGCATAGCCGAATGGGAAATAGCGGGCTAAAGCCCTTGTTGCGGTGCTGGCCCTCGAAGGCCTACCTTTCTTTATGTTTTCCGTTTATCTCATGTATGGCCGGCCTGCGAGCCGAAGTATGAAAGACACTCTTGTTGAGAGAACTATTGTAAGGCCATAAGGCCGGTACTTTTGTATTAATCATTCCTATTTTATCTAAGTAGTGGACATTCGTACTTGGCAGGGTTCTTTTATTTGTGCAACTTAAGAAATTGCTTTCGCTAGAATGACTCTGTGTAGGACGTTGGTGATTGGTTGTATGGTTTCAACGAGTAACCAACCGGTCTGTCCGTAGTATATGGCGTCGGGCCCCGGCCGGACCTACTGCTATATGCTATGCGATGGATAGGGGTGTTACAAATTGGTATCAGACTACTGGTTTCGGTCAAACTTAAATGAATTCGTGGGCGAATTCACTTTAAGGGGTGGTGAGCACATGTGTGTGCCATCGTTATAACATGAAAAGAACCCATGAATGTCCACTTAAGAATGAAAATACACATGTTTGAGGGACCTGCGTGTCCCTATAATTGCTGTTTGCAATAGTATTTGGTCGTTTATCGGTGTTTTGCACGTTTATAGGTGACCAGAAGTGGTGTTGGGCAGTCAGAATGGCCAGGTTCTAAGGCAAGCAGTGCGCCAAGTGAAGCGCCTGCAACACCTCCGTCTGCTGAGACCATTAGGTTGGTGGCAGAATGGCGATGATTAATGCGCAACCTGCAAGACAGGTGCAGCAGCCTGCTCCTGCGGAGGAGCAAGTGCCGCACCAAGCGGCGGAGCCTAGAAGGGTTGAACAGGTGGCGGTGGAGCCGGAGCTTCCTCGAAGAGCAACTGAGAGACAGCTTAAGCATGTGATGGGCTTCCACCCACCAGTGTTCTCGGGAACGGGAACCCCGACCCAGGCTGAAGATTGGCTCTCAATAGTCAATAGGGTGATGACAGCAACTGAAATGGAAGAGTGGCAGAAGACCACAATAGCGACGTTCCTATTAGATGGGGACGCAAGGTTATGGTGGGAAGGTCTAGAGCTACACCAGTTGAGGGGAAGGCCGTTGGCCGAAGTATCTATGGAGGAATTTTCGAGACTGTTCATGGCTCGATACCTCCCCTCAGCGCAGAGGATCGCACTAGAGAACGAGTTCCAAAAGTTGGTGCAAGGAGATAACACTGTAGACGAGTAACTCCACGAGTTTACTCGATTGGGGAGATATGCTAGCGCTACCTTTGCCGATGAGGAACGAAAGACTAACCGCTTCTTTGAAGGGTTAAGAGATGAGTTGAGATTGCTACTGTCGGGGCCCATGGCGCAGGGTTTCATGACCCTGGTCAACTCGGCCCGGTCCTTGGAGAAGGACATGAGAAATGTACAAGATAAGAAGGAATCCGGTGGGAAGAAACCAGAGTTTAAAGTGCCGACTTCAAAGTCTGGCTTTCGAAGATGGAATAAGAAGGCTAGGACGTCAGGTCCAGTTTCTTCTACAGGTGCCTCGGGGGCAACTACCAATCGAACCCCGAGCGCTTGTTTCACGTGTGGAAAGACGGGGCACTTTGCCCGCGATTGCTGGAGCGGACGCCCAAAGTCCGAGAGAAAACAAGGAGCTACTTACGAAGAGAAAGGCAAGGCGGTGGAGTCAACTGCGTCCCACTATGCTCTGACTCAGCCTAGAGTCTACAACTTGGGGCAGCAGGAGGCCATTAAACAAGCGGATGTGGTGACAGGTACGAGTTAATTTATAGCAAGTTAACTTAGATACTGTTGTTTATTGCTTGTTAGCCTAATATGGTTTGCATAGGCTTTGTTTTGATTAGCGATAGTCCGGCACGGGCACTGTTCGATACGGGAGCTTCACACTCCTTCTTGTCCGAAAATTTTATATCGTGCATGTTGATGTGCGAAAAGCGACACCAACCAGTTAACGGGTGTTCGATCTCACAAGCTAAGGATGAAGGAAGAAGGGTTGCGGGGATAGAGAGGAGGCTTGCTCAGGAAAAGAGGAAGCTTGCTTGAGCAGAGGAGAAGCCTGCCCAAGCAGAGAGGAAGCTTGCTTGAGCAGAGGAGAAGCCTGCCCAAGCAGAGAGGAAGCTTGCTTGAGCAGAGGAGAAGCTTGCCCAAGCAGAGAGGAAGCTTGCTTGAGCAGAGGAGAAGCCTGCCCAAGCAGAGAGGAAGCTTGCTTGAGCAGAGGAGAAGCTTGCCCAAGCAGAGAGGAAGCTTGATCAGGTACTGTCGAGCAGACAGCTACTTGAATGGTTAGCTTTGCAAGTTGATGCCGAGAGAGGAGAGAAGAAGAGAGGAGGCCGCTAGCAGCGGCAACAGCAGACTTCGCCCGCCGCGGCTTGAATGCCACTCTTGCGACGAGCTTTTCCTTTATTCAAGAAGAGTTATAATTTGTTATTGCACCATTACATATAAGAGCAGTAGAGGGTACAATGGGGGAAGCTGGCGGCTGAGGAAGGAGATGCCAGAAACTAAGTAAAAGAGGCTGCGGAGAACTGGAGAACTGAGGCTGAAGATGCTGCTGAAGCTGCCTGCTGATGGCAGAAAAAACTAAGTCCCCAGCCCCTGACGACCTAGGCGGACTGGAGATTTGAGTCCGCCGACCTTGCCTGATCAACCTTGACGGACTGAGAAAACCGAGTCCGCAGCCCTTGATCAAGGTGACAGTTCTCCTCTCGTGTGTCTAGAATGAGAGGTCTTGGGGGGTATTTATAGGCCCGGGGAGAATCTTTGAAGCGGGGCCCAGTGACGTCATCCTTGACGACCTCGGCGACCTCGGCGAACTGAGACGACCTCGGCGGGCTGATCAACCTAAAGAGCAGGAGGAGGGGGAGGCCTGAGGAGCAGGCCCCCCCTGAGGGCAGGCGGCCTGAGGAAAGGAGGTCGACGACCTCGGCGGAAGAAACGAGCAAAGGGGACGGCCTGAGGAGCAGGCTGCCCTCCAACATGAGCAGGCCGCCCAAGGCGACGGCGGCCTGGAGCAGGCCGCCCACATGCCTGGCGGCCTGGGCAGGCCGCCCAAGGCGGCGGCGGCCTGGAACAGGCCGCCCACATGCCTGGCGGCCTGGGCAGGCCGCCCAAGGCGGCGGCGGCCTGGAACAGGCCGCCCACATGCCTGGCGGCCTGGGTAGGCCGCCCAAGGCGGCGGCGGCCTGGAACAGGCCGCCCACTTGCCTGGCGGCCTGGGCAGGCCGCCCAAGGCGGCGTCGGCCTGGAACAGGCCGCCCACATGCCTGGCGGCCTGGGCAGGCCGCCCAAGGCGGCGGCGGCCTGGAACAGGCCGCCCACTTGCCTGGCGGCCTGGGCAGGCCGCCCAAGGCGGCGGCGGCCTGGAACAGGCCGCCCACTTGCCTGGCGGCCTGGGCAGGCCGCCCATGGCGGCGGCGGCCTGGAACAGGCCGCCCACATGCCTGGCGGCCTGGGCAGGCCGCCCAAGGCGGCGGCGGCCTGGAACAGGCCGCCCACTTGCCTGGCGGCCTGGGCAGGCCGCCCAAGGCGGCGGCGGCGGCCTGGAACAGGCCGCCCACTTGCCTGGCAGCCTGGGCAGGCCGCCCAAGGTGGCGGCGGCCTGGAACAGGCCGCCCACTTACCTGGCGGCCTGGGGCAGGCCGCCCAGAGCGACGACGGCCTAGGGCAGGCCGTCCTCTTAGGCTGGCGACCTGAGGAGCAGGCCGCCCTCCTGGGGTTGACGGTCAGCTGTGTTGGAGGGGCTTGCTGAGTCCGCGACGATGGCGCTGACCGAGAGTTGACTCCAGCAGATCGATCCTGCGAGCTGATATAGGCTGCCTCCCTGCAAGGAAGCATGTTGCATGGTTAGCCTGGCCAAACCGCATGGGACAAAAAGGGAAGGCCGAGGCAGATCGCGATCCTCGGGGGGTTCCCCTGAGTGGGCCGCGACTTGCGAGCTAGAGACCTTGGGAGGGATCGTCGATTTTGGGGTTAACATAATCCCCGCACTTTTTTAAGTTCTGAAAGGAACTTCGAAAAAGTAGAAGACCCACAAAAATCGTAATCCTCCCCTCAATAATAAGAAGAGAAAAAATTAGAGGTCAGGAGAGATAGAACCTGATTTCCCTTCTCAGAAAAAATCTATCAGCGCCTATCTTTTGCCTGCGAAGAAAAAATTAATGCAGGCACAAAGAGGTACATCTTGCGTGTACCTGAGTTGCTTTTGTAAATGAGGAAGAGGATAACCGTCTTCTATTGAACTCTGCCAAAGTACAGATGAGAGATAGTATAGTAGGATAGTAATCTTACAAGTACCTGAAAGGGGCTTGCTGGTATCTGCTGGTCTCTGCCAAAGTAGGGTGAGTGAGCAGAAAAAGAAAATAAGCTGCAAGTACCTGAGAGGAACTTGCTACTATCTGCTAGCTTCTGCAAAAGTAAGGTGAGCGAGCAGATAGAAAAAAGGAAAATAGACTGCAAGTACCTGAGAGGATCTTGTTATTATCTGCTAGTCTCTGCAAAAGGAGAGTAAGCAGGCAGATATGACAGGAGAGTAAGGTGCAAGTACCTGGGGGGAACTTGCTACTATCTGCTAGTCTCTGTAAAAGACAGGTAAGCAACAGATATGATAAGGGAGCAAGGTGCAAGTACCTGGGGGGAACTTGCTACTATCTGCTGGTCTCTGCCAAAGTAGGGTGAGTGAGCAGATAGAAAAAGAAAATAAGTTGCAAGTACCTGAGAGGAACTTGCTACTATCTGCTAGCTTCTGCAAAAGTAAGGTGAGCGAGCAGATAGAAAAAGGAAAATAAGCTGCAAGTACCTGAGAGGAACTTGCCACTATCTGCTAGTCTCTGTAAAAGTAGAGTAAGCAAGCAGGTAGAAGAAGAAAATAAGCTGCAAGTACCTGAGAGGAACTTGCCACTATCTGCTAGTCTCTGCAAAAGGAGAGTAAGCAAGCAGGTAGAAGAAGAAAATAAGCTGCAAGTACCTGAGAGGAACTTGCCACTATCTGCTAGACTCTGCAAAAGGAGAGTAAGCAACAGATATGATAGGAGAGAAAACTAAGTTCGCAAGTATCTGGGCGGAACCTGCGAATGTTGGTTGTTAACTGTCGGTATGATAAGACATAATCGGATAACAGAATAGATACCTGACACACTCTGCTATCGATTGAGTAATGATCAAACTGCGATGATGACTGTCTCGCGTGATCAAGGTACAATGTCAACATAAAAATCCAGATCCGCGAGATAAGAAAATCCGAAATTAGATTCATGATGACATGGCTTGTTAATCAAGAAGATCCATATGCCTTAAATGATGTGTGATTAACATCTGATAGGAGAACTTGTTGACCATCATCTGGTAAGAGCTTATGCAGGTAGCGTATATAGGATGATCATAAGTCAAGGAAAGATGTTGCAAATTCTTGGAATAGGTTGGATTCAACCTGTAAGAAGGTAAAAAAGGAGAGAAAAGAGGCTACCCCCGAGGATGAACTAAAAGGTTGAATGCTGCCACAGGTGTTCCCCGTGGGCATTATGCATCACTTGCCAAAGTCATCCTGGGTGTAGTCCTAACCAAAGCGGGCTGGCCGCGCATTCTTTAGAAGGGCACAAATAAACAAGAAAAAACCCTAAGAAGGATCGACAGATGCACTGCTCTCTTTCCTCGGGTTACAAGCATCGCTGATCAATTAGACTAGTTGCGCCAAGTGGCCTATTGCTTGTCTGCGGATTGATCAGCGGAGTTGTGAGTCCCGCGGAGGCACGGATCGAGAGTACCATAGAGTGTTCGGCCGTCACAGTTGTGAGATGATCGAGGAGACAAGGCTACACTTGATCGTCATTGCTTGTCAAGCAAAGATCATCGTAACTGTAACGTATCCCTAACGGAGCACGATAGAACTATCACAGGAGGCCTCCCCTAGGCACTCACACTGTGCTAGACATCGGCCGGGATCCGAAGCCCTGTCATCCTCCGCACGAGAGTTGAACGGCCCCCACTACACATATGAGAAAACTCCTCATCACATGTGGTCATTGTGGTTTTACGCCTGAGGACAATCTCGAGGGGGCACTGAGCAAGACTTGGCGATATCTCGCTGGTTCAGTGATCTCTTTGGCAAAGAGAAAAATATGGAGAAGAAGCATCACAAAAAGGGAACTGTGTCAGTATGTGTTCTCTGACGTAAGCTTTATTGAATGGAAGAATGAAACACTTAGAAGTGCTGAAAAATAGAATGTTTGAAGATTAAAGTAAAGGCAACCAGTCACGATCGTGAGGGGCTTTGAGGAACCGCGATTGGTCATAGCTGATGACGCAAGAACCGTGTCCTCTTTGCTTCAAAACAGCCTTCCAAGGGCACCTTCGTCAACGACATCGATGCACTCACTTGCAAAATCAATGGACCCCAGACGGCCCTTGTCATGTATCTCTATGCACTCCAGCTGACCCTCAGCCACCTCCTTGCCCTTGGAGGTGGAAGGTTTTGAAGAATCAATTTTCTTGACCAGGTCGTTGATCTTGCCCTCGATGAGCAATCTTTCAACTAATCGTCGAAGGGCCTTGCAATCTTCGGTTAAATGGCCTTTCTCTTTGTGGAATTCACAGAACGGGTCTGAATTTCTTGATCTCTGATTCGCCGGTTGGTAGGGCCTTTTGGGATATGCCCTATCCTTCATGATTTGGCTAACTTCTTGCATGACCTCATTTAGCTCAAATTCTGGCAGGTCACCTTCTTGCTGCTGATGAACTGCAGCTGTTAGCGGAGATGATGTTGATAATGGTAGCAGCCGCTCTTGGGTACGATCATGGCCTTGGAAGGGGTGTTGATGATGCTGAAATCTTCTTGCTTTCCTAGAGAGAGGTGGAAAGTCTTTCCGAGGAGACCTCGGAGGCTGCTTGCAAGAAGGATAATTTTTCTCTGACACCAGCCTGGAGACGAAGCTGGGGTTACTCTTTTCACCGCGAATATACGAGTTGGCTAAACCAATCAACTCTTGGTAAGTTCTTGGTGCTCGGACGTTAGCTTCAAACTTTAGTGGACCTTCACGCAGGCCGTGGATGAGAGCCACTCGGTACATTCTTGATCAACGATCTCAATGTCCAAGATTTCTTTCTGAAAACGATCCACATAATGAGACCAAGTCTCATTCTCTCGCTGCATGATCTCAAAGAGGGCTTCTAGACCGCCTTTCCTCTTTGAAGAGGTAGAAAACCTGAGCAGGAACTCCCTTCTCAAATCAATAAAGGAAGAGATCGACTGAGGTCGCAGTCCATAGAACCAGTCTCTCACTTGACCATCAAAGGTCGTTACGAGGAGCTTGCTCTTGGTAGCATCTGAGAGGGTCTTGAGAGCGACGGCTGATTCAAAGGCTTGAAGATGCTTGACAGGATCAGTCTCCCCAGTGTAAATGGGCAACCATGGCTCTCGGAAGTTGACTGGAGTTGGTTCATATCGAACGCTCTCTGTAAACGGCAATGGCTCTTCTGGTTCTACTGCATAAGGAAAGTAAGGAGCATGAGCAGTAGTTGCAAAAGGAGCAGGAGGATAGGAGTAAAAGGTTGCTGCGGGAGGAGCAAAGGCAGGAGCTGAAGAGGAGGGGTGACTTCCCTAAAAGTTCAAAAATCTGGCTGGACTTCCCCGGGCAGCCTCCCGGAAGAAGTCTTGACGAGCTGCAAACTCATCATCTTGAGATCGCAAAGGAGCTGCAGGTCCTTGCGGAAAGGTTGGAGTGTAAAGAGGAGGGTAGACCGGCGGATAAGCTGGTGGATAAACTTGAGGAGTCCCTGATGTTGGTGCTGGATTGATTGGAGGAACTGGCGCTGCTGAGGATTGAGCGACCAATTACTGAGTGAGAGCTGCTAGAGTACGGTTGATGGCTTGAAACTGTTGGGCAGTTTCTCTGTGAGATTTCTCTAAGGCCTCCCAAAAAGAATCATCACTGGGACTTGGAGAAAGACTCTCGGCTGGTTGATGGTCTGTCATGAGTAACCACTGCTTTCACTGTCTAATCGAGATCTGAAGGCCGCGTGTTAACTGTTGATGCGCGAAAAGCGACACCAACCAGTTAACGGGTGTTCGATCTCACAAGCTAAGGATGAAGGAAGAAGGGTTGCGGGGATAGAGAGGAGGCTTGCTCAGGAAAAGAGGAAGCTTGCTTGAGCAGAGGAGAAGCCTGCCCAAGCAGAGAGGAAGCTTGCTTGAGCAGAGGAGAAGCCTGCCCAAGCAGAGAGGAAGCTTGCTTGAGCAGAGGAGAAGCTTGCCCAAGCAGAGAGGAAGCTTGCTTGAGCAGAGGAGAAGCCTGCCCAAGCAGAGAGGAAGCTTGCTTGAGCAGAGGAGAAGCTTTCCCAAGCAGAGAGGAAGCTTGATCAGGTACTGTCGAGCAGACAGCTACTTGAATGGTTAGCTTTGCAGGTTGATGCCAAGAGAGGAGAGAAGAAGAGAGGAGGCCGCTAGCAGCGGCAACAGCAGACTTCGCCCGCCGCGGCTTGAATGTCACTCTTGCGATGGGCTTTTCCTTTATTCAAGAAGAGTTACAATTTGCTATTGCACCATTACATATAAGAGCAGTAGAGGGTACAATGGGGGAAGCTGGCGGCTGAGGAAGGAGATGCCAGAAACTAAGTAAAAGAGGCTGCGGAGAACTGGAGAACTGAGGCTGAAGATGCTGCTGAAGCTGCCTGCTGATGGCAGAAAAAACTAAGTCCCCAGCCCCTGACGACCTGGGCGGACTGGAGATTTGAGTCCGCCGACCTTGCCTGATCAACCTTGACGGACTGAGAAAACCGAGTCCGTAGCCCTTGATCAAGGTGGCAGTTCTCCTCTCGTGTGTCTAGAATGAGAGGTCTTGGGGGGTATTTATAGGCCCGGGGAGAATCTTTGAAGCGGGGCCCAGTGACGTCATCCTTGACGACCTCGGCGACCTCGGCGAACTGAGACGACCTCGGCGGGCTGATTAACCTAAAGAGCAGGAGGAGGGGGAGGCCTGAGGAGCAGGCCCCCCCTGAGGGCAGGCGGCCTAAGGAAAGGAGGTCGACGACCTCGGCGGAAGAAACGAGCAAAGGGGACGGCCTGAGGAGCAGGCTGCCCTCCAACATGAGCAGGCCGCCCACATGACTGGCGGCCTGGGGCAGGCCGCCCAAGGCGGCGGCGGCCTGGAGCAGGCTGCCCACATGCCTGGCGGCCTGGGCAGGCCGCCCAAGGCGGCGGCGGCCTGGAACAGGCCGCCCACATGCCTGGCGGCCTGGGCAGGCCGCCCAAGGCGGCGGCGGCCTGGAACAGGCCGCCCACATGCCTGGCGGCCTGGGCAGGCCGCCCAAGGCGGCGGCGGCCTGGAACAGGCCGCCCACTTGCCTGGCGGCCTGGGCAGGCCGCCCAAGGCGGCGGCGGCCTGGAACAGGCCGCCCACTTGCCTGGCGGCCTGGGCAGGCCGCCCAAGGCGGCGGCGGCCTGGAACAGGCCGCCCACATGCCTGGCGGCCTGGGCAGGCCGCCCAAGGCGGCGGCGGCCTGGAACAGGCCGCCCACTTGCCTGGCGGCCTGGGCAGGCCGCCCAAGGCGGCGGCGGCCTGGAACAGGCCGCCCACTTGCCTGGCGGCCTGGGCAGGCCGCCCAAGGCGGCGGCGGCCTGGAACAGGCCGCCCACTTACCTGGCGGCCTGAGGCAGGCCGCCCAGAGCGACGACGGCCTAGGGCAGGCCGTCCTCTTAGGCTGGCGACCTGAGGAGCAGGCCGCCCTCCTGGGGTTGACGGTCAGCTGTGTTGGAGGGGCTTGCTGAGTCCGCGACGATGGCGCTGACCGAGAGTTGACTCCAGCAGATCGATCCTGCGAGCTGATATAGGTTGCCTCCCTGCAAGGAAGCATGTTGCATGGTTAGCCTGGCCAAACCGCATGGGACAAAAAGGGAAGGCCGAGGCAGATCGCGATCCTCGGGGGGTTCCCCTGAGTGGGCCGCGACTTGCGAGCTAGAGACCTTGGGAGGGATCGTCGATTTTGGGGTTAACAGTGCATCGGAGTCCCTTCTTCGATGGCGAAGGACAAGTTAGATGTGCTGCTACCGAATGGGTGCTCGATGCGTGCGGACAGAGTGTGTGCCATAAAGGTTCACATAGGGAGCCAAGAGTTCGACTTGCTAGCGTCATTGCTGCCGCTAGTAGAGTTCGACGTTATCTTTGGGATGGATTGGCTTTCGAAGCAGAAGGCTTGGATTGACTACGACCGGAAGGAGGTCAAGCTGGGTGTTGGGAGGGGGACAACATTCGAGGGACTCAAGGGGTCGAGCAAGACGCTAATGTCTGCTCTTTAGGTGGTAAAGGCAGTTCGTGCTGGTGCAGAGCTATTCATCGCAATAGTGGGGGCTGTGGAGCCAAAGTCCACGTTGTATAGCATCCCCGTGGTTTGTGAATACCCCGATGTGTTCCCGGATAGTCTTCCGGAGCCCCACCGCAGCGGGAGATTGATTTCACCATCGAGCTCGTACCGGGGGCCAAACCGGTGTCACGTGCTCCGTATAGGTTGGCGCCTAAGGAGATGGCAGAGTTGAAAGTTCAGCTAGAGGAGCTGATGGAGCAAGGTTATGTGCGTCCAAGCTCGTTGCCTTAGAGCGCACCGGTCCTCTTCGTTAAGAAGAAGGACGGGAGTATGTGGTTGTGTATCGACTACAGAGAGTTGAATAAGCTGACGGAGAAGAACAAGTACCCGATCCCGAGGATTGATGATCTGTTCGATCAGTTAGTCGGATCGTCGGTATATTCTAAGTTGGACTTGAAGCCGGGGTACTATCAGTTGAGGATCAGGGAGTGTGATATCCCGAAGACGGCGTTCAGCACAAGGTATGGGCATTTCGAGTTCACGGTCATGCCGTTTGGACTGACGAATGCGCCTTCAGTGTTTATGGAATTGATGAACAGGACATTCCGAGATTTCCTAGACCGCTTTGTGATCGTCTTTATTGACGATATATTGGTGTACTCGCAGTGCAAAGAAGATCACTTCAAGCACTTGCATCTGGTGTTGGAAACTTTGAGGAGGAATGAGCTATATGCGAAATTCTCCAAGTGCGAGTTCTGGCTACCCTCAGTAGTGTTCCTTGGTCACATTGTTAGTGGGGAAGGTATAGCGGTGGATCCGGCGAAGATCGTTGCGATACGGGAGTGGCCTGCGTTGTCTTCTGTCGCGGAAGTCCGTAGTTTTCTCGGGCTTGCCGGATATTACAGGCGCTTCGTAGAGAACTTCTCGCGGATAGCGCTACCTCTCACGAAGTTGACAAGGAAAGATCAGAGATTTTTGTGGACACAGGAGTGCGTGCAAGCTTTTGAGGAGCTGAAGAGACGGTTGACCACGGCGCCAGTGCTTAGTTCGCCGAGTGGGACCGAGGGCTTCGAGGTTTATAGTGACGCCTCGGGTAGTGGGTTGGGCTGTGTGCTGTTGCAGCATGGGAGCGTGATAGCTTATGGATCGCGCCAGCTAAAAGTGCATGAAAGGAACTATCCGGTCCACGACTTGGAGTTAGCGGCCGTGATATTTGCACTTAAGCTGTGGAGGCACTACCTATACGGCGTAAGAGTCGTTATATATACCGATCACAAGAGCCTGAAGTACCTGTTGGATCAGAAGGATCTTAACATGAGGCAGAGGAGGTGGATGGAGTTCCTGGGAGACTTCACCTTCAAGATTCATTATGTACCCGGGAAGGGCAATGCGGTTGCTGATGCGTTAAATCACAGGGCTCCCGCCTAAGCCAACTGGTTGTCGGTGCATGATGAGCGGCTGATACGGGAGTTGGAGGAGCTTGAGATCTGTTGCGTTGACAAGCAGACAAGCGCCAAAGCAATGTTGAACTAGACAGAGGTCCAATATGACCTGGCTGACCGGGTTCGGCAGGCATTGGAGTTAGATGACTCCATGAAGGAGCTTATGGAGGCAGCGTTGGATGTGTCAAATTCCCAATTTTCAGTGGAAGATGGGTTGTTAGGGAAGGATCATCGGTTGTGCTTCCCAAGCGGGAGTAACCTACGAGCGGAGTTGATGTACGAGGCTCATCATACCAAGTACTCGATCCACCCAGGGAGCACAAAGATGTACTGTGACCTCAAGAAGCTGTTTTGGTGGCCGAGGCTTAAGAAAGATGTAGCGTTGTTTGTGGCTAAGTGCCAAACGTGCGCCTTGGTGAAGGCGGAGTGCCAAAAGCCGGGAGGATTTCTGAAGTCCTTGCCTATACCGGAGTGGAAGTTCGACGACATATCTATGGACTTTGTGCATGGGTTGCCAAGGTCGCAGAAGGGGAACGACGCCATCTGGGTGATCGTAAATCGATTAACTAAGGTGTCGCATTTCATTCCGCATAGGAAGGACGACTCGGTGGAGAAGTTGGCGAAGCTATATGTGGACAATATAGTTAGACTGCATGGTGTGCCTCGCAGCATTGTGAGTGATCGCGATGGGCGTTTCACGTCCAATGATTGGAGGTTGGTGCAGCAGATGCTAGGGGACAAAGTTGAAGTTCAGATCAGCCTTCCATCCGCAGACAGATGGGCAGACCGAGAGAGTCAATAGGACAATGGAGGACATGCTCCACATGTGTGTTCTAGACTTCGGGAAGCATTGGGAGGACCACCTGTATTTGGTGGAGTTCGCGTACAACAACAGCTACCAGGAAAGTATCCAAATGGCGCCCTTTGAGGCCCTATACGGTAAAAAGTGTCGCACGCCGTTGTCTTGGTTAGAAGCGGGTGAGGCAAGGTTGTACAAGAAGCAGGAGGTGGAGAGTGCTACCTCATTGGTGCGGATCATTCGGGAGCGCTTGTTGATTGCTCAGGACAGGCAGGCGAAGTATTACAATGCCAAGCACCAAAACGTGGAGTTCGCGGTAGGCGATTGGGTATACTTAAAAGTGAAGCCGTTCAAGGGGGTTTCGCGGGTGAGACGCTTGAAGAAGCTGAGCCCAAGATACCTCTGACCTTTTGAGGTTCTGGAGCGAGTCGGCGAAGCAGCTTACCGTTTGAAGCTATCGGTGGAGTTGAGTGGGCTACACGATGTGTTCCATATCTCTGTGTTGCGAAAGGCGGTGCAAGAGCCTTCGCTAGTGATCGCAGTTGATCAAGTGTCGGTGGACGAAGGGTTGACGACTAGGGTCAAGCCCGTTCGTATCGAAGACTCTGAGGTCAAGAGGCTCCGTAACAAGGAGATCCGGATGGTTAAGGTCCGGTGAGATAATTGCGGTCTGGAGGAGCTCTCTTGGGAGCGGGAGCAAACTATGTTGGAGGAGTACCCGGAGTTATTCCGCTCAGGTACCGTTAAAAGCCTTCAGTTCCTGTTGTTTTCCTTTAGTAAATTTCGTGGGCGAAATTCTTTTAAGGGGGAGAGAGTTGTAATGCCCCGAAACTCAAAAGAGGGATGGGTGACGTTTTAAGCCAAGTCTGGGACTTGGAGCAGGTGACACGGGTCATGACACGGGCGTGTCGTGTTTTGACACGGGCGTGTCACGGGCGTGTTCGGCCACGGGTCATGTGGTCGACGTTTTGACGATCGAAGATCGTCGAGTTGAGGCACACGGCCTGGGACACGGGCGTGTCCCAGGGCGTATCACTTTGGGCAGTTTTCTGAGTCATGCACACGGGCCATGACACGGGCCCAAACACGGGCGTGTCACATGTGACACTGGTGTGTCGGGTGCCGTGTCGCATGCCGTGTCCTTCTCGGGTTGGGAAAGCTGGCCGATTGCACACGGGGGGCGTGGCACGGGTCTCGACACGGGCGTGTCACATGTGACACGGGCGTGTCGGAGGCCGTGTCGAATGTCGTGTACTGGTTTTCGAGGCAGTCGAGACGGCGAATGGGTGACACGGCCAGGCACACGGCCGTGTTGCAACCCGTGTTCGGCCCCAGATTTTGTATTTCAGGCCTAATCGTTGCCGTTCGTTTCCTTGACTTTGGATCCAATGATTGGGGGCTGTTACTGGGGTCTTTTAGCCGGGAATTAGGGTGGAATACCCCATTTTCTTTTGGGCATTCTCTCTCTAAGGGTTTAGAGAGAAGGGAGAGCAAGGAAGAGGTTGGAGACCAAGATCCGGCCGCCGGTGGAGCGTCGGAGCTCCGAATCGCGATCCGAGTCCAGATCCGCGAAGGCGATGCCGTTGCGGTGCTTTCTAACCGCGTAGATTTTCATGGCGCCATGGAAGAACGCAATTGTAACGATTTCTCATCCTTGGGCATGTGAAGCCCTTTTTCCCTTTGCATAGGAAGCCCTCTCTCGCGAGTGAGCGAAGAGTTGGAGCGTTCCTTGGGGTAGATATGTAAAGTACCGCTTGTATAGAGTCTGTATGCGAAAACGGACATAGACATTGTGTGTGAAGCCTATCCGGACAAGTAGAGCCGGATCGGTGATGTTGCATTGCATATGAACCGGGGAAAACTCCGGGTGTTTGGGCGTTTTTCGGGTTTTCTACGTGGTAGATTGAAGCAGGGAGCCTTGGAGATTAACTCCAAGGTGCACCCAAAAAACTGGGCAAAAGCGGGTTTTGCCAACATGGTGGCCGGGGAGCCAACGTGAACATAACCGGGTTATGTGATTATTGTGGTGGAAACGGGACTCGGTGAGTCTTGACCTGCACATATGGCTTAAATTGCCGTTGCGATATGAGCACGGGTCAGGCGGAACCGTACCCGATTTATGTCATTCGGTGGAATCGTTGGCATGGATGAGGGTCTTCGGCGGTCTATGACTTAAATTGTCGTGACCAAGGTCAAGAAGACAAAATGCTCATACGGTTGGTCGTCCAAGGGGCGGTGGTGTAACGGGAACGTCTATGGCTTGAATTGACGTGACGTTGGCCGGTTCGCCATGAATGTGCCATGTGTGCACGAGGTGTGTGGCCGTGCAAGCCTACGCCTGTGTTGAAGTGTGTTTACACTATATTGATGTTATACTAATAAAGTGCAGGGAAAGAGCATCGCCGCCCCAATTACGGGGGCGGGATCATTATAATTTGGTCAGCATAGCTGATCGTTGCTTTTGTTTACCACCGGACGGTGGATTGTGGCTTGCAGGTGCTGCGGAGCCGAGCGGGAAATAGCGGGCTAAAGCCCTTGTTGCGGTGCTGGCCCTCGAAGGCCTACCTTTCTCTATGTTTTCCGTTTATCTCATGTATGGCCGGCCTGCGAGCCGAAGTATGAAAGTCACTCTTGTTGAGAGAACTATTGTAAGGCCATAAGGCCGGTACTTTTGTATTAATCATTCCTATTTTATCTAAGTAGTGGACATTCGTGCTTGGTAGGGTTCTTTTATTTGTGCAACTTAGGAAATTGCTTCCGCTAGAATGACTCTGTGTAGGACGTTGGTGATTGGTTGTATAGTTTCAACGCGTAACCAACCGGTCTGTCCGTAGTATATGGCATCGGGCCCCGGCCGGACCTACTGCTATATGCTATGCGACGGATAGGGGTGTTACAGTTACGACCTGCCTCAGCCTTCCTTTTTTGGGCCAAGCGGACTCCCTTCTCCTATTCGCTCAGGCCGTGCGGTTAGGACGGTTTCCCCGGTCTAACAGCCCTGGTCGCATAGCTACTGCGTGCCATGCGGGACGGTGGGCTGCTCCCATAGCTCACCCTCACAGGCCACGTGGTTAGGCCTGCTAACCGTGCAACATTCCTCCTTGCAGGAGGCAATATGAGGTAACGAGGACGATCTATGTGATCTACTCCTTAAGACCGCCAGGTAGCCCAATCGGCGTCAACCCTAGACCAATACAACCGTCGCGGGCTCGGCAAGCTCATTCTCCGGCTCGCCATCAGTTTTCCCCCCATGAAGGTGGCCTGCTCCTCAGGCTGCCTCCTCTGTTCGCCTCAGGGGCGTGGCCTCCTGCCGCTGCCCGCCCAGGCCGCCCGCCTGGGCGGCCTCCTATGGCCAGGCCGCCCGCCTGGGCGGCCTCCTATGGCCAGGCCGCCCGCCTGGGCGGCCTCCTATGGCCAGGCCGCCCGCCTGGGCAGCCTCCCTTGGCCAGGCCGCCCGCCTGGGCGGCCTCCTTTGGCCAAGCCGCCCTCCTGAGCGGCCTCCTGTGGCCAGGCCGCCCGCCTGGGCGGCCTCCTTTGGTCAGGCCGCCCGCCTGGGCGGCCTCCTTTGGCCAGGCCGCCCGCCTGGGCGGCCTCCTTTGGCCAGGCCGCCCGCCTGGGCGGCCTCCTTTGGCCAGGCCGCCCGCCTGGGCGGCCTCTTTTTTCCAGGCCGCCCGCCTGGACGGCCTCCTATGGCCAGGACGCCCGCCTGGGCGGCCTTCTATGGCCAGGCTGCCCGCTTGGGTGGCCTTTTGTGCCCAAGCCGCCCCCCGGGCGGCCTCTAGGTTTCAGGCCGCCCCCCAGGGGCGGCCTCCAGTTCAGAGGCAGCCTGCCCTCTTCAGCTCGCTCAGGTGCAGTTTGCCCTCTTCTAGCTGCCAACCAGAAGTCTGCTCCAGCAGAGAAAACGCCAGTCCGTCGAGGTCATCGATGACCTGCTCCTCAGGCCGCACCGCCTCCTCTACTCAGATCTCCCGATGACCTGCGGACTCAAAACGCCAGTTCGCCGAGTCCGCCGAGGTCATCAACGACCTGCTCCTCAGGCCGCGCCACCTCCTTTGCTCAGATCTCCCGACGACCTGTGGACTCAAAACGCCAGTCCGCCGAGTCCGCCAAGGTCATCGATGACCTGCTCCGAGTCCTCCCAGTCCTCCATGATGACCTCACTGGGCCCCGCTTCTAGAAGATTCTCCTCGGGCCTATAAATAGCCCCCAAGGCCTCTCATTCGGGATGCGCGAGAGTAGAACTGCCAGCTTGATCAAGGTCTGCGGACTCAGTTTTTCAGTCCTCCACAGTTGATCAAGCAAGATCTGCGGACTCAATTCTCCAGTCCTCCCAGGTCGTCGAGAGCTGTGGACTTAGTTTTTTCTGTCCTCAACAAGGAAGTTTGAGCAGAATCTGCAGCCTCAATTCTCCAGTCCTCCCAGGTCGTCGAGAGCTGTGGACTTAGTTTTTTCTGTCCTCAGCAAGGCAGTTTGAGCAGAATCTGCAGCTTCAGTTCTCCAGTCCTCTGCAGCCTCTTTTACTTAGTCTCTGGCAACGCCTTCCCTAGCCAACAGCTTTCCCCCATTGTACCCGTTACTGCTTTCTATTGTAAAGGTGTAATAGCAAGTTGTAATTATGCTTCTTGATTAAAGGAAAAGCCCATCGCAAGAGTGACATTCAAGCACCAACTTGCAAGCTCAACCGCCAAAGTAACGTTTGCTCGACAATTCATGATCCAGCTTCTCGCTTGCTCAAGCAGGCTTCCCGGCTGCTCTCGAGCAAGCCTCTCCTCTTTCCCCGCAATCCTTTTTTCCTTCATCCTTGGCTTGTGAGATCGAACACCCAGTTAACTGGAAGGCGCAATTCGTGCATCAACACTTGGTAAGCCCAGCGGCCTTCAGCTCTGACACCCGATCTTCGGAGGAAAGCATCCCCACTTGAGCCTTTGAAGCCCCAAGCTCTGTCTCTAAACGGGAAGTCTCCTCTTGGGCGTTCTTCAGCAACTGCATGGTTTTATCTACAAGAGACTTCTCCACCTCCAATGCCACTCGAGCCTCCTCCAGCTCTGTCTTTAGCTCCGACCCAATCAGTCTAAATCGAGAGACATCTCGATCATGATCATCTCTCAAAGCGGCAAGTGAAATCTCCGCTATTCAGAATTTCTCCGGAAGGGCCAAGTATCCATCCTTCAAGCTCACGTAATGATCATTCCATGTGAAATCAATCTGAGTCTGAGCTTCATTCTACGAGAAGAATGGAAAAAGTCAGTACGGCGCAAAACAACAAAAATGAAAAGCCCAAAACAAGTAAGCTCACTTACTACATCGCTCATTACCTTCAAAGAAGAAGACACTCGCGGAGGAAAAGCATCTGAAGGGGAGCCCTGGGGGCCTATCTCCACAACACCCGCACGTCGACATCAATAGGAGTGGTCTCGCCTCGGCAACTAGGAGGGACTGACTCATCCTGAGTAGCTTTTTGCTTTGAAGAAGATTGAGGCTCCATGCCCTCATCACTACAATTGGCCATAGTAACCTTCCTTTTCTGGCAATGAACTAAAGACGCCCCTGCTGCCTGCTCAAAATCAGTAGATACCCTGCACCGCAACAGATTTTTCTCCTCTACGAACAAGGAGATGATAAATAAACGATTGGCTAACTCCCGAGGCTCTGTAAATCCAATCGTCGGGAAAACTCCCACTCTTTCCCTTTCTGGAGACAACAACGGTCAGGCAGCACATTCCACAGTTCTGGCAAGCCCTAGGAGTTCCTGACATATCCAAACAGGGTGTTCACATGATGACGATCCATCCGGGTCTTAAAGTCAAGCCAGCTTTTATTGCTGAAGATTTCGACATGACCGCCACCGTCAATACGGGCATCACACCAATCTCTGAACCAATTCAAAAAGAATTTTGAACCATGCTCTCTAAAGAATATGCCCATTCCCATAAGGCGCACAATCCCAAGCGAAGTGAACTGGGGCATCAGAACACCGCGAAAATTCAGAATATCAATCACCTCCTTGCACGGTGTGAACTGGAAGCCTGATCTCAGAGTGGTCTAGCTTGCAAACCGTCAACCAGCCTCTCGGTGGATTTTAGACCCTCTCCTCAACACGCGGTATCCTCACCTCAAGATCAGCAGGAAAGCTGTATCTCTTCCACTAAATCGCAATTTTATCATCAAAAAGTGACGAACGAAGACGCATATGTCTCGTGGGCGCTTTAAAGCCTAAAATGGAAGAAAAGCAAAAGTTGAAGTTCAACAATCAAAACAAGGGCATGTAATTGAATGAACAATGCATCATCACCCCCATCTTGGCAAAGTCAAGCCGCACACCATGTCGAATGTGCGCCCACGCATGCAGATCCCGCGCACTCCTAGGCTTACACGCTTGGCCGCGCGCACCTATAGATGCGCGTGCGCGCAACCGCACACACCATCAGGTACGCGCGCGCTTGGTCGCGCACATCTATAGGTGAGCGTGCGTGCGCGACCGTGCTCACCATCAGGTGTGCGCGCACGGGCGACCGCGCTCACCTGAAGGTGCGCACGCAGTTGACCGCGCTCACAATCAGGTGCGCGCATGCGAGCGATCACGCGTACCTGCAAGTGCGTGCGCTTCTTGCGCACGCTTCTCGCGCGTACCCGTAAGAGTGCGCGCCCGCCGACAGCCCACTCTTTTAGGAGCGCGCACGCGCCCGACCGCAAGAGCCGGGAGGTGCGCGACCGGGTCGACGAGACCATTCCGACTCGCAGACGCGATGCGCAGAACTTGCAGGGAGTTCCTCCTTTTCACTCACTGTCTACCTCTCTGCCCTGCCTAGTATCGTACCTGGGCTTGCAGAGCGCTGCCATCTGTTTTCTCTGACCCTTTGCAGTTCACCATCGTTATCACCACCGCCAAAAGCCCTCGATGGAAAGAAGAAATCCTCACTCTTCTCCCATACCGGTTTATAACACCGAGGATTTGGGGGGGGGGGCAATTGATATGAGTAAGACTCATTTTATAAGAATTTTAGGGTGCGGATAACCCACTCCTCATGCCCCCACTATCTTAGAGGGTACATGGGATTGATCCCCGCGTGCGATCCGGACATGCGATTGCATGCGATCCGCGCGCGCGGGATCCCCCTCCCGGCGAGTGTCTGGGGCCAGCTCAATGGCCGCCCCCTCTTCCTCTTCTTTTGGCCAACCATCCGACCCAAGCTGACCCGACTTCCAGCCGGCAAAGAGGTTGTGCCTTGGGCCGCACCTTTGCGGCCGCATGGCACAGCCACCCCGCCGGGCGCTCCCACCGACAATAGCACCCCCCCTCCCACGATAGCCTTTGTGACTGTGGGAGGCTGTGAATGGCGGTCGGCTGCGCCGGACCCTCTGGCCGGGCGAGCTTAGCCAATCGCGCCTTGCCCCCACTGGCCTCGGTCAGCAGCACCATGCGAGCGACTGAGGTCGGGTTCTCAGTCGGCGTCGGCCGCTTGACCCGAGACTGGCGACAGGGGGGAGGGGGCGCCCAGCTCCTGCCGACCTTGGCCGACCGCTTCCCGTGCCCGACCGGCGCCACATCAGTGGTTGGTGGTTGGCCGACACCTTTATGGCGGGAGGTGACCGGCGTGGGAGCCGACCGCCTCCCTCGCCACGTCAGGGGTGGCGTTTCTCCCGTTGGCCGCGCTACCGCGCACTTCTTCCACCATCTGATCGACTCTCCGCAATCACAACCGTCTGTTCCGGGGAAAAACCGCTCGCGTAACTTCCACCGTTAGTGTGGGGCATCACGGTCATAATGACGGCTTGCATTTAGCGAGTATTATACTCTCTAAAACTATAAAGAAAATATTAATATTGGTGGTTACGGTGTGCGGACAGTAGATAACTACTGTAACCATCCCCGAGTGGCTATAAAAGGAGCCTCAGGCCCCCCTCATTACTTACTTCTCTCCTCCGTGCTTTCTTCTTACTTAGGCCAGAACTCTGCCAGAATTCTCCTACGAGCCACCGTTCCTCCACCAGAATTTTCCTACGAGCCACTGTTCCTCCACCAGAATTCTTCAACGAGCCACCGTCCCTCCACCAGAAACTTGGCAAAGCCCGCAGCATCACCACCAGTGGCGGATCCAGAAAATTAAGAATGAGGATACACAAATTGATAATGGGGGTGCACATAATTTTTTTTGAATGCGTCATTGGGTTCTAAAAATTTTAACATGGGAGGCCAGACATCAACTTTCGTCAAAAAAAATTTTGAACGTTTCAATCTTATCGGAGCTGTTTCTCCCTCATCTGGCCACCGTTTTAATTTGACGTATAAGTAATCAAAATTCATTGCCTCGACGAGAGGATTCCAAATACACTAACCATTTTGAAAAATAATGGGGGTGCCAGTGTCCCTCGGGCCCCCCTCTGAATCCGCCCCTGATCACCACGAAGAAGACGCTCTGCCCGTTGCAGGAAGAAAGCCTCGTTCGTGCTCAGCCTTCACAAAGAAGATACTCCGTGTGTTCCGCGCCCGTCCACGTACCAAGATTGTGAAAGGTAAAGCTCGCGCGGGGCAGCCTGTTGCCCGCCGAGCGCCTAAGATTATAACTCATCTCCCAAATGTAACGAGGAGCGGTCTGTCGCTCTCGATTTTATAAACAAGTTGTAACTTGAGTTGATAGTGGAGTTTGACCGGCACAGATCCAGTCACGTGATTTTTTACCCGGTTGAGGGGTTTTTCCACGTAAAAATCATCTTGCGTACTTACTTCTTACTCTGTGACTGATTGCATGCTCGACCGCGCGCTCCCAGGCTAAGACGGTCACATCCAGCCCGGTTTAGGAGCTAGGGCCGAGTTTGACCTCAACAACAAGTATAGTACTTTTCGGAATATTTTAAGTTACCTGTATAATTATTAGTCTTTTTCTTGGAATATTAATATTAGTTGTCCTATCATTAATTAATTATCGCAAGTGAAGGCAGATTAATTCGTGATGCATGCATTTTATATCATGGGTGATAATCTAGTACGTATTCTCGAGGTGGCCGCTGAAAGCGGGAGATGTTTTGCATGCAGGATATTTCTGGCACGTGCAAGCTAAGCTTGGGGAAATAGCACAGCCCCTAATTTATTAATAAGTACCTTGGCACGTACGCTAATAAGTAAGTAAGTAATAATGTGTACGCGAGGTCTGACGACGGTACAGATTCATAACACGGTTGGGAATGGAAGCTGCTGCTTCCGTGCGCGTCCAGGCCTCCTGATCCTGCTCTTATTAATTATATTATATTATAAATGGAAGTGATATTCAGCCGGCCGGTCGACCCTGGCAGCAGGCCTCCTCAATTAATTAATCCGGCCCAAAAAGCAAAGTAGCTAATTAATTTGAATGGGGGAAGGAGGGGGATGCCTGCAGTGCAGCAGCTCATGGAGGGTATTGGAAGAAGGGCTGCAGCCGCCGGCAATGGGAATGGTGATGGTTCAAATCGTCTTCGCAGGCGTTAACATCTTTTATAAGCTCGCCATTAACGACGGCATGGACATGAAGATTCTCGTCGCCTATCGCTATCTCTTCGCCACCGTCTCACTATGCCCCTTTGCCTTCTTCTTCGAAAGGTTCCTAGCTTGTTCATTCATTTTTTAATTCTTTGCTTAATTATTTCTTGATCTCAATATAATTCTTCATCATTACCCATTAATTCTTTTATTTATTACTTGTACCGTTGTGCGTACCTCCTGTTTAATCGACTCCTCCTCTTTTTTTATATTCTTTTATTATTATTATTATTTTTCTTAATTTCTTCATCTTGTTGTTTCCAACCCAAGGCCTCTCTAAATATTTCTTCATCTTGTGGTCAATTCTTCCCCCCTTTTTAGGGTTTCCCGGCCATGCAGCTATCTTTTCGCTTGATTGTCGTTTTCATTTCTTTTGATTACCGTAATGCGATTTCCCGATTATTAATAATTTAATACACTACACTTTCTCTCTCTCTCTATCTCTCTCAAGATCATCGCAAAATTAAAGGAGCATTAATTATGCATTCTTTTAAAAAAAAAAAAAAAAATTTACTCTATTTCTGATCAGGACTAATTTTCTGATTCACTTTTGTAATGGTTACTTAATTAACAGGAAGAATAGACCGAGATTAACATGGAAGATATTGATGCAGGCTTTCTTGTGTGGACTATTTGGGTAATTAGTTGTAATTTTCTTATATTTAATTAATTCTTTAGTTAGCTAGTTTCAAAATTGAATTCATGCCTATGACTATTTGAGACTTCAAACGTACAACAAAATTATATTTGCAAGTAAAACATGCAAATTGTTTATATTAAATTGAATTTATTATAAAATTTTAATGCATATATCATTTTAATTTTTCTTTGAGTTTTGGTAATATTCTATCAGTTATCTATTGTTATATAAAATAATATATACATTTTCATGGTGATGTTAGCTGAATTTTCATCAAATTATATACACAGATAATATAAGGTGCCTTTGCCGTATATATCTAAAATATTAAAATATGTTTAATTTTTATTGAAATATTATGATTCAAATATTTTCTAAATTATTAACTAAATTCAAGTCAATAAAAAAGAAAACTAACCTTTAAATATAAAATGATGACATCATACATTATAATTACGTGTAGATCATCCTGAATTAGTTTACGTAATTTGGCAAAAATTAAAAGGTATAGAAAACTTGAGAGTCACAAGAAGCTAGAAAATTAATTATTGCACGAGCGAGCTTTATTTATCGGGTTCACATGCCCACCTGCTCGATCACACTGGCCTCTAGTTCCTTTCTTCATCTCATGCCTCCGTTGCTCTCTCTCTCTCTCTAGCCATGCATGGCTACATCAGCACATGAAATGATATGAAATGCATGCTTTTACTATCAGAATAATTATATCTTTTTCCCTTATCGAACAAGGTTAAATTACTTGATTATTACTTCAACTCTTTTTTTTTCTTTATTTAATTATTTATGTTGGGGCCCGCACGACGCTCTTGGTAGACCGGACCTTCTGAACTGTCCTAGCCCGCAGAGCGGTCGAGCGTACCGACAGTCAAAGACTCACTGAGTGTTGAGACGAAGACTTGATGACGTGAAAAACCCTCAATCGGGATGAAAAACCACGCGGTCGTTACGGTATGCTGACCAAACTTCCACTATATAAGAGTTTATTATAGAACTTCCAGGAGGAGAGCGAGGGCGACAGATCGTAGCTCGTTATACTTAATAAGATGAGGGAGAACAGACGACGAGTGTCGCTGGAAATCGTGTTGCTTTAATGGGCTTCCGTTGTTCGCTTCTCGAGGGTGCGGGCGTTGTCATGCCTTCGGAGTGGAGTTGACGTGCTGGCGGGGATGGCACCACACGTCCTGTCTTCTGTTCCTTCGTGAGGCTGACTGCCTGAGGGGTTGTTCTCGGAGAATGTGCGTGTCCGGTACTTGTCCTGCTCTCTCTCCAACTTTGTCTTGAGTTTGCGGCCTTGGCAGAGCTTTGTGAAAATGGTCTTGGGTGGAGATCCTCCAGAGAGAAAGGAGAAGCAGTGAAGTGGAGTGAGAGTTAGGGAATTTCCTGAACCCGAAAAAAGCCCTTTTCAAGTAAAATCCAGTCTATTTATAGATTTTTAAGAGGGGTGGTCCGGTAATTTCACCTAACTATTTTCGTACTGGCCAATATGATCGCTCAGAATGAAGAAAGCGGATCGCCATTTTTTGGAAAATGGGGATCCCACCCCTGGGCTAAAGAAAGCCCGCTCACCAAGAATGGCGGCCCGGCAACGACGGCGGGGGAGGCGGCCGCCATTCCCATGCCCGACGGGCGGCCGGAGGGCCGGCCCCGGCGAGGCCGCCCAGATACGGGCAGCCTCAAACGGCCCGACGACGATGGTGGGGGCGGCCGCCGCCATTCCCATTCTCAGTGGGCGGCCGATGGGCCGTCCCCGACTAGGCTGCCAGGATTCGGCGGCCCTAGCCGGCCCTTCCGGGGGATGCCCGCGGCGAGGCCACCCGGATCTACGCGGCCTTGATCGGCCCTTGCGGGGGCCGGCCATGCCGAGGCTGCACGGGATCGAGCGGCCTTGGTCAGGCCTTGCGAGGGTCGGCCACGATGAGGCCGCCCCGACTCGAGCGGCCCCGGCCGGCCCTCGCGAGGGCCGGCCATACCGAGGCCACTTGGGATCGGGCGGCCTTGGCCCTTGCGGGGACCGGCCATGGCGATGCCGCCCGGCTCCGGGCGACCAAAGAAAGGGAGAAGGAGAAGACGGTGGCCGTGTCGGGTAGGGCCGACCGGCGCTGTCAGTCGACGTCAGGTGCACCATGTTTGGGATCCGGCGTGCGGTGGTTACTGCGAGGATCGGGTGCACGGATCGCGCGAGCGACGTTTACGCGTGTAACTTCCCATGACTTTAGTGGGGGAGAGGGAAAATCGGCTATGTGAAGCCCGATTTTCCTATAAATTGGAGTTAACCTCAACATCCCCCCCCCTAAAAGTCCTCAGAGTCCGGAGTAAGAGCGAGCGGAGTTCGTAGGCTTTTATCCTTGTGCTGATCTGTATCTCAATGGTGGGGACAACGGGAGATGGGCACGATGGCGCTGTCGAGACCGGGAAGGTATGGCGAGTGAGAGAAATGCGTTAAGAACCCTGGCAAGTGCGAGGCTTCAACGCGCGAGGAGGGGACTGACTGGAGCGGGGAGCGTTCGCGGGGTGCCCCCCGAACGCAGTGCGCGCATGGGGTGTACTGTGCGCAATGCGTGCACACACGGGGTGCGCCCTGCGTGCAATTCATATGCGCGCGGGGTGTGCCCCCGCGTAATGCGCACTCCCCCGCGCGTAGTGCGTGTGCGCGTGCGTGGGGGTGCTTCAGTGTGTTGTGCTTGCTTTCATGAGCGACGATCCGAGGTGGAACCGGGGCATTGAAAACGACGTAGGTGGTTGTCCTCGGTGGTGGAGGGTGGAATCAGACCGAAAATGGATGGATCCGGCCTCGTAGGGATAGATCCGGACAAGGGAGGGATGGATCAGATGTTTGGTAGTGGATTTGGGATAAGGGAGGAAGGGAGGGTGAGGGGAAATGGTGGATCGGGGTTACAAACATCGAAATTTGACTAATATGGATGTAGGGGCTGATTGGATGTGGTTCCACGAAGAGGGAGGATGTGAGGGTGCGGTTTTGGGCTGTGGACAGCAATAGGAGGCTGATTTGGGGGTTGTAAGGGGTCGCGGGAGGGCTTCAGAGGGGAAAGAAGGAGCCTATGGTTAGGGGTACTATTGGGTATTATTTCCACAATAAGCCTGATTTGAAGAAATCCCCCTTGAACTAAGATGAATTGAGTTTGTATTTGATAATTGTTTTTGAGTTATGTACTTGCAGGATTTAATTGTCAAGTACATAACTGTTAGTTTTGTCTTTGTTTGACCGGGTCAAACAAATTTTTATATTTATGTTGGAGTATGGCGGAGGAGAGAGAAGTTTTTTTGTTTTGTGCATTTATTGTGGAGTTATGTTAAGAGCCAAGTGGCGGCTCACTATTTGTTGGCCAAACCTATATATAGGCCTGCTGTATATTTTTTATGAATAAAGAATTAAGGCAGTGTCTTTTGTTCTCGGGCAGAGAAAAGAGAGAGAGAGAAAGAGAGTGAGGCGAGAGAGTTAGAGAGAGAGATTGTCAGCGAGAGAGAAATTAGAGAGTGAGGCGAGAGAGTTAGAGAGAGAGATTGTCAGCGAGAGAGAGATTAGAGAGTGAGGCGAGAGAGTTAGAGAGAGAGATTGTCAGAGAGAGAGAGCTTTTGTTTTTTTACTGTGAACAAGAATAGAGAGTGTGTTGCGAGAGAGACAGAGATATTTTCCCGCAGGAAATATCTAGCCT
The DNA here is from genome assembly GCA_039513925.1 of Platanthera zijinensis. Classification (NCBI taxonomy): domain Eukaryota; kingdom Viridiplantae; phylum Streptophyta; class Magnoliopsida; order Asparagales; family Orchidaceae; genus Platanthera; species Platanthera zijinensis. Next base: position 171,601,050 of record CM077095.1, read on the forward strand.
CTCGCCATTATAGTTCTCGCCGGAGCAAGAGGAGTTCTCGCCGGAGCCTCGCACTTCAACTCGCCGTCAACCTCGCAGCAGCCGAGAGCTTCGACGTAGAGGCAGCGGTGGTCCAGGATGTTATCGCGGAGCAGCTCGAGGAGCTCTCGCTGAGTTGATCTCGCCGGAGTAGACTCTCGCAAGGAGTAAGCTCTCGTCGGGCTTTGAGCTGATCATCTCGCAGTGGTGGTGTGAAGCTCACCGGAAGCGTCTCGCAAGAAGCTCTCGCCATCAACAGTGTTTTTGAGTGGGCGCTATCGTTTCCAACAACTTGTATCAGAGGGAGGTTGTGACCCTTGAAGTAGTTCGGAAGGTTTGAAGTGAGAAGAGATGGAGACAGGAGGAGTGATGCCGGGGCAAGTCCCCAAGTTGACGAAGACCAACTATGGCAATTGGAGTATCCAGATGAAGGTGTTGCTCGCCTCGAAGGAGCTATGGGAAGTAGTCGAGGACGGCTATGAAGAGCCTGATGCTGAAGCAGAGGCGACATTGACCAACGCACAGAGGACGACGTTGAGGGAAGCGAGAAAGAAGGATAAGAAGGCATTGTTTACCTTATACCAAGGAGTGGATGAAGCCACTTTTGAGAAGATCTCGGAGGCAGTGAGCTCAAAAGAAGCATGGGAGGTGTTGCAACGCTCCATGCAAGGAGTGGACAAGGCGAAGAAAGTGAAGCTGCAGTCTCTTCAGGGTGAATATGAAATGTTGAGGATGCAGGCCACGGAGAAGGTCAGAGACTTTGTGACCCGTCTGCGGACGCTCACAAACGAGATGAAGAGAAACGAAGAAGCGATAGATGATGTGAGTCTCATGGAGAAGCTCCGAGGGCCATGTCAAGGAAGTTCCGACATGTGGTGGTGGCAATCGAGGAGTCGAAGGACCTCACCCAGATGACCGTAGATGAGCTTGTAGGCTCATTGCAAGCTCATGAGTACAGAATGCAGCAAGATGATGACGAAGCGAGTGGCTTGGGAAAAGCACTCCAAACCCAGTTGAACTTTGGGGAAAGCTTAGGAAGAGGAAGCGGCCAGCGTGGCCGAGGTCACCAAGGCAGAGGCCGAGGTAGAATAGGAGGTAGAGATCAAGGAAGGAACCAAGGTTTCCAAAGAGAGGCGGAGCGACCTCAAGTAGGTTGGCAAGAAGGAAGAGGAAGAGGAAGAGGCCAAGGAAGAGGCCGAGGAGGAAGACCCCAAGTTCAGTGTTACAACTGCAACAAGTTTGGGCACATGAGCTATGACTGTTGGGCTCCGAGGAAGACAGAAGAAGCAAACCACTACGTGGAGGCTAGGAACAATGGGAACAACGCTGGGGGTGGAGACCCAATGATGTTCTTAACCTACCGAGGTGTGGAAGAAGGAAGGAATGAAGTGTGGTACCTGGACACAGGTGCGAGCAACCACATGTGTGGAGATAAGGAGATGTTCTCTAATCTTGAACCTAGTGGGGGTGAAGTTAGCTTCGGGGATGCTTCGAAGATTTCTTTGGAAGGAAAGGGCCTGGTGGTAGTGAAACTGAACGGGGAGAGAGTACACTTGAATGATGTGTACTATGTGCCAGGGTTGAAGACCAACATCTTAAGCATTGGGTAGTTAGTGGAGAGAGGCTACTACGTGCAGATGAAGGATGGGTCTCTGGCAATGAAGAATGATCAAGGGAAGGAGGTAGTGAAGGTGAAGATGACGGCAAACTGTCTCTTCACGCTGAAGATGGATGCTCAAGAGACGGCTTGTCTCGCGAGAATAAAAGAAGAGGAGGAAGCATGGCTATGGCATCATAGGATGGGCCATTTGGGCTTCACAGGGTTGAAGCTGCTATCCCATTCCAAGATGGTGGCGGATCTGCCTATGATCTCCCCTCCGCAGAAGGTGTGTGAGGCGTGCACGAAGGGGAAGCTCAAGAGGTAGACATTCGGAGGAGGAAAGTCCTGGAGAGCAAGGCGGCAACTTGAACTGGTTCACTCGGACATTGCGGGTCCATTTGAGACCACCTCAATAGGCGGAAGCAAGTACTACATCACCTTCACGGATGACTATAGTCGGAAGTGTTGGGTGTATTTTCTGAAAGAGAAGTCTGAGGCCCTTGACAAGTTCAGGAAGTTCAAAGCAATGGCCGAGAAGGAGAGTGGGCAACCATTGAAGGTGTTAAGGACAGATCGAGGTGGGGAGTACACCTCGAGGCTGTTCGATAGTTTCTGCAAGGAGAATGAGATATCACACCAGCTGACGGCGGCGTACTCACCGCAGCAGAACGGAGTGGCAGAGAGGAAGAACCTCACCATCATGAACATGGCAAGGAGCATGGTGAAGGAGAAGGGGCTACCGAAGATGTTCTGGGCGGAAGGAGTGCAATGTGCGGTGTATCTACTGAACAGATGCCCCACAAAGAGTGTGAAGTTCATGACGCCATTTGAAGCATGGAGTGGCTGGAAGCCGAGTGTGAAGCACCTAAGGGTCTTCAGGTGTGTAGCTCATGCTCACATCCCGGACCAGAGGAGGAAGAAGCTCGATGACAGGAGCGAGAAGTGCATCTTCGTGGGCTATGCTCCGGAGAGCAAGGCGTACAAGTTTTACAACCCGGTGACTGGGAAGGCCATAGTCTCGAGAGATGTGGTGTTTGAAGAAGACATTTGCTGGAGCTGGGATGAGGAGACAAGGAACATGAAGGGGATGTTCTTTGAAGATGAGGAAGAAAATGGTCATGAAGCGGAAGCTGAGGTTGGTGGAGCTGAGCCACCATCACCACCGAGTGGGAGTTCAGGGGGAGCTTCTACCCCCTACTCAAGTGAAGCAAGTACAAACGGAGGAAGTCCTAGTGGAGCGAGCACTAGCCGGGGCAGCTCTGACCGTCCTCAACCTAGGATGAGGAGGTTGGAGGAGATTTACGAGGAGACGGCACCGACACTTAACAATTTCTCTTTATATTGTTTATTGGCAGATTGCGAGCCGCACTCCTACGACGAAGCTGCCCAGGAGAAATCTTGGAGGACGGCGATGGATGCCGAGATAGCCTCCATAAAGAAGAATGACACTTGGAGGCTTGTTGATCCACCCGTAGGCCACAAACCCCTCAGGGTGAAGTGGGTCTATAAAGTAAAGAAGAACAAGGATGGAACTGTGGAGAAGCACAAGGCTAGACTCGTGGTAAAGGGCTACAGGCAAGTTCAAGGAGTGGACTACGACGAGGTCTATGCCCCAGTGGCGAGGATTGACACCATCAGGTTGATCATCGCACTGGCAGCTCATTATGGGTGGACAATCATGCAAATGGATGCGGTGGCGGCGTACTTGAATGGCTACCTGGAGGAGGATGTGTACATCGAACAGCCTCCGGGGTATGGTGTGAAGGGCCAGGAGAAGAAGGTGTGCAAGTTGAGAAAAGCTCTGTACGGGCTGAAGCAAGGGGCAAAAGCTTAGAATGGGAGGATAGATACATTCCCCCAAAAGCATGGCTACGTGAAGTGCCCATATGAGTATGCTCTCTACATGAAGGTGGAGAAGAACGGGGATATCATGATCCTATGCCTATACGTGGATGACATGATATTCACCGGGAGCAACCCTACGATGTTCGAAGAGTTCAAGAGGCTGATGAAGAAGGAGTTCGAGATGACGGACTTGGGAGAGCTAAGCTACTTCTTGGGATTTGAGGTGCAGCAGAGAGAAGATGGGATCTTCATCTCCCAGAAGAAGTACGCAGAAGAGATTCTGAAGAAGTTCAGGATGGAGAATAGTAAACCTATCTCCACTCCTGCGGACCCTGGAACAAAGCTGAGGAAGGATTATGAAGAGGAAGGAGTTGACCCAACTATGTTCAAGAGCCTGGTTGGAAGTCTAAGGTACTTGACTTTCACTAGGCCGGACATCATGTATGCGGTCGGGGTAGTAAGCAGGCACATGGAGGAACCTAAGCAGGACCACTTTACAGCAGCGAAGAGGATCCTGAGGTATGTGAACGGGACTCGGGACCATGGCTTGAAGTACTCATCTGGAGGAGAGTTGAAGCTAGTCGGCTACTCGGATAGCGACTATGGAGGAGATGTGAACGACCGGAAGAGCACTTCCGGGTATGCGTTCAACATGGGAACCGCGGCGTTCTCATGGAGTTCTAAGAAGCAGGCTACTATAGCCTTATCATCATGTGAGGCAGAGTACATTGCAGCTGCGGCATGTGCTTGCTAAGCTATCTGGCTGAGAAATCTTCTGGAAGAGTTACATCATGAGCAGGATGGCCCAACGACATTGTTAGTGGATAACATGTCCGTCATCCAGCTCGCGAAGAATCCTGTGCTGCATGGGCGCAACAAGCATATTGAGACGAGGTACCATTTCCTTCGCGAGCAGGTGGAGCAGAAGACGGCGGAAGTTGTGTATTGCCCTACCGGTTAGCAGGTCGCGGACATATTCACCAAGGCGTTGAAGGTGGAGACATTCGAGAGGCTCAAAGGCAAACTCGGCATGTGCTGCCAAGTTTGAGGGGGAGTTTGTTAGTTTTGTCTTACTTTGACCGGGTCAAACAAATTTTTATATTTATGTTGGAGTATTGCGGAGGAGAGAGAAGTTTTTTTGTTTTGTGCATTTATTGTGGAGTTATGTTAAGAGCCAAGTGGCGGCTCCCTATTTGTTGGCCAAACCTATATATAGGCCAGCTGTATATTTTTATGAATGAAGAATTAAGGCTAGTGTCTTTTGTTCTCGGGCAGAGAAAAGAGAGAGAGAGAAAGAGAGTGAGGCGAGAGAGTTAGAGAGAGAGATTGTCAGCGAGAGAGAAATTAGAGAGTGAGGCGAGAGAGTTAGAGAGAGAGATTGCCAGCGAGAGAGAGATTAGAGAGTGAGGCGAGAGAGTTAGAGAGAGAGATTGTCAGAGAGAGAGAGCTTTTGTTTTTTTTCCTGTGAACAAGAATAGAGAGAGTGTTGCGAGAGAGACAGAGATATTTTCCCACAGGAAATATCTAGCCTCTCGCCATTATAGTTCTCGCCGGAGCAAGAGGCGTTCTCGCCGGAGCCTCGCACTTCAACTCGCTGTCAACCTCGCAGCAGCCGAGAGCTTCGACGTAGAGGCGGCGGTGGTCCAGGAAGTTATCGCGGAGCAGCTCGAGGAGCTCTCGCTGAGTTGATCTCGCCGGAGTAGACTCTCGCAAGGAGTAAGCTCTCGCCGGGCTTTGAGCTGATCATCTCGCAGTGGTGGTGTGAAGCTCACCGGAAGCGTCTCTCAAGAAGCTCTCGCCATCAACAGTGTTTTTGAGTGGGCGCTATCGTTTCCAACAATAACAATGTCAAGTTACAATGGGTCATCAAACACAAGACTATGCAATGTAATCCTCCATTGTGTAGGACATAGTGTTGACTCGTGTGTAATCTCTCTATTGGGGTGTACTTCATTTTCAAGTGCACAAGAATTAATGAAAAGAAGGTTGCTGAGTTCAGGAAGAATCATAAATTTTCCTAGGTAAAATTCTTCGAGTATACACGTGAAGTCTCATGTCATTTGTCAAAATATCATGCGAACACTCGTGAAATTCGTCGAGTTTTCTCGGGAAATTTCACATGATTTCTTAAAACTTTTCAAGAACGGCTAAGTAAAATTCATCGAGTATATACGTGAAGTCTCGTTTCATTCATCGAGACATCACGTGAACATTCATGGAATTCGTCGAATGTTCTCGAGTGGTCCAGTGACAGTTAACAGAAAAATTTCTTCTGGTCCAAATTTCGGCTAAGTATAATTCGTCGAATGATCTCGTGGAATTCGTCGAGTGTCTAAGTGATTTGTCGAGTGGTCTAGGTATGACACGAGTCATCTCGACGAATGGACTTAATGATTTTTCTGATTCCATTTTTCCGACAGGTTCTGTTTCAAATGACGGTCATGTACAGTGCATGCGGAAGCTCATTTTAGAAGGTTATTTCTAGCCGTTGGAGATGGATCCTATATATTCCAAGGATTTCATTTTAGTCAATACGAATTACAAGAATCGAAAATTACTCTTGACCTAATTTTCAAAATCATGAATGGTCGAACTTCTCTTTTGATCTACTGTTCTCGGAAACGCAACTCGACGACTTCGAAGTTCACGATCAACAACCCGACGACTGCTATCAGATTCTAAAGAGGTTCTTTTCAATTTAGTCGGATTCCAAGGTTTTCAGATCAAGGTTTTCAAGTTCTTCAAGTCTTCTCCTTCAACCTTATTTCAAGATCTAATCTCCAACAAGGAAGAAGATTGAATCCATTCAGATTTGAAGAAGAAGATTGTTCTCAATCTAGAAACTTGTAAAAATTATTTTTATTATTGTAGGAAGTTTCTACTTCTAAGTTTGTAGATCCTTGTTTATTGGATTGAGTTGCAGGGGAGGTTGTTCTCTGAGTTGTAGGAGCGTTGTCTTCGAGTTATAGGAGTTGAGGCTATGAGATGTAAGATTGTGATAATCTGAGTTTTGGTGAAGTAGCCGTGTCTAGCCCGAAGTGCTAGATAGGCGAGGCGGGACAATTGACGTACCCATCTTGGGGAACAACTATAAATTCTTGTGTCTGTGTTGTGCTTCTGTGTGCTTGTTTATCATTATTTTTATTCCACAAAAAGACGCAGAACTCACATATTAACCCCCTATGTGATTTAGGTAGACAACTAGATACTTTCAGGTACCTTGGGGAGAGAGATGTAAGCTTAGGAGTCGTCACCTAGAGTTCCACGAAGTCGGCACCGTGGGATGATCATAGAAATCCAGGAATAACTTTCTCCAAATTCTGTAAATGCTCTAATCAGCTCACTAACATCCTATTTATAATAACATAAAGGTTAGGGCATCTCACCTTCAACGACTATGATTGGTGAGAGGTGAGGTCACTCAAATACAATGATAATAGACCAAAGATACTAAAGTAATATATCAAATTGATTTGCAATGCGAATCCGAACGCATTTGAGGAGTCTGATCGTCGATCCGGGCACGTCATATATGGAAAGTCGTCAATTGGTCCCGAACGAGCCAAAAACTCGTCCTCCACTGCAGTTCATCGTCCAAACTCCGCATCAGGGACTAATCACAGAAGGAGGAGGCCGCTAACTCCACATCAATCTGAGTTATTTGTGCTCCAAATACCAACAAACATCTAGTTACATTCAACCAAATAATTAATTTGGCAAATTGTATGGCTTCGTATTCTAATTCCAAGGAACCAAATGAGCGCCAATCATCGGGAGGGAGCCCCATTTCTCGGTGGATCAACTGATAACGCTCTCCCAAAGAGAACCTATATAATTTTGAATCTTCATCATTATATATGTTCAGTTCAAAATAAAATAAAATAAAAACGTTTGAGAATGCTGTGGATTTATTAATCAAAGTTTTAAAGGCTATCCACCATTTCTTGCCTCGGCTAGAGTCATGATATTTCACTTCTATATAATGCAACAAACCTATCTCGTTTCTTTTATTTTTAATATTACATCCTATATGCAATGGTATCATTTAAAAGAAAAAAAGAAAAACAAAACAACGGCTAGCTACCAGCTTCAATAGTTTTCCTTAACCCAACATTGCAGGGGAGCATTGGCGCAAAACTTATATGCAACGAGTATAAAATTAACATCAGCAACCTTTGCATCGGCCATATCAAACCTCATACCAGCCATTACTTTTATCATGGCTGTCATATTCAGGTAATACATATATATATATATAAACTTTTTCCACAAACAAACATGTCAAAAGCATTTTTAAATAATAAATCAAAATCTCTCTTTTTGTTGCGTCTGTGTTCAAGATTAGAGAATTTAGGAATCAGGAGTTTGTCCGGGAAAGCAAAGATACTGGGAACTCTTGTGGGAGTTGCTGGAGCAATGATCCTCACTTTCGTCAAAGGAATGGAGCTTAACTTCTCAACAAGCGTCAACCTTCTCAAACCGCACAGCCTTGGCGGGCATGATCAGACAACATTGCGCCAAGAGTCCGGTGATCGTGTCATGGGCTCGATTCTGGCTGTAGCCAGTTGTTTCTCTTATTCAATCTGGTTGATAATTCAGGTGCAGATCTTATTTGACGGTGCCTTCTTTATCACAATGGCTAGCTACGTTGTTCTCGATCACTATGTATGTATGTTTGTACTGAGTTTTTTTTTCATTCTAGGCTAAAATGTGCAAGGTATATCCATGTCATTACTCAAGCACGGCACTCATGTGCCTAATGGGTTCGATTCAAGCAGTAATATTCGCTCTTTGCATGGAGAGGAATAGGGAGCAATGGCACATGGGGCTTGGCATTCGACTCTACTCAGTTGCCTACTCAGTATGCTCTGATCTTTTGAAATGTTGTTTATCACCTCTATTTAACTTGAAAATAGTTTGGTCTAGCTATATCATGTATAGTTAGAGGAATTATCGCCAATGGACAAAATCACTAGTTTTACTTCAATTTTTTATGGGGTTTAAGCAATCCTTCAAGAAAAGAAACACACACAGATATATATATATATATGGTGTGTTCCCTTGAAATCCATTCTCCCAAATCAAGATATCAAGTTTTTTTTTTTGGAATCCAAATTTAGTCTTTTTTAAAAAAAACTTTAAACATTCGTAGTTGTGCAAGAGAGAATGGTGTGTTCCCTTGACTGTTCGTGAATGGATGATTAATAGAGAGAACAAATTGGAACTTCACGTAGCTCTCTAAAGTGAATTTGGAAGAGAGTGGAGTGTTTCCAAATTCATCCTTAACCTCTCATGCACACCCTTACAAGAGAATGGAGCGTTTCCTTAACCTCCCGCCCCCAATACAGAGTAACGATTACATTAATAATCCAAAGAGAAAGGAAGTTTCTTCGGCCCTCAATATTAGAATCTTCGAGAATAAGTTGGGTTTTTTGGAGTAAAATGCACATTTTTGAGTAGAACGTGAGTTTTTTCTGGCAATGATGCGAACACGGAAATCGAATTTGCTGAGCTTCAAGATCCAAATTCAAAATTGTTCATTTTTAAGCATTATTGGTGTATATGCTTTAGCTGAAGTTTTGGATTGTTGGATAATCGTAAATTAAATGGATCAAAAGGTTGATGATGTATGCTTTGATTGCTTGGGAATGAGATTGTCATTTATAAGCGTGAAGGCACTTCCAAATTGATTGATTAAATGCATGGATATAAGAATGATGAAAATGCAGTAATTAATAAATAGTAGCAGCAGTATAATGTATGTATGTATGTATGCATGTGATTGACAGGGTGTGGTTGGGTCTGGCTTGATAGTATCTGTGGTGGCCTGGTGCATAAGAAAGAAGGGCCCGCTGTATGCCTCGGTGTTTAATCCTCTCTTGCTTGTGATTGTCTCCATTTTTGGATCTCTATTTTTAAATGAAAAGTTACATCTTGGAAGGTATGTACAATTCACCAATCTTTTTTACCACTATTATTACAAAATCAAAAGTGTGGGTTTTTTTTTTTTAAAAAAAACTATATATTGCAGTGTTATTGGAGCTGTTCTAATTGTGATTGGATTATACCTGGTGTTGTGGGGCAAAGGGAAAGAAGGTGCAGCAGCAACAGTTGGAAATTTTCCTGCAGATTTGGTGGTGGTCGTGGAGGAGCCCGGAGGAACCCAGCGGCAGAAGACGGCTGATTCTGGTTAAGGAGGAAGCCTGTTTTTGGTTCATGAGATGCTTTTGTCGGGTCTTTTTTTGTTGTTGCATATAATACATGTCTCAGAAAGAGTATATTGGAACATTAATTAATTAGGAACACTCTTAAATTCAATATTTGTATAGAACACGCTCAAGTTTACCAAGGAAAATTCTATAATGATTGAAAGAATATACGCAGTTTAACCAAACACACTGGTGGCATGGATTATTTTTGAAAGTGTGGAGCTCATCAGAAATTATACTTTTTGTTCCGGGTCGCCCGGTCTTTTCCCGGTCTGGAGAAATCGGACCGCCTTTGTTGAAAATGTTGAAGTGGGAGTGGGCAGTCTGAGGAGGGCAGGCCGCAGAAGCCACGCGGGTAGCGCGGATAGACCTTGTCGACTAGCCGGCTCTTCGGCTACTTATCTTCTTGCGGTCTGACCAAGCAGTTGTTCCCGGAGGACTGTCCACTGCAGTTAAGTTTGACTAACAACGGACAGCGCGGTCTGGTTTGAGAGATTGCGGAGATCCCCAAGACCGTGGTAGCTTTGTCGTTGTTGCGGTTATGTTGCAATTTCACAGTTGTTCCTGGCTGGTTGAAGTCCAGGCGGTTTGATGCGGCTAACCACATAATTGTGCAGACTGACGGTTCTAATCGCGTGAGGGGTTTGGTACTTAACCACGCGGTCTGGTGTGGCAGTCCGTATGTGGGCGGACTGGTGCTACTAGCTGCCATGTCACCGGCAGTTATCCTATCCCCTGGGCGGTAACGATATCCGTCTGCCCGGCTATAAATAGGGTGCTGGCCTCGTCATAACTAACTGTAACCGTAAGAACTGAAGCTCAGGTTAAACTCTGCGGTTAAGGATTTTGTATCCGCGCGACAATGAGTAGTAACCGTTTATCGTCGTGCTTTGTAGATTGTACGGCTAGTACTTGGCTCTAACGGACAGGTCAGAGGAGGCAGTGCGGATAGCTGGCACCAATCAGCGGCGGTTAGCAGCAGGTCGCGGTTAGGCGACTAGGCAGACTTCCTTGGTAGTTTAACAAACTTGGTCTTTTTCAGTTCGTCATTGGCGGACTGAGTAGCAGTTCTATTCTAGTTCAACTGTTCACGGAGGACTTCTGCGGTCGAGCAACCTCACGTTCAGGCAGCCAAGAAGTGCAGACAAGATTATCTTATTCTGCATTCAATAAGCAAACAGTTCGCGCGACTAAGCTGCGGTCTGGCAGTTCAGAGTTGGCAGCTTGAGTTATGCAGCAACTTGGCGGCCCTGGAAGATAGCCTTGGCGGATAGGCGATTTTGGTCGTTACTGAGTTCAGTCCGCCAGTTTACTCTTGTCTATATTTTGTTGTTTTCATCGGGTGCATTGTGAAATCATGTCTCGCAATGTATGTCTCGCACTGTGAAGAAGCTTATTAATTCCTTTGTGGCTCTTGCTCTTCTACTGCTTTTGATTTCTTTGGCTTTGTTTGGTTGAGTGTTCCTACGACCTTTCCCACTTCACAAAATTTTTCATAGTATCAGAGGGACAGAGGTTTGAGCAGCGATCAACCATTAAGGTTTGCTTAACACCTTTGAAAGTCTCAAGTGAACCAGGATTATAGCAATGGAAGGAGGATATGCAGGAGGTCTTTGAATTATGCTCTAAACGCAGACTAACTTTAAGAAGTGTAAGTCTTGAATGAATTGTTATCTTCTTGGCGAGAACCTCTGAGAGGTCTTTGGTGGAGAAGAGAGATAAGAGGTTATTGCTGCTGAAGGCAATGATCAAGAGGTGAGGTCTTGGCTGAGTTCACTCTGAAGCGGGCAATAACACCTGAGTTATTCAACCACATCATTGGATGTAGGTCGGCTGCTAAAATTTGGACGGCCCTCGATGGCCTGTTCAACAAGAAGAACTTAGCTCGGCAAATGTTCTTGGAGAATGAGTTTGCAAAAGCAACTCAGGGAGATCTGTCCATTTCATCTTTCTTCTTAAAGATGAATAATCTATGCACTGAAATTTCTGCATTTAACCCGGAAGAGCCTATCTCAGAGGCAAAGCTAAAGAGACACATTATATGCGGCTTGTGGCAAGAATATGTTGTCTTTGTTACTTTTGTGCAGGGTTGGGCCAATCAACCAGCTTCTTGGGGGCTGAAGAATCTGCTTGCTTCGTAGGAGAGCTTAGCAAGAAAAATGGCTGAAGTTTCTATTATAGGGAGAGATAGTGAGGCAACATCGGTTCATGTCATGGCCTCCATCAATTATCAAGAGGATTGGACCATGGACTCGGGGTGTGGACATCACCTCACAGGAGACGAGTCAAAGTTCTCTTCTTTGTAAGCATACACAGGTAATGATTTTATCATTACTGTTGATGATATTGTTACATGCAATAGAAAAAGGATGGACGGTTTCATTAGGCTGTGATAAGGGGTCACTCACCTTGCGGAGTGTTTATCACATGTCAGGAATGAAAAACTATTCTCGGTAACCAATGTCGTGGACGCAGGCTATCACGTTCTATTCGGTCCGGTAGAAGTGAAATTTCTCTGAAACATATTAGCAATGAAAGCTGACGTGACTCATGTTGGGAGGAGAGTGAAAGATTTGTTTGTTTTATCAACAAGTTCTTATATTGATAAGAAAAGGACCAACGATAGCGCGATTATCTGGTATGAAATGCTGGGACATGTCAGGATAGACAAGCTGAAGGCTATGGCGGCAAGAGGTCTGGTGAAAGACCTGCCTAGTCTTTCATCACTTGGCGATGATCATATTTGTGTTGGGTGTCAGTATGGAAAGGCTCATCGCCTTTCATTTGACAAGTCTCTGTCCAAGTGCAAGGCACCGCTGGAATACATCCACGGTGACTTGATGAGACCACCATCACCCCCAGTCTGGGAAGTAGCCGATATATGCTGATTTTGGTTGATGATTTCACTAGATATACTTGGGTATATTTCGTGAAGGAAAAGTCAAAGGCTTTTAAAAAGTTTGTGGAATTCAAGGAGCTTGTGGAAAGCCGGCTAAATCTGTAGATCAAGAAATTGAGAACAGAAAAATGAGGAAAGTTCACTTCAAATGAGTTCCTCAATTTCTATTGAAAGCATGGAATCCAGAGGGTGCTTTCTTATGCACATATTCCACAATAGAACGATATTACAGAGAGTAAGATCCGCCATATAGCGGAGACCTTCGAGAGTTGGCTTCACTCCAAAGGAATTCTCAGGCTTTTGGGCAGAGGGAATGGCCTGCGAAGCTTATGTGATCAATCAGATATTGTTGAGCCACAACAACATAAAGTCTCCGCATGAGCTTATGTTCAAGGAGAAGCCTAGCGTGACATATATTCGGGTGTTTGGATCCACCTGCTACGTGTATGTTCCGGATGCACTCAGGACAAAGCTGGATGTGAAGGAAATGAATCTTGTCTTCATTGGCTATGATGAGCGGAAGACAGACTAGAAGTGCATGGACCCTAAGAAAAAGAAATTTGTCGTCTCAAGGGATATGATATTTGACAAGTTGACTTCTTACTAGGGTAGTTTATCTGTAGAACTACATGATAGTATGGTGGATGACAGGCAAGAGGAAGTTACTGGTGATCTTCTGGTGGAGTTGTTTGTGTCTCTAGAAGCTCCGATTTCATCTAGCTCAGGGGTGAGTATTTCTGGTTCTGGAAGTAGAGGGAGAGATGTTCCTAGTGTGCTCAGAAGAAGAGTTTATGCAGAAGAAGCATCTAGTGTGGTGAATTAGGGTCAGGCCTTGCGAAAGGTCAAAGAAACCCATTATTCCACCAGCTCGGTATAGGGACGGGAACATGACGAGCTTTGTCTTATTTTTCTTTTCAGGTCCTCTGAACGAGAGGGAGTCATCGTGCTTTGTGAACGCCACTGGTTTTAAGAAGTGGGAAGATGTCATGGATGAGATGGTTGCCCTCAGAAAGAATGAGACCTAGGATCTTGTGCCCAAGGTCAATGGCTTGACTCCTGTAACCTTCAAGTGGGTTTATAAACTCAAGCAGAAGGCTGACGACAGTATCGAGTGGTACAAGGCTCGCCTTGTAGCTCGAGGGTTCTCACAGTAGTATGGGGAAGACTATGAGTAGACGTTTAGTCCGGTGGCCAAGATGACTTTAGTTCGGGTGGTTATTGCTTTGGCGGCTTGCCAAGGGTGAAAGATTTGACAACTCGATGTAAATAATGCTTTTCTTTACAGGGAGATTGACAATGACATCTTAATGGTTCAACCACCTGGTTATATTTCTAAAGAACATCCAGGAGACATCTGTAAGCTCAAGAAGAGCCTTTATGGCTTGAAGAAAGTGTATCGGGCATGGTGCAGAAAGATCGCAGAATACCTCCAGTTCTGCGTATGTTTTGCTTTGGATTCTGATTAAAACATGTTTGTTAAGCAGAGGGGAGCTCCAACTATTGGAACTGCTATATGTTGACGATATGATCGTCACCGGGAACTCGGAAGAGGAGGTAGCTAGGCACAGGGCAAAACTAGCTATCAGAGACGAGATGAAGGATCTTGAGGAGCTCCACCATTTTCTTAGTCTCGAGGTGGAGAGGAAGCAGAGAGGTGTGCTCGTTTCCCAAAAAGTATATGCAGAGCGGATCGTTAAGCGGTTCGTCATACGGAAGAGAAAGAGCAGCTCTACTCCACTGGAGGTCAGTCTTAAACTTTGACGTGATGAGGGATGGGTTCTTTGAGATCCCTTGGTATTCCGAGCTCTAGTTGGGAGTCTTATATACTTGATGATTATAAGGTCGGATATCACTTATGATGTGAGCCGAGTAAGTTGATATATGTAGGAGCCGCGGAAGCCTCATTTGGTAATGCCAAAGAGCATTCTGAAGTACGTGAAGTTCACCTCAAATAAGGGTCTCTTTTATGAGAGGGACACGAGCTTCAACCTACACGGTTAGACAGATGCTGATTATGGGGGAGATACCGATGATCGGAAGTCGATGTCTAGGTACGTCATCATGTGCGGATTGGTAGCTATCTCATGGTGCAGCAAGAAGCATGATTTAGTGTCTATCTCCACTATAGAATCGGAATACAAGGCTTCGGCCTTGGCAGCTCAGGAGACCATCTGGCTTCGAAGGTTAGTGAAGGACATCCATGAGGAGGCGCGACTTATGAGGTCCTACTCTATTACACTGTGACAATTAGAGTGCTCTCAAACCGGTTACAAATCCAGTTTGTTACGCGCGGACAAAGCACATTGAGATCATCATCACTTCGTTCGGGAAAAGTGCTGGATGGATCTTTGATTGTAGAGTATATGCAGAGCCATGACAACGTCGCAGACATCTTCACGAAGTCACTGTCAAAGGGACCATTGCTACGATTACGGTGACTGCTTGGGCTAGTTTCCATTTCCCACTTCAAGGGGGAGTGTTGAAAATGTTTAAGTGGGAGTGGGCGATCTGAGGAGGGCAGGCCGCGCAGACCGTAGAGACCACACAGATAGCGCGTGTTAATCCAGAAATCGGCAATCCCTCCCAAGGTAGCCAGCTCGCAAGTCGCGGTCTGCTCTAGGAGGGCCTGTCGGACTTTTCTCCCAAGGGTGGGCGGACTGACTTCTCAGTCCTCTCAGTCTGCGCGGCTAGGGCGGTCTCCCCAGCCAGACCGCCCAGGTCGCGCAGCTCCCTCTCGTGCTGCAGAGGTGGGAAGACTGACTTCTCAGTCCGCTCAATCCGCGCGGCTAGGGCGGTCTCCCCAGCTAGACCGCCTAGGTCGAGCAGTTCCCGCTCATCCTGTAGGTGTTGCGGACTGCTGCCTCAGTCCGCCCCTACAGGCCGCATGGTTTGTTAAGCTAATCGTGTGATAGATCATCCAGATGTACTCAACTTTGGTGGACTCCAACCACCAATCTGCACATTCACCTCACCTCAATAGCGGCGACCTGCCACCAGGCCACCCACCAGTCAGCAGCAGCTATCTCACCAATAGGCGCGACCTAAACTTTTCAGTCTGCCAGGTCGCTAGCCCTTATCGCCTAGCAATTGCAACAAGGGTCCGGCAGGAGGCGGCCTGCCCAACTCGTCTACCACAAGTTGGGCGAACTCGTTGCGCAGTCCGCCAGGGTTACTTCAGCTCGGCAGCTGATCGGGCACATCCAGTACGCCTTCATTGATGAACAACTCTAGTTCATCAACAGCAAGCGACCTGCTTCTATTCCGGCAGCAGAGGCGGGCTCGTCCCAGTCCGCCACTCAGCTTCCAGCGCCCGCTTCTTCCCAACAACGGGCGGATAGAACTTCAGCTCGCATACCCAGCACGAGCTCACTCAACAGAAAAGGCGGACTCGTCACAGTCCGCCACTCAGCTTCCAGTGCCCTCTTCTTCCCAGCAGCGGGCGGATAGATCTTCAGCTCGCATACTCGGCGCGAGCTCACTCAACAACAGAGGCGGACTCGTCCCAATCCTCCAGTAGCAGAACCGGCTCCAGAAGCAAGTCCCAGACAGCGCGGCCTGACGCGGACTTCGCGGACAACATTTTGGTACTCATACAACTTTCCGACTCACCGGGGGTGACGTTACCAAGGCCGTTACCTCCTCAGGACTATAAATAGGCCCCATACCTCTCATTCAGGAGTACATGAGGGGCGTCAAGGTCCAGGCATTAATTCTTGCGGACTCTACTTCTCAGTCCGCGCGACTTGCTCCCCTTCTCTCTGCTTGATCAAGCAGTCTGCCCGGCTTAGTCCGGTGAGCTGCCTGATCAGCAAACCGCACGGTCTGCCGACCTTGCTTGGTCTATCCACGCGGTCTCTGGCCTTCTTTTCTCCTTAGCCGCCAGCTTCCCCCCTTGTACCCTTTATTTGTTTTCTGCGTAAAGGTGCAACCTCAAGCTGTAATCTTCAATTATTATCAAAGGAAAGCCCGTCGCAAGAGTGGCATTCAGGCCACGGCGGGCGATGTCTGCTGTTGCCGCTGCTAGCGGCCCTCTCTTCTTTTTTTTTTCTCTATCTTCATGCGTGACTCAGAGTAACCAGCTGCTCGGCAGCCTCTTCTCCCTACTCCTCATCCCCCCGTGAGATTTGAACAACCCGTTAGCTGGTGGTGCTCGACTCCCTTTCGCATTTCGTTCATCAACAGTTTACACGTGACCTTCAGATCCTGAGTAGTTGATGAACAAGCAGTTGCAATGAAGACATGAGATTGAGCTCAGAATATACCTTAACTTCAAACAGCCATAACTTTTGATCCTGGTGTCCGATTTCAGAAATTCAATGCTTGTCAAAACCGACTACGATCTCCTACTATCGAAGGAGTTTACATCTCTCATCACAAGCTTCATAAGGTAAACGTGAATGGTCATCCTCATGTACTTGATGGACTAACATCTTTTGCAGGAGAAGAACAAGTTCCTTCTCCCTTCACACCTCATATTCGAAGGGAAGTTGTTCCATATGATTTCAAAGAACCTCGTCTCCCAGTCTACTCGGAGATAAGCGACCCGGTTTCTCACTTACAAACTTTTGAATCAATTGTTTCATTGAAAGCTCTATCAGATGAAATCAAATGCAAGCTCTTCATTATATCTTTTGGTGCTCAAGTGTTGGATTGGTTCTACCATCTACCACCTCTATCAATAACTTGCTTCAGCAATCTTCAAAGAGAATTCCTCTCAGGGTTTGGAACCTTTAGGAAGAGAAATAAAGACATAGGAGCTCTTTTTCTGATCAAGCAAGGAGATGACGAGTCCTATGTTCACTTCATCGACTGATTCCAAAAGGAAACTCTTGATGTCGTTAATGTCCATCAAGACTTTTACAAATATGCTTTCATAAGCAAACTTCGGCAAGGTCCTCTTAAATTCAAAGTCACCTCAAAAACGCCCGACACCTATGGGGCTCTTATTGATTGTGCAAATCGGTTCGTTGGAGCTGAAGCCATGAACACTGACTATATATCTCGTATAAATCAGATGGCTCAAGCGCCAGAGAAGATTTCATCTCATCAGTTGAATAGTGGATCTCTTCTCAATTATTCACCTCTTAAACGTAACAACAGCCTATTACTATGCAATCAGGATCCTAATCTCCCGGTGTTTCATCATGAAGTCTATTATGATTGTGGGAATTCATCCACACCTCAACACCTTCTACAGTCAACGCATTCAGAGTTAGGTATTGATAAATCTAATATATCAACTCACACTTCTGATAGTGAGCTCTATGCTTCTCGTCAATATAAGCAAGCTGAACCTAAAAAGAAGTATGCAAACTTGACTATTTCTATGGAAGAAGTTCTTCAAATTATTCACCAGGAGCCAGATTTCATTAGGCCTCCTCTCCTGCAACCTGGTCATCGGTATCGCAAAGATTTATTCTATTTATACCACTGTTGTGTGGGTCATGATACAGAGAAATGTCGAGCTCTTCATAAGCTCGTAGAGAAATTGGTGAAAGAAGGCAAGTTGCAGGAATATATTGCTTGAAAGCATCATTGTAAACTCCTCTCTTGCAACATCGAGTACTTAGTCTCAAGCTTATTAGTGGTAAAATTTGTGTTACCAAGGCATTTATTCCTTCTATTGTTGGCATGATTGGTTGATTTGGAAAAGAGAACTTCTTACAGCAATAAACCCACTTCGCGTGGTCACTTAAAAGTTCTTATCGGCAATAAACCCATTTTTCAAGTGGTCGCCCATTTTCCAAAGTGACAACCAAGTCTGCTTTTCAATTGTCTAAGGAAACTTGTGTCATTAAACCCACTCTACGTGGTAGCCCTATTTCCAATTTGGCATCAGATCCACTCCGCGTGGTGGCCTCTTCTATTTTTCAGAGCAATCAAACCCACTTCTTAGTGGTAGCTCGAAAGCTTCTTATGGCAGTAGATTCTACTCTGCATGGCTTCCTGTGATTTCTTACATATACTCCATCCGCTGATGATTGATTATACTTGTTCTTGGTATCTATTATTCAATCAAGGATTCCATTTCTGTTAACAAAGTTGTGTTATTATATTTTAACCAAAATGTTTTCATCTGGCTGGTCTAGATTTCATATTAGAGATATCATACTATAATTGCGCAAGACGATCATTATTGCGGTTTGATCTCTATTTGGTTAATAACAAAGTTTGTCGGATATCTCTTCTATCATATCTTATCAAATCAACAGTCAATAATCGCAAGTTCCATCCAGGTACTCGTGACTTAGTCTCCTTTCTTTCATATTTGCTTGCTTACTCTTATTTTGCATAGATTAGCAGATATTAGCAAGTCCTCTTCAGGTACTTGCAGCCTAATTTTCTTTCATATCTGCTTGCTCACTCTTTTTTTGCAGAGATTAGCAGATATTAGCAAATTCCGTCTAGGTACTTGCACCTTAGTCTTTCATATCATACCTGCTACTCACTCTTCCTTTTCAGAGAATAGCAGATATTAGCAAGTTCCCTTCAGGTACTTGCTGTTTACTTTCCTATCATACATGCTACCCACTCTTCTTTTGCAATGATTATCAGATATTAACAACTTTCGTCCAGGTACTTGTACCTTAGTTTTCTTTCTTATCTGCTTGCTCACTCTTCTTTTGTAGAGATTAGCAGATATTAGCAAGTCCTCTTCAGGTACTTGCAGCCTAATTTTTTTTCATATCTGCTTGCTCACCCTTCTTTTGCAGAGATTAATAGATATTAGCAAGTTCCGTCCAGGTACTTGCACCTTAGTTTTCTTTCATATCTGCTTGCTCACTCTTCTTTTGCAGAGATTAACAGATATTAGCAAGTCCTCTTCAGGTACTTGCAGCCTAATTTTCTTTCATATCTGCTTGCTCACTCTTCTTTTGCAGAGATTAGCAAATATTAGCAAGTTCCGTTCAGGTACTTGCACCTTAGTCTTTCATATCATACCTGCTACCCACTCTTATTTTGCAGAGAATAGCAGATATTAGCAAGTTCCCTTCAGAAAAAAGACAGGCATTATCAAACATTTTCTGAGGAGAGACATCAGGTTCCATCTCTCCTTACCCCTTCCTTTTCTCGAGGGAAGGATCACGATTTTCGTGGGTCTCCAACTTTTTCGAAGTTCTCTTCAGAACTTGAAAAAGTGTGGGGATTATGTTAACCCATAAATCAGCGATCCCTCCCAAGATAGCCAGCTCGCAAGTCGCGACCTATTCTAGGAGGGCCTGTCAGACTTTTCTCCCAAGGGTGGGCGGACTGACTTCTCAGTCCGCTCAGTCCACAAGGCTAGGGCGGTCTCCCCAGCCAGACCGCCCAAGTCAGGCAGCTCCCTCTCGTCCTGCAGAGGTGGGCGGACTGACTTCTTAGTTCGCTTAGTCCGCGCGCCTAGGGCGGTCTCCCCAGCCAGACCGCCCAGGTCGCGCAGTTCCCGCTCGTCCTGCAGGGGTTGCGGACTGCTACCTCAGTCCGCCCCTGCAGGCTGCGTGGTTTGTTCAGCTAACCGCGTGATAGATCATTTATGTGTACCCAATTTTGGCGGACTCCAATCACCAATCCGCACATTCACCTCACCTCAATAGCGATGACCTGCCACCAGGCACCCACCAGTCAACAACAACTATCTCGCCAATAGGCGCGACCTGGACTCTTCAGTCTGCCAGGTCGCCAGCCCTTATCGCCTAGCAATTGCAACAAGGGTCCAGTAGGAAGCTGCCTGCCCAACCTGTCTACCACAAGTTGGGCGGACTCGTTGCGCAGTCCGCCAGGGTTACTTCAGATCGACAGTCGATCGAGCACATCCAGTCCGCCTTCATTGATGAACAGCTCCAGTTCATCAATAGCAAGCAACTTGCTTCTATTCCGACAACAGAGGCGGGCTCGTACCAGTCCGCCACTCAGCTTCCAGCGCCCGCTTCTTCCCAACAGCGGGCGGATAGATCTTCAGCTCGCATACCCAGCACGAGCTCACTCAACAGAAAAGGCGGACTCGTCCCAGTCCGCCACTCAGCTTCCAGCGCCCGCTTCTTCCCAGCAGCGGGTAGATAGATCTTTAACTCGCATACTCGGCGTGAGCTCGCTCAGTAGCAGAGGCGGAATCGTCCCAGTCCACTAGTAGCAGAACCAGCTCCAGAAGCAAGTCCCAGACCGCGCGGCCTGTCGCGGACTCCGCGGACAGCATTTTGGTACCCGTACAACTTACCGACTCACCAGGGGTGACGTTACCAAGGCCGTTACCTCCTCAGGCCTATAAATAGGCCCCATACCTCTCATTTAGGAGGACATGAGGGGCGTCAAGTTCCAGGCATCAATTCTTGCGGACTCTGCTTCTCAGTCCGCGCGACCTGCTCCCCTTCTCTCTGCTTGATCAAACAGTCCACCCGACTTAGTCCGGCGAGTTGCCTGATCAGCAAACAGCGCGGTCTGCCGACCTTGCTTGGTTTATCCGCGCGGTCTCTGGCCTTCTCTTCTCCTTAGCCGCCAGCTTCCCCCCTTGCATCCTTTATCTATTTTCTGCATAAAGGTGCAACCTCAAGCTGTAATCTTCAATTATTATCAAAGGAAAGCCTGTCGCAAGAGTGACATTCAGGCCGTGGCGGGCGAAGTATGTTGTTGCCGATGCTAGCAGCCCTCTCTTCTTTTTTCTCTCTATCTTCATGCGTGACTCAGAGTAACCAGCTGCTTGGCAGCCTCTTCTCCCTACTCCTCATCCCCCCGTGAGATTCGAACAACCCATTAGCTGGTGGTGCTCGACTCCCTTTCGCATTTCATGCATCAACAGCGCGGATAGACCTTGGCGACTAGCTTGCTCTTTGGCTACTTCTCTTCTTGCGGTTTGACAAAGAAGTTTTTCCCGGAGGAATGTCCACTGTAGTTAATTTTTGACTAACAGCGGACAATGTGGTCTGGTTTGAGAGGCCGTAGAGATCGCCAAGACCGCGATAGTTTTGTTAGTGTTGCGGTTATGCTGCAGTTGCACAGTTGTTCCTAGCTCGTTGAAGTCCAGGCAGTCTGATGCGACTAACCACATAACTGTGCGGACTGATGGTTCTAACCGTGTGAGCAGTTTGGTACTTAACCATGTGGTCTGGTGTAGCAGGTAGTTTGCACAGCTATGGTGCGGTCTAGCAGTTCAGTGGTTTGGCAGCTTGAGCTGTGCAGCAACTTGGTGGTCTCGGCGGATAGGCAGTTTTGGCGAGTACTGAGTTCAGTATGCCTATTTACTCTTGTTTGTATTTTGTTGTTTCCATCGGGTGCATTGCGAAGTCATGTCTCGCAATGTCTGCCTCGCACTATAAAGAAGATTATTAATTTCATTGTGATTTCTAGTTTATTTGGCTTGGTTTAGTTGAGTGTTCCTGCGACCTTTCCCACTTGACAAAATTTTACAGCCTTAGCGCAAAATTGGACCGAGCGCGCAAACAGTCAAAATGAACCACAACAAATGACAAGAGGCATTTTATGTGGAAAACCCGAAAAGGGTGAAAAACCATATGGCAGGAACTATGCCGTGCCAAAATCCACTAGCTTCTTGGATTTTTACAAAGTTTGGTTTGATCTCGGAGGGCGACAGGTTGCTACTCCGTTACACGTACAGGAAATAAGGAAAATGGCTAAGTCCTCGGAGTCTCGATGGAAGCGCTCCGGCCCTAGAGTGTTGTTGAGCTCGCAGAACTTAGGTGGGAGCGTTCCGGCCGAGAAATACTTTAAGTCCTTGGAGCTTCTAGAGAGAGCGCTCTCGTTGATGCAAAGCCTTGATGGGATTGCTCTCGCAGAGGTGGTTGACGTGACTTGGGGTGTGTTGGATCCTGAGTGCAATGAGGTGAGTGGAGAATCGGCCTAATTCCACGATCTCCCCAGAAAATCTCAAAGTGTTCTCTTGCATCTGGAGTTGCGTGTCTTCAAATGAATGCATAAGGGCCTATTTATAGTTTTCTAAAGGGTCACGATGGTAATTGTGTCAAAGAGTGATTTGTGCTGGCGAATGAAATTGCTCCGTTTTGATCACCCGGATCACCCTCTTTGGCAAAATGACGAGAGTGCCCCCTTCCCTCCGGGCAGTTCGAGCGGCCCGGGCAAGGTGCCCGGAGGTGGCGGCTAGAGGTGGCCAGCGGCGAAGGTGGCGGTGGAGGCGGTCGGAGATGGCAAAGGCGGCCAATGGCGATGACTGCTGCCAGCACGTGCATGCACGCTATGTGACGCGTATGGCGCATGCTTGAGTGCACCGCACGCGCCCGCAAGGGGTGTGCATGTGTTGCATGCCCGCGAGGCGTGCGTTTTGCTTTTCCCTCTTCTCTGGTGTCTCTGGTACTTGGGAGTGCCACTTGGTCACGCGCGGCTCGTTCAGTCGGGTTGGCCTTCCCCATACGTCCTTGGTCTGAGCTTTTCCTACTTGATCCAAAAATTACAGGGGGAACCCCATCACTTTTCATGAATGTCCATTTTCCTTTATTATCACCTGAAGCCTTGCACCAGCTTTCCCGCACAAGGCATGTAAGTTTAAATGAGGGTCGGTCAAGAGCTAGCCGACTATTGTAATGACCTTCATCATCTTGAGCACTAGCTAAATGGGCCCCGAGGTGCCCACAATGCATGCACAATCAAAATTTAATGATAACATTGGGTGAATCATTCATGAATATTATAAGCTTGTATTCCACTTATTTCTGTCCACATGCATGCATGTTGATCATCCAAAATCATAATTAGTAAACAACACAAGCGCAATTTTGCTACAAACAATATATCACCAAGTACCCCTTGTAATTTGCTCCATGAGATTCAAATCAAGAACAATCATCCATGGAATAGCTTTCTTCTAGTTCGCTGCATTCTCAGTTCTCACAAGCCTTCAACAAACATGCAGTTTATTCTTACTAAGGCTTCATTTGGTTTAGCGGTAGCGGTTGTAAAAGAAGTTGTTGCAAAGGCAGGTTTGTAAAGGGAGCTGTTGGAAACTGGATGATGCAAACAGAGTTCTGTTTGGCTAGTCTGCGTTTGCAGAGCTGTTCAAAACTGAAAACTGCTTGGCAATACTGTGTTTGGAAATGGACATCCGTGGTTGAAAATTTTTTCTTATAAACCATTAAAAAAAAATTAAACGGGAACAAACAAATTCTTTTTTATTAACCTTCTACGTTGACCGTTACCGTAAAGTTCACTTCAAACATATATAGATATTCCAGATTACATGTAAACTTTTTAAAAATATGAAAAATGCGGTCAAGCTCGGTGCAATTGATCGGCAATTGAGTCACGCAATGCCACCATCTCATCCACCCCCACTCGAATCCCTATAACATGGTCTCCACCTGAGTTTTCATTACTCTGTCCTGTTCTTCTTTGAATGCCCGCCGGATATATGAAATGTTCGTCTTCATCACAAGCCCGAAAATGAGTGTTTGAGCGTGATGGGTGTCTGCGAATATAATTATTGAAACTCATCATTGCAATAACAATGTCTCTTTGCTTTGTCAAGCTGTATGGCGGCATATCCCTTAGTATCTTCCACTTCTTCCAAATTCCGAATGAACGCTCTATGACACTGCGCAAGGATGAGTGAGCTTGGTTGAAGATCTCTCGGCGCCCTTGTATCGGCCTGTTGCCCCTCCTAAAATCTGGTAAATGATACCGTGCACCTGAATATGGTTTTAAAAAACCACGTTGTAGTGGATATCCGGCATCTACTACGTAATATTTGCTTGCAAAATTAGATATTGCACATTTTGTGTGAATAATTGTAACCATAAACATAGTAATCTTAAAAATTTCTTATATCAAAGTTTCATGAGATATAAAAGGCTTACCAGGTGGCGGATATGGAAAATTATAATTGGGTACATAAGTGCACACTGAAATATACGGCTATCATGAGTAGAACCCTCCCAGCCTGCTAATACGAACGTGAAACACATGTTGAAATCACAAACCGCCATGACATTCTGCGTAGTTGTGCCATGCCGACCAATATAAGCAACTTGTTGTTCAGCAGGCACTCGAGCATCAACATGTGTTCCATCAATAGCTCCTATACAGTCTTTAAAGAATGGCATGTATCGAGCATCATTTAAGATTTGTGGGGGTATATCAATGAAAAGTTGATCTAATGGCTTAATGACATCAGCAGATAGTCTCTTCATTGCTTTGATACCCCTTGCGAAAAATCTACTGATAGTTTCTGTGGAGTGCTGAAATCGCTCACTAGCAAGCTGCATTGATACATTATGACTTAATATGTGCAAGGTAATTGCCAGTACTTCACGCGGTAGAGTTCTTCTAGATCCTTGTAACCCATATTGTTGTGTGAGGGTTGTTAGTAGATCATTAAAAATTACCTTTGACATTCTAAATGCGCTGAAAAACCTGTTAGGGTGCCCACAGAGAAGTTCAGCAATCCATCGAGCTCCTGTTTGGCTTGATGTCATGCAAGCTGTAGTAGAAGAACCACTTGGTTCGGTTAATTGATAATTCATTGCAACTAATGCGTGATGTTCACTAATCGCTCTATTACGATAAAACGAGCCAACCAATTGTTGTTGAATCTCCTCATCAGAACTGTCAATATTGTCCGAGGAGGACATTAGTTTCTGCAAATACATAAAACATTATTTATGATTACACAATAATAAATGTGCATTAAGATATTCAATGTGACAACATTGTAATAAAACAACTCCAGATGCAAAAACATAATAGTAATAAATGTCCACACTCATCAACAACATAAGTCTCACACCATAATAATAAATGTCCCAAAAAGCATAAACATTACTAAAAACAAGTACTATGACAAGATATAAAACATGTCCATCAACTAATCCGACTTTTTTTCAAAACAAGTCTGCAACCACTTCAGACGTCGATCCTGTAGAATGCTCATAAAGGTTTCGCGATTCTGTTTCTCTCTCAAAAACATGGTGCAGTAGTGGTAGAAGTCGTAGTTCAAATCATCCATAACCTCTGGAATAGTTTCGAGCTCTGCAATAGCCTCAGGAATGGTGTACAATGATGACGATATCTGGATGCGCGGCGGCTCCATCATACAATGCCCAATAATGCGTGAAGTTTCAGCAATCTCGTCTATAATCGAACTCCTCGCTTTCTTGCTGCTCATCTTGCTTTTTCCCTTCTTTGTCTGTTTCCCCCTCGCTTCAACAGAATTTGGGGACTCGTTAATGTTTTGCGTGCCATCTCCAGTAGGCAGGTCATGTTCATCAATAGATTCTAGTTCGAAATTTCTAGAATTTGGGGCCCAAGCAAGATTTCCAGCTGCTACGACCTGACCAAACATCATATGTAATTTTTCTTCTAACTCTGGAGTTATTCCAGAAAACTGAAACTTTCTAGCATTTGGAACAACCTGACATGAATAATAAATATGTATTAGGAAAACATTAATAGTAACAATAATGTGTAGTTAGAAATTAATCTTTGGAAATACATACTTTTAGGCGTTCTTTCCACCAATCCTCCGAAGCAGCAATGGTTTTGCGAATTGGATCCCAGCCCAAACCCATCTCACGGCCCTTAAGATCTCGCCATAACTTCCAATCCTTTTTCAACTGATCCCATTTATTCTTCATTTGATTTCGATCATACGATTTACCCGTCCGAGCAAAGAAATTAGTGGTTAGGTTTGACCACCCATCCCTACTGAAGTGTGTAGTTGGGCGATTACCTAACTCTATCTCCCTCAAGCACAAGTCGCAGAAAATCATAACATCATTTGCCTCCCAGTTTGCACTCACACCACCTTCTTTATGTTTGCCCATAATCCTACAAATGTCAGAACAAAATTATATAAAAATCACCACGAGCACAAAAACACACACATTTCATAAACTAAACAAACACACAAACACATGCACATCAGCAACACACACACACAGAGTCCCTAAACTAAAGAACACAGCAGTACAAACACACTCAAAAACACACACACTCATTACACACACCAACACACACACTCAAAAACACACCAATACAAACACACTCAACACACACAATACAAACACACACACACACACACACACACACACACACACACAGTCATTACACACCAACACACACACTCATATACAAACACACACTCATAAATAAAGCATACACACACACTCACACTCAATAAAAAAACAAGCATACAAACAGCAGCACACACTCATTCCCTACACTAAACGTACACACAGCACTCACACACACATCAGCACACACACACAGCACTCTCACACACAAAGAGAAGCACACACAACACTCTCTCTCACACACACAGCAGCACACACACAAACACACATCAACACACAAAGGTTTCGCAGCACACACACACACACACACACTCACAGCTGCACACACACAAATCTGCGCACACACACACAGCAACACACACATAAAGTTGCAGCACACACACACACACACACACAAACATAGCAGCACACACATACAGCTGCATCACACACACACACTCACAGCTGCACACACACACACACACATCTGCACACACACATAGCTGCAGCTACACACAAACATTACAGCACACACATTACACATTCCAATAGCACACACACATTACACATTCCATAAACACTCATCAACACACACAGCAGCAGCACACACACACTCACAACTACACACATACACACACAAACATCAGCACACACAGTAGCACACACGCATCAACACACACAACAGTAGCTACTTAACTCATCACACAACCCATCACTCAACACACAACAGAACTACACATCTTTGCTAGAGAAATAAACAAAACATTCATCCAAAAAAATAAGCAAAAAAAAATTGGAGGGGAATGGGAAGGTATACCTGCTAGAGATTATTAGTGATTGCTCCACACGAACAAAAATGGCGGATCTACACAGTGCAAGGAAATGGGAACGTGATCCCTGAGTCGGAGAGAAATCGAGAAATTTCAAGATGGATAAGAGTGATGCCGGAGAAGCTTACCTGCGCCGAAGATGTTGGCCAATGATGTGATCCCTGAGCCGGAGGGAAATCATGACGGAGAAGCTTTCTGATGGTGGTGTCGGAGAAGAAGACCTGTGCCGGAGGCCGGAAGTTGTCGGATGCGATGCGCAGTTCTTAGTGTCGCCGGAGCCGAGCGCACAGTGGCCGATCGAGGAAGAAGACGATCCGCAAGGCGCTGTCGGAGGAAAAAATCCCGCAACCTAAAAATGCGAGGAAATGGAGGTGCAACACACAGTTTCCGCCCCCAGTTTTTTCAAGCCGCGGGTTTTCAGCTGCGGGTGGAATGGATAGCGCATAAACAAATGAAAAAAAAGCAACTTTGGCATTTTTAAAAAAATGGAAACGGACAAAAACGCTAATCCAAATGGGACCTAAATTGACATAACTCATTGAACATGTAATTTACTAAACTGAGGAGGTTGTCTGCATAGCTGTGCGGACTGGTTGACCTAACTGCGTGCGGTTTGGTGTTGCAGTCCGCATGTTTTGGCGGACTGGTGCTGCTAGCTGCCACGTCACTGGCGATTATTCTATCCCCCTTGGCGGTGATGGTATCCGTTCCCCCCAGCTATAAATAGGTGTGTTGGCCTCGTCATAAGTAGCAGGAACTGTAAGAACTGAAGCTCGGGTTAAACTCAGCGGTTAAGATTTTCTAACCACGCGGCATGGTTAAGTGACCGAATTTATTGTTGTATTGTAGATTGTGCGGCTAGCACTTGGCAGCCAAGAAACTGGTTCTAAAGGCAGTTCAGATAGCCGGTAGAAGTCAGCGGCGATTAGCAGCAGGTTGCAGATAGGCGACTAGGCGGCCTTCAACCTTGGCAGTTTACCGCTTGATATCACAGTTCGCCTTTGGCGGACTGACTTGTAGCTCGAGTAAAGTTGTTCGCTCAACTCGCAGTTAAGCAATCTCAATGGTTAGGCGACCAGGAGTTGCGGTTAGGCGGTAGCTCAGTTTCAATTCAATTGTTCATGACAACTTTGGTGGTCAAGGGACCTCGCGATCATCAGGTGATCAGGAGGTTACAGATAGGGTTATCTTCAGCAGGCGATAAGGGAGTTTGCGGACTGGGCAGTTAGCCTTGGCGGACAGGAGGCTACGTGGTTATAGTGTGTTGTCGGCTAGTTTCTTGTACTTGTCTTTTTTGTGATCTTCATCAGGTGCATTGCGAAATCATGTCTCGCAACGTATGTCTTGCCTTGTAAAGATTACTATTAATTCAATTGTGGCTCTTATTCTTCTACTTGCTTCTGGTTTATTTGGCTTTGTTGGTTGAGTGTTCCTACAACCTTCCCCACTTCTCAAATTTTTTTACATGGTATCAGGGCGACAGATGTTTGAGCAGTGATCAGTTACTAAGGTTTACTTACTACCTTTGGAAGTTTCAAGTGAACCAAGTTTATAACAATGGAAGGAGGATATGCATGATGCCTTGAAATTGAGCTCCTAACACATATTAGATTTAAGAAGTGAAAGTCGTGAATGGAGAGATATCTTTTAGGCAAGGACCTTTGGGAGGTCATTGGTGGAGAAGAGGGACAAGAGATTATTGTTGCTGCTGGAAATGCTCAAGAGGTGAGAGCTTGGAGGAGAACAAACGCAAAGACAAAGTCACTCTGAAGCGGGCAATATCACCTGAGCTATTGGACCACATCATTGGATTTAGGTCGACTACTAAGATTTGGACGGCCCTTGATGGTCTATTCAACAAAAACATAGCTCAACTATAGTTCTTGGAGAATGAGCTGGTGAAAACAACTCAGGGAGATCTGTCAATAATATCTTTCTTCTTGAAGATGAAGAACATTTGCACTAAAATTTCAGCATTGGACTCGGAAGTGCCAATCTCAGAGGCAAAGCTGAAGAGACACGTCATCTGTGACTTGCGGAAGAAATATGCGGCCTTTATTACTTCAGTGAAGAGTTAGGCCAATCAGCCATCTTTGCTTGAACTGGAAAATCTGTTGGCTTCGCTGGAGAGCTTGGAAAAGTAGATGGCTGGAGTTTTTATCTCAAGGAGAAATAGTGAGGTTCTCTACTCTGACAAGAAGAAGAGATAAGACAAGAAAGAGAAGACATATGTGGAGGATGGTCCTTCAACTTCATCTCATCAGGAGAGGAGCAAGGCTCCTAAGCAAGATGGAGGGAATAAGTGAGGACCAAGATGTTACAGGTGCAACAAGCTTGGTCACATCAGAAAGGACTGCATAGTTAATATTCAGTCGATGCACTCTGCGAATAAAGGACTTGAATCCAAGGAGGAAGACAGATAGGTGTACTGCTTCATAACAGATAAGATGACAACGTCGGCTTGTGCTATGGACTCCATCAACTATCAGGAAGACTGGATCATAGACTCAGGGGGTGGTCATCACCTCACCGGGGATGAGTCAAAGTTCTCTTCTTTGCATGTGTATACAGGTAATGATGTTATCATTACTGTTAATGATACCGTGCATGTAGTGGAAAAGGAGGGAAGAGTTTTTTTAGGCAGTGATAAGGGGTCACTCACTTTGCAGAGTGTTTATCACGTGCCAGAAATGAAGAAGAATTTGTTCCCAGTGACCAACATTGTGGATGTTTGGTATCACGTTCTGTTTGGTCTGAAAGAAGTGAAATTTGTCGGGAATATATCTGCAGTGAAAGTAGACGTGACTTATGTTAGGAGGAGAGTGGAGGATTTGTTTGTGTTGTCAACAAGTTCCTATATTAAAAGGATGAGGGCTAAAGATAACGCGGTTATTTAGCATAAAAGGTTGGGACAAGTCTGGATGGACAAGCTGAGGGTTATGGCGGTAAGAGGTCTGGTGAAAGACCTGCCTAGTCTTTCATCTCTTGGAGATGGTCATGTATGCAATGGGTGTCAGTATGGAAAGGCTTATCACCTTCCATTTGACAAGTCCCTGCCAAGGTGCAAGGCATCATTGTAATATATTCACGGTGATCTGATGGGACCGACCATCACCCTACAATCTTGGAGGTAGCTGATATATGCTGGTTTTGGTTGATGATTTTATTAGATATACTTAGGTGTATCTTGTGAAGGAGAAGTCAGAGGCTTTTCAGAAGTTTGTGAAGCTCAAGGTGCTTGTGGAAGAACGATTAAATCTATGGATAAAGAAGTTGAGGATAGATAATAGAGGAAAGTTCACTTCAAATGAGTTCCTCAACTTTTGCAGAAAGCATGGAATCCAGAGGAAACTCTCTTGTGTGTATACTCTACAACAAAACAGCATTGTAAAGTGGAAGATCCGTCATTTGGTGGACACCTACAAGAGCTGTCTTCACTCCAAAAGAATTCTCAGGGCCTTCTAGGCAGTGGGAATGGCCTACAGAGCTTATGTTATCAACCGGATGTCGTTGAGCCCCAACAACTTTGTACAACCCCATGTCCAGCGAGTGGGGTCGGCAGGAGCAGGCCCAGCCAAGTAATATGCGGTCTACGGCTCGGACGAGTTGGAGGAGTGAGTGTCATAGAGTTGGCCTGACTCGCTAGGGAGAGCAAAATGCGGGGCGAGTAGGGCACGTAAGCTTGCACTCTCCCCTGCGCATTGGTCGATGATGAGCGAGTGAGACAATGGATCTGCACTCGCCTTGGGTCTCGACAGGGGAGGCGAGTGTCAGCCCCATTTAGGACTCGTCGCCCCAGGAGAATGGACTTTTCAGGGACCACCTGCCTGACAGTACCTTTTACTGTATTGCCCCCGTTTGCCTGTCAGTAGCCTTTCAGAATAGTGGAGTTGTGATGTTGGCAGACCGATTTGGGCTGTGTATAGCCTGATAGAACAGCAGAGTTGCTCTATTAGCAGGCCAGGTTTGGAATCCTATAAATAGATCCACATGGGTACCTTAGAAAGCAAGCTCTCTCATCTTCCTGGTCTTGTAGCGCTTTCTGAGGTACCCTTAGCTCAACACTGACTAAGGAGGGGAAGCTCTCTAAGATCTTCCGGGTGTGTGGTGGTACCTCCGTGCTGCAGTAGTGGGTCATTCTCCAATCCTAAGCTTCTGATTGAGTGAGCTCACTTGGAGAAGTAGGTGTGTGGTCACCCTTCTTAAGGGCCCGAATTCCATAGAGTTTCAACATTTTAGTGTGGAGAGCGTGGAACGTGACTAACACAGAAAATCCTTGACGAGTTCAATGACTGGAGGCAAAGGACAAGGAGCTGACTCGGCAGGCTCACCGCCTACCATTCCACTGGCCACCCTCAGAATGTTCGAGTACCTCAAGAAGGAAGTCAAGGATCTAGTACTCTTTGCACTTGCAGCTCGGTGCGAGTGCTCGACGCCCTCTATCCCAGTGGTCGCTGCCCCGGCTCTAGGAGAGAACGCCTTCATCAGGCAACCTAGGAAGGAGGTTACAGGGGAGGGCAGCGAGTGAGATCTCCTAGGGCACATGATGTTCCCCGGTTCGGCGAGCGCGAGAAGGGCTGGCGAGGCGGATGTGCGAGATCTCCTTACAAATGAGGGAAGCCCTTTCAGCGAGTTGGTCGCATCCGCCCCAGTCCCAGAGGGGTTCTGCGAGCCGGACATGTTCTACTACACCGGGAGGGGTGATCCGGTTTAGCACATACAATTGTTTGAGGATATGATCTCAATCCGGCCAATGACGGGTGCTTTTAAATGTCGGCTCTTCGTCATCATCCTCAGGGAGAAGGCAAGAGAGTGGTTCCGTCAACTTCCCGTTGACTCCATTTACTACTTCAAGGACATGCGTCGGGGGTTCTTGCTGAGGTTTTCAACTTCAAAGAAGAGTAAGAAGGAGTCAGAGTCCCTATTTCTCATCAAGTAGGGTGCGGAAGAGATGTTGGGGAGTTACGTCGATAGGTTCTATGAGGAGGTCCTCAAAGTTCAGGAGATGCCTGGGCATACCTTCATGGTGGCCTTCACTCTGGGGCTGCGACAAGGGTTCTTCGGGATGGAGCTGAAGTGGGTGCCTCCACTATATTTCAAGGAGCTGAAGTGGGTACCTCCACGTCTTTTAAGGAGCTGATGGAGAGGGCAGCAAAGGAGGTTGAGGGAGAATCAGCGAATCCGGCATTTGATAGGAGATTAGCCAAGTGGGCAGCAGAGGAAGTGAGAGAGCTATGAGGAGGTATGGACTGAGAAGCGAGGAGGGAAGAGCTCAGATAGCAGCAGCTGAGATGGGGCCGTCCAGAGCCGAATAACTAGCTAGGCTGGAGGCAGCAGGAATGGCACGACCAGGGCCAGAGAAGAGGTTTTAACAGAGGGGAAAACCACCCACGGGGCTAGGCCGGTTCAACTCCTAGGGCTGGAGGCAAGGCCAGAGGTCACCTCTACCAGATCAGCACAAAGTTATGGTGATAGACCTAGAGAGGAGGAGAGGTGTCCACATGAGAAGGCAAGAAATCAGGGTGGAGCCGCCCTACTGCAGTTTTCACTTGGAGGAAGACCATGTGACGGCCATCTCCCCGGAGTTCTTGGATATGAGAGGAGCAAGAGAGAAGGCCTCACAGCAGCAGTGGCCCTGTCATGAGGTATGGTTAGAGGAAGTTCTACCAGGAGTAGAGGAAGATAGGTATGAGGATCGGGCCGACGTAGGAGGCCGAGGAGGGATCAGAGTGATCCACGAGGGGGTGGGGGTAGGAGTATATAACTCCCCAAAACTCTAAAATGACCTGGTAGCATTTTAAGGCCAATCTGCGGCCTGTTAGGGGTTACACAGCCTGGAACACGGGCGTGTCCAGGGCCGTGTCGTGCTCGGGTTCGACAATTTTCTGCGTGGTCGTCGAAATGCATTCGACGATTTATGGAAGTTGAGAATACGGCCTGAGATACGGGCGTGTCCAGGGCCGTGTCTTTCTCGGGCAGTTTGTCGGGCTGTGTCGAGAGAGTTACACGGCCTGGGACACGGGCGTGTCCCAGGGCGTGTCGGGCACATGGACTGTGACACGGGCGTGTCACATGGCCGTGTCCACTTCGGGATATTTTGGTCCTATGTCGATGGAGGAACACGCCCAACAACACGGGCGTGTACTGTCTGACACAGGTGTGTCAATTATGACACAGGTGTGTCTAAGCCCGTGTCCTGTTCGGGACGCGACGGTTTCAGCGTCGATTGAGGCACACGGCCCATGACACGGGTGTGTTCATGGTTGACACGGGCGTGTCCCAAGCCATGTCACAGGTCGTGTCCTGTTCTGTATTTTCTGTATTACGGCAAGTGTGGAACACGGCCTTGGACACGGGCATGTCACAAGCCGTGTTCAGCCCAGTAAGTTGATTTTAAGTGCGAATCGTGGTTGTCCGTTTCTTTATTTTGGGATTCAAGGGCTCAGAGATGTTCTTACTGGGTTAAGGCCGGGAATAGGGTTTGAAACCCTCATTCCACTTCCATCTTTATCTTTCTAAAGCCTTAGAGATAGGGGAGAGCAAGGAAGAAGAAGAAGAAGGAGAGATCTGGCCGCTGGAGAAGCTTCGGATCCCCAAATCACAAGCCGAGACCAGATCTACGGAGGCGAGGCCGTTGCGGTGCTTTTCATCCATCTAGATCTTCATGGCGCCAAAGATAAACACTAGGGTAACGATTATCTACTTGGACAAGTGAAGTCCTCTTTCCTTTTTGCATAGGAAGCCCGCTCTCGCGAGTATGTGGTGAGTGTGGGGTTTTCCTTTGGGTAGACATGAATAGTCCCACTGTTTTGCATTTGGAGTCCGGAATCGAAGACGGACGTAGGCATGGTGTGTGAAGCCTACCCGGACAAGTTGGTCTGGATCAGTGATGTTTCATTATGCATGAATAGCCGAAGATGACTCTGTGCCGATGGTTGTTTTCGGGTTTTCTACGTGGTAGATTGCAACAGAGAGTCTTGGGGATTAACCCCAAGGTGCACCCAAAAATCTGGGCGGAAGCGAAGTTCTGCCATTTTGTTGGCCTGGGAGCCAGCCTGGTACATAGCGGGGCTATGTACCGTGGTATGATCGATACTTTGGGATTGGGGGAAACTTTGCCTACGTCGATGGACAAATGGCTGTGGCGAGGTGAGCAACGGGCGGGTGGAACTTTACCCACTCATTTGCTTCGGTTAAAGCGACCTAAGGTACATGGGACTTACCGATAATTTGGAGAACGAGTCTAGGCTGCAGTTGAAAGGACCAAATGCTCACGAGATTTGCAATCCTAGGGGCGGTGGTGGAGTCGTGGAATGGACTGGGTTTGGACCGGCTTCACCGAATAAGTGCCCTGAGAGCATGGGGTGTGTGGTCGTCCGTGCATACACCTGTGGTGAAGTGTGTTGTTGTACTTTCACTATAATATTTTGTTATGCTACTAAAATGCAGGGAAAGAGCACCGCCACCTCAAATCCGGGGTGGGTTTGTTATAATTTGGTCAGCTTTAGTTGATCGTTGATTTTGTTTGCCACCGCTGCGGTAGATTGTTGCATGCAGGTGCTGCGGAGCCTAGTGGCAAGTAACGGGCTGAAGCCCTGGTTGCTGAGCCGGCCCTCGAAGTCCATGCGAATGTTTACTTATTATACTCATGTGTGTTAGAATCGAACTAAAACAAGCCAGAAACGGTTTAAACTGAAACTTTATTATCAGAAAAAGGTATCTATTACAAAGGTATGACCTCCCTTATATAGAATGGAGGAGAAAAGAGAGAATACAAATAAGAGATGTGGGACTAAAAAATTACATGACACAAGCGAATTGTACAGACACAAACCGCACAAGCCGCGCGGTTAGACAGAGGGGCTAACTGCTCGGCAACTGCCAGAGAGAGAGAGAGATTACCATGTGAGACCGCCAGACCGCCCGGTCTCCAAGTCACCAATAACAAGCAGCTAGACCGCTTGGACCACAGACAATAGCATATAACAATCAACCCGCTGAAGGGAAACCGCCAGACCACCCAGTCATCAACTCGCTAAGCCAGACCGCCAGACCGCCCGGTCACAACTTCAACACTCCCCCTCAAGCTAGAGCATATATATCGATCATGCCCAGCTTGTCACAAATATGAGAAAACGAGGCGGATACCGGCTTGGTGAAGATGTCAGCCAGCTCTTTATCAGAAGTGACGAAGGGAGTGCAAATTTGTTCCTTCAAAATCTCTTCACGAATGAAATGGCAGTCGACCTCAATGTGCTTGGTTCT
The DNA here is from genome assembly GCA_039513925.1 of Platanthera zijinensis. NCBI lineage: Eukaryota > Viridiplantae > Streptophyta > Magnoliopsida > Asparagales > Orchidaceae > Platanthera > Platanthera zijinensis. The sequence goes on from CM077095.1 coordinate 171,636,707, forward strand.
TTCATGGAAGACTGGATTTTTGGAGATGTATATTGCAGCCTTGTTGTCACAGAACATAGGTAGAGGATAGTTGTAGATCTCTCCCAAATCCAGCATGAGAGCCCGTAACCATTTTAACTCACAAGTGGTCGATGTCATACTTCGATACTCTGCTTCAGCACTGGACCTGGAAACAACAGACTGCTTCTTGCTCTTCCAGCTTACCAGATTTCCCCCAATAAAGGTGCAGAAACCAGAGGTAGACTTGTGATCCCCTTTGTCATCAGTATAACTCGCATCTGAGTATGCTTCAACCTTCAGATGGCCATTCTTCTGAAATAGTAATCCTTTCCCAGGGGCTGCTTTGACATACTCCAAGATCCGCAAGGCGGACTGTAGATGGCACTCCCTGGGTGTTTGCATGAATTGACTTACCTTGCCCACAGCATAGGAAATGTCGGGCCTGGTCACTGTGAGATATATGAGCTTACCAACAAGACGCCTGTATCGCGCAGTGTCAGAAAGAAGAGGCGAATCATCTGTCAAGGTTTTGTCTTCTCTAATAGCCATAGGGCACCGGGCAGGTTTGGCCCCAGTCAATCCTGCTTCTTTTAGAAGATCAAGGGCATACTTACGCTGGGAGAGGACCAAGGAGTTGGGCTTCCGAGAGATCTCGATCCCCAAAAAGTACTTCGGAGAGCCCATATCTTTCGTGACCAGATGTTGACGAAGATGCCGCTTTGTCAGGGCTACCCCTTCCTAGTCATCGCCAGTGAGAAGAATATCATCAACATACACAGCAAGAACTACCAGTCCCGAGGGGGTTTTGCGAATAAATAGAGAGTGATCGGCAGAGCTGCGCGTAAAACCAACGGCCGCCACGATGTCGCTGAACTTGTCAAACCAAGCTCGAGGGCTCTGCTTGAGGCCATAGATTGCCTTTTGCAGTCGGCATACTCGTGTCTCCCCCTGAGCAACATACCCAGGAGGTTGCTCCATGTAGACGGCCTCCTGAAGATCACCATAAAAGAAGGCATTCTTGACATCCAGCTGAGAAATTGGTCAATCTTTATTGACCGCCACAGAGAGAAGGACCCTTATAGTGCTGAGACGAGCCACGGGAGAGAAGGTGTCAAAATAATCAACCCCATAGGTCTGAGTAAAGCCCTTAGCAACAAGGCGAGCATTATAACGGTCCACAGTGCCATCCGGGCCAAATTTGACCACAAAGACCCAGCGACAGCCAACAACATCAGTGCCAAAGGGAGGAGGAACAAGAGTCCAGGTACCCCGCTCTGTGAGGGTCGCCATTTCCTCATCCATGGCCATCTTCCAGTGAGGAATAATAAGGGACTCTTGGTAGGAACAAGGAGTGGCAGTGGCAGAGATAGCCAGCGCAAAGGCTCTGCGAGAAGAGGTAAGACGATCATATGAAATAACAGCAGCAAGGGGGTGTAGGGTACATGTCTGCACCCCTTTGCGAAGAGCTATAGGAAGATCCAGGTCAGCGGGTTCTTCGGCATCCAGAGCATCCGTGGCAGAGAAAGCTGGCCCGAGAGAAGAGAGCGATGGCAGCGGAGATGAGGGAGACAGAGGTGGAGACGGAGTAGGGGTGGATATCGCAGTAGGAGGCGAGGGAACAAAGGGAATAACAGGAGAATCAGAGTTTATGGAAGATAAGAGGAAGCTTGTGGAAGAGAAGAGGAGTCGTCCGAGAAGTAGGAGGCATTCTAGAAGAAGGTAACATCAGCGGAGACGAACTGCTTACGAAGAACAGGGTCAAAGCAACAGTAGCCTTTCTGAGTGGTGGAGTACCTCAGAAAGACACATTTGGTGGAGCGGGGGGATAGCTTATCACGGGTGGCATATGGGGCATGCACAAATGCCGTGCAGCCAAAGATTCGGAGTGGGAGAGGAAAAGGCTCCTTTCCCGGATAGAGAATGGAGAATGGAGTTTGACCATGTAGAACGGTGGATGGAATGCGATTGATGAGAAAACAGGAGATAAGAACGGCATAGCCCCAATAGGCACGAGGAACCTACATATGTGTCATCAGAGTGCGAGCGACATCAAGGAGGTGACGGTTTTTGCGCTCCGCCACACCATTTTGCTGTGAAGTATAGACACAGCTAGTTTGATGAATAATCCCATGTTGTATACAGAAGGACGAAAAAGCATGACTGAGATATTCTTGAGCGTTATCAGATCGAAAAACCTTGATAGAAACGTCAAACTGAGTTTTGATCATGAGATAGAAAGATGTCCATACAGAGAATAATTCGGAGCAATCTTTTAAAAGATACACCCACGTACAACGAGAGAAATCATCAATAAACGTGACAAAATATGAACTTCCCCGACCAACGGTAAGGATAGGAGACGGACCCCAAACATCAGAGTGGATGAGATCAAATGGTCGGGAAGATCCACGAACTTGCTTTGGTGGGAAGGAGGAGCGGTGATGCTTGCCAAGCTGACAGGCCTCACAATTGAGGGGAGGACTTTGTGAAGGAAGATGGGGCAGAAGCTGATGAAGAAGACGCGGAGGAGCATGACCAAGGCGAAGGTGCCATTGGAGTAGATCCGTGGAGGTGGTGGAGAAGGCGGATAGAGCGAAAACGTTGTCGAGGAAGAATAAGCCGCCACTCTCAGTCCCAGTAGCAATCGTCCGCTGGGAGTCCGGATCCTGAAAAGAACAAGAAGTAGAAGTAAATGTGACGGTACACCGTAATTGCTTGCATAGAGAGGTAACAGATATTAAGTTGCACGGGAATTTGGGCACGTATAGAGTATTAGCCAATTGAAGAGACGGAGTGACTTGAACCACTCCCGTCCCATGGACTGGGGATGGAGAGCCGTCAGCGAGAATAACCGGGGGCAACCGATCATGTGTTTCTAGGAGAGAAAAACACTGGGGAGAGCCGGTCATATGATTGGTAGCACCTGAGTCGATCAGCCATTTTCCTTGAGTAACGAAGTGGGCACTACCAGAAGACGTGACCACCGAGGCAGAAGGCTTCGAAGAAGAGGAGAATGTAGAGATATCGAAGAGAGCCATAGGAGCAGAAATAGGTCGCGCGAACAGAGAGACAGGTCGCACGAACTAATAAAGGAAGAGCGAGAGAACAAGAAACAGGCCGTGCGAATAGAGAACAGGTCGCGCGAACAAACAACCAGCGAACACAGCACGAACACAAGGAGTTCGTGAGAACCAGCAGACCTCAGCGGACACAAAAAGGAACCGCAAAGGACACAATCAAGAGGCAGATCAACGCAGGGAGAAGGTCGTGTGGTTAGAGAGAAGGCCGCACGAACAGAGAAGGAGCCGCGCGAATCAAGGAGATCGCGGAAAAAAGAGGCAGAGAAACCGCAAAAACAGGTCGCGGAAAGAACTAGAGGCCGCGCGGTTAGGAAACAAGTCGCGCGGATAGGAAGAAGAAGATCAGCAGCGGTCACGATGTCAGACACCAACGGCCAGAAAAGCCACGACCAAACCGTAGAACCAAACAGAGGGAAAGAAGTCGGCGGCTAGAGGACAGACCGCGCAAACAGAAGAGGGGTTTGCTGGGAGGAGAAGGCCAAAACAGGTCGCGTCGACAGGGCGCGACGACTAGAAAAGGTCGCGAGAAAGAAGCAAGTAAACCGGCCGCGAAAACAGGTTGCGGGAACAGGGCACAAGCAAAAAGAACCAAGCCGCGCGAATAGGACGCAAGTAAACAAACAGGTCGTGCGTAGAGGGCGCAGGCAACGAGTCGGACAGTTCGCGCGAACAGAGGGGCGCAGAATCAGGAGGAGAAAATACCTGGCTCTGATACCATGTTAGAATCTAACTAAAACAAGCCAGAAACGGTTTAAACTGAAATTTTATTATCAGAAAAAGGTATCTATTACAAAGGTATGACCTCCCTTATATAGAATGGAGGAGAAAAGAGAGAATACAAATAAGAGATGTGGGACTAAAAAATTACATGACACAAGCGGACTGTACAGACACAAACCGCACAAGCCGCGCGGTTAGACAGAGGGGCTAACCGCTCGGCAACTGCCAGAGAGAGAGAGAGATCGTCATGTGAGACCGCCAGACCGCCCGGTCTCCAAGTTGCCAATGACAAGCAGCTAGACCGCTTGGACCACAGACAGCAGCATATAACAATCAACCCGCTGAAGGGAAACCGCCAGACCGCCCAGTCATCAACTCGCCAAGCCAGACTGCCAGACCGCCCGGTCACAACTTACAATGTGTGACCGGCCTGCGTGCCGATGTTTGGAAGACACTGTTTAATTAAGTAAACTCTTGTAAGGCCATAATGCCAATTACTTTGTGTATTTGTACGCTCATAACTATTTTGGGTATTTAGTAGACATTCATGATGTGGCTTGGGTTTTTTTCTTTGCAACATTTAAAATGCTTCCGCTAGAATGTGCTCTGTGTAGGATGTGTGTTATTGGAAGGATGGTTTCATTGAGTAACCCTTCGATCTGTCTGTGGTATATGGCGTCGGGCTCCGACCGGACCTACTGCTATATGCTATGCGACTGATAGGGGTGTTACAATTTGTTATCAGACTACCGGTTTCGGTCATGCTTATTGGAATTCGTGGTCGAATTCTTTTAAGGGGTGGTGAGCACATGTGTGTGCGTCCTCGTTATAACATAAAAAAAAACTCATGAATGTCCACTTAGGAATGAAAATACACATGTTTGAGGAACCTGTGTGTTCCTATAATTGCTTTTTGCAATCTTGTTTGGTCGCTTAATGTGTTTTGTACGACTATAGCTGTCCGGGGATGGCGCGTGGCAGTCTGAACGCCCGCTTTCTGAGAAAAGTAGTGCATCCAGCGACGTGCCTGAGACCCCTCCTTTTATCGAAACCATAAGAAGGGTAGTTGAAGCGGTGTTCGCTGTGACTAATGTACATCATGGAAGGAATGTGCAACCTTTTGTCGCTGAGGTGCCTCAACGCCGGGTGGTGTGTTCGAGCAAATGTCATTTAAAAGACCAGTGGGTCAGCAGTTGAACATACTTTTAGTGCAGGGTATGCACTCAGTGGAGGAATATTTGCAGGCATTTTTTATGATAAGACGCTACCCAGGCTTTGAGTTGGAGAACGAGTAATCTATGGTCGATAGATTTTACAATGGTCTACGTGCGAGTTGCGAGTTCTACTGCTAGGACCAAAATTATTGGGATTCCGAGCCTTGGTGGAGTCGGCTAGATCTTTGGAAGTAGATTTGGGAAAGGGCCACCAGGTGTCAGTGTGTAGGGTGTCGAACTCTGCAGGTCTTACAAAGGCGGCATACCGCAGAATGCTGAAAAGGGGGGCTAGAACATCTACTAGCAAAGCTACTTACACTTGCCAAAATTGTGGCAAGAAAGGGCACTTTGCCCGAGATTATCGGGATGGTGCGCAGAAGTCGAAGAAAGCTATGTCAGGAGCAGTTGAGGACTCTAGTGCAAATGAAACGGTGTTCAAAATGCCGAACTCTTCAAAATCTGGGTTCCGTAAGTGGTATAAGAAGGCTAGGACTTCGGGTCTAGTCCCTTCTTCTGGTGCTTTTGGGGCAACTACAGGCCGAACCCCGGACACATGTGATAACTGTGGGAGGCTGGGACACTATGCCCGAGATTGTTGGAACAGATGACCAAAGTCCGAGAAGAAGCCTGGAGCAACTTATGAGGAGAAGAGCAAGGCGTTGGAGTCAACTGCATCACCCTATGCTCCGGCCCAACCGAGAGTGTACAACCTTAACCAGCAGGAGGTCATGTGGCTGACTGTTGAGGGGACAAGTATGGTTTAATTGATAGCAGATTAGCTTTTATACCTATTGCCTTATGCGTGTTAGCTTAGGACTGGAGGTACTAGGCTTTGTTTTGATTCTCGGTAATCCGGCGAGAGCATTGTTTGATACGGGAGCTTCGCACTCCTTTTGTCTGAAGAATTTATATTGCGCGTCGGAGTACCTTCTTCGATGGTAAAGGACAAATTGAATGTGTTGTTGCCTAATGGGTGTATAGTGCGCGCGGATGGACTCGGTTGCGTAAAGATACGGATTGGGAGTCAAGAGTTCGACCTGCAAGCGTCGTTACCGCCGCTAGTGGAGTCTGACGTAATTTTTTTTGGTAAGGACTGGCTCTCGGAGCAGCAGTCATACATTGATTGCAACGGCAAGGAGGTCAAATTGGGAACTGGTCGAGAGATTGACTTCACTATTGAGCTAGTGCCAGGTGCCAAACCTGTGTCACGCTCTCCATATCGGTTAGCGTCTAAGGAGATGGCAGAACCAAAAGTTCAACTTGAAGAGCTGTTGGAGTAGGGTTATGTGTGTCCAAGTTCGTCGCCTTGGAGCGCACCTGTCCTTTTCATTAAGAAGAAGGAAGGAAGTTTGCGACTCTTTATCGATTATCGAGAGCTGAACAAGTTAACGGAGAAGAACAAGTACCTGATCCAAGGATTGATGATCTGTTCGATCAGTTAGTCGGGTCATCGGTGTACTCAAAATTGGATCTGAAATCCGGATATTATCAGCTGAGGATAAGAGAAAGTGATATCCCCAAGACAGCCTTCAGCACAAGATATGGGCATTATGAGTTTAGCGTCATGCTGTTTGGGCTGACTAATGCACCATCCGTGTTCATGGATCTGATGAACAGAACGTTCAGAAAGTACTTTGACCATTTCGTGATAATCTTTATCGACGATATATTGGTGTACTCGTAGTGCGAAGAGGATCACTTCAAGCATCTGCATTTGGTGATGGAGACGATGAGGAGGAACCAACTGTATGCCAAGTTCTCCAAATGCGAGTTTTGATTGTCCTCGATGGCATTCCTTGGTCACATAGTCAGTGGAGAGGGGATTGCGGTGGATCCGGCGATGATAGTTGTGATACGGGAGTGGCCTGTGTTGTGTTCAGTAGCGGAAGTCCGGAGTTTTCTGGGACTTGCCGGCTACTACAGACGCTTCATAGAGAACTTCTCGCGGATAGCGTTACCGCTCACGACTTTGACGAGGAAAGATCAAAAGTTTGTGTGGTTGCTGGAGTGCACGCAAGCTTTCGAAGAACTGAAGAGTCGGTTGACCATGATGCCTATTCTATGTTCACCGGTTGGGACCGAAGGTTTTGAGATCTATAGTGATGCTTCGGGCAGTAGTTTTGGTTATATTCTACTGCAGCATGGGAGAGTGATAGCTTATGGCTCGCGCCAGCTGAAGGTGCATGAGAAGAATTATCCGGTCCATGACTTGGAGTTAGCGGCCGTGATATTTGCTCTGAAGTTGTTAAGGCATTACCTGTGCGGTGTGAAGGTTGATATCTATACCGACCACAAGAGCCTGAAAAACTTGTTGGATCAAAAGGATCTAAACATGTGGTAGCGGAGATGGATGGAGTTCCTGGGGGACTACACATTCAAGATTCATTTTGTGCCTGGGAAAGGCAATGCCGTTGCGGACGCGTTGAGTCGCAGGGCCCCTATGCGGGCCAACTGGTTTTCGGTTCATGACGAGCATTTGATTCGGGAGTTGGAGGCATTAGAGATCTCTTGTGTTGACAAGCAGACTAGTGTCGAAGCGCAATTGAACTGGACAGAAGTTCAGTTTGACCTGGCTGATTGGATTCAGCATGCTCTGGATTTGGATAGCAACATGAAGCAAATCATGGATGAGGCTTTGGATAGGTCAAATTCCCAATTTGATATTGCTGATGGATTATTATGGAAGGACAATCGTTTATGCATCCCAAATGTGGGTAAACTGCGGGTGTAATTGATGTACGAGACTCATCATACCAAGTACTTGATTCATCCAGAGAGCACGAAGATGTACCGTATTATGAAGAAGTTGTTCTGGTGGCCAGTACTTAAGAAGGACGTGGCACTTTACGTGGCGAAGTGTCAAACGTGCGCCTTGGTGAAGGCGGAGTGTTAGAAGCCCTGAGGTTTCTTGAAGCCCTTGCCTATCCCGGAGTGGAAGTTCGACGATATTTCTATGGATTTTGTGCATGGTTTGCCAAGATCGCAGAAGGGGAGTGACGCCATCTGGGTGATCGTAGATCGATTAACGAAGGTGTCGCACTTTATTCCGAATAGGAAGGATGATTCGGTGGATAAACTGGCAAAACTCTATGTGGATAACATTGTTCGACTACACAGTGTGCCCCAGATCATCATGAGTGACCGAGATGGGCGGTTCATATCCAATGACTGGAGGTTGGTGCAACAAATGTTAGGAACCAAGCTGAGTTTCAGCACGGCCTTTCATCCGCAGATGGATGGTTAGACCGAGAGAGTCAATAGGGCGATGGAAGACATGCTACGCATGTGCATTTTTGATTTCGGGAAGCAGTGGGAAGATCACATGTACTTCGTGGAACTGGCTTATAACCATAGCTACCAAGCGAGCATTCAAGTGGTGCCCTTCGAGGCCCTTTATGGTAGGAATTGTCGCACGGCGTTGTCGTGGTTAGAAACGGGTGAGTCAAAGCTGTACAAACGATAAGAGGTAGAAGATACAACTTCGTTGGTACGAACTATTCAAGAATGATTGATGATCGCTCAGGACAGGCAGGCTAAATACGATAATGCCAAGCATCGGAACATCGAGTTCGTTGTTGGCGACATAGTGTATTTGATGATTAAGCCGTTCAAGGGTGTCTTACGGTTACGACGCTTGAAGAAGCTGAGCCCGAGGTACCTTGGACCATTTGAAGTTCTAAAGCGAATTGGTGTAGCAGCTTATCGACTAAAGCTATCAGTGGAACTGAGTGGTCTACACGACGTATTCCACATATTGGTGTTGCGGAAGGCGGTGCAAGAGCCTTCGCAAGTGATGGCGGTCGATCAAGTGCTGGTTGTTAATGGGTTAACGGCGAAGGTCAAGCTCGTTCGCATTGAGGACTCGGAAGTCAAGCGACTGCGTAACAAAGACATCAGGATGGTCAAAGTCCGATGGGATAACTGCGGTCGTGAGGAGCTTTCGTGGGAGCGAGAGCAGACCATGTTCGAGGAATATCCCGAGCTCTTCGTATCAGGTACCGTCTAAGTTTGAGTACTTTCTATTCCTTAATTTCGGGACAAAATTCATTTAAGAGGGGGAGAATTGTAACGCCCCAAAACTCAGAAATGACTTGGTAGCATTTTAAGGCCAGTATGCGGCCTGTTAGGGGTTACACGGCCTGGAACACGGGCATGTCCAGGGTTGTATCGTGCTCGGGTTCGACGATTTTTCGAGTGGTCGTCGAAATGCATTCGACGATTTATGGAAGTCGAGAACACGGCCCGAGACACGGGCGTGTCCAGGGCCGTGTCCCGCTCGGGCAGTTAGTCGGGCTATGTCGAGAGAGTTATATGGCCTGGGATACGAGCATGTCCCAGGGTGTGTAGGGTACACGGCCTGTGACACGGGCGTGTCACAGGGCCGTGTCCTCTTCGGTATCTTTTGGTCCTGTGTCGATGGAGGAACACACCCAGCAACACGGGCGTGTACTGTCTAACACGGGCGTGTCAATTGTGATACGGGCATATCTAAGCCCGTGTCATGTTCTGGACACGACGGTTTCAGCATCGATTGAGGCACACAGCCCATGACACGGACGTGTTCATGGTTGACACGGGCGTATCCCAAGCCGTGTCACAGGCCATGTCATGTTCTATATTTTCTGGATTACGGCGAGTGTGGAACACGACCTTGGACACGGGCGTGTCACAAGCCGTGTTCTTGATGGGTTAAGGCCGGGAATAGGGTTTTAAACCCTCATTCCACTTCCATCTTTCTCTTTCTAAAGCCTTAGAGAGAGGGGAGAGCAAGGAAGAATAAGAAGGAGAGATCCGGCCGCCGGAGAAACTTCGGAGCCCCAAATCGCAAGCCGAGACCAGATCTACGGAGGCGAGGCCGTTGCGGTGCTTTTCATCCGTCTAGATCTTCATGGAGCCAAAGAGAAACACTAGGGTAATGATTCTCTACTTGGACAAGTGAAGTCCTCTTTCCTTTTTGCATAGGAAATCCGCTCTCATGAGTATACGGTGAGTGTGGGGTTTTCCTTGGAGTAGACATGAATAGTCCACGCTATTTTGCATGTAGAGTCCGGAATCGAAGTACGGACATGGGCATGGTGTGTGAAGCCTACCTGGATAAGTTGGTCTGGATCGGTGATGTTTCATTATGCATGAATAGCCGGAGAAGACTCCGTGTCGATGGTTGTTTTCGGGTTTTCTACGTGGTAGATTGCAACAGGGAGTCTTGGGGATTAACCCCAAGGTGCACCCGGAAATCTGGGCGGAAGCGAAGTTCTGCTGTTTTGTTGGCCTAGGAGACAGCCTGGTACATAGCGGGGTTATGTACTGTGGTATGATCGATACTTTGGGACTGGGGTAAACTTGGCCCGCGTCGATGGCCAAAAGGTCATGGAGGGGTGAGCAACGGGAGGGTGGAACCCTACCCACTCTATCTGCTTCGGTTAAAGCGACCTAAGGTACATAGGACTTACCGATAATTTGGAGAACGTGTCTAGGCTGCGGCTGAAAGGACTAAATGCTCACGAGGTTTGCCGTCCTGGGGGCGGTGGTGGAGTCGTGGAACGGACTGAGTTCGCACCGGCTTCACCAAATAAGTGCCCTGAGATTACGGGGTGTGTGGTCGTCTGTGCCTACACCTGTGGTGAAGTGTGTTGTTGTACTTTCACTATAATATTTGGTTATGCTACTAAAATGCAGGGAAGGAGCACCACCGCCCCAAATCCGGAATGGGGTTGTTATAATTTGGTCATCTTTAGCTGACCGTTGCTTTTGTTTGCCACTGCTGCGGTGGATTGTTGCTTGCAGGTGCTGCGGATCCTAATGGCAAGTAGCAGGTTGAAGCCCTGGTTGCTGAGCCGGCCCTCGAAGGCCATGCGAATGTTTACTTGTTATACTCATGTGTGATCGGCCTACGTGTCGATGTTTGGAAGACACTATTTAATTAAGTAAACTCTTGTAAGGCCATAAGGCCAAGTACTTTGTGTATTTGTACGCTCATTCCTATTTTGGGTACTTAGTGGAAATTCATGATGTGGCTTGGGTTCTTTTCTTTGCAACATTTAAAATACTTCCGCTAAAATGTGCTTTGTGTAGGACGTGTGTTATTGGAAGGATGGTTTCATTGAGTAACCCTTCGGTCTGTCTGTGGTATATGGCGTCGGGCCCCGGCCGGACCTACTGCTATATGATATGTGATAGATAGAGGTATTACAGAGTCGAAGCTACCCGGCATCAAGGCGAGTCTCCACACCATGTATCATTGGAGCATTGCCTTGACGTCCCAAGTCCCGCCCTCGGATGAGAAGATCACCTTCTCCTAGAAAGATATGCAGGATCATGAGGATCCATTCTACGATACGCTGGTAATCCAAGCCGCCATCAAAAATTTCACTGTCTCCCGAATCCTCATCGACAACGGAAGTTCCATCAACATCGTCTTCAAGAAGGCGTTTGGCGCAATGAAGGTGGAGGCCAAGCGGGTGCTGGCCTCGGACAGACCATTATTCAGGTTCTCTAGGGAAAGGAAGGAGGTGGAAGGGGGAGTGAGACTCCATGTCACTTTGGAGGGCCAGTCCAGAAACTGCAGATTCGTCATCGTGAACGCTCCTAGAAGATATAATGCAATATTCGGGCAGCCCTTTATCAGCACCTTCTGCTGTGTACTCTCATCTTTCCACCAATGCCTCAAGTTTAATGCCGAAGTAATTCAGGTCCGAATCTGGGGAGACCTCAAGTTGGTGAGGGAATGCTATGTCACCACGGTCAACACCATCTCGTGGAAGGAGGGAGCTGAGAAGATGGAGAGAAGAATGGAGGAGCTGTCTAGGCAGGAGTTCGTGGGAGAAGAAGAGGAGATGGAGGTGGAGGAGGTGGAGATCCCCGCCCTTGAAGGCGGGAGAAGAAGTTCCAGAGGAGCAGGCCCAGGTGATGGCAGTGGAGGAAGATGAGGAGGAAGCCCTCATCCCGGGTGAAAGGATAGCAGGTGAGTGGGAAGAGCAGTCCCGACTGGAAGTACCAGAGGAAGTGGTGGAGCTGGAAGTCCTCACCCAAGGAGGAAGGGTAGAAAAGGTGCGAGTCAACGAGGGGTTGAGCCCGGAAGATCAGCAAAAGATACTGGAGTGCATCCAGAAGAACGTGGACATCTTCACATAAAGCGCAGAGGACTTGTCGGGGGTTGATGCAGATATGGCTTGCCACCGCCTCAACCTTGATCCCGGCGCTTGCCCCATCCAGCAAAAAAGGAGGTCTATCACCGACAGGCTGGATGAGCCCATCCAGGAGGAGGTGGGTAACTTCTTAAGGTGGGGTTTGTACCAGAGATCCAGTATCCAGCCTGGGTCTCCAACATAGTAATGGTCAAGAAGGGAGACAGGTTGTACAACCCATATTCGACGAGGGAGGGCCCTACCACCGCCAGGTCATCAAAAGTCAAAGTCAGCAAGACAAGGTGGGGATCCAGACCAGCACCCCGGGCCGCGGAAGGTTCGGGCGAGTATGGCGAGCTCCCCAGGACAACTCGCCAGGTGGCGACTATGGCCAGATGCTCGCCTCTTCAAGGCGAGCTCCCCGGGGAAATCGCCAACTCGCCAGGGTGGGGGTATAAGTAAGACCCCCCCCCTTTCTTTGGTTTTCCCTATAAATAGGACCCCAGGGGTACGAAGGAGAGGACAAGCAATTCTCGGCCTGAGCCCTCGCGAGTTCCAGCAACTGCCCTTGACTCGTTATCGCTCAGCTCGCCTCCTTCGTACCTAGCTCGGCCAATCTGGTTGAGAAGGGGTTGCTTCTCCTAAGCAACTGGGTACGTGGTGGGACCTTCCCGCCGTAGCAACCTGGGGTCTTGTTTGCGCAATCCGTTCCTGTTTCCTGACCAGAGATCATCTTCCCGACCGGTCGACCAGTAACTTCAGGTTGCCTAGTCCGATTTCTGAGGTTGAGAATTTCTCGGCTTCAACACTTGGTGCGGTGAGCGTGGATAGCGACCGAAGAAGAAAGTCGTGGTCGGAAGATGGCCGATGGTGGAGACCGGGGCGAGTTGGGAGGTAACTCGGCGGGAGCTGGAGTCCCGGGGCAAGGTAGCGAGTATGTGACGGTGGCGGCATTTGAAGAGTTTGCAAGGAGAGTGGAGAAGGCAATACTCGTCGGGTTGTCCAATCCGCCTGAGGTGACGGCGACTTCCCCCCGCCGCCGGACACCCCCTGGCGAGGAGATACCAACTCGGCGAGCAGGGAAGGAGCCCACTTGGGCGAGTGGAGAGCCGGTGATCCCCCCGCGACATCACCCGGCGAGTAGTCAGGGAATCCGGTTTCGAGAACCAGAACTCTCGGCGAGGTATGGAGATACTCGCCGATGGAGCGAGTATGACTGCTCGAGCGGAGAGGATACTCGCCGCCGCCAGGAAGGGAGGAGCCCCTTTTGCGACGAGATCCTCGCAGCCCTCGTCCCCGACAACTTCAGAGAGCCAGTCCTCTCGTACTACTCCGGCAAGGACGACCCGGTGGGACATCTTCAGTGGTTTGAGGATGTGGTCTCCATTCGCAACATGACCGATGCTCTCAAGTACCGGCTCTTCTCCATCACCTTCAAAGGTAGCGCGAGAGATTGGTTCCACCAGCTGCCAGCCGGGTCAGTTTACTGCTTCTCAGATCTACGAAGGGGCCTGTTAGCAAGGTTTGCGACGTCCAAGCGGAGGAAGAAGGAGGCCACCGCCCTCTTCAAGATCGTGCAGGGGCAGCACGAGAGTTTGGGCCGGTACATCGACCGATTCCAGGAGGAGGTGCTGGAGGTGGAAGAGGTAGACGGGTTCACCTTGATGGTGGCCCTCAAGTTCGGGCTGAAGCAGGGTCTATTCAACATGGAGTTGGGGCACAGGCCGCCCAAATCGTTCGAGGAGATGGTGGAGAGAGCCAATGTGTTCATCCAGGGAGAGGAGAGGAACAAGGAGTTCCTAGCACGGCTCGATGGAGACCGACCGCTTGGGCAAGATAAGGGAAGACTGCTGGAGAGGGAGAGGGCGCCGGAGGGGCGCAACGACAGGAAGCAGGAGAGGCCGCAGGAGAAAGAGGAGAAGAGAGAAAGGGGAAGGGAGATCAGAAAGGTGGAGAGGCAGGAGAGGCGGGAGAGGCCTCGAAGGCAGGAGGATAGGAGTCCCGTCGGGGGTCGAGAGGCGAGGAGCGAGGAGAGAAGATTCCAGTACCCGAGGGATCGCCCCCAGTGGAGGCGGCCCATCCGTCAGGAGGAAGGGAGGGCTTACAACCCTCGGGAGCAGGGAGGAGGAAGAAGGGAAACCATGGCCATCACGCAGCGAGCCGCTAAACGCCGGCGGAAGGAGAGGCAGCAGGAGAGGAGGCAGGAAAGGCAGCAGGAAGCGGCGATTCCCCTCTACTGCGATATCCATCGAGTGGAGGGGCACGGAACCTTGGCTTGCCCTGAGTTCTGGGAAGCAAGGAGGAGGATGGAAGCAACGGCGGCCGAGAGGGAGCAGCCGCAGCAGGAGGCCCAGGTTGGGCAGGTGGCCTACCAGGCACCGCAGAGAAGGAGGAACGAAGACAGGATCGACCAAGGAGGAAGGGGGAATGTCATTCCCGGTCCGGGAGGCGGGCACGTCGGAGTAATCAACGGAGGGGCGGGGCTAGGAGCTTCCCGCAAGGGAAGTCTCCACCAAATCTACAAAAGGAGCGTCGCTTCGACGTCTCAGACCCCCCCTCCCTTGAACGAGATCACCTTCTCGGAGGAAGACATGCTCTGGAACGAGAACCCCTTCCATGACGCCCTGGTGATTCAAGCAGCGATCGAGGACTTCACCGCCGACCGAATCCTCGCGGATAACGGGAGCTCGGTGAATGTCATCTTCAAGAGAACCTTCGTCGGCCTTCAGGTGGAAGCGTCCCGGGTTCAGGCAGCGGATGGGCCTCTCTTCGGCTTCTCCGGGGAGAAGAAGGAGGTGGAAGGAGGAGTTGAGTTGCTGGTCACCCTCGGGGGAACTTCGATCCGATGCCGCTTCGTCATCGTCGACGCACCCAGCGGCTACAACGCCATCTTCGGACGGCCCCTCATCAACTACTTCAAGGCCGTCCCTTCATCATATCATCAATGCCTGAAGTACTGCAGGGACGACGTCCAAGTCAGGATCAGGGGAGATCCCAGGGCCTCCAGGGAATGCTACCTGAATGCGGTCAGCACCATCAGCTGGATGGGTGACGCAGAAAGGTTGGAAAGGATGATGGAGCAGGAAGAGGGCCTGCAAGCTGCCGAGGAGCTGGAGGAAGTGGAGGTGATCTCCCTGAGAGGAAAGCCGGAGCTGCTGAAGATCGGAGGAGCCTTGCCCCCGGAAGGGAAGGTGGAGATAGCTGCCTGCCTACAGGAAAACGCGGACGTCTTCGCATGGAGCGCCGCTGAGATGCCAGGGATTGATGCTGATGTTGCCTGTCATCGCCTCAACCTGGATCCGGCGACGGCCCCCGTCCGTCAAAAGCAAAGGAAGAGCGCCGCCACTCTAGCGGGACCCATCCGGGAGGAAGTAGGGAAGCTGCTGGAAGCAGGTTTTGTTTCGGAGATCCAGTATCCAGGCTGGGTCTCCAATGTTGTAATGGTGAAGAAGTCCGGAGGGGGCTGGAGGTTATGTATCGACTTTTCATTGTTGAATAAAGCTTGCCCGAAGGATTGTTATCCCCTGCCTCAGATCGACGCGCTGGTTGATTCCGCCGTCGGATTTCCTGTGATAAGTTTCCTTGATGCTTTTTCAGGATACCATCAGATCCGGATGCATCCCCCTGATTGTCGCGACGTTTCCTTCATCACCAGCGACGGGTGTTATAGCTACAAGATGATGCCCTTCGGGCTCAAGAACGCTGGCGCGACATATCAAAGAATGATGGATCACGTCTTCAGAGAGCAAAAGGGGCGGAATCTGGAAGTCTACGTGGATGATCTGCTTGTTAAGAGCAAGAGCGCCGCAGAGCACGTAGCGGATCTGACAGAGACCTTCGCCACCCTGAGGAGGTACAAGATGCGGCTCAACCCGGCCAAGTGTGTTTTCGGCGCGGGAAGGGGGAAGTTTCTAGGGCACCTCCTTACTCCCCTAGGGGTGGAGCCTAACCCCGACAAGGTGAAAGCCATCGTGGAGATGGCGTCCCCGAGGGATTCCAAGGAAGTTCAAAGGTTGACCGGAAGGCTGGCAGGTCTTAGCCGGTTTCTCTCCAGGGCCGGAGAAAAGTGTTCCCCTTTCTTCAAAGCCCTTCGGGGGAACCAGAAGTTCGAGTGGACCCCGGAGTGCGAGGAGGCCTTCGTAAAGCTCAAACAACAGCTGACTCGAGCTCCTCTCCTTCAGGGTCCGCAGGGCGGCGAGGACCTCTTGCTCTACCTAGGGGTAGGGGCTGAAGCAGTCAGCTCGGTGTTGGTCCGAGAGGAGGGAAAGAAGCAGCTTCCAATCTACTACGTGAGCCGGGTGCTAAGGCAAGCCGAAACACGGTACCCCATCCTGGAGAAGTTAGTCTTTGCCCTGGTAGTTTCGGCCAGGCGACTCCGGCCATATTTCCAAGCCCACTCTATCAAAGTAGTCTCCGACCACCCCTTGAGGAGTATCTTGGACGGAGTGGAGCACTCCGGCAGGCTCGCCAAGTGGGCCGTGGAGCTGAGCGAGTTCGACATCTCCTACCCCCCAAGGGTCGCGATCAAAGCACAAGTCGTGGCGGATTTCCTGGCCGACTTCTCGGCCGAGGTCGAGGCAGACACAGATGTCTCTCGGCCGGTCCCTTGGAAGATGTTCGTAGATGGCGCGTCAGGGAGACACTCCGTGGGAGCCGGGATGGTGCTGGTTAGTCCTCAGGGGACCAGGATTGAGCAAGCCGTCAAGATCCATTTTTCGGTCACTAACAATCAGGCGGAGTACGAAGCCATGGTGGCTGGCTTGCGACTCGCCAAGGAGCTGGCAATCAGAGATATTAGGGCTTTTACCGATTCCATGGTGGCGGCATCTCAGATTCGGGGAGAGTTCGAAGTCCGAGATCCCATCTTGCAGCAATATCTGGTTAAGGTCAAAGGCCTGATCGGGGGGTTTCGATCCTTTCACGTTGAGCACGTGCCCCGAGAACGCAACTCCGAGGCAGACGATCTTGTGAAATACGGCCCTCGGGCTGGGGGAACCGCCGTCGAGTTGTTTCGACCATCCATCGAAGAAGGCGAGTTGATGGAGATCGATCAGCGGGCCTCGTGGAGAGATCCGTTCGTCACGTTCCTGGCGACAGGCCGACTACCATCTGACGGGCAAGATCAAAGAAAGTTCCGATATAAGGCCGCGTACTACTTGCTGCAGGACGGCGAACTCTATCGCAAAACCATTTCAGGCCCTCTGGCCCGATGCTTGTCGGAACTCGAGATTCCCCGGGTCCTCGAGGAGATTCACTCAGGAGAGTGCGGCAGTCACTCCGGGACCCGCACCCTGGAGCAAAGGATTCTGAGGCACGGTTACTTCTGGCCGACCATCCGAAAGGACGCAGAGGCCTACTCCAGAAAATGCTCCCAATGTCAACTCTTCGCGCCCCTCGCGCTCCAGCCGGCTCAGCAACTTCGCTCGATTACCGCTCCGTGGCCCTTCGCAATTTGGGGAATGGATTTGATCGGCCCGTTCCCTCAAGCTAGCGGGCAAAGGAAGTTTGTCCTGGTAATGGTTGACTACTTCACGAAGTGGATCGAGGCTAAGGCTCTGGCCAGGACCACGTCTCAAATCGTCAAGAACTTCATCTGGGGGGAGATCGCATGCAGGTTCGGGATCCCTCTGGCCATCATCACCGACAATGGGCCGCAGTTCGCCAGCCTGGAACTGGGGGACTTTTGTAAACAGTTGGGAACCGACCTTCGGTTCGCCTCGGTACATCACCCTCGTAGTAATGGGCAAGTAGAAGCCGCGAACAAACTCATCATCAACTTGCTGAAGAAGAAGATCACCAATCTCAAGGGGAATTGGGCCGAACAGCTCCCTTCCGTCCTCTGGGCCCTCAGGACCACCCCGAACTCAGCCACAGGGGAAACACCCTTCAAGCTGTCACACGGGTCCGAGGCGCTCATCCCGGTCGAATTTGAGGTGCATAGTCCAAGGGTCATCGCAGCCGAAGACGGAAGCGAGGAATGGCGGTTAGAGAATGAAGGGGCTCAGAGGCTCTCCCTAGATTATGCGGAAGAGCTTCGGGACTTAGCCTCCATGCGCCAGGAGGAAACCAAGAGGCGCATGGCGAGACACTTCGACAAAAACGTCCGCTTGAAGAACTTCCTCGCGGGGGACTAGGTCATGAAGAAGGTGGACGCCGCTGGGCGGGGAGCCACCGTAGGCAAGCTCCATCCCAACTGGGAAGGACCTTTCATCGTCCAAGAAGCCTTGACCACAGGAGGCTATTACCTACAAGACCAAGCGGGAGAGCAGCTGCCTGGAACCTGGAGCAGGGATGATTTGAAAAGATTTTACCCATAGCGGTAACTCATGTATCAATTTCTGTAAAAACTCTTAAATGAACAAAGAATGCGAGATTTCATCCTTTTTGTGTTAAATGTACCTCAAGGTTTCTGAGTGTTTCCATGGTCCGCCTCGTAGTCGACCTCGAGAGGCAGCGGTCGGTTGTTCCTCATATATAGCCCAGCATGGATGATGGGACGATGCTTCGGGATTTTAAGCGCTCTTGTAAGACCGAGCCTCTGTATTGTCGGCCGAGATCAGCTCCCCCCTTGCATGTCGGCCTATGTCTCCCCGAGTGCATCTCTCTTCCGTCTGGAGGACCTGCGAGGAACAGATCTGCACCGTGATCTCCCGGACTTGAGGAGAGGCCGGCCTCGTAAAACACCCGGAAGAAGAACCTGCCAAAGACAGGGTGTGGACGAGCCCGAAGGGAGGTGTGTGAATTCCGAGCGCGTCCAAAAAGGACCCTCGATGAACACCACCCCCATCCTAATCGTACCTATAAGCGACCTTCACTGTCAAATCGGGGTGCGGGACTCCAACCCGTTCTCACTGAATAGCCTAGTTCGGACGATGGGACGAGGCTTCGGGACTTTAAGCGCTCTTGTAAGACCGAGCCTCTGCATTGTTGGCCGAGATCAGCTCCCCCCTTGCATATCGGCCTAGGTCTCCCCGAATGCATCTCTTTTCCAACTAGAGGAATTCTGAGGAACGGGTCTAGACACTAATCCCCCGATTCGGCAAGATCAAGAGCGTCCCTTCGGGGGGAGTTTCTTTCTTGCCAAGATGTCTCTGGGCTTAATCTCCAAAATGTGTAAGGACGCAGGATTTAATTCAAGACTTCGAGTTGAGCAGCGTCGTAAGACCGGTATCCCAACGAGCTCCTCTCCTCGGGAATCGGCCGATCTCCTCGATTGTAATTCAAGACTTCGAGTTGAGCAGCGTCGTAAGACCGGTATCCCCACGAGCTCCTCTCCTCGGGAATCGGCCGATCTCCTCGATTGTAATTCAAGACTTCGAGTTGAGCAGCGTCGTAAGACCGGTATCCCCACGAGCTCCTCTCCTCGGGAATCGGCCGATCTCCTCGATTGTAATTCAAGACTTCGAGTTGAGCAGCGCCGTAAGACCGGTATCCCCACGAGCTCCTCTCCTCGGGAATCGGCCGATCTCCTCGATTGTAATTCAAGACTTCGAGTTGAGCAGCGTCGTAAGACCGGTATCCCCACGAGCTCCTCTCCTCGGGAATCGGCCGATCTCCTCGATTGTAATTCAAGACTTCGAGTTGAGCAGCGTCGTAAGACCGGTATCCCCACGAGCTCCTCTCCTCGGGAATCGGCCGATCTCCTCGATTGTAATTCAAGACTTCGAGTTGAGCAGCGTCGTAAGACCGGTGTCCCCACGAGCTCCTCTCCTCGGGAATCGGCCGATCTCCTCGATTGTAATTCAAGACTTCGAGTTGAGCAGCGTCGTAAGACCGGTATCCCCACGAGCTCCTCTCCTCGGGAATCGGCCGATCTCCTCGATTGTAATTCAAGACTTCGAGTTGAGCAGCGTCGTAAGACCGGTATCCCCACGAGCTCCTCTCCTCGGGAATCGGCCGATCTCCTCGATTGTAATTCAAGACTTCGAGTTGAGCAGCGTCGTAAGACCGGTATCCCCACGAGCTCCTCTCCTCGGGAATCGGCCGATCTCCTCGATTGTAATTCAAGACTTCGAGTTGAGCAGCGTCGTAAGACCGGTATCCCCACGAGCTCCTCTCCTCGGGAATCGGCCGATCTCCTCGATTGTAATTCAAGACTTCGAGTTGAGCAGCGTCGTAAGACCGGTATTCCCACGAGCTCCTCTCCTCGGGAATCGGCCGATCTCCTCGATTGTAATTCAAGACTTCGAGTTGAGCAGCGTCGTAAGACCGGTATTCCCACGAGCTCCTCTCCTCGGGAATCGGCTGATCTCCTCGATTGTAATTCAAGACTTCGAGTTGAGCAGCGTCGTAAGACCGGTATCCCCACGAGCTCCTCTCCTCGGGAATCGGCTGATCTCCTCGATTGTAATTCAAGACTTCGAGTTGAGCAGCGTCGTAAGACCGGTATTCCCACGAGCTCCTCTCCTCGGGAATCGGCCGATCTCCTCGATTGTGATCCAAGATCTCGAGTTGAGCAGCGTCGTAAGACCGGTATCTCCACGAGCTCCTCTCCTCGGGAATCGGCCGATCTCCTCGATGACGAGAATGAGGGGCCCGCAGGCTATGTTCGATGACTAAGCCCGGTTCAATTTTCGTCACGCGCGAGCAAACGAGCGGATCTCGTGCGAGTAGGCGAGCAGATCCCATGCGGGGAGGCGAGCTGTAATCGCGCGAGTAAGCGACCCCCGGGGGGTGCGAGTATGACCCACACGCCACCCGCACGGTTATCTCAGCAGGTCCGCGAGTATCCAGGTGCAGGGGCGAGTGGGTCCCGGCGAGCGGACGGATAACGTCGGGACCATCCCCCTGCGACCTAGCGAGCGTCCCTCTCCGAGCCTACGAGCCTAGCGAGTAGCATCCAGTCAGAGGACAAACCAAAACCTTGTATAAATCATTAAGTCAAAAATTTGGTTTACAAAAAGAATATCGGCGAGCAACTAGGACTCGTCGTCGCCAGTATCAGGCCGATATTCATCATCATCAACATCGCCGATATCCGCAAAGTCGTCACTCTCTGCGCTCTCGCCGCTGCTGCTTCCGCTGCCGCTGCTGCTCCCGCTGCCGCTGCCGCTTCCGCTGCTGTCAGAATCACTGGAGTTGGTCGGCGACGACGCGCTATACGGCGGGACAGTCCCCTCGGCGAGCAGCTCGGGAATGAGCTCGTCGACAGTGAGTGGCTTCTCCCCCTCGACGAGCTGACCCCCGAGCCTAAGGCGCGCGAGTATGACGTTCCCCGCCGCCCGCGCAATCTCGCGGCGAACAGAGGATCTCTCCTCCCAGAGTACGCGAGATTGCTTCACCACTCGCGCCGGGTCCTCGGGTAGCGGGGTTGAGGAGCTCAGCCGTCCTTCAGCAGCGACCAGCCTCGTCTCCATCACCGCTGCGTGAGTTTGGGCCGCCTCCAGCTCGGCCTGGGAGGCGGCGAGCTTCTCCTCGCACTCAGAGAGTTTCTTCGCCGCTTCTATCTCGGCAGCCTGCGAAATGATCGACGTCAGGATCTATCAAACGAAACAAATCGAGCAAACCCACCCAAGGACAGCTCACCTCGAAGTCCCTCCAGCGGACTGACTGCATGCCAAGGTCGATGGCCTTCTTGGAGACGACCTTGAGGGCATCGGTCGTCTCCAACAGCTTCCTCGCCGAGTAGTGACCCAGCTCGGCAGACCGCGCGAGCGCGCAGGCCGACTGATGGGCGAGCTCCGTCGGGGTCAGCTCCATGACGGACTCCGCGTCGGCCCGACCGTAGATGGCGTGGAGGACGGCGAACGCCTCCCCATTGTCCTCCCAGTCAGTCGACCAGGACGGGAGGTTGGTGCTCAGCGACACCGAATTTTCCCCCGCCGACCAGGTCACGAGCGGGCGACCGAAGGCGTCCACCACCCCCTGCCCGAGGCCGTAGTTGGGGTGGAAATGGGGCGACTGGGCGCCCGTCGGCGACCGACAATCGACGGATCGCGGCGATGAGGTCTTCGCCCTCTTCCTCGCGGGACCCTGCGAGCTGGCCCGCGACTTTCCCTTAACCGCCTTCTTCTCCCCAACGTCGGCAGGAGGGCGAGAATCCGACTGCGTGGCGGCGACTTCCTTCGCCAAAGGAAGCGGCTTCTCCGGAAGCTCGTTGGAGACTGCAAAACACGCGACAAAGTTAGCTTCAGCGGCAAAAGGGCGAGCGAGTAACCAGGGCGCATTTCGAGTTCGACATACTTTCGTTAGGGTGGACTGGCTCGAGCACGTTGACGTTTAGTCGCCAGAAAATGACGTCAAAACGCCGACCGCGGAAGTATTCGAAGAGCTGCTCGCGAGCTCCTTCGAGGATGGGGGGAAGGAAGGCGACATCGGCTGGTTGATGCGGCCTGCCGAGAATACCGCCGAAGTCGCCGTGAACGACCACCAACTGCTCGCTCCAGCGGTGGACCTTATTCGCGGTCCCGACCAAGGTGCAGATGTGGCTGCTGAAAAAGATGACCCCCTCCGAGGTCGCCGCAAAGGCGAAGATGCGGCGGAAGACGGAGAGGTCGAAAGCGATCCTCTCTTCCCGTAGGAAACAGAGGAATCCCATGATGATCGCCACACCGTTGGGATTGATCTGCGCAGGGACAATCCCGAAGTAACGCAGGATCTCGCAAAACTCCGGCCAGAAGGGCAGCCGCAGGCCTGCGTCGAAGTGACACAGCGACATTACAAGCGAACCCTCAATATGGGTATTGAGGCGCTCGCTGCGAGTGGGGAGTCTTGCCGAGTATTCGTCAGGCAGGGAGCGTTCCTTGAAGGTCGCCAGTTCCTTCTCGGTGGTTATGGATTTCTTAAAAGCCGCATCTGCGAAGTTAATTGCGTGGGCCTGTCGGCGAGCGCTGGCGTCGTCACCGACCATGATGGCGAGATCTGAAAGCAACGAGAGCGGCGAGTTGATTGTTCAGATACTCGGCAGGAGAAAAGAAGGTCGCTACAGCAATACGCTTTATGACCCACCTACCCCTCCTATTTATAGATATGACAAGCCCAAGGGGGGGGGTCAGCCGTCTCAGCGAGTATCTAACGAGCTCGCGCGATGAAGATCAACCTGCGATATAATCAAATGAACTAAAGCTCGGCACATTGACAAGCCCAAGGGGGGGGGGTCAGCCGTCTCAGCGAGTATCTAACGAGCTCGCGCGATGAAGATCAACCTGCGATATAATCAAATGAACTAAAGCTCGGCACATCGAGAAATAAAGCGCGCACACAGAGGCGAGAATATTCGCACACACAAATTAATCAAATTAAAAATAGATGTCCGGAAGTACAAGTCGCGCGAGGCGAGTTACATTCAAAAAGCAAAGAATAAAAAACTATGGCGCCCTCGGCCGCTCAGGAGGGTGCGGATGTCGCCCAGCCCAGCCGATCTCGCGTGCATGCCGGTAATGCTCCGTCGCCAGCGCTGTCGCATCATCGCCAAGCCGGAGCTGCTCCTCCATCCTCGCCAGGCGCCCAGCAGACCCCATGCTCGCCCGGATGCCGGCCAGCTCGTCAAGCACCAGCTGCAGGCGATGGTTGTTCAACTGCAGCTGGCGGTCATTCTCCTTAACCACGTGGAAGCGAGCTTCATAGTTCTCCAAGGTCGCCTGGAGCCCTTCGACCTTGGCCATCCTCGCCTCCAGAGCCGAGATGCGTCGGTGAGGATCGCAGATTGCGAGCTAGTCGAACTTGCTCTCCAGCTCCATGTGGGCGCGAATGGCGGCCTGGCGATACTCGCTCCCGGACAGCCCGAGAGCGTCGATGAAAGCCGCCCCAGAGGTCGCCGGGCGATCTGACAAGGCAGGAAGATGGGTCATCAGGTCAGAAAAAGCAGAGCGGTAGTCAAGTAGTAGGAGGCTCACCACGGCGAGGAGATCGGGATCGGCGCGGCGAAGGAGGTCGCCCGGAGGTATCTCGCCTCCCCGAAGAGCTACTCGGAAGATCGGCAGGCCTGCCCTGCCCGCGCCCTCCAGACCCTTGGCCGACGTAGTCAGGGTCTCCAACCCGCGGAGGAAAGTAGGGTGGCCGCGGCCTCTCCGGCTTCTTCACCAGCGGCGGAGCTTGAGATGAGCTCGCAGAGTGGTGCGGAGCCCTCGGCGCAGGAGGCGGAGGAGGTCGCGGATGGTCCTTCGGCAGGGCAGACAGAGGCGGCGGAGGGGGCAAGCCGGTGCTCGGCGTCTGGCCAGGAGTGGCGACCGCGGGCGGCGGCGGCGGCAATGGAGCGCTCACCGGGGGTATCTTCCCGCCGCTCGCAACAACACCGGCCGCCGTACTCGCCGGAGGAACCTCGCGCACCGGCCCAGATGACTCGGCAGGAGTGGCCTTCGCCGGCAGCTCCTTACTCACAGGCGGGGGGTCCTTCACCAACGCCGCCCCAGACGCCTTCCCCGAGCTGAGGCCTATCCTGACCGTGCGGGCGACCTTGAACGGCCTGTCGGCAGCCAGAGCGAGTAAGGGCGCCGAGCTGAGGGGGACGACATCAAGTGCCGCATCCGCGGCTATCGGAGAATCTGCATAAGGAAAGAAGTCAGCAAAGTGGCGGCGACAACCCAGCAGGGAAGAGTTCGAGGTAGCGACCTGTCAAGGTGACGACCTCGGCCTGAGACGCCGCGGACTCCTTCACGCCCGCGAGCTCCTCGGTCACCCCCGGGTTCTCCAGCGGGCTACCCCGGGTCGACCCAGGGAGGTCGTCGAGCCCTAGGTCGTTCAACACCCTCTGGGTGTTGGACGACACTACGGGATTGTCAGTCGCCGCGGCGACCTGGTGCGCTAGTGGAGGCGAGCCGACCACCGTAGTGGCGGGCAGCTTGACCTTTTTCGCCTTCTTCTTCTTCGGCGGGGGCAAGGCAGTGGGATCATCCTCGCGCGGTCTTTTCGGCCTGGCTATACCGAGGAGGCCCGACAGGGCGGCGAGACTGTCCTTCAACAGCTGTTCGGTGTCCGACATCTTCGGCAAGCTCCAAGGACCGTCTCAAAAACGAAGCCCCCCTATTTATAGACTACTCTACCAGCAGGCGACGATGCGAGCTGTCCAGATACTCGGCAGAGGTCCTCGCCGAATAAGCGTTGGATGATTCTTTCCGGGCTCCTACGTCGCCCAAAAAGAGCGGGGATTGTGTACAACCCATATTCGACGAGGGAGGGCCCTACCACCGCCAGGTCATCAAAAGTCAAAGTCAGCAAGACAAGGTGGGGATCCAGACCAGCACCCCGGGCCGCGGAAGGTTCGGGCGAGTATGGCGAGCTCCCCAGGCCAACTCGCCAGGTGGCGACTATGGCCAGATGCTCGCCTCTTCAAGGCGAGCTCCCCGGGGAAATCGCCAACTCGCCAGGGTGGGGGTATAAGTAAGACCCCCCCCTTTCTTTGGTTTTCCCTATAAATAGGACCCCAGGGGTACGAAGGAGAGGACAAGCAATTCTCGGCCTGAGCCCTCGCGAGTTCCAGCAACTGCCCTTGACTCGTTATCGCTCAGCTCGCCTCCTTCGTACCTTGCTCGGCCAATCTGGTTGAGAAGGGGTTGCTTCTCCTAAGCAACTGGGTACGTGGTGGGACCTTCCCGCCGTAGCAACCTGGGGTCTTGTTTGCGCAATCCGTTCCTGTTTCCTGACCAGAGATCATCTTCCCGACCGGTCGACCAGTAACTTCAGGTTGCCTAGTCCGATTTCTGAGGTTGAGAATTTCTCGGCTTCAACACAGGTGTTGGAGAATGTGTATCGATTTTTCATTTTTGAATAAAGCCTGTCCTAAGGATTGTATCTCGTGCCTCAGATCAATGCGTTGATTGACTCAGCCGTCGGTTTTTCTCTATTAAGTTTTATAGATGCCTTTTACTGGGTACCGCCAGATCAGGATGCACCCCCAGACATAATGGGTGTTTCCTTCATTATAGGGGATGGATGTTACTATTATAAGATGATGCCCTTTGGGCTGAAGAATGCAGGGGAAACGTATCAAAGAATGATGGACTGAGTCTTTCGATAGCAAAAGAGAAGAAATTTGGAGGTATATATGGACGACCTCGTGGTGAAGAGTCGGGATACGAGATCCCATCTCCAAGATTTGGAGGAAACCTTCAACACCTTACGAAAGTATAAGATGAGGCTGAACCCCCTGAAGTGTGTTTTTGGGGCAAGTAGGGGAAATTTCCTGGGTCACCTCCTTACTCCTACGGGAATCCTAATAAGGTGAGGGAGATCATGGATTTGGAGTTGCCGCGAAATTCCAAGGATGTCCAGCGCCTGACGGGAAAGCTGGCGGGGCTGAGCAGGTGCCTCTCTCGGGCAGGAGAGAAATGCTCACCCTTCTTCAAAGTACTGAGGGGAGGCCACAAGTTCGAATGGTCCAAGGAGTGCGAGGAGACATTCCAAACCTTGAAGAGATAGCTCACTCAGGCTCCGCTCCTCCAAGGACTAGAGGAGGGGGGAGATTTACCCTTTTATCTTGGGGTCGGAGCCGAGGCTGTGAGTTCCGTCCTGGTCTGGGAGGAGGGGAAGAAGCAGCTGCTAATCTACTATGTGAGTCGGGTCCTAAGGAAGGTGGAGCTTCGATTCCTGATCCTGGAAAAGTTGTCTTTCGCTCTGGTCATCTCGGCGTGAAGGCTCAGGCCATATCTCTAGCGCATTTAATCCGGGTGGTGAAAGATCATCCCCTTTGTAACATCTTTGAAGGGGTGGAGCATTCGGAAAGGCTGGCAAAATGGTCGGTGGAGCTAAGCGAGTTTGGCATATGCTTTGTCCCTTGACTTTCGATAAAATCCCAAGAAATGACCGACTTCTTGGTCGACTACATGGTCGAGGTGGCAGAGATGGAGATCACTTGTCCGGTTCCCTTGAAGGTGATGGTGGATGGCGCCTTGGGGAGACATTCCTTGGGAGTATGAGTGATCTTGGAGAGTCCTCAGGGAACGTGGATAGAGCAGGCAATGGTGATCCATTTCCCCATTACTAACAATCAAGCGGAGTATGAGGATGTAATCACGGGGTTACATTTGGCAAGGGAGTTGGGGGTACATGACGTGGAGGTGCTAACGGATTCTCTGGTAGTGTCCTCTCAAATTGACGATAAGTTCAAGGCAAGGGAGACTACTCTCCAATTGTACTTAGCAAAAGTGAAGAGCATCATCGGCATATTCCAAAGGTTTTCCATCCGACATGTGTCGCGAGATGAAAGAGAGCAAGTGGATCAGCTGGCTAAGTTCGGACCCCGTGCGGGAGGAAACTATAACTGACCTATTCCGCCCCTCTATTAAGGAAAGGGAGTTGATGGAGGTGGAACAGTGCCCCTCATGGATGGACCCCTTCGTGGTTTTCTTATCCACAGGAGAATTCTCGGGCGAGGGGAAGGGGGCTAGACAAGAAACAGTTCAAGTATAAATCGGCGTACTACTTGATGCGCGATGGGAAGCTGTATAGGAAGACCCTCTCCGGATTGCTGGCACGTTGCGTGGTCGAGGAGGAGGTCCCGAGAATTTTAGAGTAAGTCCATGTTGGTGAGTGCGGGAGCCACTCAGGAAGCTGAATTCTGGAAGAGAGGATAGTGAGGCAAGGGTATTTTTGGCTGAAACTGGGCCGAGATGCCACCGAATTCACAAAAAAATGTCAAAAGTGCCAACTATTTGCCCCTCTCCAACTACTACCGGCATGGAGACTCAGAAGCATCACTATGCCATGACCCTTCACTATTTAGGGAATGGATCTTATGGGGCCCTTCCCCCAAGCTAGCGTGTAGAGAAGGTTCATGCTAGTTATGATTGATTATTTCTCTAAGTGATTTGAGGTCAAGTAACTGGCCAATGTGACCTCTCAGATGATTCACAACTTTGTATGGGGGAGATCATTTGTCGGCATGGGTTACCTCATGCCATTTTCACGAATAATGGGCCACAGTTCGCCAATGCGGAGTTCATCAACTTTTGTGGCCAACTCGGGATATATCTCAGGTTCGCGTCGGTTCATCACCCCTAGAGCAATGGGCAAGTAGAGGTGTCAAATAAGGTCATAGTGAACTTGTTAAAAAAGAAGGTTGAGAACTTGAAGGGGAGCTGGGTTGTGCAACTCCCTTCGGTCCTCCGGGCCTTGAGGACCACACCTAACATGACCACGAGAGAGACTCCTTTTAAGCTCTCCCACGGTTGTGAGACAGTACTCCGGATAGAATTCGAGGTCCGGACGCCACGAGTAGTGGAGGCAGGAGAAGGTAGAGAGGAATGGAGGGTCAAGAACGAAGATGAGTTACGACTTACTCTGGATCTGATAGAAGAACTCTACGACATGGCCACCGTTAGGCAGGATGAAATCAAGCGACGGATGGCCAAGTGCTTTGACAAGCATGTTAGAATTAAGCAATTCACAGAAGGAGACCTGGTCCTAAAAAAGGTAGATATCGCGGGAAGATCAGCAATAGTAGGAAAGCTCCACACAAACTGGGAAGGTCCGTACATAGTCAAGGAAGCACTGAGGTCAGGTGGATATCGCCTCCAAAATGTGGAGGGGGAGACCCTAAGTCACACATGGAGCGATGACGATTTGAAGTATTTCTATCCCTAAATCATGTATGTAACATCATTTTCTAATATTGAACCTCTTAGTTATGGGATCTTTTGCAAATGGATTGTGAGTGTGACGGGAGATCGAGAATGCTGACACCGAGAAGATCCTGCTGACCAGGCTCCCACTAGCTGGCAGAGCTGAAAGTCACTCAATGGTGTCTGGAATGCTGACCCAGAGAAGATCCCGCTGACCAGGCTCCCACTAGCTGATAGGGCTGGAAGTTACTTAATGGCGTCTATAATGCTGACCATGAGAAGATCCGGTTGACTAGGCTCCCACTAGCTGGCAGGGTTGGAAGTCACTCGATAGCGTCTGGAATGCTGACCCCGAGAAGTTCCCACTGACTAGGCTGTCACTAGTTGGCAGGGCTAGAAGTTACTCGATGGCGTTTGGAATGTTGACCCCGAGAAGATCCTGCTGACCAGGCTCCCACTAGCTGGCATGGCTGGAAGTCACTCGACAGCATCTGGAATGCTGACCCCAAGAAGATCCCGCTGACCAGGCTCCCACTAGTTGGCAGGGCTGTAAGTCACTCGATGGCATCTAGAGTGCTGACCCCGAGAAGATCTCGCTGACCAGGCTCCCACTAGCTAGCAGGGTGAAGTGCGAGATCTTCTCCGACCACAAAAGCCTCAAATACATCTTCACTTAGAAGGAACTGAACCTTCGACAACGCCGATGGTTAGAATTCATGTGCGACTATGACTTCGCTCTCCAATATCACCCCGGGAAGGCTAATAGAGTTGTCAACGCTCTAAGCCGCCAGCTTTCGGTGGTTGGGAGTTGGTTGGAGCTAATCCCAAAAAGGATGTTCCAGTCTTTAATAAACTTAGAAATTACCTTGGTTACCCGAAGAGATCCGGAGGAATATCATGCTCAATTGTATTGGATGGAGATCCAATGTGACATTCGGGACCGGATACGAGAAGCCCAGAAGAATGATCCAGAGGTAGTTCCAATCATCCGATCTCTGCAATATGGGGCTCAGGAGGATTATAATCTGCACGATGGGATCTTGTAGTATAAGCATCGTATATTCATCCCCTCCACCGAAGGAATTCATGAAGAGATTATGCACGAAGCACACCAGTCAAGGTACTTTATCCACCCTGGTATGGTTAAAATGTATGTTGATATGCGCAGGACCATATACTGGACTGGAATGAAAAGAGATGTTACCAACTTCGTAGCCCAGTGTTAGACCTGTCAAAGGGTTAAAGCTGAATGATGAAGCCTAAGAGGCCTAATGCAGCCCCTGCCTATACCCGAATGTAAATTTGAGGACATTTCCATGGACTTTGTCCACGGTTTGCCTCGGTCCCATGCTGGAAACGACTC
The DNA here is from genome assembly GCA_039513925.1 of Platanthera zijinensis. Classification (NCBI taxonomy): domain Eukaryota; kingdom Viridiplantae; phylum Streptophyta; class Magnoliopsida; order Asparagales; family Orchidaceae; genus Platanthera; species Platanthera zijinensis. The sequence goes on from CM077095.1 coordinate 171,666,704, forward strand.
CTTATGGGTTGTTGTAGATCGACTCACCAAAGTAGCACGATTCATTCCAAACTGACAGGGATACAGTGTTGATATTCTGGCCAAGATATTTATAGAGCAAGTAGTCCATTTCCACGGAGTGCCGAAATCCATTGTGTCGGATCGTGATGGACGATTCACGTCCAAGGAATGGAGACAAGTGCAGGCATACTTGGGGACCAAGTTGGCCTTTAACACTATCTTCCGCCCACAGATAGATGGACAAACGGAAAGGACAAATTGAATGATGGAGGATCTACTTCGAATTTGCATAGTGGAACACAATGAGCCTTGGGAACAGCTGTTACCCCTAGTTGAGTTTTCTTACAATAACAGCTACCAGGCTAGCATCAAGATGGCCCAGTACGAAGCATTGTACGAGAGGCGTTGCCGAACCCCGTTAACTTGGGCTCAGGAAGAGGACCCAGAATCCCTGGGAGTGGCTTATATTGACAACACTACGACAGCAATACGACTAATCCAGGAACGGATGCGGGAGGCACAAAGCCGACAGGCCAAGTATTATGACGCGCGGCACCGACCGGTGGAGTTCCGCGTGGGGGAAATGGTGTTCCTAAAAATTAAACTCATGCATGGTGTCTCCTGGTTGAGAAAACAAAAGAAACTGGATCCTCGCTATTTGGATCCCTATAAGGTAATAGTGTGCGTGGCCCTGTTGCCTATCGATTAGCCCTGCCCCCAAAACTGGGAAATCTTCATGATGTGTTTCATGTCTCTTCCTTAAGGCGAGTTCTCCGGCAACCAGAGCAGCATCTACCTACACCACCAGTGTAACTGCGATCAGACAAATCCGTCCAGCTTGAACCAATAGAGTCGTAGATCATAAAGTAAAGAATCTGCGTAACAAGGCCATCCCAATGGTCAAGATATTATGGTCAAATTACGGACAAGATGGGTATACTTAGGAACCAGAGGCGCCCGTTCGCGAAAAACACCCCGACCTCTTTCCCCAGGTATGTCACTCGCCCCCCCCCCCAAATTTTCGAGGACGAAAATCATTTTTATTAGATTGTAACATCTCGATTTTTATTGGGCCACCAGAGCCTAGTGGGCCCAATAAAAGTGACTCGAACCCTAAGCGAAAAGTGGAGCTAGAGAACTCCGATTTGGGTTCTGTCAATTCTCGTGGCATCGTATAGTTAATACGAACACATCGGAGCTCGTTCCGTTGGACTCCAAGGTCATATGGTAGATATGACCATTCCTCGTAAAACGTCGCTAAGACAAGATTTTGAATATCGGTCTAGAGAACTCCGATTTGAGTTCTGTCTATTCCTGTGGCCTCGTATAATCAATACAAGCACGTCGGAACTCGTTGCACCGAAATCGGAGGTCTAACAATGAATATGGACATTTTGACCGATTTAGTGCATCGTGACGCACAGATTTTGGACTTTTACCGAACAAACACCGATTCGATCCTGGTCAGTGGCATTGGACCCGTATGATCAATACAAAGTCAACAGGAGTTTTCCTGGTCAATTTCGGTACGAGAAGTTAACTCGTTGTCAAATCAGGCATAATTGTGCACTGAAAAGCGTGCACACCCAAATTATGACGTGATACCCCAACTTTGACCCAACTCCCGATGTCTTGGACCCACTTTGACTTGGACCAGCTTGTGAGACCTACCCTAGGATTGACTTTGGTAAATCCCCTAAAAAATCCAATTTTTTGGAATTTTCCAAAAGAGGCACACACCTCCTCCTCATTAATGGACTAGGGACCTTCTCCCCCTCACCCTTGGGCCACCAATCAGCAAGAATGAAGTCCATGGGCCAAGATGGACCCAATCCCTCCTTACCCCTCCCTCTTCCCTCCCCTTAGGATCCAAGGTCTAAGCCCACCTAAGGCAAACCCATAGAGGAGGTCCTACCTGATCTTGGCTAACCAGGAGGAGCCATATATCTAGCCAAGTGGAGGAGAGGAGCTTCTCTCTCTCCCCCCCCCCTCTCGGTTTAATCCCACACCGGGGAAATGAGGGGTGAGGGCATCCCCTCAGGCTATAAAAGCCCTTGCCCGACCAGATTTCCCCCACACCAGCACCACCCGAGCCCAGGGCACCCTCACCGGAGTCCCAACTCACCGGAAAAGTTCCCACCATCCAAGCTTTCTGCCGCCACCAATGGAAACACGGTCAGGGCCCTCCCAAGCTCTCCCAGGCCAAGTGGACATTCTTCTCCTTCTCCTTCCCTATCCCCATGACGTGGTGCATACGCCTCCCGGCGGCCGGAGCGCCGCCGGCACCACCTGAGCCAAGCTCCAGGTCAGGTGGTGGCCACAACAAGCTGGCCCCTCCCAGTGTCAGTGGTGGTGCTGGAGTAGAGCTAAACCATCGGGGATAACACTCCCCGGTGGTGGAAGGCCGGGTGCCGTCAGAAAACACCGCTCCGGTGGCACCCGAGAAAACAGAGTTTTCTCTGTAATTTACTCTGGCGGCGGGAAGTCGTCGGGCCACCATCGGAGAGGAGCCCTGCCCTGGCATGCCAGCCGGTGGTGGTTGCGTAACCTGGATCATCTCTGTAAAGGCAAGGTGGCGCGTCGACGTTGGGAGTCGAGCCCCGCCACCTTGCTCTCGGGATGACAATTTCAGGAGGTGGCCGGCGGTAGTAGGCCGCCGGACCACCGCCCAGAAGTTCGTCGGCCCCTCGGTGAGTCAATTGGGGGTGGCGTTAACGGCTGGTAGCGGCCGTCCAATGGTGATGGAGGCCGCCACCCTCCACACTGCCGGGAGGTACAACCACCATCCGATCTCCACGATGAGATCAGACAGCCAAGGTTTTCTGGATTCCTGCCCCGCCTTAGCATCAACGCCCCCCCACAGTAGATCTATTCCTGATCTGCTGTGGGGATAAAAGAACGATTGGCGCGGTTTAGCTCAATCTTAGCCTCGGGATCGAGTTTGATATGGCTATCCGCAGACCTATTTAATTAACAGAAATTTGAGAAATTTCTACAAAAACATCTATGCCTCTGGGAGCAAAATGGTCAACATAAAAAATGTTCCTTTTCATGAGGACTACCTCCACTAAAATTTGGAGAATTTTTTAAAATAATTTGGTATTTTTAAAAGCCTAAACAAAACTTGTTTGGCCAAAATAAAGGCTCATAGTGGCTCGGAAAATTATGAACTTTTTTCTAGGCTTAATTTATACTCCGTTAGAGGTTATATCAAAATTTGGGGGTAGGGTGATAAGAATTGATATTTTTATCAATTTCTGCGATCCTAGTGTCGCACTCGGAATTTATTTCGCTCTTTTTCCTCGGAAATGAAAATTGGAGCGCGCGACCACCCTCCCTAATTTGAATGTTAAATCTAATTACCTTATCGACGAGAATGGCCGAGGCAAGAGGCCAAGATCTGAGCGTTCCAAGATTTCGTGAAACCTCTAAGCGCCACGACCCTCGGGTAGTTGGGCAGGCTCAGAAAGTAGAGTACGAGTCGCGTGTTGCTAAATTATTCTCAATGAATAATAAAGGAGTAACTCCTAAAAATCCTTTGATCCAATTAAGTCGTGAACTAAAAAGGCGGAACCAAATTATCAGATCTTATTAATAAGTGTAACCCAAGGAAATATTGAAAACTGAGAAGGAACTGAAAATACCTCCTGAGAACGGAGATGGAACTGAAGCCTCCTGAATAGAGTGACTGGACTACTAACCACTTTCCTTATGATTATTCCATTCTTGCACTGGTCCAGTTTCCTTTATTTTAGTTCAGTGCAGTATTTTCAACTCAACTCCAGTCTCGTACTGGTCAAGTTCATTTTAATTCAGTACTACTCCAGTCTCAGACTAGTCAAGTTCATTTTAGTACAGTATCTTCAATTCAACTCCAGTCTCGTATTGGTCAAGTTCTTTCCAGTTCAGTACTACTCCAGTCTCGTACTGGTCAAGTTCATTTCAGTACAGTACTTTCAATTCAACTTCAGTCTTATACTGGTCAAGTTCTTTTCAGTTCAGTACTTTCAATTCAGTACTACTCCAGTCTCGTACTGGTCAAGTTCATTTCAGTTCAGTACCTTCAATTCAACTCCAGTCTCATACTGGTCAAGTGCATTGCAGTTCAATACTTTCAATTTCAGTACTATTCTAGGTTCGTACTGGTCACATTTCATTTATTATCAGCAGCTGAAATCACTGCAATTTATTATTTTAAAAATGAGTCCTGCTCTGACGAGCAGTTGTATGTTAAGGTTGAGCCTTAGCCTCTATTTGTTTGGGCATTTCGCTGCTCCATTTTGGGCAAACGCCACCAGAAGGAGGGTAAACAAATAAACCTCCGGCGGTATTTGCTCCGTTTCTACCTGCCCGCCTTGAGAAATGCCCCAAAAAGCTCCGTTTGGAGTAGCCACCTCCTCCCTTCGATTCAAACACTCTGTTTCCACCCGCCGGATCGACCCGCCACCTCCGAAACAAATGAAGCCTTAGTTGAGGATAACCGGAGTTGAGGAGTTCTTCAAGGTTTAGCCTCAAATAAAGTGCCCCCACGCTCCTTGTCGAAAGTTGAGCTGAGCGTCGCGGCTTGAAGGTTAACGTATAAGAGGGCAGACCGCCGCAGACCCAGTGCGTATTAGCTTAATTGTTTGATTGATTGCTTGTGAATTGCTTGCGATAAATTGTGGCGGGTCAGTCCCTTTCGCAGACCGTTTGTATCGATACGGGAAGGTCGACGACTCAAGGCGACAAGGAGATGGGTACTACGGGTGACCGGCTATTATGTTGTCCCCGTTGGGCTTTCCTCCGCTGGTCAGCCAAAATGTTGTATCACAAGATGTCACTCACATCCAATAGTACACTCGGTTGTACGTTGGGTCTTAGGGCCATGTGGTACGACCACCCCTAGAAGTGGCAGGACTGGCCACTGTCACCGACGACCACATCGGTGAGGCCCGCGGGGCTCGCTACCCTACTGGAACAGAAGCGGTCCATACTATGTCGACATAGGATGATTTGCGCAACTGTGAATGCCTGCGGTATGTACACGGTTATAAATGCCTGTGATAGGATATGGGTTGTGAATACCTGACGCGTTGATATGCTAGTAGAGCCCTTATTATAACTGATGTTACTATTGTTATCATTCTTGTTATATTATGTTAACTCTTTCGTACTTCGACTATCTTATAATGTTGGGTGTGTGTATGCTCATCCCCAAGATATGGATCCGGGAATGAGATTTGTTTTCACTTAGCCCTGTGACAAACCGTTATTTAAGTGACCATTCACAGGAAATAGAGTACCGTAGTGACCCCCTGCCACAAGAGAATGCGTCGGCCAGTAGTTAGGACTACTCAAGCCGAAGCACCACTGACGTCTCTAGAGTTTTGAGACGTGAGTATCAGCGAGTAGTATAGAGAGAGTGAGTGAGCATTATATGTAGAACTTGTACAACCTACGTGCTTATATAAGAACATAGACTATGACCTTGTATTCATGTAAATATTTATGAAGTTATATATATTAGTGTTTTCCTGTTATTGTTTCCGCAAACCTCTAATGTGTTGTGAATATTGTGATTCTAGCCCAACAAGGCAGCCAACTAGTGCTTGGTAGAGTTGGTCGTTACCTCTTAAAGGAGCACTAGGTAGACGCCTTGAGCATGTAAGATCCCCTTCGGCCCTACCCGGCCAAAGGTTTGGGGGGGGCTCACATGAGCTGTGGGAGGACAGCCCCAAAGTACTTCAGGACTTGGCGCACATCCAGCCAGAGAGGGAGGCATAGCCCCACCTTGAAGTATGAGATGGGGAAGGCGAGTTCGTCGGGGAGGAAGGTGTTGATCGCCTCGCCCCTTCCCGGCTGGCGTGTAGTAAACCCTGGGGGACGTAATCTGCCATGAAGGCGATGTATTCCTACTCCGAAGGATTCCCGTCGAAGAAGAGATACTCGAAAAATTGCTTCGCGCATTTTGACCTTCCGTCGGCATCGGCTCATGTCTTTCCCATCCTAGCTAGTCTTCGTGCGAGTGCAGGTGACGAGATGTCTGGTTCAAGAGGGTGTGACTACAATAAATGTGATGGTCTAAGGGTAGGTGAGGGGGTCCTATTTATAGAAAAAGTTAGGGCTTGCCAAGCCGCTCCCTTGGACCAACTCGCCAGCCTCGACGCCGACCTCCCGCAACCTATTCTACCAGAAGCGAGACGAATCTAAAGCAAACATTACATTTTCGCGAGATCAACAAGCACCAAATAATAAACATCATTACAATTATAAGGCATGATTATGCGAGTGTCCTCAAGAAAATACAACATGGGGAAGGAGTTACTACAATACGCGGGAGGATCTGAGGGGCCAGAGGGAGAGTGCAGTAGGCTCAGCTAGGGAGCCATTTCCATCTACCCCGGTCTCGCGCCCCCGTCCCCGGTGGTCGGCGAGGATTATTAAACTCGCAGATCCTCTCAAGGTCTTGATTTACAAGGCACATATTCTCTTGTATGCAGTCCATGATGGGTTCAGGAGAAGTCATCTCACTGCCCGATCCTCGCCTCACCTCGTCTGCCAGCATCACGTAGTCCTGCTCAAGCGCGTGCAACCGCTGCTCGTCGATGGCTCTCTCCTCCAAGATCTCGTATAGCATGAACCCGTATTTCTTGAGGATCCCAATAGTTCACTTCCTTATCTCGACAGGGTCAACTGAGACGTCCAAAAAGCCTTCTAGTGAGTTGGGAGAGGGAGGGGGCGAGTAGAGTCCCGGGTTGGAGGATTCCTCGGCTTCAGATTGCCCGGGGAGACCTGTGATATGATAATAGCAATCCAAATGAGATATGACCCGGGGTTCAAATGAGGTGAATGCTTCTACTAACCATGCGAGGTGGACGTCCATTGGGGGTGTGGCTGGCGAGAAGAACTCGGTTGTCCTTGGTTGGGCCAAGCGAGAGGAGAAGCAAGCACCTTGCCATGTCCCGGGCGAAAGGAACCTGAGAAGGGGATCAGATCAAAAGCAGGAATAGGGATGTCCCTCATGCCTCCCTCGGCGAGTGAGGGGTTGGGAGTAGGTTCGCACAATGGTTCGCGAGCCGACGATTTCTGCGACAGTGAGCCCAGGCCGGTGGTCCCGAAGTTTGGACTGAAAAGTAAAAAGAAAGTACGAGTCAGAAAGATTGTGAGAACAGGCATTGGGGGTAAGATAGGTTACCCAGGCTTCCCGCATGATCGTCGATAGTGGCTCGAGGGTGCGATTCCTTGGGAGAGTACTCGGCTCGCTCCAAGGAGGTATCTGCATCGGCTTGCTGGGAAGGAAAGTGGTCGGCGAGAGCATCATCGATCCCCATCCCCTTAAACTGATCGACCTACAAAGAAACCTAGAGGGGTCATTCCTTAGATGTTTAACTGCAATCATAGTACAAGAATGATCTCCAGATACCAGCTTCATGGAGGAGGAGGCAATTCCACAATCTGGTGTGGATGGCAAGTCGCCGGGGACAGTCTCACCGACTTCTGGGCCGAGCCTAGCCATCTTCGCAGGCTTGCCCTTCAATGACTCACTCGGTGACTGATGGGAGAGCCAGGGGCGAAGCTCGGCAGCACTGGCAGAATTGAGCTCCTTGGTACAGTTGAGCCTCTCTTGGAACTCCTTGTAAAGAGGCATGGTGTAGATAGAACTAGAAAGATAGGGGGGACAGTAACGTTCTCCCATGCGGGTAGGCATATATATAGCAGTTGGTGGATCCCACCATAAGATTCCTTGCTCCTGCCGCACTCGCCGGTCTTTCGGGGTTGGATGAATCTTTCCAAGTTTGGGACAACCTCGCAAAGAGCGGGGATTGTGTACAATCCCATGTCCAGCGAGTGGGGTCGGCAGGATCAGGCCCAGGAAAGTAATGCACGGTCTAGGCCTCGGGCGAGTCAGAGGAGCGAGTGTTATAGAGTCGGCCCGACTCTCCAGGGGGGAACATAATGCAGGGCGAGTGGGGCACCTGAACTCGCACTCGCCCCTACGCATTGGTAGGCGATGAGCGAGTGAGACAGCGAATCCGCACTCGCCCTGGGTCCCGTCAGGGGTGGAGAGTATCAGCCCCATTGAGCACTCGCCGCCCTAGGCGAGTGGAATTTTCAGGGACCACCCGCCCGGTAGTACCTTTTACTGTTTTGCCTCTATTGGCCTGTCAGTATCCTTTCAGAACAGCGGAGTTGTGTTATTGGCAAGCCTATTTAGGCTGCATATAGCCTGATAGAATAGCAAAGTTGCGTTGTTAGCAGGCTAGGTTTGGAATTCTATAAATAGATCGACAGGGGTATCTCAGAAAGCAAGCTCTCTCATCTTCTTGGTCTTGTAGCGCTTTCTGAGGTACCTTTAGCTTAGCACTGGCTAAGGAGGGGAACCACTCTAAGATCTTCCGGGTGTGTGGTGGGACCTCTGTGCTGTAGTCGTGGGTCATTCTCCAATCCTATGCTTATGATTGAGTGAGCTCAATTGGAGAAGTATGTGTGCAGTCAACCCTTCTTAAGGGCCCGAATTCCATAGAAGTCAGTTTTCGGTTTCAACAAACATGAAGTCTTCACATGAGCTCATGTTTAAGGAGAATCCTAGTGTAAAATACCTTCAGGTGCTTGGATCCACCTATTATGTGTACATTCTAGACATGCTCAGGATGAAGTTGGATGTAGAGACAATGAAGCTTGTCTTCATTGGCAACGATGTGTGGAAGAAGGGCTGGAAGTGCATCGACCCTGAGACAAAGAAATTTATCATCTCAAGGGATGTCGTATTCGACAAGTTGACGTCATACCAGGGTAGTTACTCTGTGGAACTATATGAGAGAAGTGTGGATGGAAGGCAAGAAGAAGTTGGTGGTGATCTTTTAGTGGAGCTGTCTGTGTCTCCAGGAGCTCTGGTTTCATCTAACTCAGGAACATGTACTTCTGGTTCAAGAAGCAGGGGGAGCGATGCTCCTAGTGTGCCTGGGAGAAGAGCTGATATAAAAGAAGCAGTTGGTGTGGTGGATCAAGGTCATGTCTTATGGTGATCGAAGAGGACCATTATTCCACCAACTTGGTACAGGGACGAGAACATGGTGAGTTTTGTCTTATGTTTCTTTGCAAGCCCCTTGGATGAGCGAGAGTCATCATGCTTTGAGAATGCCACTAGGATTAAGGAGTGGAAAGATGTCATGGATGAGAAGATGACCGTCCTCAGGAAGAATGAGACCTGAGATCTTGTGCTTAAGGTCGATGACATGACTCATGTAACCTGCAATTGGGTTTATAAACTCAAGAAGAAGGTTGACTGCAGTATCAAGCGATACAAGGCTCGTCTTGCAACTTGGGAGTTCTCCCAGCAATACGGAGAAGATTACGAGGAGATGTTTAGTCTTGTGGCCAAAATGACTTCAGTACTGGTGGTGATTGGCTTGGCAGTTTGCCAATGTTAGAAGATTTTGCAGCTTGACGTGAAGAACCTGTTTCTTTATGGAGAGATTGACAAGAACATTTTCATGGTCCAGCCACCTGGATATGCATCTAAAGAACATCCAGACACGTCTGTATACTGAAGAAGACCCTCCATGGCTTGAAAAGAAGAGGGGGTTTAGGATACTTTGCCTCAGATTCTGATTCAAGCTTATTCGAAAAGAAGAGGGAGATTTAAGTCTTGGTACTGTTGTACGTTGATGATATAATCGTCACAGGGAACTCAGAGGAGGTGGTAGCTAGGTTTAGGGTAGAGCTATCTATTAGATTTGAGAGGATGGATGTTAGGGAGCTCAATCATTTCCTTGTTCTCAAGGTAGAGAGAAAAAAGAGTGGTGTGCTCATTTCCCAAAAAGGCTATGCATAGCGGATCGTGAAGCGATTTGTAATGCGGGAGGGAAAGAACAACTCTACTCCACTTGAGGTTGGTCTTAAAATTCGATGTGATGGGGGAAGGGTTCTTCCAGATCCCTTGGTTTTTTAGGCTCTGGTTGGGAGCCTGATATATCTGACAACTATAAGGCCGGATATTACTTATATTGTGGGTCGAGTAAGTCGATATATGTAGAAGCCACAGAAACCTCATCTAGTGGTGGCAAAGAGTATCCTGAAATATATGAAGTCTACCTTAGATATGAGTCTCTTTTATGAAAGGGATGCGAGCTTCAACCTAAATGGTTACACGAATGCTGATTATGAGGGAGATACCGACGATCGGAAGTTGACGTCAGGTTATGTATTCATATGCCGATTGGTAGATATCTTATGGTGTACCAAGAAGCAGGATTTTGTGTCTGTCTCCACCACTGAAGCGGAATATAAGGCATACGCCTTAGCAGCTCGAGAATTCATCTAGCTAAGGAGATTAGTGGTGAACATCCATGAGAAGGTGTGAGTTCCTACTCTGATGCGTGGTGACAATGAGAGTGATCTCAAGCTAATTACCAATCCAGTTTGTCACGCGAGGACTAAGCATATTGAGATCGATCATTACTTTGTTTAGTAGAAGGTGTTGGAGGGATCTCTGATGGTGGAATGCGTATAAAGTCAGGAAAATGTCGCTGACATCTTCACAAAACTGCTTCGAAGGGACCATTTGTACGGTTATGGGGACTGCTCGGACAGACTTTCACTTCCCACTTCAAGGGGGAGTGTTGAAATTGTTGAACTAGGAAGTGGCGGTCAGGATGATGCAGACCACACAGATTGTCGAAACAGCGTGCGGTAAGCGCAGATAGTGAAAGTCTTTGTTTTCAAGGATAGCTAAATCACCTAGAGAGGGTAAATAGATTTCTTAGTCTGTTGTGACTATCTTTAATTTTCTTTCTTTGAGTGTTATATGAGTGAGTAGTTTTCTGTTTTTAAGACACACACATCCTGCAATAAAGAAGCAACACAAGAAGCAAACATGGAATATATAGTGGTTCCCCAGAATATGGGTATGTCCACTTTCCCTCCCACCTTTCTAATTTATTGTTAGACAAGGCACTTCTCCAATATCGGCTCCTAAGCGCTTACAACAAGATCCCGCAGGACCACTCGGTCTCCTCCAAGACCTACAGCTCAGGCACAAGGCCCTACAAATCAGTGATCCAAAGATCACCTACCTCATGCCCAAAAGCCCTATAACTCAGGCTGGGAGGACAGCCCTACCTCAGAGAGAATGACTCTTCTGCAGCTCAGGCACAAAGGCCCTCCCTCAGATCCAAAGGATCCTACAACTCAGGCACAAGTGCCCTACAACTCAGAGAGAATAACTCTCTTACCTCAGACCCAAAGGTCCTACCTCAGATCCAAACTGGATCAAACTCTCAGTGATCAACTGATCACCTACCTCAGATTCTCACCAGAATCCTACTCTCAGATCTGCACCCAGATCCTACACTCATGCTAAACAGGCCTATAACTCAGATCCAAACTTGGATCCTACCTCAGAGCAAATTTGCTCCTACTACTCTAATCCAAAAAAGGATCCTACAAGATGGAAGTGGGTTGGTGAGTTGGTTTTAAAACAAGAGATATTTCTCTGTGCCAACATTTCTGGATAGAGATAAACTCAGCCCAACTTTGACTCTAGGGAAATAATCTCAGAGCCTACTGCTACCTGAACTGAGTAGTACTCAGCCCTATCCTCTTCTTCTAAGCACCAAAAAATTTTCCTGCTGGGACTGAGAAGTGACTGCAGCTTGTCTTGCTGCTACCTAAGCTGAGAGAATCACATCCCTAACTTCTTCTCAGCAACAAGGATGCAGATCTTTGAAAGTGAGGGATAAGATCAATCCTAACTCTAGAGGGGGGTGAATAGAGTGATTTAAAATAGTTTTGCAAATTAAGACTTGTATGGAGAGAAGGTTTATATTTACTTAGTGTATGGTGCTATAGCAATTAATCAAAGTAAGAAGAGAATCACAACACAAAGCAAAACACAAAGAAACAAGCAACCAGAATACACAAGGAGCTATAGTGGTTCCCCAAAATCTTGGGTAGTCCACTCTTCTATCACCCTAGATAGGAATCCACTTCAAGATGAGTTGATCAGGTGTCTTGAGCACCAGAGAGTTTTTGACCAGGTTCTCACAAACCAAAGGGGCTGATTTTTGACCAGGTTTCAGCAAAACCAAAGGTAACTTTTGAAGGGAGTTAAAACCCTGTACAGAAAAAAAAAGAAAAAACTGATGTTGTCTTCTCTATCAATAAGTAGAGAGAAGCAAGGTGGATCTGTTGATGTTGTCAAAGCTCCCCCTGAGATCAAGAAGTAGTTCAGGAAGGAGAGCTTTGCACAAGGGTGACAGGTCTTCAATGATCTGATCTGCTCCAGCAAAAGATGATCCAAACAAGTTGGATGGTTGTGTCTGAAGCAATCAGAATTCCTGTGTGTAAGCTTGAATGAATATCACAGAGAGCAAGAAGAAGAAGAACTTGTGGTTCTCTGTTGACTGATAGAATTATATCTCTGTGTTCTTCTTCTAAGTCTTTGATAGCCGTTGGCAGCAAGCATTAAATGCTTTCCTTAAATGTCCATGTCTCAGAAGGAAGTGTCAGACAAACATTCCTTAGAAAATTCCTTGAGCCATGCACCAGATTTGCTGTAACGGCCAATAAATCTTCAGCATTAATTGTTCTGACAGAGGGAATTTGAATTCCTATTCAAAACTGACGGGAGCCTGAAAAACGTCGAGCTCACAATAAAACGTCGATCTGAGCACGACACACGTCGGCCAGAGAGTGGTTTCAGGAAGCAGAACTGGGCTTGACGGAACGTCGAGCTGAGGTCGACTCCACGTCGAGCTGAGGTCGACTCAGCGTCGAGCTGAGGTCGACTCTGCGTCGAGCTGAAGTCGACTCTAACTAACCTATGTGACCTTTATAACAACAAGGAGGTCACAACACAAAATCCCTATAGAAATATAGTCATCCTGACCCAAATAGTAATAGGGTGTTCCAACAATCTCCCCCTATTTGGATTAGGATTACTATTTACATGAATTTAGGGATTCAAAAAGAAGTAAAGCAAAACAAAACTGAATAAAATACAACCAGACATATGACAGAATAAAGCAGCATATATATAACACTATATAGCAGCAATAATGTTTAATGTCCTGTATCCAGCAGAGAAAAAGAAATAAAACACCTTACATTACTTTTCCTTTGGAGCTTTGTCTTGATCACTTCCCTTGAAGATAATTTCCCTGTTGGGATTTGTAGCATCCTTCTTGGATCTGTAATCTTCAGCTACACCTAAGGATTTCTGACCTTTTCCACTAGCTGGTACAGCTGCAGGATGAAGCTGCATATACTTATCAGAATCAAAGAATTTCCTTGAGTTGTATTTCTCCAATTCTTCTCTCCTTTGATCTGACATGGTGCTGATGTGAGAGGTGTCCAGACCTTTTGCTCTAGCTCTGTCAATCTCATTCAGAGCAGCCATCTCAGTCATCCTGGCCTTCCAGTAAGCTGGAGTTTTAGTAGGATCTTCAAAAGGAATAGCTGGTTCATAGATGCTGGCAGAGTGTTCTTGATGAGTTCTTGGAGAGAAGTCAACTCTGGGTCTGTAAGGATAGGGACCAGAGGTTGGATCAATGGGTCCTCCCCTTTGGTAAGGTTGAGATCCTGATCTTCCTCTGGACTGCCTGCCTCTATTGTATCCTCTTTGTTGATTATACCCTTGGGATCTTCTTGACTGATAGGTCTTGCCATGTAGAGATGATGGGGCAGGATTGGAAGAGAGGCTTGCACTTGCACCTGCATCTGGAGGAGGTGGAGGTGGAGGCTGATGGACAGGCTTGGAGGGGCCTTCATTGAACTTTCTTTTCTTCTTCATTGCCTTTCTTTGGTTTAGAGAGTATTGCATCCAGGGCTCAGTGATTTCACAGTTGTACTTGATGTAGTAAGGGATGTCATGATCTGCGACTCTAGCCGATGGAACTCTTTTCATTGCTTTGGATCTTGCTTTCCTCTTCCTTGCAATGGTTGCAGAGGAGTCATCAGAATCAGTTGCAAATTCATCCTCTGAACTTTGAGATTCATCATAAGGATCTATGTAAGTTCTCTTTGAGATAGGAAAATTGATGGGGGCTGGAGCATCTGAAGAAGTAACTGGAGGAAGGTCTACTGACAGTGTAGAAGAGGAGTCTAACACTGCAGGAAAGGAAATAGCCTCAGGAGCCATAGAGGCTGAGGTGGCTAGTTCCTGAAGAACTTGGGAGACAATGGTCTCAACTTCATCTGGTGTCTCAATCAATTTACCTGAAGTTTCTGAGGGAACAGTCTTAGCAGCTACTACTGCTTCAACAATAGCATCATCACAAGCAGGAGCCACAGCTACCACTGCTTCATCAAGGATCATGGCATCAACAGCCAAGGAGGATGGAATGGTCTTCTGAAAAGGGACAATGGCCCTAGACAGGTCTTCTTGAGGAGGCAGGAGGTTGTAGTTTCTGAAGTGAAGATGTGCTGGAAGGTAGAAGCTCTGGACAGAAGGTGCCAAGGACTGAAAGTCTAAGGCACTGCTGATCATCTGAACTGAACCTTGAGGAGGAGCCTCAGAGGTCATCTGAACTTCTACTGCTGAAACTGTCTCTGAACAAACCTGTACTACCTGTACTGCTGAAGGCTGCAGCTCTTCTTCTGCTGACATCTCCCCCTGCCTAGAATCAGTGGCAGCTGACTCTAGGCCCCCAGAAGAAGGGCATGCCAGATAGGATGAGAGTGATGAGACTGAGGCAGAGAGAGAGCTCAGGGAAAGGACTAGAGGAGCCAGCTTGGCATCCAATAGAGAGGAGAGCCTAGGGGCCAAAATATCAAAAATCTTATTGGCCAAAGGCAAAAGATCTACTTGCTCAAGTGGGACTTGAGTAGAGGTAGAGGGAGCAGCAGAGAAGGTGAAGGTAGAAGAACTGGGCTTGACGGAACGTCGAGCTGAGGTCGACTCCACGTCGAGCTGAGGTCGACTCAGCGTCGAGCTGAGGTCGACTCTGCGTCGAGCTGAAGTCGACTCTGCGTCAAGCTGAAGTCGACTCTAACTAACTTATGTGACCTTTATAACAACAAGGAGGTCACAACACAAAATCCCTATAGAAATATAGTCATCCTGACCCAAATAGTAATAGGGTGTTCCAACAATCTTCATGATGTTTTAGCTTATGCTGGAAGTAACTTGCAGACAACTACTCTGCTTCTTCTTTCTTTTCTAGGATAAGGAGATTCAGCCCTAACTTTGACTCTAGAGGAATAGTCCCCTGAGCCTTCTTTCATCTCACTGCTTCTCCAAGTTCTCCTCTTCATAGCTTCTAGAAAAAGATCTTTAGAATATTGTCTGCTGGAACTGTGAAGGACTGCAGCTAGGGTTAGCCCTTGCTGCCTCTTGATTGTAGAAATCAGTTGTCTCTGCTTCTCCTTCTTCCTCAAAAGGTAAGCTTTCTGGCCTTGCTAGTGCAGGTGAAAATGGCACTAAATTTCTTGGATAGGCTTTAGATCAAATGTAGCTAGGTAGTACCTGTTGCCCTTCTTCTTCCTTAGAAAGAAAGCTTTCTGAACTTGCTGGTGCAGGTGAGAATGGCACCGGCTATCTCTTTTAACTTTTAGATCTGAAACTTGAACTTCTTCTTTAGGGCTCATCAACAATGGCCGAGGAAGAAGATGAAGTCCAGACCTTTTTCCCAAAAAATTAATCTCTTCAATCTCATCTCTTCCTTTTCTATTCCGTCGATCAACGGTTATTTTGACCCGTGGGCACCACTGAAATTGATAGCTGCAATTTGCTTTTGCATTAATTGCAGTACTGAAAGCAAGCGACTACATTTGTCGTGTACTGTAGCTTTCTCGTAACAAATTTGAATATTGTTGACTTGTTGACTTTGCTGACGTCACTATTTGTGGACTTAATTAGCAAAAATCAAACATCATTAGTATAGGCGTTGAGTGAGTAAGCTTCACTCAATACCAAAACACTTAGAAAAAGTTCTCTGCCATTAGGCATTGAGTGAGCAACTTTCACTCAACGTCAAAACACTTAGAAAAGTTTTCTGTCATTAGGCGTTGAGTGAGTAAGCTTCACTCAACGCCAAAACACTTAAAAAATATTTATGTCTCTAGGCATTGAGTGATTGAGCTTCACTCAACATTAAACTGCTTATCTGGAGTTTTGTCACTTGGCGTTGAGTGAGTAAGCTTCACTCAACGCCATAACACTTAGATTTTATTTTAGTCACTTGGCATTGAGTGAGTAAGCTTCACTCAACGCATTTGGACTTAGCCAAATTTCTGTGAAATCACAGTCTCTAATTGACTAAGGTTTAGTCAACGCTTTTTATCACATAACGTTGAGTGAGTAAGCTTCACTCAACGCTTGTGGACTTAGTCAAATATCTACACAGATTTTCTGTGGCGTTGACTGTCTGAGCTATACTCAGCGATTTATGTTGTATGGCGTTGAGTGAGTAGACTTCACTCAACGCCTGTGGACTTAGCCACATTTCTACATGTTTCTTCTCAGGCTTTCACTGTCTTAGTCTGTCTCACAGCTTTTTGTTTTATGCCGTTGAGTGAGTAGACTTCACTCAACGCCTGTGGACTTAGCCACATTTTTAGCTTGCCAATTGTTTGGCTTTGACTGTCTTAGGATGTCTCACAGCTTTTTGTTGTATGGCGTTGAGTGAGCAGACTTCATTCAATGTCTGTAGACTTAGTCACATTTTCAGCTTACCAATTGTTAGGCTGAGACTGTCCAAGCTATAGTCAATGCTTTTACTCACATGGCGTTGAGTGAATAGACTTCACACAATGTCTGTGGACTTAGGCGATTTCTGTCATTCCACCTTACGACTAGCTATCACAATCTCTTAGACCACCAGTCTAAACATGTTCCAAGGGACATCCTGCACACATTGAACTTGAATTATATCAAATACAATTATGCACTTAGTATTGTTTGGGAAGCCTTCTTCAAATATAGGGAACATTAAGGACAATATTCCCAATAATCTCCCCTTATTTGAAGAAGGCAGAACACATCAATACTAAGAAGCATATCACAATGAAACATATTAATTAACTGTTGTTATAAGTATCACTTGAATTACCAACCTACCAGTTCAATGTGCACTCTCCTTATACCAGCCTACTAGAAGCACTTCCCTGATAATATGCACTGACTCAACTTGGCTGATATGTAGTCAATGCATTGCTCATACTACTTGAATATTTCCAAGTAGTATGCACTGACTCAACTTTACTCTGGTCATGTCAAGTATTGCTTCTACATCACTTCCCTTCCAAGTATTGCCTCTACCTTCTCCCCATTTCGGGCTTCTTCAATAGGCATACATCTATTGAGGGAAGAGATGGATCATGGGAGAACTTTACTCTTGGTCCTTTTGACCATCATGCATAGGAAGAGTTGATTCCTTAGCTTACCTTGATACAAGTGTATCAACACTATATTTCAGTGAAACCAACATTATTTCAGCTGATCTCAGTGAAATTTAAACTAGCAAGTTAAGGTTATTAACTGCTAACTATTTATCTAATCTTGTTAAGACATAGTATAACAAATAGGCAGATAGACTTCAATATGAATCTAAATTAAAAATATAGATATATAGATCTATAATCTGAAATACTTAATGTGCATGAGTCATACAACATTAAGCATTCCTCACTCAACTTTGAAAGAATTGAACTTAGTCTCATCCAATGACTTAATGAAGATATCAGCACCTTGATTGTCATTGGGGACAGATTCAGGGACAATGTCTTCACTATCTACATGTTCTCTTACAATCTAGTTATTTAATTTTTAGAGGCATAGTCCTGCTAAATGAGACAGGAATCTTAGCAATAGAAATTGCACTGGATGAGTCAACTATAAGAGTGAATGACTTACCTTGAGATTGTAGTCCACTTATTGATGTTGTATCCATAGAATCAGAATTCTCTTGTGGTGATACCATTGATACACCACATCACTACATCCCCTTGACACTTGAGATGTCCATTGATCCAATTGAGCCGGTTGTTGTCATTCATCCCCTTGAGCTATTGCCACACCTCCCCATTTTATGACTTCAGTAGAGGCAGTTATAGTTAGGGAGAAGTTGACTGTTCCTATTCTCCTACGGCGGCACTGTCCCTTTAGCAGCAACAGTAACATCTTAGATTCAGAGAAGATTATGACAATGTCATAAATAATCTCCCCCTTAGTATGTGCATTGTCCTTAGGACAAACTGATCAGTGGTTGTGTCAGCTGATCCACTACAGCAGTTGCCTACCCCTCTTAATCAGGAAGCTAATCTTGTTTCAGCAAGTGGACTTGCTCCCCCTCAACAGGAGCACCATGGCTTGCTCACTGATGACTAATATTTTAGTCATCATTTATGATTATTATCTTATTAGATATTTAAATAAATTATCATATTTGTTCGTTGTTTATTAAAATATTGCGTAAAAATAATATTTCACGCTCTAAATCTAATATTTTCTATTTTTGTAGGATTATGGCAGGCCTATGAGGAATTTACGTGCAATGACCCGCTGCTACGTCTAAGAGATCGCATACAAGTCCAACTTGTCAACACGAAGCATGGCCGAATATATTCAACGACGCCTCCGGCCACCCATGCAAGCCCCTATATATAAATATATAAACGTCATACACATATGTATATATATGTGGGTACGGATAAATATATATATTTATTTATTTATATAACTATTTATCTTTATATATATATATATATATATAAAGCAGAACCTTCACGGTCAAAGCCTCCTCAACAAGAGAATCGCATTGTTATTTTCATTTCGTAATTTTATAATTCCAAAATGACTCAAGATCGGGTACTAGCTGTAAAACCATTTTTTAATTCTGTTAAGCTCTTATAGTTTTCGTTATCCGCAACTCAAACTTCGAGTTTTATTTGATAAGTTAATAACGATTTTCAAAGTAGGATTACTCGATCACCCCGAGTCTAATACGACCTTGGTTTTATAAAACTTATACCACTCTCGATACGGTATACTTGTCGTTGTCGTTTGCGGATATAGTTTCGCGCTATCAAGTTTTTGGCGCCGTTGTCGGGGACAATTGGTCGATAATTTGAAAAAGAAATAGTTATTAATGTTATCACTTTTTTTTTAAGTTTATGACCCGAGTAAACTCTTCAAATAATTTTGAATTTGGTTTTGATCCGGAAATCGAACGCACCTTTCGGCGACATCTCTGATTTAGTGATCTACCAATAATTTGCGAAGAGCCAATCAGAGAAACTAACGAGGGAATAATAAAAGTTCCTAACCTTAATGCGGCTCCGCTACGGACCATGTCCTATTATGCGAGACCGAATTTGGAGGGAACACAATCTAGCATTATTCGCCCAGCAGTAGCGAATAATAATTTTGAAATTAAAACGAGTATCATTCAGATGGTACAGCAATCGGTTGTATTCGATGGCTTACCGGATGAAGATCCAAATTTACATCTGCTTAATTTTTTGGAAATTTGCGATACGTTTAAAATAAACGGCATCACCGATGACGCCATCCGTTTGCGTTTATTTCCATTTTCTTTGCGGTCTAAGACCAAACAGTGGTTGTGTTCTCTTCCTAGAGGTTCCATCACTACATGGGCCGAAATGACGGAGAAATTTTTAATGAAATATTTTCCTCTGCCAAAGTCCGCTAAATTACGTACGAACATTCTCTCATTCACGCAAATAGACTCGGAGTCTCTCTATGACACATGGGAGCACTTCAAAGAACTTTTGCGGAGATGTCCTCATCACGCCCTTCCTATGTGGCAACAAGTTCAAACTTTCTACAATGGTTTGAATCTCCAAACTAGGCAAATGATTGATGCGGCTGCGGGAGGTACTCTTAATAACAAAACCCCCGAAGCCGCTCAAGAGCTTTTCGAGCAGATGGCCACGAATGCTTATCAGTGGAATGCGCCACGGTCGCGCCCTAATAAGCCGACCGGACTCTTTGAAGTCGAGGCCACCCCGAATTTGGCACTTCAAGTAGAAATGCTCACAAAGCAAGTGACGGAGATGTCTGCTTCCTCCGCCACAAATTGGGCTTATAATAATAATAATTTTAATAATAATTTTCAAGAACAAGTAGATTATATGGGGAACTCCTATCGTCCTCCGTATAACTCGAATAATAATTTTCCGTTCAATAATAGTTATAATTCGGGTTTGCGGAATCACCCAAACTTTTCATGGAGCAACCCCAATAATGCTCAATGACCACCACAAGTGAATCCTCCGGGATTTGCACCACCGCCACCATAAAAGTCCTCTTCACTTGAAGAGGTCTTCACTAAATACGTAGCCTCCAACGAGTCCAATATCCGGAATCTAACCGGATCTATTAAAAATCTAGAAAACCAAATTGGACAGTTGGCCAAATTGTTCTCCGAGCGCCAACAAGGAACTTTGCCGGGAAACACTGAGCCCAATCCAAGGGAGAGTGCCAACGCAATAACCCTCCGCGGCGGAAAGGAGGTAACTTCTACAAATTTGGCTGGACCCGAGGTAAACGTTTCATCTTCTTCTCCGCAAGTTATTTCTTCACCTACTTTACCTTCTTCTACTTTAGCTCCGCGTATTATTAAAAACTCTTCTCTTTCTTATCCTTCGAAATTTAAAGACGAGCGCAATGAGGAGCAATACAAAAAATTTATTGAAATTTTAAAACAAATTCAAATAAACGTCTCATTCTGCGAAGCAATCTCCAATATGCCTAAATACACGAAATACCTCAAAGAATTACTCTCTAATAAAAAGAAACTTGAGGATATTTCGCGTGTTTCTTTAAACGCAGAATGCTCGGCGGTTGTTTTAAATAAATTGTCGGAAAAACTTAACGATCCGGGATGGTTTTCCATCTCATGCTTGTTCGGCAATTTGTTAATAAAACACGCTTTGGCCGATTTAGGAGCTAGTATAAATTTGATGTCGTTCTCTTTATTTAAAAAACTTGGTTTGGGCACCCCAAACCCAACTAAAATGAGCATCCAACTAGCGGACCGATCAATAAAATACCCAATAGGGGTAATAGAGAATGTGCTAGTCAAGGTTGACAAGTTTATTTTCCCGGTAGACTTTGTCATCCTCGA
Organism: Platanthera zijinensis; assembly: GCA_039513925.1. NCBI lineage: Eukaryota > Viridiplantae > Streptophyta > Magnoliopsida > Asparagales > Orchidaceae > Platanthera > Platanthera zijinensis. The sequence goes on from CM077095.1 coordinate 171,687,772, forward strand.
TATAGAAGAAGACGCTGAAGTACCCCTTATACTCGGTCGTCCCTTCCTTGCCACCTCTAGGGCAATAATAAACGTAAGTAACGGAAAGCTTCTCCTACGAGTGGGGGACGAAGAAGTTACTTTTAAAATTAATTCTTCAATGAAAAATTCATTTTCTAACGACGACTCTTGCTTTACCTTAGAAATAAATTTTGAAGAGGAAATAACATCGTTTTCTGAAATTATCTCTCTTTTATTAGAAAAACCTGATATTTCAAACTTATTTTGTTTAAAAGAAATAACTCGGCCGCTTAAATTTGAAGAAATAAAATCGAACAATTTTAAAGTAAAAACATCTTATGAGGAGCCCCCGAGTTTAGAATTAAAACAATTGACGGAACATTTAAAATATTTATTTTTAGAAAAAGAGTCAAAATTGCCCGTGATTATTTCATCCGCACTTAACGATTCAGAAATTTTTGAATTCACAAAAATTTTAAATAATCACCGTCATGCAATTGCATGGCAAATTTCTGATATTAAGGGGATTAGCCCATCATTTTGCACGCACAAAATCACATTAGAAAATAATTCTCGCGGCACTATTCAGCCTCAACGACGCCTTAATCCTAACATGAAGGACATCGTTAAGGCCGAAATTATAAAATTATTAGACGCTGGAATTATTTACCCAATTTCTGATAGTACTTGGGTTAGCCCGGTGCAAGTCGTGCCTAAGAAGGGCGGAATAACGGTGGCCTCTAATGAAAATAATGAGTTGATCCCAACACGTACTGTTACGGGTTGGCGGGTATGCATCGATTATAGGAAATTAAATGATGCAACTCGTAAGGATCACTTCCCGCTCTCCTTCATTGACCAAATCTTAGAACGTCTATCCGGTCACTCACACTATTATTTTCTTGATGGTCTTTCGGGATACTTTCAAATCCCAATTGCACCTGAAGATCAAGAGAAAACCACGTTCACTTGCCCGTTCGGCACCTTCGCTTATCGGAGGATGCCGTTTAGTCTTTGCAACACGTCGGCTACATTCCAGAGATATATGTTGGCAATTTTTAACGAATTAGTAGATGACGTCATGGAAGTTTTTATGGACGATTTTTCAGTCTTTGGCGATTCTTTTGAAAATTGTTTAAATAATCTTGATCGTGTTCTTCAACGCTGCGAAGACACGAATTTGGTGCTCAATTGGGAAAAATGTCACTTTATGATCCGAGAAGGCTTAGTCCTCGGACATAAAGTTTCTAGCAAAGGGATCGAGGTCGATAGGGCTAAAATCGAGGTCATTGAAAAACTTCCCCCGACTATCAACATAAAATCTATTAGAAGTTTTCAAGGACATGCGAGTTTCTATAGGCAATTTATTAAAGATTTTTCAAAAATTACAAAACCTTTAACTCATCTCTTAGAAAAAGAATCCGCGTTTATTTTCGACGATGAATGTTTGAAAGCTTTTGAAAAAATAAAAAATGAACTAATAAACTCGCTGATTTTAATTGCGCCAAATTGGTCTTTACCGTTTGAAATAATGTGTGATGCGAGTGATTTTGCTGTAGGGGCTGTTTTAGGCCAACGGGTGAATAAATATTTTCACCCGATTTATTACGCTAGTAAAACACTCACGTCCGCCCAAGCTAATTATACAATGATGGAGAAAGAACTTTTGGCGATTGTTTTTGCATTTGATAAATTCCGTTCTTATTTGACACTTTCAAAAGTTATTGTCTTTTCAGATCATTCCGCACTCCGGTACTTATTGAACAAAGGGGATGCTAAGCCCCGGCTGTTGAGATGGGTTCTCCTCCTTCAGGAATTTGACTTGGAAATTCGAGACAAAAAGGGAGCGGAGAACTTGGCGGCCGACCACCTCTCAAGATTGGAGAATCCGGCTGTAGGAGCGCTAGTGGAGGCTGATATTGATGACAAATTCCTTGAAGAGCACCTCCTCGCCGCCGATCAGGTAACGACTTCCTCCACCCCTTGGTACGCGGATCTTGCCAATTACTTAGTGGCACGGGTCCTTCCAAAGAATTATTTAAGACAACAAAAGAAGAAATTCTTTTCAGACTTAAAAATTTACTTTTGGGAAGACCCCTTTATATTTCGTGTTTGCGCGGACCAAGTGGTAAGAAGGTGTGTATCGGGCGAGGAAGGCGTCCAAATTTTGCGACACTGCCACGAAGGACCAACCGGTGGACATTTTCAAGCAAACCGGACCGCTAGGAAGGTGCTAGAGGCTGGCTTCTACTGGCCCACCTTATTCAAAGATGCTCACACTTTTGTGAGTAAATGCGATAGTTGCCAACGGTCAGGTAACATTTCTAACCGGGACGAAATGCCCCAAAATATATTTTTAGAATATGAAATTTTTGATTTATGGGGGTTAGATTTTGTAGGTCTATTACCACATTCTCATAATAATAAGTACGTCCTTGTTCTGGTTGACTATGTGTCAAGGTGGATTGAGGCGCAAGCTTTCTCCACTAACGATGCGAGAGTCGTCGTAAATTTTTAAAAAAAATTATTTTCTAGATTTGGCACACCACGCGCACTGATTAGTGATAGGGGCTCTCATTTTTATAATGGCCAACTTGCTAAAATTTTAGCTAAGTTTGGCGTCACGCACAAATTATCCACCTCATATCACCTACAAGCAAATGGCCAAGTGGAGGTGGTAAACCGTGAGCTAAAAAGAATATTAGAAAAAATAGTGTCCGTTAATAGGAAGGATTGGTCGCTCAAGCTAGATGACGCTTTGTGGACTTATCGGACGGCGTACAAGACCGTCATCGGTTGTACACCATATCGATTAGTTTACGGGAAAGATTGTCATCTACAGGTTGAATTAGAGCACCGCACATATTGGGCGCTTAAATTTTTAAATCTAGATTTAAACTTAGCCTCCGAGCAAAGAAAATTTCAACTAAATGAGTTAGATGAATGTCGTGCAAACGCCTATGAAAACAATAAATTCTATAAGGAGAGAACTAAGTTTTATCACGATTGAAATATTAAAAATCCAAAATCTTTTACACCGGGAGATCTAGTCCTTCTTTTTAATTCTAGGCTTAGGCTTTTTCCGGGAAAATTGAAGTCCCGATGGTCCGGCCCATTTGTCGTGAAAGAGGTTTGGCCATAGGAGACCGTGCTAATAGAACACCCGGAAAACGGCTCATTCAAAGTTAATGGGCACCGATTAAAACTATATCACCCCGGCGACCCCTCAACCGGAAAAATTGAATCACTAAATCTTCCAAACATTTAAAATCACCATTTAGTCAAGCTACGCGACGGTAAACAAAGCGCTTGTGGGAAGCACCCCATAGTTATCCCTTTCATTTCTATTGTTTTTTTCTTCTTGTTTCCTTTCCTAACAACTTTTGCAGGTTTTGGGTCGATGTTATAAAGCAACTGCCCCGACAAATAATCTGGGAAGATTCTTTATAACTTTTAATTTTGATTTATTTTACTTTAAAATATATTTGTAAACTTCATACTTAGTTTGAAACATTGGAGACAATGTTTATCTTTAAGTATGGAGGGGTATCATAAATTAGTTCTAATTTTTAACTTAGTTTGTTTTTTTAATAAATAAATAAGTAAATAAATCTAGACTTATTTATGAAGTGGGCTTAATTTGTTTTCATCATAACTTTCCTAGTTTACTCAGTTGGTTAGTTCCAAGTAGACTTCATTTTTCATGTGGACTAAGAATTTTTTATGCTAGAATAGTTTTTTTTTGAAACTTTTGAGTAAAATTGTTGACTCATGTAGTGTTTCTAGTCAAATGCATGTGTTTGAGTAGTATTGGCATAGAATTAAATTCTTGGCATAAATCTAAATTTATGATTTGTTAATTTGTGTAGAAAAAATTTATTTTGCTTCTAATTTGAATCCGATTTTATCCAAAAGTAGTTTAGGTGAGTGTGTAGAAGATCGTTAGAAAGCTATTACTCGACTCGAATGGAAGGGTGTCCTTTTTTTTGATGTCTAGAACTTGCCCTTAGCTATCTTTGAAACATTTGCATTTTAGAATAATTAAACCTTATGGAAATGATTTAGGCCTCTCTTTGGATAGTTTGAGCTTTTGCACCTAACCCTAAATCACTACCATTGTTCACACAAATTTGTGCCTTGTATCTTTATTTGATCCACCCCACCATTTTGCCACAAAAACTAATAAGCCTAAACTCAATTGTTCACTTAAATTTTGAGCTAAATTATTGAAAAAAAGAGTGATTAGAGCAAAATTTTCATAGTGATATGCGGCCTAGGTATGCATACACATACTTGGAATGGTCCCAATTATGAAAATAAAAAGCGTGCTTATTCAAAAAGCTAAAATTTTATAGTGACATGTGGCCTAGGTATGCATACACATACTTGGAATGATCCCAACTATGAAAAGCATATTCTCGTAATGATATGTGACCTAGGTATGTGTATTCATGCTTAGAATGATCCCAATTATGAAGAAAATAAGAAACAAAAAAAGTAGTATAGCTCAAAACTCTTTGTTTAAGTGAAATGCGCATTCATGTTCATCATTGTTCACTTTTCCCTTAAACCCAAGCCTTAAGTACATCCTATTGAAGTCTTAAAGATTCATAGAGTTGATTTAGTATGAAGTGTAGTGGAGAAGGTGCAATAGGCAAGCCTATGAATTTCTTTGAAGGTCTCCCCGAGCGTCAATATCTAGTAATTTAAATCTCAGCGATCATGCTCTTTTCTCCCTTTACATAACTTTGAGATTAATCGTCGACTCTTTTTAAAAGTAATAATAAAAAATTTTGTAGCACATTTTATTTATTTCCTAAATTAGTATTTATGTCAAGAACGTCTTTCTATTAAAATATCTACGCATGTCGGCATAAGACTTCACATTTTACTCTAGCTTTCAAGATTCTATCTAGCATTAGAGTTTCCTACCCATTACCAACGTGTAGGTCCACCTCCCCTTTACTCAGCATTCTTCTCCTTCCTAGTTCCTGCACATTTATACAAATGTGAGAACCACATCCGGTATCTAATACCCAAGATGAAGGAGCAGAAAGTTTTATCTCTATAACATAAATACCTGAAGTGGAAGTCATACCTCCCCTTATCTTCTGCAGACCCTCAATGTACGAAGGACAATTCCTCCTCTAATGACCAGCCTTACCACAGTGGTGGCACTTTCCTTCTTTCCCTGAACCCTTCTTTTTCAGTGCAGAAGACTCGGGCTCTAAAGTATACTTAGGTCCTACCTGTTGTATCTAGTGGCCAACCTTAGAGGGGGGTGAATAAGGTTTTACGCATTAATAGAAATTTAAAAATATTTTACCTAGGAAATCTAGTTCGGGTACCTACTGCGGGGCATTAGGCATCTAACGCACGGCGGTAAGTCTATGGACTCGTTTTCCTGCGCAAGTTCGTTCGCAAGCCCCACAACACAAGCACTCACTTTAACAAACCAGAACAATCACAGAGTTAATCAAAACAGAAACTGGAATTCCATTGCAGGAATTCAAAACAACAATAGTTCTAGATGAGTACAAAAAGGATGATCTCCGTGACGCTGGAAATCTAAGGCGATGAGTAGAAATGATCTTTTAGTTTCTATACCGATCCGCTCCACGGACCTGTTGGCTCTCTCCTTTTCCCTCTAGGAAAAGTCTTCGAGTCGGCTCTTCACCTCCTCACAAGGAAGAGTCTTAGAGCCCCGCTAGATCCTCCCGATCTAGACGTCCTTATCCCCAGGACGATTTCCCACGGAGTCCTACCCCGATTCCGACGACCCTTACCGGTCGATTTTCCTCTCCACAAGATTTAGAAACAAAGAAAAATTATAGGAGTAAAAGATGTAAATGTGCTAAAGATGCAGTTCTCCCTCTTAACGGCTTCTCCATTGAGCGATCTGCGACCGGTGCTAAAGATCTTCATTTTCTAACAATCGGTCGTCACTTCGTATTCGATGTAGATCTTGGATTGCCGGAGTTCTTCGTTCACGAACGGAAGGGAGACGACTTTCTTCTTCTTCAACGGAGACTTTTGGAATGGAGCACAAGACAGCGGTCGAACCCTAGAATTCACAAACTCCTATCGCTATTCAGTCCTTTAATCCATGGGCACACAAACCAAGACGGACTTTTATACGTTTTCATGAAAATAGGCTACCGCCGGCGGTAAGACTACCGCCCGGCAGTAGGTTCGTGCGCTTGTTGTGCCAGCTGTTGTCCAAATCTGGAATAATAATTAACAAATATTTGTCGTTTCATCATTGCTAGCGCCGTGCGATTACAGCTACCACCGCGCGGCAATATAGGACACGACGATTTGGAAACAGCATGTCGATACTCGTCGAACGGCTAGCGTGGGCGGTAACTGATATCGCCTGCGGTAACGCTTGACATTCGTCGAGAGACTAGCGCGGCGCGATAATGCCTAGCGCCTGGCGGTAGGTCGTTTGACGTTCTTCGAGAGACTAGCACGGCGCGGTAAAAACTACCGCCTGCGAAAAATTTCTCGAGAGCCAGGCCAAATTAATTCTTTGCGTTAGCGCTTGCGGTAGGACTAGCGTAGAGCGGTAGTTTTCCCGAGAGCTCTGTACAATTAATTCAAGACTACCGCGTGACGGTAACTTTTACCGTTCGGCGTTAGTGCCCATAGGAATCTTCTTCTTCTCCGCTTGCACCTATCAACCTGCATACTCTATCAACACAAGACATGATCAAATACAGCCTGAGAGTTGATATTCTCAAACACAGGGCATGTGAACCATCGGTTCCAACACTACCTTTGTCTTCTTAAAGCCCTTGGCCTTGGCCTTGCCTTTATGCACCATCAGTATGGGGCTAGCAAGCTTAATCTTCTTCACGTTTATCTCGGCAGTTCGCAACATGCCTGGGAGCTCGAGCAGTGTCTTATCAATTTCAGTCATGTATAGTTCAAGACGAACTGCTCATAACTGTCGGACAACGATTGCAGGATCAGGTCTGTAACCAACTCTTGTCCCAGAGGGAACCCTAGTCTTTCAAGGTTCTCAATATACCCAATCATCTTGAGTATGTGAGTCCTTAATAGGTCCCGAGCTTCCATTTTGCACTAGAACAACGTCTTAGTGACGTCAAATCTCTCTTGACGAGCTTGCCCTTGAAACATTTTCTTGAGATGCTCGTCAATTTCCTTGCAACCCATGCTCTTGTGTTGCTTCTGAAGCTCAAATTTCATGCTTGCAAGCATAAGACATTCGATGTCTAAGGATTCATCGAGATACTTCTTGTAAGCATCTTTATCAGCACGGGATGCATTCCCTGCAGGCTCATCAGGGGATACCTCTTCCAAAACATAGAGCTTGCGCTCTTGCCTGAGAATAATTCTCAGGTTCCTGTATCAATCCAAATAATTTGTTCCACTCAGCTTTTCCTTCTCAAGGATCTCTCTGAGGGACAGGGTGGAGTGGGAGCCACTTGCCATGGATATTCTACAAGGATACAAGTAAAGCACATTAGTACTACATTTCAAAATATAATTTTCTTTTTTGATCGGGACTTTAATCAAAATAACTCTCATTGTTTTTATCAAATCGATAACCCTTGATATTAATTCGAAGAGTTCATGCGAGTAACTCTCTTAGTGGACAAGATCCATATTTCACTAACATTATGAGTCAGTTTTGGCTTTTCTCTCACAATACAGCTATTTAGGCAGGCAATGCTTGCCGCTTGCATCATTATGCAACTCTTGTATGGCTGGTGAATAACTCTTTATTCGCATCCATTATATGGTGCATACCAACCCCATTCCTTTGGGCACTCAATTTTTGATGTCACCCAGTTAAGCTTGACCCGATGTCGACAATGGAATATCACAATTATCCGCTCGCACCATTACCAAAAAAGATTAATGCATCTTGCTTTGGCAAGCCCACACTTCATCGATTAAGTTAGGAAGAGTGTCATCGATCAGAAGGCATCTGAATACTTAATATTGCTTGAGGGATTTTGATATTTGATTAACTCTTTAATCATGGTTAACATTTAACCAATATGCACATCCGCAAACATTCAACAACATACATAATCCAAATGCATCCCAGATGTGCACGAGAAGATCATCAACACTTAATGAACTGGCTAAATATGAATATCTAGAACACATCTAAATTTGCAAATTTACATGCACTTGATATGAGCAACACAAACTCCACTTATACAGTAGACAAACTCGTCTCTCTATATGAGATTCAAAATCTAACACACTTGGTTTCACAAACCAACTAGATGGATCGTTATTGTTAAGGAGTAACAAAGATATCACAACGAACTCACATGCGCTCCTTGCGAGATTCCAAGGGGCAGCACCCCTGGCGGTGGTCTCGCTGACCGATCAGTAAGCGGGGTCAATGGGCAGAGCCCCTGCGGGGTGCAAGACAGAGCCCCGACCAATTTTTGAAAAACTACCACCGATACCACACAAATTTCATCAACACTTGATGTTAGCAGGAATAGACCTGGGCATTTAGAATGCTCCTAAAATTCCAGATCTACACGTAATGGATTTAATAACTTCTAAAACAATGATCATCGCACAACCTCCATTTGATACCACTGTTGGGTTTTGCTAATCGTCACAATAGTTATGCGTAGCGGAATAAGGAAACAAGGAAAACCCAAAAGTATGATGTGGATCTTGCGATGACCATTAATCAAGAAGTAATGTTATAATAAATAAATTTATATCTTCGCGGGATTGAGTCAATACTCAACCTAGGTGCTCCGATTGACTCCAACAAATGGCAACGGTCGGAGTTCCGAGCGTAGAATAGTGTCCACGCCTTTACGGGTATCCACACGAGCACGGAGAACCCTAGACTATTATCGCAGAAGATCTAGGTCGGAAAGAGGCTTGCCCTCAACGTATCCACAAAATACTAGATCTGTTCAAGGAGAGGTGGCAACGACGAAGAAGACACCTAGGAAACAGTTTCCGGCAGCGGCTAGGGACGACAGACAGTCGGCAACGACTAGCGGCGGTCGGCGGAAGCGGCGACGACAATTGCAGATGCGAAACAGTTCCTTCGCGAGAGAAGATACGTCGTCGGCTGCGCAATTTAGGTCGGGAATAAACAGTCGCATCTCATTCGGTTCAATAGTAAAATAGTATTTATACAATGAACAGAACCGGCCAAAGCCAGCAAAGAACCGCCGAACCGGACTAAGAAGGAAAAAAACCAGTCGAAGCAGAATTCGGCGAGTACCAGGTCGATATACGACGAATCGGCGAATGGTCACGATGAAACACGGCGAATCGAAGAGTAGTCACGACGATACACGACAAATCGTCGAGTATCACTTCAATACTCGACAAATCATTGAATGATCACGATGATACTCGACGAATCCAGTCTATTCGTCGAAACCCCTTACCCATACTCGACGAATTTCCCTTAGCTCGTGCCGACTTCATTCATGTCGATCCACATTCACAATGCAGGTCCCGAAATGACATTCCACCATGTCCAGATCGTCATAGGCTTGGTCCTTCAGTCATATCACATATGAGCAAGGTCAACACAAACCTATCCAACTTCTTTAAAGCTCTTATGTGCGACCCCATAAGCTCATATTGCATTGGCAGTGAGACCACATGCTTGATCACTTCCAGATCACCATGACAGCATCAACATTATGATACTATTTTGAATTTCATTCGTATGTTTTCATCTATAGTGAATGTTCTTGAAATTATTAGAGTTGATGAAATGGATGCAAATCAAAGAGAAACTGCAAACAGTCTTTTAAAAAGTATAACAACTTATGATTTCACCTTTTCTTCTTCATTTAATGTAAAATATTTTGTTGAGAATAAATGAGTTATCACAGGCGCTACAAAAGAAGGGCCAATACATCATCAACGCAATGAATTTCGTAAATTTGTCCAAACAGTTATTATTTAACATACGGAATGTTGATATGTAGTGAGAAACTTTCATAAGGAAGTTTCAGACTTTTGTGGTAAACACGACATCGATGTTCCAAACATGGAAGAAAAATTTATTCAAGTAGGAAGATCAAGAAGTAATGCGAGAGATATTACAAATTAATTATCATCATTTTCGGGTTGAGATCTTTAATACTGTGATTGGTTGGATGTTAAACGAGTTAAATGATCGGTTTAATGAAGTAAATACTGAATTACTTCTCTGTGTTTCAAGTCTTGATCCAAGCGACAATTTCATTTCTTTTGATAAAGATAAGTTGATTCGCCTTCGAGAATATTATCCAAGTGATTTTTCTCAATTGGACTTGCAGTTACTAGATGGATAACTAGATACATATATTTTTAATGTTCGCTCTAATAAGAAATTCTCACAAGTTAATGACATAAGTGGGCTTACTGTAAAATTAGTGGAGCTGAAAAAATATAATCATTACCAGTTGGTCTATACGCTTTTGAAATTGGATTGTCTTCTACTAGTTGCAACTGCTACTGTGAAAAGGATGTTCTCTGTTATGAAATTTATAAAGAATCGTTTGAGAAATAAAATGAAAGATGAATGAATGAATGATTGTCTGATAACATATATTGAGAAAAATATTACAGACAACATTATAAATGAAGAAATTATTCGTCGTTTTCAAAACATGTGTCCAAAAAAAATGTTTTTTTTTATTTGTAAGTTTTTTTAATACTTTACTATCAAAAATTTTTCATTGTGTAATGTTTAGCTTTACTATATTATTTATTATGATCAGTTATAAATTTCTCGTTTATGTAATGTTATGATTTTGTTAACAATGTTAAGTGCATTATTTTCTGGATTTCATTTTTTATTACTGTCATTTGCAATATTTCCTCTTAATTTTGAATTAAAAGTTATTATAAATTAATATTATTGCTATGATGCTCGGGTCAGATTTAAATCATAGTTCCGCCACTGGGTATACTTGTTTGAGCGTTTCGACCTGATTTAACTAGAATTTTTTAGGAGGAACTCCATCAATATTCAATTTATCAATCTTTACAGAAATGAATAAACACAAAATAAGACATGCCTATAAATAAAATCATAATACAAATTATGATATGAACTCAAAAATGACAAAGTCAAACCCACAACCACAAGCCTTTTAGTTGAAAAAATCATTTAGGTATATACAAAGTGATTTAGTATGACCATTATGCTTTCTATGAGGAAGTGCAACACGGTTTTGTTGAAGAGGGAGATAATCACGGAGAGGGAATGCTCAGAAGGGACTGAGACGACGATCGAGGTGTGCGGTAGACGCCAACAAGACTATAAAGCGCGAAAAGAGTATCAGATCCTGCTATTTTTTTCGTGATAGGTTAGCCTCTTTCCATCATTATACAAAGAAAATCCGGCGTTTAGGTATTGATTTTTTATGTTTAGTTAGGCGCCGTTTGGCATGGTGGTGGCGGTCATGAACATGATTAAGGGTTTATTTGTTTCCGCGGAAGGAGACGACCCCGCCGATGGAAACAGAGGAGGGAGGCCGTGGATCAAAAAGGAAAGTTTTCTGCCGTTTTTCATGGCGCGGCAAGTCCAAACGCGGCAAACGTCGCTGTGCGGCATTTGGTTACCCGCCGCGCGGCGGCGTTTGCCGCAAACGACATGTCCAAACGCCATGCCAAACGAAGCCCAAGAATTTGTTTGGTTCAGTGTTTGGAGTCGCCAGCGGGAGGAGAGGGGTTGCCGTTTGAAATAGAGGGGGGAGGCCGCTGTTCGATTTGAATTCATTTCCTCTGTTTCCTTAGGCGTTGCGGGCTCAAACGCGACAAACGCCGCCAGCGGGAGTTTAGTTACCCGTCGTGCGATGACATTTGCCCCAACCGCGCGCTCTAAACGCCGCGCCAAATGAAGCCTAAATTGTCATTTGTTAATGCCTACCCACAACAAGAAAAACCTTGATTAGCAAGGAGCAAAATTCGTTGCTAATTAGATAAATTCGTTGCTAATTTTAATTAGCAAGGAATTTAGAAACAAAAAAAAATTTGTAGCTAATATGGTCCTAGCTAAATTTAGCAAGGAATTTATTCCTTTCTAATTAGCAAGGATTTTTTAGGAAGGAATTCTTTTGATGCTAATGATTTGTATTTTATAGAATTATTTGGTTAAATTTAAATAATATTTATATACAAAAAAAATATTTTTTAATATGCACTTGTTGAGAATCAAACTGGAGACCTCTCATATATAATTTTCTTACCCAACCAACCCTCCTAATTAACTAATTCATTTATTGGTGGCGATAATACATATATATATAATTATAAATTTATTTTATTTATATATACGGTTATTTATTTATACATATATATATATATATATTATAGTTTAATATATATAGTTTATTATATATAATTATTTATATATATCGTTATTTCTATATATTATATATATTTATATATTTCTGTATATTTTATATTTGTTTATTTATTTATATGTATATATTTATTTATTTCTTTTTGGAGCAATTAGGCAGAGAGATCGCACGGGAGTGTGACGAGCTCGGCAGGGAGATCGTGCGGGAGAGTGACGATCTTGGTAGCGGAGCAGTATCAGGATGAGAATGAGGATATATAGGGCTTCTTTAATTTGTTTAAGAACTTATAATATATATATATATATATATATATATTAAAAGTGAGATGAAAATATTTGGAAAAAATTGAATCTTTCTCTCTATAAATATTTAATCTAAAAAAATTAGTATATAAATTTTGAAAGGAAATATTTCGTTTCTATTTAGCAACAAATATTTTGCAACAAAATAATTTGTTGCTATTTTTGCAACGAATTTTTTCTTTGTTATTTTTGTAGGTAAAAACAAATATCATATACCTAGCTAAATTCGATGCTACTTAGCAACAAATTATTTAGCCTTCCTAATTTTCGTTGCTAAATGGAGTTTTTCTTGTAGTGACCTAAGGAACTTCATTCATTTTTATGTTCAAATGGATGATGTTAATTAGTTAGGTGATACTTAGGCTTCTTTTGATTGAGCGGTGGTGAGAGGAGCCAGTGGGTCCAAACAAAGGGGTCGAACCGGAGGGGAGGAGGTGGGGTTAGAAAAGCTCCGATTTGACGACATTTTATCTGTTCGACAGGTGCAAACAAAGCAAATGCCACCGACGCCTGTTTGTTTACCTACCGTCCGACGACGTTTGCTCCAAACGGAGGCGGTGAAACACTTAACCAAACGAAGCCTTAATGAATGACGGTTTAACTCATGCATTTACGACCACCACCACCGTGCCAAACAGAGTCTTATGCTTCATTTGATAGAGCGGTTGCAGTTGTAAAAGGAGTTGTTGTAAATGCAGGTTTGTAAATGGAGCCGTTGGAAATTGGTTGCTGTAAATGAAGATCTGTTTGGGTAGTCCGTATTTGCAGAGTTGTTTAAAATAGAGAACCGTTTTGCAAAACAACAATGAGTTTTTTAAATATTTTTAAATTATAAAATATTTTCTATTATTTATATTTTAAATTGTTTAAAATAATTTTAATTGAAAATAATATTTAAATTGTTTAAAAGAATTATATAATATTATATATTATATATATTTTTAGTTAATAATATTAATGTATATACTGTACTTTAAGTGCCTCCGCCAGCCTCTGCCGTGTCTCCGCCAGCCTCTGCCGTGTCTCCGCCAGCCTCTGCCGTGTCTCCGCCGTGCCCCCGTCCTGCTCCACTTGCAATTCAAAATCTTTTTAGGGCTGTCTCCGGTGGCTCCCTCGTCGGCGGCCTGCCCGGAGCCCACCGACGAGCTCGTCGGACCCCGGCGAACACGCCGGGGAAATCCCGGCGGCGCTCCGGCAGGGCCACCGTATCGTCGTCGGGATACGCTGGCCCTGCCGGAGCGCCGCCGGGATTTCCCCGGCGTGTTCGGCGGGGTCTGACGAGCCCGTCAGTGGTAACCGGGCTTCGCCGTCGGCGGCTACCCTAAAACAAATGCGGGCGCACGGGGCACGGGAAGGTGGAACAACGGAAAATCTATCCTAGGCTATAAACACATCGAACTGGAGGTGCGGGGCAAGGTTTCGGGAGGCGGCGTTTGCAGGCTTGGAGTAAAACAACGCTGATCCAAACAATGGCGGAAAAACAATTGCAAAAAACTCCCGGCGGTACGTTTTAGCGAAACAGAACGCCGAAAAACAGAATATCAAATGAGGCCTTACTTAGTTTTTGGTGCACATATTTATTATTTGTGTGCCAATAACACCAATTATTTTTTTTTGACATACAAATAGCCAATTATATTTTTTATTATTAATACAATTGTAATTGTATCGCAGCGTTGGCACCGGGGATAACGCCAGCGACGCGGCAGGAATGGGCGGCGAATGAGCAACGCTTGAAAAAGACACGTCCTCCGTCAAGTAACGGAACGGAGAGTCAACCATTCAAATGGAGGAAGAAAATAAATATAAGTAAATAAATAAATAAAAAGTTGAGTAGCTCTGCCTTTTCCGACGCTGGCACACTTTTGTGCTATCTTTTTACTCGCAGTTGAATTTAACGAAAATTTGAGTTCCGCCTCACGGGCATCAGAGAATCGCGGCCGGCGCCAAGGAAAGGATCCCGATCTCTGCTCCGGCGGGTAAGCCTGCATCGATCAGTTCCTTGCTTGCGCTTTGAGTTCTTACACCACCATCTTCTCTTCAGAACTCCTCTCTATTCCTAACTCGATCCAGGATCTTTCCTGCATTTACCACCCATGATTGAGCTCAGAGATGCACTCTCGTTAGCTTCAGTAGCCGTGTTTGTTGTTTGGGAGTGCTAGCTTGGATTCAGGAAAGCTTCCGCTTGCTGCATCGCGCCGCCTGGAATTTGGAGGCATGGAGTTCTGATCCGGTAATTGTTTGGGACGCTCTAAAATTTGCAAGTGCTGCGTGCGAGAAAACCCTTATTATCGTTTTTTTGTGTGGCGCTGGTTTATGTTTTCTTTGGCTTCCTTTTAATTTTGAAGGAATATTATGGGATTTTTTTGATCAATTATTAGAAGGGAGTCTTGTGAGTGTTGGATTGATACTATCTGATTATCCCTCTTGTAGCGCTGAACAAGTCTACATGACGAGGATGGATGATTCATGTAGCCAAACCAAATAGATGTAATTAGAGCAACGAGGATTAAACTATCGGATTTTGAAGGCACATATCTCTATTGCAAAATTTATCTATTTCTTTTATATATAGAAAACCAACAATCCTTTCTTATAGTACTTCCGGTGTTTCTAATAGTTACTGCTTATGAGTACCTCTTAGGCTCCATTTGGGTGGACTTATTTTCACGGGTCAAGCGGTTACGACAATTAAGGTCCGGTTCATGTGGTAACAGCTTGACCGGTGAAAATAAGTCCCCCCAAACAGAGCCTTAATCTATTGCGATTTTTTGTTTCTATCAAGTTGATGATGATTATAAGTCTTAAAAGCGGACTAATTTAAAAAAATATAGATTTTTGATGACAGTTGTGGTCTCAAAATTTAATTCATTACCTCTTCCACTTCCTTTGATCAGTATATAATCTTGTGCTTATTGTTGGTTCTATGACCTCTTTCACTTCCTTTGATCGGTATTGAATGGTTTTATGTTCATTGTCTTTCAGTTAGACCCGTGTTTTTAAAACATAACAACAGTGATTCCAGTCTGCAATCCAAATATTATCCAGATTCAGCACTGCAGTAATTTTGCTCTTGCATTTCCATATTACAAGTTTGAGGTACACATTGAGAAAAAATGATCTATCGAAAATCAAACTCTAGCTGTGATTTAGTTGAAACTGGTGCTCAATGCTCATAGTTAATGTGTTTGAATGAGGGAATCTGTTCTTGAAGGAATTAACATAGTGAATATTCAATTCCTGTTCTAGTTTTCATTTTCTTCCATAATTCATTGGTTTAGGGTTCTACATATTTATTTACGAGAATGTTATTTGGTGGGAAATTGACTGATTCAATCCAATAAATTCTCACATAACATAATTCACATTTTGGATGTTCCTTTTTGTCTTCAGGCTTCAGTGATCTTGTTTATATGAATAAGATAGAAGACTAGTTCAAAGCAACAGTTATTAGCTGCAATTGATTATTTATTGCATATTTTAATTTGAGAGCAACACATGTCATAAATTTCTCATCACAGATTTTCCTTGACAAGACAGATTTTCTTTTCCAGTGGAGCAATCTGAACTCAAATGTTTGAGGAAGTATCATTGGTCTTTGAAAACATATATACATATATCAAAGTTTTGCCTTTCAAATGGAAATATGATAATACATTAACGTTTTAATTATACAACACTCAAGCCTTTATCCCGCTATAACGTTTTAATTATAAACCTAAAAAATTATATTCACTTATATGTTGAGCCTAAAAGTATGTAGGAGAAAACGTGTTCTTTAGGCACTGGACAGGAAGAGACTCTGTAACAGCTGTTAGCCACGTGGCAAGCCTATAAAGGCTATTGTAATTGCATGTCTCTATAAATAGGCCTCCCCTGTAATATTTTAACATTCATGATTGAAGAATGTAATAGTTATCTCTTAGCTTAGATTAGAAATAGTTGCAGCTTTAGGAATAGATCCAGAAGGCATCACCTTCTTCCTATCCGGCACCGGTGGCCACGTCGGCGATCTTGTAATGGCAGAGCCCGTTACATCGGTGCTCTCGTTGAGAGGCTCTTTCCTCTCCGCTAACCACTGCCATTGTTGAGAGTCTTCCACCCCGGCGATGAAGCTCCTTACCGCCGTATACGACTCACCTCGCCGGCTGACGATCAAGAACTGACGCTTCTTAATACTCTGTTCTGACAACAACAAGAAACTAGGCAAGATCGGCCATCTTCACAAACGACTCCAGCACCTCTCCAGTTGAATCTCTTCCTCCCCCCTTTGTATTCTGCCATCACCAGCAGCAGGGCAGAGTAACGAAGTCAGTTATCTTTCTCCTTCCCAGTTGCGGAAGGATAACTCCAACATCCTCGATTCTCCGACAACCTCAAGAATGCCGCCCGCCATCAAGAACACCACCTCAACCGCAACTTAAAGAAGATAGGAACGTCAAAATGCCCTCCCAACCCTCTGCATCTCCATCACTACCTTCGCTGGAATCCTGAAGACATGAATGTTATCACCCTCGGCTGCTCCTCCGACTGGCGGAACTCCAGCAGAATCGTAAGGGCGAACGATTCAACGACTGTGCAAGATTCCACTGAAGACAGTAGCATATTCAGTGCATCTTCAGTGCCAACGAACACCATCGTCGTTTCATCGTTGAAAGCATCCTCCTGTCATCTCCGACCATCTCTCAGGAATAACCATCAACTCCCGGATCAAGAAACAGTTTCCTGAGACTCATACAGTTAGGACCCTCATCATGGCCTCAGGCGATACCAACACCTCATCGATAAACACCATGCCACAGTAATCATTAGACCAACTTCAAGTTGGCACCGTGGCAAAGTACTCATTTGACCAACTTCAAGTTGCCTTTGCATCCGTGACACAAGGCAAGGGCAAACAAACAACACCAATAGAATTCTAGACCCATTATAAGCGGAAGATGTCTCCAACTATTTCAGTATCAGTATGTATGGACCTATTTCTAGCCAGTCGTCTACTGCACCGTGGGCTGCACACCCACAAATCTTTGGAACGCCACCAACACACACTTTTGGATCGTCATCTTCTGTTCCAGGCATTTCGTGATCGCATGCCACCGTCGTTCCAAGCTCATATGGCGCTGCCACTCCAAGTTTTTATGGCGCCGCCACCACTAGTTTTTACCGCGCATCCACTCCAAGTTCATACGGCACCGCCGTTGCTAAAGCTTCCAACGACGCCGCATTGTTCAAGGTTCATATGGCGCCACCATCGTTCCAACTTCATACGGCGACACTGTCACTTCTAGCTCAAACGACGCCACCGTCGCTCCTAGCTCATACGACACCACCGTCGCTTCGAGCATATACGGTGCCACCGTCGCTCCGAGCCTATACAGTGCCACCGTCGTTCCAAGCGCATATGCCGCCACCGTCGCTCCTGATTCATACGACGTTGTCGACGCTCCAGGCTCCTACGGTTCCACCGTCACTCCAATTGCATGTGCCGCCACCGTTGCTCTACCTAATGCGATCCTACCATAGACCTTTTCCGCATCCTCTTCGCAGGGACTGGAAGTCACTGTATACACACAACAAGTTCCGAGTTCTTATCCACTTTCAAGCTATTATGCTCCACCAGTACACTTTGGAAATCCATCCACACCACTTCTTGGTAAATCGAAGACTGCCGGTGACCCAAACTCTTCCATTGGAGACGTTCATCCAAATAAGATTAAAAGCACATGCAAAAATTATTGATGACATTGATACTCGTCAATGGGAACAACGAGTTGCGACAAACTTAAAAATGTTGAATGAGTTGATTATTCCTTGCATAGAGGACGAGGAACAAGAAGCCATCAAAGCAAATGCTCTTCTTGAGGCAGCAATTATGGTGAACATGGTTTCGCCACCATCGGAGGAGTTGCCATTTGTGCCGATTGTTCTTGATATTTTCGACAACACAACTTTGCCACCATTGGAGGAGTTAATGCAACATCATTACAACTCTAACATCATCATGGTCTCTTCTGCTCACAATACTCAAGTTGGTCAGCCACATGATGACACGTGTTTCCGCAGCCATGTATCAACTTGGACAATTCACGTCTTCGATTTAGGAGGATGTACCGTTTCAATACATTCTGCACAAGTGGAACTGCCAATAAACAAATTTCATGACACAAGCTTTGTTCTCATATACATTCCGCGCGTCATTTGGGTCTTTGATTTTGGTAGAATCAAACTACGAGGTCGTCGTTTAAATAGGAAGGACAAGAATGTAACAGCTTTGCCACGTGACAATCCTATAATGGCTATTGTAATTGTATGTCTCTATAAATAGGCCTCCCCTGTAATAATTGTATAACCCGTAATTCGTCGAGATCAGAAACACCTAAGGAGATGACTATTCACAGACCTCGCCACAAGCAGAGGTGAGCTTGAGCAAGCTGAGACGAGCTTGGACGAGCTTGAACGAGAAAAAACGAGCTTGGGCGAGCAGATGCGAGCTTGGGCGAGCAGAGACGATCTTGGGCGAGCAGAGACGAGCTTGGGCGAGCAAATGCGAGCTTGGGCGAGTACCTCACGAGTATGGACGAGTAGCACTTGTAACTCTCTAGCAGAGATAGGATACTCACCAACCCCCCAGATTTCTCTATAAATAGACCCCCACGGGTACTAGAAATGACACTTTTGGAAGAGGTTGGGGTCCCTCCAAGCTGGATACTCGCCAAGTCCATACCTGCCTAATACCTAGCTCAGCTTTTGGTTGCGGAGGGGAAGTTTCTCCCAAACTTCCGAGTACATGGTGAGACCTTTCTGCTGGAGCACTTGGAGTGTGCTTATAGACAGTTTTCTCTTTCCTGCGCTAGCCATTTGAATTGTGGCGTCGGACCGCAGAATCAGTAATCTTATACTGCATTGATCTAAATATTTTGAATTTGAGATTTTCCCGGCTTCAACAATAGTTTACCATTTATGAATGAAGAATGCAATAGTTGTCTCTTAGCTTAGATTAGAAATAGTTGCAGCTTTAGGAATAGATCCAGAAGGCATCACCTTCTTCCTCTCCGGCGCTGGCGGCCACGCTGGCGATCTTGTAACGTCCTAGCCCGTTACAGATTCTTAAATGGAAATTCTATATACAGTTTTGGTTTATTTTATTTTGAGAACTATCTGATTTGTACAATAATAAGCTCAACGATGGTCTGAAATATATCTCTCAATCATTTTTTAACCCTCTCCCTTTCCTCACCTGTCACATGCCTCATTTCGAATCTTCATTTATTTGTTGAATGAAAATGTAAAGCCCCAAAATTAAGGCTTATATTTTTAGCCCCTCTTCTTAGTTTAGTGACATATCCTCTCATTCTTATTTAAATGTACAAATGCATGTAATCAATGATTTTGAAGAGATTAATAAAATTTCGGTTTATTTTTCTCTCTCCTGGTTTTCTTTGCTTGGTATCAGAGCCGATGATCCACAATCTCTAAGTCGTGTTCTCCCTTGCTCGCTCTCCTTGGATAGTTAGAATTTTTTAACCACACTTCTTCTTTTGCGGCTAAGTTTTTTAAACTGTAGATCTATTTTATTGCCCTTCCTCTTACTTCCGCCCTCTGCCCTTTCTCTTCTTCCTCCCCTTTTATTGCCTGTCCCATGTCACTGCTGGGCCCCGCTTATGCCGTGTTCCGCGACCTCTTCTCTTGTCGTGGTTCGTGCGGTTTCCTGGTCTTGTTGTTGTTGCCCGTCTGCCCGCGCGCAGTGCTTGCCTTGCCGCAGGTCTCCGGTTTGCCAAGGCTCTCCACCAGTCCGAAGTTTTCCTCTAGGCCGCAGCTCTCCTCCAGGCCGCAACTCTCTTCCAGGACGCCATGTCTGTCAGTCGCGTCTTACTCTTCTTCAGGTCGCAGCTCTCTAGGTCGCAGTTGCTCGCCTTGCCGCAGTCGCAGCTTCACCAGTCCGTCGCTATCCAGGTCGCATCATCTCCAGGCCACAGTTTCTCTTCTCCAAGCCGTAGTTATCCAGTTTGCAGCCTCTCGAGGCCGTAGCCACTCCAGGCCGCAGCCGCTCCAGGCCGCAGCCCAACTTCTCCAGTCCGTAGTTCTCCCAGCCGTAGCTTCTTGTTCGCAGCTTCTCCATGCCGTCGTTTCTCTTCACCAAGTTGCAGTTACTCAGCAGGTTTGCATCCCAGGCCGTCGTTTCTCTTCTCCAGGCGGCTTTTCTAGGCCACCGTTTCTCTTCTCGTTAGGTTGCATCCTCCCCTGGCCGCC
Organism: Platanthera zijinensis; assembly: GCA_039513925.1. Lineage (NCBI taxonomy): Eukaryota > Viridiplantae > Streptophyta > Magnoliopsida > Asparagales > Orchidaceae > Platanthera > Platanthera zijinensis. The sequence continues at coordinate 171,708,653 of CM077095.1, forward strand.
AGTGTTACTCTCCAGGCCGCCTCTCCGTTGATCTCCTAGCCGCACCTTGCTGTCTGCTGCTTCCTAGGCTTTGTCCCAACTACAGGTCGCCAGAAGCTGCTCTTATCGCTCTCCACTTATCTCTCCTATTGCTCCATGGATTCGACGACTGCTTCCTCTTTCCCTGCCCAAGCTGCTCTTCCTCTCCCTGAAGTTTGTGATGAGCTTCGGATCACTACCATCTCTCTCAGTGGGAAGCAAAATTTTGTTGAGTGAGTGCACTTTGTTCGTTATGTTCTGCAGACCAAAGGTCTTCTTCACCAACTGACGGTGCCCACTTCTACTGCGCCGACTGAGTGGCTCCGTGATGACGGCCGTGTCCAATCATGGATCCTTAATTCTATGGACACTGAGCCATATCGCATTGCCACGTATCATGGGACGACTAAAGCCATGTGGGAGGAACTTCACTCCCTCTATTCTGGTCAGAACAGCCTCCAACACCTGTTCGACATCATCACCGATCTTCAAACCCTTGACCCCAGAGCAATAAGTGACCTAACTTCCTTTGTTGTGAGGTCCATGACTTTTGTTGAGGCATGAATACAACATCAGGCTCCTACGATGGATCTTGTTGTGCAACAGACACAGAAAGAAGCAGTTGGAATCGCCATGATGATGGACCGGGTTCCCCCCATCTCCACAATATTTGGGTTCATATTCTCTCTTCATTTACAACTCCCTCATTGTCGGATGCCTGCTCTATGCTCTTGAAAGTTACTCCGCCATCTGATGTTCTTGGGCGTCCCTCTTCGACTTTCCTCCAACAGCCTTCACCGCTCCTTCGGCTCGTGGGGGTCGCACCAACAATCGGGGACATGGACGCACTGGGAGACCCTGGCTTAAGTGTTCTCATTGTGGTCGGGATGGTCAACTTGAGGCCACCTGCTATCGCAAGTATGGTCTGCCCTCACATCTCACTGATTCTATTGCAATCGATCCCACCTACTCCACCTGTGAAGACATCAATGCTTTGCGCACCCAGCTCCAACATCTCCAAGGGGTGATCAGTCGCTCATCTGGATCTGTTGCATCGATTTCCAATGAAGGTATATCTTGTCTCTCCCGTAGCTCTCACTGGATTGTGGACTCATGTGCCACTCACCATATTATTCCTCAGAAACCAACTCAGTACTTGCAATCTGCATATCCCAAGTTCGTCACCGTGGCCAATGGTGACACCACCCCGGTTTCTGGCGCCGCTGATCTGCCCCAGACTTCGACCCTTACTTTATCCTCGATTCTGCATGTTCCAGGATTGCCTTTTAAACTACTATCTGTTAGCCGTCTTACTCAGGACCTAGATTGCCGTGTAACTTTCTCACATACTTTCTTTGCTGTGTAGAATCGACAGACGCAGAATATCATTGATAAGGGGCGGTTGTCTAATGAGCTCTATCTCTTGGATGTTCCACCTACTGCTCTCTCCTCAGTCACCTCAGTTAATTGACATCATTGTCTTGGGCGTGCCCCCCTCCCGATTCTCAAGAAGGCTCTTCTCGATGTCTCCCTTCAAGAGTTTACTTGTGAATCATGTATCTTTGGCAAACAACATTGTGTCGTTTTTACCTAATTGTACTCAGAATATTACTTCTTTTGCTTTGGTACACTATGATATTTGGGGACCCTATAAAATTTCTAGTGTTTATGATTATCATTACTTTGTTACGTTTATTGATGATTACTCAAGCATGACATGGTTGTATTTACTTCGCGATCGTGCTGAAATTGCCTCTACCATTCGTGCATTTTTACTGAGACTCGTACTCAATTTTCTACTGCTATTAAAGTTCTCCATACAGATAATGCATATGAGTATACAAGTCGTATCTTTTCCAATCCGTGTACTGAGTTTGGAATCATCCATCAAATATCGTGCGCTTATACTCCCCAACAAAACAGTGTGGCTGAGCGGAACACACTATACTGGAACTTCGCGGTTTCTACTACCTGTCATCTCATAAATCGCATACCCTCCTCCATCATTAACTTTGTAACTTCGATTAGTCTCCTTTCTTCTTCCAAGCCGTCTTTTTCAGTCGTGCCTCATATCTTTGGATGTATTGTTATGTCTATAACCTTGATCCGTCCACTAAAACGTTTGCTCCTCGAGCTATCAAATATATGTTCGTTGGCTACTATCGCACTCAAAAAGGATATGTGTGTTAGTCTCCCATTGATCGCAAAATGGTAGTTTCGATAGATGTAACCTCTCTCGAGGACCAACCATTTTACTCCTCTAATCAAGATCCTCTTATCCATCCCCTTCTCCCTCGTCCTACCGTCCATGTTACGTCTCCTCTTCCACCACTTCTTTCAACACCGCCACCACCACCAGTGCAACCCAAACTACCTCTTCATGTATACACCCGCGGTCCTCCCAAATCTGATGCCCCACAACAGTTACCCTCTACCAGTGATATCACGCGTCCGGCCGATCCAGCATCGTTCTCTACTGCTCATCCTTTGGCAAATTATGTATCCTTACATCATCTCTTCCGCCTCTTCTCAAATTGGCGCTATCTCTATCCTCCATTTCTGATGTAGACTCAAATTAGAATTTTGAAATCTGATGTTTTTTATATGTACGATTTTTTTACTTTTAAAATTGGGCCGAGTGGCCAAATTGAATTTTCCCGTCAAAATCACTTTCGAGCGACAAACTTCACTAAAATTGTTAATTTTATTTGAGTATGACCCCTCGAGCTTCTTATGAGTCGAACCGTAGCGAGATCCGATCTTCCACAAACAAAACACAAATAATAATTTATGAAATACGGTAATGAAAGTAATTGAACGTTCAAGGCAAACTCATCTGTATTTAATTGGAATGCATAAAATTAACCCTATGTATTGGAGCAAGTGAGAAGAGGTGGAGTTTACCCAAGCTTGTCACAAGCTATGACTAAGAATGGTTAATTCAAGCACAGGGACACTGGATGGGGCATTGACGATCGGTTGGCGGAAGGAAATTGGCGATGTCAATGTCAAACGGTGGCAGGAAGGCGACAGATCGAGGGAGTCACCGAAAAGGGTGAGGTCGACGGCGCCCCTTTGTTGGTAGGCGAATAGGCTGCTCTGGTGGCCGCTGGAACGACGCAGCGTGCTCGCTGGCGGAGGTTGGCATCATGAGCGGTCGCTTGAAGTGGCTTCTTCAACCTTGTCGAAGGAGGTTTGCTGGCGCTGGGAGTTGATCGATCGGGAGGTAGTCACAGTGAATCGCCGTGGGTTTCCCCGGATTACTCAGGAGAACAATTTACGATCGTTCCCTCAATATTTTCCGGCCCCTTCATATTCTTAATGGCGTTTCTTATAGGCGTTTATAGGAGGCTATTCAAAATAATTTCTTTTTCCAAACTATTTTTTTTCAAATTCTATAGCAACAGGCGCATACAAGAGGCTTTCCAAAATAATTTCTTTCCCAAACTATCTTTTTCCAAATCCTGTAGCAGTAACATTTCTTTCCCAAATTGTTGTCATGTTTTTCCCAAAATAATTTTAGGAAGTATTTTCTGATTCCTCCACATGGAGGCTTTCCAAATTCCAAATTCCAAATTCCCATATGTTGTTACTATTTACTAATAAAGTTTTTGATTTGATTTTTTTAACTTTTTACGTCCTTAAATAAATTATGCTTGTCTCTTACGTTCTAACTACTAAAATTACCGGTTCTTTTATTTAGGGTCTTATGGGACGGTCAACCCGGTGAGCCGTAAAACACGAGCTGGTGCGTGGGAAAAGGATGACAAAAAAATACATAGAAGAAAATAAATGCCCGTGATGAAATCATGTGTCCTTGGACGTGGCAACGGTTGCATCAATTCTCCTGGGGTTGACAGAGCTCGACTCCTGTGAGATTATGCAAAAGCTGATAACAGGTAGGACAGACGTTGTCTTTGGTGCTAGATCAGGTGGTATGTCCGGAGCCTCGACAAGTGGCTTGGCGCACCTCTGAATTTAAAATGGATCAAACCTCCTTTGCGGTTGCTTAAGACATGTCACTGGAATAAATCTATGCATCCTGAAATAAGAGAACACTTGATTTCTCTTTGAAAAGTATAACTTACAGCGATAACGACCGACCATGAATTTATAATTTGCAAAGGTTGCTCGCAAATAAGTAACAATAATTTTATGCAATTCTTTTAAATAATTAATATGAGCTTGCACATCGAATGAAATACGTTCATAGAACTAGAGCTGATGATCGGTTTTAGAATTATTAATTGTAGATTTTGCTTGTGGAGGTACACGATCTGAATGCGTAAGATTCACCTCACTTAAACACCTAAGAGTGTTCCCCAAACTCCAATTAATGATCTCACTCTGTCCGTTGGTCAGAGAGTGATAAGTGCTACTAAACTTGAGTTTTGTTCTCTTTCGACTCGATAGTACGTTCCAAAAATACGCTTAAAATAGTTAATATATTGTTGTAACTCTACAAATCTGCTTACATCTTACTTAATATTATAAATTTTAAAATTGATTCCAATTTTATCTTGTTGAATTATGTCGATTTTCTGGTATATTCTTTTTGTGTTTTTAGTCCCACATAATCTATCCGCCAATATGTCTTGTTATAATCCTTTATATAGCCCCTTAGGGAAGAGTAATAATCAAGCAATTTCTTCCCTCAACATGGTATCAGAGCCTTAGGGCTACACGATCCCGTTTTTTTCCTCTTTGTCGGCCAATCGTCGCCGACCCTAGGGTTTCCTCTCCTTCGATCGTCGCCAAGCCCGTAGGTTCCCTCACCCCTCATTCTCGTCTCCTGCTCCGCAAGCTGTGGCCGTCGCATCCTTCTCCATCCGCGCCCACCTCCTATCGCAATCGGCGCACCCTCCTCCCGTCGCAGCCGCCGCGCCCTCCCTCGTCGCAGTCGGCGTGCCCTTCTCTATCCGCGCCTCCCACCGCCAGTCGCAGGGCTCCTCCCCTCCTTCGAATTTTTTCAGTCTAGGCGCAACCTTCAGGCTCCCTTTTTTCGTCGCAGACCTCAAGTCTTCTCCGCAGGCTCCTCCAGCTAGATGCTGGTTGCTGACAACTTTCGTCTTGACACCGGAAATGCAGTGCTAGATTAATGTCCTTTCTAGTGTCCATCTTTCTTCGGGCCTCCTACATACCCATAAGATCATCGCTCTTTCTATGAGGCAGACCTAGTTTCTCTCTGGGTGTTTGTATTGTCTTCCCGTGGATCCTTGATTTGTATTCTTGGATCACCATGTTGGGGACTGCCGACTCTCCTACCATGTATTCCACTTCTGGCGTTCCCTCTGCTGCTGTGATGTTCAGTGGCTCCACTCGTCCCGGTCATGACCACAATACTCCTCAAATTACAATAATACGTCTGGATGGTTCCAATTACCTCCAGTGGTTCCAGGCTATTACTCTTGCCTTGAAGAGCAGAAGGTTGTTTAAAGACGATGTGGGTACTACTCCGACCCCGACTCTGGATTCTCCTGACTGGTTACAGTGGGAGCCAGAGAAGTCTCTTGTCATGTCTTGGCTGATTAATTCCATGATTGACTCTATCGCTCAGAATTATCTGTTTTTGGATATTGCAGCAGATATTTGGCAGAGGGCCGAGACCACTTACTTCCGTCTGGGCAATACGGCCCAAATTTTTCAGCTGCGACGAAAGATCTTTCTCCTTCGTCGGGGTGATCGTCCACCGTCTGCCTACTACCTCGAGTTAATTCAGGTTTATAAGGAGTATGATCATTTTGACTCCCTTACTCTTGTATATCCTGAGGATGAGATCCTTATTTGCGCTCGGGAAGACAGGAACCGAGTCTTTGAGTTCCTCCATGGCTTGCATCAAGACTTCGATCAGATCAGTGTACAAATTGTTGGGCGCTCTCCTTTGCCCTCCCTTCTGGAGGTGTTCAGTTTTGTTCAACAAGAATTCAATCGACGAAAAATGTGGACACCTGATCCTCTTCCGGACGGTTCTGCCCTGGCTGTTCAATTTGGGAGTCGGACTTTTCGTGATTCCAGGCCCATCTCCACTAATAAGGATCATTTATTTTGTGACTATTACGGGAAGGCCCGTCGTACCCAGGAAACTTGTTTTTGGCTTCATGGATTTCCCACACCCCATGGTGGTTCTTCATCGGGTGGAGGTCGTGGTGTCAGTCGTTCTCAAGATCGCTCTACACTGCCTCACTTTGCCCACTTGTCTGATGTCCCTGAAGAGCTGCAACCCCTACCTTTCAGTATGCTCCCTCTTTTGCTCTGTCTGGTGATGAGATCCTTGCTTTCCGTCGGTTGATGTAGGGAGTCTCCTGAGCCATATGCATCCTCGTCTTTGTATGCTCATCAGAGATCTTCAGTTGCTTATGCTGCGTCCTCTCGTCCTTCTACTCACTGGATTATTGATTTTGGAGCAATGGATCATATGACCGGCTCTGCTACAAGTTTCATGTCTTACCTCCCTTTGTCTGGTCGGGACAAGTTGAGCATTGCAGATGGTTTCCTCTCTCCAATTGCTGGGAAGGGCTCCATCTTCTGCTCCTCTCATAATCTTTCCTGTGTTTTTCATGTATCCAAGTTCACTCGCAATCTTATTTTTATTAGTTATTTGACCAACTCTATGAACTGTTCCGTGACTTTCTACCCTTCATCTTGTGTTTTTCAGGACCTGAAGACGGGAACGGTGATTGGCTCTGGTAGTCTGGTGGATGGGCTCTGTGTTCGATTCTTCCAGTCCTGGCTCTTCTCCCCAGGCTCTTCATGCGGATCAGGCGGCTACTTTGTAGTCCTGGCATTGTCGGATGGGACATCCTTCTACCTTATCTATGAAACGTTTATTTTCTATTTTTTCAATTGTATTATTTGATAATTTTTGTTGTGATACTTGTGAACTTGATAAACATTATCGTACTTCTTTTAATGATGTTTCATCGCCTAGTTCAGCACCATTTCGTATTGTTACGATATGTTATTGTATTTACGTAGCGTGTTATGTAATCCTCCTCTATATATAGAGGAGGACCCCTCTTTTACTAGACTTGAAAAATAAATTTTACATTTGGTAACATGGTATCAGAGGCAAACGGGATGCCCTAGCCGCTCGATTCCGCGTTGTCCTCTCCGCACGCCGCCCGCTGCTTCTCCGCTCGCCCGACCGTCGCGCGTCCCGCATCGCGCAGCGCGCATCGTGCATCGCTGCTCTCCGCCGCCGCCCGCTGCTTCTTCGCTCCTCCGCCGCCCGCTGCTTCGGCGTCGCTCCTCTCCGCACGCCGCGTCGCGCATCTTCCAGGTCGCCCGACCGTTCCAGCGTCTCCTCTGCCTTGCTTCCAGTGATTCTTCCGGCACCGGTCTTCTATGCATTGATTGCCTTTTTTCTGCCCTTCACCGGTGCCGTTTCCTCCTCCAGAGATTTATGGGGTGGATTTCTATTCCCCTCCTCGGTTTGATGCGGGTATGCCCCTCCTAGACCGCTGTTTGCGGATCCCCTAGTGGTCTCCAGATTTCTATTCTCGAGCCACGATGTCTGACATCTCAGATTCGGCCACTCCTCCCGCCGCGGTACCCGTTCTGCCGGCCTCTCTCCGTGGTGGACATGATCAAAATACGCCTCAAATCACCTCTATTCGTTTGGATGACTCCAATTATCTGTCCTGGTCTCGGTCCATTACTTTGGCACTCAAGAGCCGCCGTCTCTTCGGTTATGTCACTGGTCAGATTCCGGCTCCAGCGACGTCGTCTCCTGAATGGATTACTTGGGATTCGGAAAACTCTCTTGTTATGTCATGGCTTACCAACTCTATGCAGGAGGCTCTTGCTCGCAACTACTTGTTTCTTGACACCGCTGCTGATATTTGGAGACGTGCTGAGGCTACTTACTCTCGGCGGGGCAATGCTGCTCAGATCTTTCAGCTGCGCCGCCGGATCTCCTTACTTCGCCAAAGTGACCGCCCTCCGTCTGTATACTACTTGGAGTTTACTCAGTTATACCAGGAGTACGATCACTTTGATCCGCTCGTTTTCACTAGTCCGGTTGATGAAGCCATGGTTCGTGCCCGGGAGGAGCGCAATCGGATTTTTGAGTTTCTTCATGGGCTTCATCGGGACTTTGACCAGATCAGTGTTCAGATTTTGGGTCGTACTTTGCTTCCATCCCTTCCTGAGGTCTACAGTCTTGTGCAGCAGGAGTTTGATCGTCGACAGTCCTTGGTTCCTGACTCTCTTCCAGAGAGTTCTGCTCTTGTTGCTGGTTCTTCCATACTGGGTGTTCGTCCGCCCCGTGATGCTAAGATGAGAGGTCCTGACAAAGATCACCTGGTCTGTGATTACTGTGGGAAGAATCGTCATACCAGAGATACTTGCTTTCGACTCCATGGTTTCCCGCCACCAAGGGGTGGTGCCACTCGTGGCGGCCGAGGTTCTGGCAGGACTTCCAGTCGCCATACCTTTCCTCGCTCGGCTCATCTCACTGATGCTTCTGTGGACGGCTCCTCTGGACCTGATCCCTATGCTGTTACTGGCTCCTTCTCGGCGGAAGAGATGCTTGCTCTCCGTCGTATGATGCAGGGTCTCACGACCGAGCCGACTGCCTTATCCTCCTCTTTTTATGCTCACACTGGGACTCCCGGTGCGCACTCTGCTGAGTCCATAACCTCTCCGCAGTGGATTATTGATTCCGGCGCAACTGATCACATGACCGGCTCCGCTTCAGGTTTTATTTCTTATACTCCCCTGTCTGGCCGGGATAAGGTGAGTATTGCTGATGGTTCCCTCTCCTCCATTGCCGGCAAGGGTTCCATCTCATGTTCCTACCTCCTCTTGTCCTCGGTCCTTCATGTGCCCAGTTTTACCCGCAATTTACTGTCCATTAGTCATTTAACAAACTCTATGAATTGCTCGGTCACATTTCTTCCTTCTTCTTGTGTTTTTCAGGACCTGACGACGGGGAAGGTGATTGGCTCTGGTAGCTTGGTCAATGGTCTTTATGTGCTTGACTCTGGAACGGCGACACCACCTCGGGCTCTCCTATCTGCTTCTTCTCATCCGCTCTATTCTCAGCACTGTCGGCTGGGCCACCCCTCTATTTCTGTGATGCGATTGTTGTTTCCGCATGTTTCTACTACTGTTCTTAATTCCTTTGTGTGCGATGTGTGTGCTACTAGTAAACATAAGCGTCATGCTTTCAGTCATGTTTCTTTACCTAGTTCGGTTCCTTTTTCTGTTATTCATACTGATGTTTGGGGACCTTATCCTGTTCAATCTATTTCTGGCTGTGCTTGGTTTGTTTCATTTATTGATTGTTTTTCTCGTACCACCTGGTTGTATCTGCTCAAGAACAAAAATGATGTTTTTCCTACTTTTCAACGATTTCACAAAATGATCTCCACTCAATTTCACACAGACATCCAAATTCTCCGTAGTGACAACGGTCGGGAATATATCGATTCCCACTTTTCTCACTACCTTGCCGATCACGGTATTCTCCACCAAACTACCTGTCCCTATTCTCCCGCTCAGAACGGTGTTGCCGAGCGAAAAAACCGACATCTGTTGGAGGTTACCCGCTGTCTTTTATCCACCATGCATCTTCCTAAATACTACTGGGGTGATGCTGTCCTTACCGCGGCCTACCTTATTAATCGCATGCCCACGCCCGTCCTTGGGAATGATACCCCTCTGGGTGCTCTACACCTCACACCCTCGACACTTCCTCCTAAGGTGTTTGGGTGTGTCTGCTTTGTTCATATTCATCATCCTCGCCCTTCTAAACTTGACCAGCGGGCCCTCCGTTGTGTCTTCATTGGTTATTCTGCGACGCAAAAGGGCTACAAATGCTTTCATCCTCCTACCCAGAAGGTATTTGTTTCCATGGATGTTACTTTCCATGAGTATGAGTCCTATTATGCCCCTAGTGCTGACACCACCTCTGCTCCTTCCCCTACTACTCCCTTACCGGTTCCTCCACCTTATTATCCCTCACTTCAGGGGGAGTCTTTACCTCGGGAAGTGAGCTCCTATGTGCCTCCTCCACCCATCTGCCCGGCTGTGCCTTTCTTGCAGGTGTACTCTCGGCGGTCCAAAGGGCCAAGCACACAAGACCACGCCATTCGACCAGAGCCATCATTGGATCCGGAATCAGGTTCATCTGATGCTCCCATTGCTCTCCGAAAAGGTATCAGATCTTGCACTAAGCATCCCCTCTCAAATTATGTGTCTTATGACTCATTCTCCACTGCCCACAAGACTTTTATATCTTCCCTGGCTTCCATCACTATACCCTCGTCCTGGCAGGAAGCTATTGGGATCCCTGAGTGGAAAGGGGCAATGCTTGAGGAAATGATGGCCCTTGAGAAGAACCACATCTGGGATTTGGTGCAGCTTCCTTTTGGGAAGAAGACCGTTGGGTGCAAATGGGTGTTCACGGTTAAACAGAATCCTCAGGGAGTGATCGAAAGATGTAAAGCACGGTTGGTGGCACGTGGCTATACTCAGACCTTCGGGGTGGATTACCAGGAAACCTTTGCCCCAGTAGCAAAGATGAACACTATCATGGTTCTATTATCCTGCGCTGCCTTCAAAGGGTGGGACCTTTGTCAACTTGATGTTAAAAATGCATTTCTCCATGGGAACCTTGATGAGGAAGTGTATATGACCCTTCCCCCAGGTCTTATATCTAGCGGCTCTGAAGGGAAGGTGTGCAAATTAAAGAAGGCCCTATATGGCCTGAAACAGTCTCCCCGTGCTTGGTTTGGAAGATTCCACAAAGCTATGGTTTCATTTGGATATCACCAGAGTAATGCGGATCATACCTTGTTCATCAAGAAGAGGGCCACCCAACTCACGATTCTCATTGTCTATGTTGATGACATCGTGATCACTGGCAATGATGTGGAAGAAATCAAGATCCTGAAACAAAGATTGGCAAGTGAGTTTGAGGTCAAGGACCTGGGAAAACTTAGATACTTCTTGGGAATTGAGGTGGCCAGGTCTAATCACGGGATCTTTATTTCGCAGAGAAAGTATACCTTGGACCTCCTTGAAAAAACAGGGATGAGTGGTTGTAAGCCTGTCAACACCCCGATTGAAGCTAATCACAAATTGGGAAAAGATGGAAAGTCCATTGATGATGTTCCAGCATTTCAGAGGCTAGTTGGAAGACTGATTTACCTCTCACATACTCGCCCTGACATTTCCTACGCAGTTGGTGTTATCAGCCAGTTCATGCATGCTCCAAAGACCAACCATGTTGATGCTGCTCATCGGATCCTTCGTTATCTTAAATCTTCTCCGGGGAGTGGGATCCTTTTCTCTCCTAACTCTTGCCTGGATATTGAGGTTTACACTGATGCAGATTGGGCTGGGTCCATTGATGATCGGAGATCAACTTCCGGGTATTGTTCCCTAATTGGTGGGAATCTAGTCACTTGGAGAAGTAAAAAACAGCAGGTAGTGGCTCGGTCAAGTGCCGAAGCAGAATTCCGAGCTATGGCACACGGCGTATGTGAAGGCCTTTGGTTACGTTCCTTGATGAGTGACTTAGGCCTTGTGGAAGAGACACCAATCCGGCTATATTGTGACAATAAAGCCGCTATCAGCATTGCCCACAATCCAGTCCAACATGACCGGACCAAGCACATTGAGGTGGACCGTCATTTCATCAAAGAAAACATCGAAAAAGGAGTCGTGTGTACTCCTTTTATTCCCTCAGAAAGGCAACTTGCGGATATTCTCACAAAGGGTTTGCATGGAAGTAACTTTGATAGGATTGTAATCAAGTTGGGCATGATTAATATCTCACGTCCAACTTGAGGGGGAGTGTTACGATATGTTATTGTATTTACGTAGCGTGTTATGTAATCCTCCTCTATATATAGAGGAGGACCCCTCTTTTACTAGACTTGAAAAATAAATTTTACATTTGGTAACACGTATCATACACAGTGATGTTTGAGGGTTTTGCCCCGTTGCCTCTATTTCTGGTTATTTTTGGTTTGTAACTTGCATCGATTGTTTCTCCCGCACAACTTGGGTTTACCTCATGAAAGTAAAAGATGAAGTTTTTATTTTGTTTCAGTGGTTTCACAACATGGTCTCTACGCAGTTTGACACCCCTATTAGGGTTCTGCGCACTGATAATGGTTGTGAGTTCATCGATTCTCAATTCGAACACTACCTAGTTTTTTAAAGCACGGGTTCCACTGGTTGATACGTAATTGAGACGTAATCAGGGAAAATATATTGCTTGCGCATTGTCGTTTCAAGGTTGTGTACATCGGTGCATAACCCATTCAGATTTTGCTTGAATTCTGCAGTAACGAACTCAATGTTTTTCATTAGGATTTCCATGCGTTTTTTAAGATTCTCCATCTTAATTAATTTTTTTTAAAAAAAATCTTAATTATATAAATTTTAAAATGGGAGAAATTTATTATTATTAGTTTTATTTTAAACTCAAATTAAAACAAAAAAATAATAATGAACATCTTAACCACTTTTTTTAATTAACTTTTAAATCATTTTAAAAAAATAAGAGGCCATGGATGCTTAAAAATAATAAATACTCAAATATATTAAAGTTTGTTATTATTATTATTATTATTATTCTTCTTATTATTATTATTTTAGATACAGATCGATCGATTCACGATAGGAGCGAATCGAACCTGCCCTGATACCAAACTGATGTAGACTCAAATTAGAATTTTGAAATTCGATGTTGTTTATTCGTACGATTTTTTTACTTTTAAAATTGGGCCGAGCGACCAAATTGAATTTTCCCGTCAAAATCACTTTCGAGCGACAAACTTCGCTAAAATCATTAATTTTATTTGAGCATGACTGCTTGAGCGTCTTATGAGTCGAACCGTAGCGAGATCCGATCTTTCACAAGCAAAAAACAAATAATAATTTATGAAATACGGTAATGAAAGTAATCGAACGTTCGAGACAACTCATCAGTATTTAATTGAAATGCATAAAATTAACCTAATGTATTGGAGAAAGTGAGAAGAGGCGGAGTTTACCCAAGCATTTCACAAGCCACAGCTAGGAATGGTCAATTCAAGCACAATGATATTGGACGGGGCATCAACGATCAGTCGACGGAAGGAAATTGTCGATGTCAATGTCAATCGGTGGCGGGAAGGTGTCAGATTGAGGGAGTCACCGGAAAGGGTGAGGTTGACGGCGCCCCTTTGCTGGTAGGCGAATAGGCTGCTCTGGTGGCTGCTTGAACAGCGTAGCGAGTTCACCGGCGGAGGTTGGCGCCGCAAGTGGTCGCTTGGAGTGGCTTCTTCAACCTTGTCAAAGGAGGCTCGCTGGCGCCGGGAGTTGATCGATCGGGAGGTAGTCGCAATGAATCGCCGTGGGCTTCCCCAGATTAACGAGGAGAACGATTTAGGATCGTTCCCTCAATATTTTCCGGCCCCTTCATATTTCTTAATGGCATTTCTTATAGGCGTGTACAAGAGGCTTTCCAAAATAATTTCTTTTCCCAAACTATCTTTTTTTCAAATTCTGTAGCAGGAGGCTTGTACAAGAGGCTTTCCAAAATAATTTCTTTCCCAAATTATCTTTTTCCAAATCCTGTAGCAGTAACATTTCTTTTCCCAAATTGTTCTCACGTTTTTCCCAAAATAATTTCAGGAAGTGTTTTCTGATTTCTCCACAAGGAGTCCTTCCAAATTCCAAAGAACTAATTCCCATATGTTGTTGTTACCTACTAATAAAGTTTTTGATTTTATTTTTTTTGGGTTTAACTTTATACGTCCTTAAATAAATTAAGCTTGCCTCTTTCGTCATAACTACTTAAATTATTAAACCTTTTATTCAGGGTCTTATCGGACGATCAACCCGGTGAGCTGTAAAACACGAGTTGGTGCGTTGGAAAAAGTTGACAAAAAATATAATAATTGAAAAAATACATATAAGAAAATAAATGCCGCGTGTTGAAATCCCGCGTCCTTTTTACGTGGCAACGGTTGTATCAATTTTTATACCTAACTCTTTGCAGGAGGCTCTCCATTATTTGGTGTGGCGTGCAGCCATGCATGTGGAAATGACTGTCCTGCTAATCGGACTTGGGATCTTGCCCCACTTCCTCCCGAGCAGACCTGCGTGGGATGTAAGTCGGTTTATACCATCAAACATGCTCCGGATGGGATAATCGATCGCATGAAAGCTCGACTTATGGCTCGAGGCTTCACTCAACTACAAGACCTCGACTACGATGAGACTTTCTCACTAGTCGCCAAGATGAGTACTGTTCAGGTCCTGATCTACTTGGTTGTTCATCGATAATGACCCATACATCAGTTGATGTTAAGAATGTTTTTCTCAATGACGACTTTCAAGAAACTATCTACATGCGTCAACTTCCCGGATTTGAGACCACGGGGGATCTCGTGTTTGTCACCTTAAGAAATCTATTTATGGTCTCAAACATTCTTCTCACGCATGATTTAACAAGTTTAGCAAGGTTGTTCGGGATGTTGGATTCACCCGAAAACGGCTGACTTCTCTCTCTTTTCTCATCATCGACCAACAAGCACCGTTATTCTTTTGGTTTATGTTGACAATATTCTAATCACGGAAAATGACTCCACGGGAATACAAATGATTAAGCAACACTTAAACTCAGTGTTTCAAACTAAAGACTTGGGGAACTTTCGGTACTTCCTTGGACTGGAAATAACGCGATGTCCTGATGGCCTTATCATATCTCAACGAAAGTACTGTCTTGACTTTCTTTAGGATGCTGGTTATTTCGGATACAAGCCTGTTGACACTTCGATGGATGTCAACTACAAGCTCTGCGCTCATGACTCTGATTCAGACCTACCACTTCCAAACCTTGAATACTATCATCGCTTTGTTGGAAATCTAATTTATCTTACTGTTACAGGACTTGATATCTCATTTGCTGTTGGAGTTTTCAGTCGATTTATGCATACTCCACAGACCTATCATCTTCAGGTCGTTGAGCGCATTCACAGGTACTTGAAGATGACGTCTGGACAAGGGATCGTATACAAACTATCTTCCTCAACCTCCCTATGTCTGATTGCTTACTCTGATGTTGATTATGCTGGTTCACTGGAAGATCGATGCTCCACAATTGGTTTTTGTACTTACTTTGTATCTTGCCCCACTTCCTCCCGGACAGACCTGTGTGGGATGTAGGTCGGTTTATACCATCAAACATGCGCCGGATGGGATAATCGACTGCCTGAAAGCTCGACTTGTGGCTCGAGGCTTCACTCAACTACAAGACCTCGACTATGATGAGACTTTCTCACTAGTCGCCAAGATGAGTACTATTTAGGTCCTGACCTACTTGGCTGTTCATCGACAATAACCCTTACATCAGTTGATGTCAAGAATGCTTTTCTCAATGACGACTTTCAAGAAACTATCTACATGCATCAACTTCTCAGATTTGAGACCACGGGGGATCTCGTGTTGTCACCTTAAGAAATCTATTTATGGTCTCAAACAGTTCTTCTCACGCATGATTTAACAAGTTTAGCAAGGTTGTTCAGGATGTAGGATTCACCCGAAAACGGCTGACTTCTCTCTCTTTTCTCGTCATCGACTAACAAACACTGTTATTCTCTTGGTTTATGTTGACAATATTCTAATCACGGAAAATGACTCCACGAGAATACAAATGATTAAACAAAACTTAAACTCAGTGTTTCAAACTAAAGACTTGGGGAACCTTCGGTACTTCCTTGGACTGGAAATAGCGCGATGACCTGATGGCTTTATCATATCTCAACGAAAGTACTGTCATGACTTTCTTTAGGATGCTGGTTATTCGGGATGCAAGCATGCTGACACTTCAATGGATGTCAACCACAAGCTCTGCGCTCATGACTCTAATTCAGACCTACCACTTCCAAACCTTGAGTACTATCGTCGCTTTGTTGGAAATCTGATTTATCTTACTGTTACAGGACCTGATACCTCCTTTGCTGTTGGAGTTTTCAGTCGATTTATGTATGCTCCACGAACCTATCATCTTCAGGCCGTCGAGCGCATCCTCAGGTACTTGAAGACGACGTCTGGACAAGGGATCGTATCCGAACCATCTTCCTCAACCTCCCTATGTCTGATTGCTTATTCTGATGCTGATTATGCTGGTTCACTGGAAGATCGACGCTCCACAACTGGTTTTTGTACTTACTTCGGAGGGCATCTTATTACCCGATGTAGTAAAAATCAATCTATTATTGTGCGCTCGTCTGCTGAGGTCGAATATTGTGCGATGGTTACTGTTGTGTCTGAACTAACTTGGCTAGAAAGTCTCCTTCATGATCTGAGAGTCAAACTTTTCTCACCAACTCTATTATGTGACAGTCAAGCTGCTATATATATTCCAAAGAACCCTGCGTTTCATGAGCGAACTAAACATATTGAGGTTTACTATCACTTCATTCGGGAGAAGGTTCAATTGAAGAAGTTGGAACTACAACATGTTTCTGCTACCGGGCAAGTTGTTGACATTTTCACCAAGGCCCTACCATGACCGTTGTACTATCAATTTTTTCCAAGCTTGGTGCCTACAATTAAGGCCCATATTTTTAGCTTGCGGGGGAGTGTTGAAGGGAAATGTAAAAGCCCAAAATTAAGGCCCATATTTTTAGCCCATCTTCTTAATTTCCGACATTGTTGGATTGGTTTTCCTATCCTCCTTCCATTCTTATTTAAATGTACAAATACACGTGATCAATGATTTTGGAGAGATTAATAAAATTTTTATTTATTTTTCTCACTCCTGATTTTCTCTACTGATTCATAAGATCTAATCAATATAAATTTTCTCACCGCGTGCTTACTAAATTTTTTGATTCACAGGAACTATGGAAAATTGCTATTGATTTATGATAACTTAGCTGTGCATGAAGTAGATCTCTGTTACTCAGGGAATTCTGTAATTACTATTTGGAAGATTGGGCTGGTTGCTGCTATTTATGTGCTTGTGGTGGGTACAACATATTATTGTTTTGGTTCCTTTATTTAGATTGAATAGCCCCAGCTACAGAGATGTCTTGCCGTGCTGTCATTCGAGATGTAAGAGATAGTTTTGGTAGTTTGTCAAGGCGTGGCTTTGAAGTTAGGCTTACAGGCCATAACAAAGGAAAATCTCAGAGTTCTGTCCACGAGTTGCATGAGCAAACTACAGAAATCCAACAGAGTCGCTGGGCAAATCTTCCTCCCGAACTTCTCTGTGATGTGATTAAAAGGTTGGAGGCAAGTGAAAGTACATGGCCATCACGCAAGTATGTTGTTGCATGCGCTGCAGTATGTAGACCATGGAGGGAATTATGCAAAGAAATAGTCAGGAGTCCAGAGCTCTCAGGGAAGCTCACCTTCCCTGTTTCATTGAAGCAGGTAGTGCTATGGAAACCCTTGGTTCTATCGTCAGTTATTCTATATCTAAGATCATATGCTTCCATCTGACTTTTTCTCTATTACCATGGGATTGCTCATTCATTTAATGTAAAATGATATTGAGGTATTTTTGACCCCTCAAGCTTGTATATTTGTGTACTGAGTTTACAGCCTGGCCCTCGGGATGGGATGATCCAATGCTTCATCAAAAGGGACAAGTCAAAATCAACCTATCATCTTTATCTCTGCCTTAGCACTGGTAAGCCAAAGTTTCACATGCATTATGTTTTTGATATAATGTTTTTCTAGGTGTTTGCATGCAATATGAAAGTCAGTTTATACTAGAATTTTTAGTATTCAATTTTATTTAATGTCTTCTCTTTCACTCTGTTTGCTTTACCTACATATTGAGAAGTTAGCAACTATGAAGAATCACAGTTTTACATCAAGTCTCTTTTTTGTCTTCAATTCTTCATGATCTAAAATAATTATGTATAATTTGATTATTTTTCCCTACTCATTAGTGACGCGGAGTATAGACAAATACTTGCAGTGGATGACGAGTTTTGGGGCCGTTCGGGGCCAATTGACGACTTTCCATATATAGCGTGTCTGGATCGACGATCAGACTTGTTGCAAATCAATTTTATACATTAGTTTATTATATTTGCATGTATTTTGATGTATTTGGGTGGCCCCACCTCCGGCCAATCATAGCCGTTGATGAGGGATGCTCTAATTCTTATTTTATTTTAAATAGAGGTGATAGGGGGCTGATCTAGAAATTGCAGAATTTGGTGAAAAGAAATCCCGGATTCCAGTAATCAAGCCACGGTGCCGACTCCGTGGAACCCTAGGTGACGAATCCTAGGCTTGTATCTCTCTCCCCAAGGTACCCCCTAACCCTAGACTCCTTCTCCCCCTTCGAATCCCCCATCTACAGCCCCTATATCCTCCAAAAGCCAACCTCGGATGGCTGTCCAGAGAAAGTTGGTTTCTTTTCATTTCTACTGTTCAAAAATTAAATGTACTGTTCATTTAATATAGTTTTCTTCAGCCTCAACAGCCACCGATTTCCACCCTGCTTCAGTTTTTTTCCCCTGATGTCCGCCAACTTCAGGTGCTGCCCACCATTCCCCTCTCCCTCTAAACGGCCGCCTCCTCTCCCTTAAACCCCTGCAGCCACCGCCCCCTTTCGTACCCTAATTTTCCCTTGCCGACAACCCCTTTACATGGAACCACAAGCCCTAATCTTTCCCCCTTCCGGATCATCCCATATCTGGGATTTTCAGCCCAGATCCGACCGTTTATTGTTGGATCTACTCTTCCTCACCCGGATCTACCCCTACGTGACCGGATCTACTCATTTCCTGTCCGATTCCACCATCCATCGTCGAGGACAGCCACCACCATCATTTTCACGCTGCCAGTTCCACCTCGGATCGTCCTACACGCGTCTCCAGCTCCGGATTCTTCAGTGCCTTGGTCAGCTCCCTATTTTGTGAGATTTCATTGTACTGGATTATTATTTTTAGCATTTTTATATTAGATTGGATCACTATATTAGTCTGGCTATCGTGTATTGTGGTGGTTTGTTAGATTATTATTGTGATTTGCAGGGTTTATTCGCCGCACACTCTTGTTTTTTTCCTTCACGCGGAGGAAATACTAAACTTGTTTCGCCCAAATTAATTATTGTGTCTTGTCTTGAATTTATCTGCATGTGATGTTTTAATTATTATTCAATTGTGATCTAACCGTCGGTTTTTTGCATAACATGTAGGGTTAGGTCGCCGCATATGTCGCCGCATATGTCGCCGCCTATAGATTCGTCCTGCGTTAATTGGTATCAGAGACGTGGTTGCGTGCACTTTTCAATACACAGTCGTAGAGTCTTTATGTCTTTCATTATGTATAGGTGTCACAATTATCACTCTCCTCACTTTGGAGGTCTCGAGTCCACTTGCACCCGCCCTTATAGATCCCTTTCTTTGAGACCTTCACTACACTACGTTGATTATTCGCTATCGCAGCACACCACTTCCAGATATCGTGTTGACACACCGACACGACCCCACTACGCTAGAGACAATCAGTATAATGATTGTCGTCGTTCATATCCTTGCACACAAGCGGATCGTGTTGATCCTTCGGCTCGACTCGATTACCTTAGTGATGATTATTATGAGGATCGTCGCTTTAAGAGAGATCTTAAGAGTCAGTTTTGTACTATTGCCCCTTCCTTTGACGGGCTCGATGGAGTTTTTCAGTTATTGGCTCGTGAATATGAAGTATTATCTCGATCATTTTGAGTTATTCGGTAAGCGTCGCGTCAAGTTTGCGAAACTTAGACTTTTAGATCAGGCCAATGCTTATTTGTCTAGCGTTGAGAGGACCCGAGAGCGAGACCGTCTTCGTCACATCACTAGTTGGATGTATATGAAGCTTACTTTATATCAGAGGTATCTGTCTTCGTCGTATCTGTGTCACTTGCTTGATCAATTATTTTCCCTTTAGCAGGGATCCATGTCTGTCGCTGAGTACAGAGATTGCTTCGATGAGTTAGTTGTGAGGAGTGATATCCGAGAGGAGCCAGCCATGACCACTTCCAGATTTCGGTCTGGGCTTCGATCTGACATTCGTACTAAGGTGATTTATCATAGCTCGAAGTTCCTCAAGTTGACATGTCAGCTCGTCCTTCGTTATGAGCAGTCTTTGAGAACTGCAAGAGCTACTTGATTGGATCCTCACCTTGACCTCCACGGTACGAGCTCCTTCCACACCGAGGACATTACTTACCTATCATTGTTCCGTCAAACAGGACTGAAGTGATACTTGATACGGATGGATCTCACCCTGGTGAGGTGCTTAGCCCAGCTAGTGACCTATCTCTTGTGTCTGACCCGACTCTTGTGACCCCGATTGAGAGTGAGCCTGAGCGACCTATTGAGTTTGTAGTGTTGTGTCCCTAACTCATACCTCTTCCTCTGCCATCCACCGAGTTAGTTAGCACCCCAACCACAAAACCATTCCTGATATCACACCCATGGATCCATTCTTGAGTGTAGGCCTATGTCGCTCTCCCACGGTCATTGCCCTGAGACATATCACGAACGAGATCCCAGAGTCTGGTACTGATCTCGTAGTGGCTATGTCACCCATTCACGGGGACACTACCCCTCACAATGGTACTCATCTGGAGGACCACGCCCCTAGTGACGAGTTCTATCACGAGCCTCCAGTTGAGCCTCTGGATGATCCGCCACATCCGGGTGAGGATGCGATTCAGGTGAGCCGCTTGTTTACGAGTTCTGAGATATTGACGTCTCTTCCATTATCGTCTCTGGCCTTGCCCCAGAGAATGGATATTGTGTGGAGCATTGAGTGTCTAGGGTACCATCGGTTGATGCACTACACTCTAGATGAGTTTTGGGATGCACCACCTGCTGACCCACCAGACGAGTTCTTCATTTTGGGGACACTCCCCACACTATAGAGTCACGCCTTCTAGTCTGTGAACACGATTTTCACCTAGGCAGTCGTCTCATCCGCGATGACTTTTCTTACACACCTCCTGGTGAGCCCCCTGACGTGCTATGTTCCCCGAGAGACATTTGGCTCTTTACGAGCCCGTATTTGAGTATATTTGTCTCTCACGGTCATCTGAGCACTCGTCACACACGAGTTTTTCTACAAGTCACCAAGAGAGCCCCCTGATAGGCCACTATATTTCAGAGACGTCGCAGTCATTATTAGACTTTCCCTTAGCAGGTATGTTGTGTCGGTCATGTTTCATTTGCGTCATTTGCATGAGCCTGTTGAGTCATTTCTTAATTATTTGCATGTATTTGTTGAGTTTTTTGTCCGTCGTTTACATATGTGGCATGAGTCGGTCTGACGAAAAATCCCTAATGATAATAAATTTTGTAAATCACATACGGATGTTCACTGACAAGAGCAAATACTTCATGAAGGCGAGCATGTGATGGTGAGACTCTTCGTTGTGAGGTTCCATGCGAGGCTTGCTAAAGGCGTGAGCATTAGGCGAATGGATTCCTATATAATCATGAGACAGATCGATGCAAACACCTACGATCTTGATATGCTTGCAAGTGTGAGTATCCACCCGACATTTAATGTTGAAAATCTGACGCCATAGTACGAGCCTCGCGAATATGTGGACTTAAGAAGTGGGGACTTCCAGCCACCCACACCTCCACTTCCGTTGTCTTACCATCTTCATAGCCCACCCACGTTCGATGACCACCACTACTTACCCACTCCTGGCACCTACCCACCCGGGGACTCGTTTTCTTTTGTTCTACTTTCGGCACCGCCTACCGCACCGGGATCCACCACTCGAGTTGAGTGTTGAGAGCATCACAGAGGCCCGCCGCCGCCATTACACCTAGGTACTTGCAACAGAGCTTGATCGATTCATCCCGATGACAACTTTTCAGTCAGGGGGAGCTGATTGGCGAGGACACGTTTCCAGCGACGACACTTGGGCGACCTTTGGTGGACTTCTTCGAGTTTTGCTGGCATACAACGAGAGAATTCTGATCCCTATTCATCGGGAGATGAATTATTTCAAGCCGGGGAGATTGATGCGGAGCATAGACGAGCACTTGCAGTGGATGACAAGTTTTAGGGTCAATTCGGGGTCAATTAGCGACTTCCCATATATTGCGTGCCCGGATCGACGATCGGACTCTGCGGCCGTGTCCTGATTCACGTTACGAATCAATTTCAGATATTAGTTTATTATATTTGCATTTATTTTGATGTATTTGAGTGACCCCACCTCCAACCAATCGTAGCATTTGATGGGGGATGTCCTAATTCTTGTTTTATTATAAATAGAGGTGATAGGGGGCTGATCTAGGCATTGCAGAATTTGGTGAAAAGAAATTTCAGATTTCAGCAATCAAGCCACGGTGCCGACTCCGTGGAACCTTAGGCTCCTTCTCCCCCCTCTGAATCCTCCATCCGCAGCCCCTACATCCTCCAAAAGCCAGCCTCGGATGGCTGTCCAGAGAAAGCCGGTTTCTTTTCGTTTCCACTGTTCAAAAATTAAATGCACTGTTCATTTAATATAGTTTTCTTCAGCCTCAACATCCGCCAGTTTCCACCCTGCTTCAGTTTTTTCCCCACTGTCCGCCAACTTCAAGTGCTGCCCACCATTCCCCTCTCCCTCTAAACGGCTGCCTCCTCTCCCTTAAACCCCTGCAACCACCGCCCCCCTTCTTACCCTAATTTTCCCTTGCCGACATCCCCTTTACGTGGAATCACAAGCCCTAATCTTCCCCCCTTCCTGATCAGCCCAGATCTGGGATTTTTCAGCCTTGATTCGACTGTTTATTGTCGGATCTACCCTTTCTCACCCGGATCTACCCCTACGTGGCCGGAACTACCCATTTCCGATCCGATTCTACCATCCATCGCCGAGGACAGCCACCACCGTCATTTCGACGCCGCCAGTTCCACCTCAGATCGTCGTACACGGGTCTCCGGCTCCGGATTCTTCAGTGCCTTGGTCAGCCCACTATTTGACGAGATTTTATTATACTGGATTATTATTTTCAGCATTTTTATATTGGATTCTATCACTATGTTAGTCTGGATATTGTGAATTGTGGTGGTTTGTTAGATTATTATTGTGATTTGCAAGGTTTATTCGTCGTGCGCTCTTGTTTTGACCCTCCACGCGGAGGAAAGACTAAACTTGTTTCGCCCAAATTAATTATTGTGCATTGTCATGAATTTATATGTGTGAGATGTTTTAATTATTATTCAATTTTGATCTAACCGTCGGACTTTTGCATAGCATGTAGGGTTAGGTCGCCGCATATCTCGCCGGCTATAGATTCGTTCCGCATCAATTAGTATCATATTTGAACAAGAGAAATCATTATGTGCGGGACAAACTATCCTCTGCAGTTTTAGCTGTCTGTTTGCTCTTATACCCAGCAATTGATTTTTTCTTTTCATTTATTTGTTTGTAATCAGCCGTATGTTTGCCACATTTTTTTTACATTTAGCTTATTTCATTTTTAGTGGCAGTTCATGTTTGTCATTTCTTTTTCTGTGTGATGATTTGACCTTGTATTTTTTAACAGGGAGGTAAGTTCACTCCAGAGCATCATGTTGAGGTTAATTATAAATGTTTGTCTCATATTACAAATTATTAAATAGTTCATTTGATGTAAATTCTATGTACACTCCTTGATAAGTGATTATTAAGTTCGACTGGAATTTTGGAAGTTAGACCCCCTTGAAAGTGCACTCATGTAGAAATGACTCTTGGAAGAGCGCCATGAGTATGTCCTAAGAGCTCTATATGGATTTTCATAGTAAAAAATGGGTTTTAGGAAGCTATACATGGTTGACTGTAGTAAAAGGGAATCAACTCAGAAATATGTTTGATAGGGACCCCTTAAATTTATAAATAAAATGGGTTGCGGATATAAAAATGGGTGCCTCTTGCCCCACCTCCCCAGTAACTTGGGTTGTGCTATTAGTGGGGAGAGTGGAATTCCCCAAACCTCCCACCACTACCGTGACCCAAATCACGCACGAGCCAAACCACCTCGGGAGGGTGACCGCCGCCGCCGCCCGACCGCGCCGTCTCGCACCGGGCGCACGACCACCAGGTCGCACGGCCAGGCGCGGCCAACCACACGATCTCCCGACCGCATGTTCGTGCGTCGACGGCGAGGCCACTAGGGAACACAGCCATGCACGGCTAGCCGCGAGGCCGCACGGCTGCGCGCCAGTCGTGCGACATGACCATGTGCGACCAGCCACACAACCACACGATCCTTAGTCGCACGGCCGCACGACCCCCAGGCCGCACGACCTTGCGCAACCAACTGTGCAGGCCCCTCGTAGGCCGCGCATTCACCAGCCCCTGCCGGCTCCTCCGCGCGGGCACCACTACATGGCCGCCACGACCAGGAAGCCCTGATTGCCCGCCATTGCGCCTTCCTGCGGCCACCTCCGAACCACCATTGTCACGCCCTATCATTCGCAAAATTGTCCATCATGAGTGTGCGTATAAAAAAATATCCCTCATGAGTGTATATTACAGAGGGATAGGTAACACAGTGGTAGACAGAGAGTTGATGTGAGGTAGGGAGCTCACTTTCGTCATAGAAGAATTCCTCCTGAAGTGAGGACCCATAATAACTCTCAGATTCACGGAAGGTGACGTCCATGGTTACAAAGACCTTTTTGCTAACTGGGTCAAAACATTTATAGCCTTTCTGGGTAGGAGAATAGCCAATGAACACACGCTTGTGCGCACGAGCATCAAGTTTTGTCTTTTGATGAATATGGACGAAATAAACACCACAAAAAATTTGAGGTTGCAAATTTGCAGGCAAAACTTGAAGAGTGTGTAGGGGAGTATTAAACCCAAGGACACGGGAGGGCATCCAGTTGATAAGGTAGGCGGAAGTGAGAACAACATCCCCCAATAATATTTAGGAAGGTGCATTTGGAGAAGGAGACACCGGGCAACTTCCAAGAGGTGGCGATTCTTACGTTCCACCACCCCATTTTGAGAAGGGGAGTAAACACACGATGTATGATGTATAATGCCATGATTAGCTAGGTAGTGTTCGAATTGAGAATCGATGAACTCACGACCATTATCAGTGTGCATAACCTTAATAGGGGTGTCAAACTGCGTAGAGAGCATGTTGTGAAACCGCTGAAACAAGGTAAAAACTTCATTTTTTTACTTTCATGAGGTAAATCCAAGTTGTGTTGGAGAAACAGTTAATGAAAATTACAAACCAAAAGCCATCAGAAATAGAGGCAATGAGGCAAGGTCCCCAAACATCACTGTGCACGATACAAAATGGTGCCGAACTGGGCAATGAAACCTGCATAAAAGAAGTACGATGATGTTTACCGAGTTCACAAGTATCACAACAAAAATTACCAAGTAATACAGTTGATAAAGTAGGAAATAAACGTTTTATAGATAAGATAGAAGGATGTCTCGGCCGACTATGCCAGGACTTTAAAGTAGCTGCTTGATCCGCATGAAGAGCCTGAGGAGAAGAGACATGAGTGGAAGATTCGAACACATAGAGCCCATCCACGTGTGCCTGGTGACTGACACCACGACCTCCACGTGATGAAGAAACACCACGGGGTGTGGGAAATCTATGAAGCCGAAAACAAGTTTCCCGGGTATGACGGGCCTTCCCGCAATAGTCATAGAGCAAATGATCCTTGTCAGTGGACTTAAGCCTGGAATCACGAGAAGTCTGACTCCCAAACTGAACAGCTAGGGCAGAACCGTCTCGAGGAGGGTCAGGTGTACACATCTGTCGTTGATCGAATTCTTGCTGAACAAGACAGAAAACCCTCTGGAAGAGAGGGGAAAGGAGAGCGCCCAAGAATCTATAAACTGATCTGATCGAAGTTCCGATACAAGACATGGAGGAACTCAAAGACCCAGTTTCTGTTTTCCTGAGCGCGAGTAAGGATCTCATCCTCAGGAGACACAAGAGTGAAGGAGTCAAAATGATCATACTCCTGATAAAGCTGAGTGAACTCGAGGTATTTGGTAGACGGTGGGCGATCGCCCTGACGAACAACTGAAAAATCTGGGCTGCATTGCCCAGGCATGAGTAAGCGGTTTCGGTCCTCCGCCAAATATCTGCTGCAGTATCCAAAAATAGATAATTTCGGGCGATAGAGTCAATCATGGAATTAGTCAGGCAAGACATGACGAGAGAATTCTTCGACTCCCACACTAGCCAATCAGGAGAATCCGGAGTAGGGGTATGAGTAGTACCCACAACATAGCCAAACAACCTTCTGCTCTTCAAGGCAAGAGTAATGGTCCGAGACCACGTGAGGTAATTGGAACTATCAAGACGTATTGTCGTAATTTAAGGAGTATTGTGGTCATGACCGGGATGAGTGGAGCCATTGGACATCACAACAGCGGAGGGAATGCCAGAAGTGGAAGTCACGGTAGGAGAGCCAGCAGTCCCCGACATGGTGACCTAAGAATACAAATCAAGGATCTACGGGAAGATAGTACAAACACCTAGAGAGAAACTAGGTCTGTCTCATAGAAAGAGGCGATCCCATGGGTATGTAGGAGGCCAAAGAAAGATGGACACCAGAAAGGCATTAATCTAGCACCGCATTTCGATGTCAAGACGAAAAACTGTCAGCAGCCAGCGACTGGCTGGAGGATCCTGCAGAGAAAACTTGAGGTTTGCGATCGAAAAAAAGTAGTTCGAAGGCTGCGCCTTGACTGGGAAAAAACGGAGGGGAGGAGCTCTGCGACTGGTGGTGGGAGGCGCGGCTGGAGAAGGGTGCGGCGACTGCGATGGGAGGATGGTGCGGCGACTGCGATGGGAGGTGGGAGCGGCTGGAGAAGGGCGCGGTGGCTGCGGCTCGCGGAGGCGGTAACGAGAACGGGGGGCGAGAGAACCCACGGGCTCGGCGACCATTGAAGGAGAGGAAACCCTAGGGTCGGCGACGATTGGTTGGCGGAAGAGGAAAAAATGGGATCGGGAAGCCCTATGTCTCTGACACCATGTTAGAGAAGAAATTGCTTGATTATTATTCTTCCCCATGGGGCTATATAAAGGATTACAACAAGACATATTGGCGGATAGATGATGTGGACTAAAAACACAAAAAAAATACACCGGAAAATCGACATTACTCAGCAACATGCTACTCTTACTAATTTTTTCTGCACAATAACAATAGATGCGTCTAACAGAGACCGTCAATAGATACAAGGAAAGCTCTTGGTTTCTCATTATCACTTTCATGGATTGTAACTCTCACAGTGACTGTGGTAGCTCCATAAAGCATCAATAACAATCCTTATACTCTAATGTTGTGTCCGAGACCTATTCAGGTTAGTTGGTTGCTTCTCAGACGGGGAATCCCTTTGGTGTTGATTATGTTTGAGATTTATATGACTAGTACTATCAAGATGGGATCATTAGAGGCGCCAACCTACCCTCCCATACCCTCACCAGGAAACTTAACTTAGATTAAAGTGTCTTTGTTAATTGTTATGCGATTTTCCTTTCCCAGGCCATCAGTTTGCAAATTGTCTCGTCCACAAAGTCAAATATAAACTTCCCATTATTTGTGAATGAGGAAAAATTTCTACATAGCCAAAATGCTACCGCAACAATCTTGTGCACCATTATGTTCATGATGCTTCTCCCTTACCGATCCGTCAATGCATTGGTAAGAAGACTGCATACATTCAACTTGCAGGTCAGGCAATGTGTTTGACATCTCCTTCATGCAGTGTATCTCCATCTTCAAGAACTTCCTCAATCATAAGGAGTTGGACCCTTCCTCCTAGGAGCACATTGTCCAAAAACATGCAATAACTGCTAGAATGAAATATTGTTCATGACATTGAATAGAATACCTGTCTCATAAGCCCATGTGACAATGTACACGCATGCATCATCTTTTTCCTCCTTGTACTTGTTGTGTATTGTGCTTGTGTGAATGCTCACACAAGTTTTTTTAATTAAAGGTTAATTTATTATAAAAAGATAAAAGATACATTAGAACACACACAAGCAGAGCTCGTGATAAGACTTGAACATGACAGACAAAATAAAAAACCTCCACAAAAAGAAGCGGAAAAGTCCTGGGATTCAATTATGGATGTTGCCCAAGATTTTCCACGTGGGAGTCTGGAAAGTCTGGGAGAGACTTTTGGCATATTTTTTTCTACGCTGAATCTTCCATTATCTGCATATTCATCAGATTTTTGCTCAACCGACTCGATCATACACAAGTCTTTTGATTCTTGCTTATGTGAAGAAGGAAACTTCGCACATGAGTCTTATAGAGAGTGCTTGTGTGACACTAAATACTTACACAAGTCTTTTGATTCTTGCTCATCGGAACCAGGAAACTTAACTTAGATTAAAGTCTTGGGAATGCAGTTATTTGATTATGATTTGTGTCAGTGGATTGGTGATGACCAGTGGCCATTAATCTCAAATTTCACATTTGCCAGCTAGCCGTGGTTATGCATGCCAAATGTTATTTTTCAATTTATTCAGAATATCAGGGTTATTTGTGTCAATAATTTCATTGTTATAGCAGTTTATAAGAATATGGAAGCATTTTTGCGACAGAATAGCACTAAATTTGGTGGTGAGTTGACCTTTTTTGGGTTTATGCGTAGAATTCAAATCATCTCTGCTCTGCGTTGCTAGGCTCCAGTGTTTTGTGGATGATGTAGGGACAGTAGGGTCCCACCTAGTTCAGTTTCAATTTGTAAAGGCAGCTTTATCATTCCATAGCACCTATTTTTTTGAAGGACTAATCCTTCTTCAACGAACTGTTTCAGCTTTATATTTTTGTTGAAATTTTGTATATCCTCCTTTTGATCTCCTCTTGGCCCTCTAACGATTGATCGTGGAGGTCTTGTAAATTGTCTAATGCAGATAATTGCTTTTCTTCATTGTCTAATCTTCATCTATCCATTTCCATTCCATCTACAGTGGCTTCCATTACGCGATGACTCCTTAAAATTCCAAGGGAATGGGAGTCTCTGAGATGTTAGAGAATAAGGGTTTCTGACCAGTTGCCCTCGTGGAAGAAGTTTCGGGACCAGTGTGTAAAGGATAGTTCAACCCAGTTTCCATTTATGACATTAGTTTTCTTTAATATATTTAAATAAACTTGTTGGCTGCCTATACTGGTCCATGACTTCTTAGATGGTGGATGGAAGAGAATTTGATGAATATGCAAACATTGGTTTGTAGTAACTCTGAGATAGCGAAGTATCCACTTCACGACGTTCCAACGCACTTTCCCTGGTTTTGCTAAGTATCTGCTTACCATACCAACTGCATAAGATATGTCTGGCCTCATGCAAACCATAACATACATCAGGCTCCCGACTGTAGATTCATAGGGAATCTGACTCATCTCCTCTATTGCCTTCTCAGATGAAGGTCATTGAGAGTTTGAGAGCTTGAAGTGTCCACCCAACGGAGTAGCAACTGGCTTGGCCTTCTCCATCATGAACCTCTTTAGTACCTTCTCCACATACTCTCCCAGAAACAACCACAATAGGCCTGCACTCCTCTCCTTGGTGATCTTCATTCCAATAATCTTCTTTGTTGGTTCTAAGTCCTTCATTTCAAGGACTTATTGAGCTCCTCCGTCAACCTGTCAATGTTGGATTTTTCATTCCCGATGATCAACATATCATCTACATAAAGTAGTAGAATGGTAAAGTTCTTCTTAGTTCTCTTCACATACACACAGTGATCAACCCTGGTCCTCTTGAATTTGCTTTTTGTCATGAATGAGTAAAACTTTTTGTACCACTGCCTGAGTGCCTGTTTCAACCCATAAAGACTCTTCTTGAGTCGACAGACTATGTTCTCATTTCCCTTGACTTTAAAGCCGTCAGGTTGTTCAATGCACAACTCTTCTAAATCTCCATGCAGAAATGCCATTTTGACATCTATCTGCTCAACCTCGAGATTCGTAGAGGTAGTCAACCCTAACATTAGTCTGATATATGACATCTTCACAACAAGTGAAAATATCTCATCAAAATCAACACCGTAACCAGCCTTACATTGTACCTAAGATTGGAGAGATTTTCATCTGTTTTCAGCTTGAAGACCCACTTGTTCTTCAAGACCCTTCTCCCCTTGGTAGCTGGACCAAGTCATAGGTCCCATTCTTTTGGAGCGAGTCCAACTCCTCCATAGCTTCTGCCCAAAACTCCTTGTCTTCAACCTTTTGAGCCTCCTCAAATGACTTGGGCTCACCACCATCTGTAAGCAAGATATAGTCTTGCGGAGGATACCTAATACTCGACCTCCGTGCTCTCTTTGATCTGCTTGGGGGTACCTTCACCATAGGTGGAACATTAACGGACAAAGCTCCCCCTTCATCTAGTATGCCTTCCAGACCTAGAAATTGCAGACCTTCATCTTCGACATGCTCTTGACCATCACCAACATTCTCTGGCTCAAAATCTTCATCAAAATTTTTTATAGCCAGTGGATTCTGTGGCTCAACAATCTTTTACTCACCAACAGTCTGATCTTCAACAAAGATCACGTCTGACTGAAAAACTCCCTGACTGGTGACCCATAGTCCAGTGTTGTTCTCCATCAACTCCCCCCGACTGAAAAGCATTCATCTTCAATGAATGAATATAATCTTATTGACGTCGAAAATCGGGGCCAAGTCTATCAAGTTGCGCCTTGAATATCCAAGTATCATCAAATATGGGGCGTCCACTCCAGTGCACCAAGTAACAGCAAGAAAGACCGTCTGCGATGGAAATACACTCATGTGCCACAATATCAACAATTTGCGCAGCTCTCACCTCTCGTGCTGGTGGATCCAAAAGAACCAGTAAAATCATAGGTGGTGCGGGCAAGTTCGTAGGTGCTTGTCCAAGGTGGTCAGGGGAAGGGTTTGGATGTAATGGTGAGGATGTAGTAAGTGGCTCAAGGTATGGATAACTATGCTTGAGAGGCTTTAGTTACGGTGTAAAATCTTCAGTATGAAATACATGATAAATACTCATTTTTGCTGGGAGGTTGACCTCATAATCATTTGTTCCAATTTTCTTTCTAATCCTATAAGAGCCCATTCGTTTTGGTTGTAGCTTTTTAGCGATTCCTTTTGAGCGCCTCTCCATGCGAAGTCGGATCTTGACTTGCTCTCCTACTCGAAAATGCTACTCACGCATGTGTTCGTCTGCTCGTGCTTTATATAATTCATTACTACTAGCAATTTTCTTTCGGATCAATTTATGCAATTCATGTATGTGATGAATGAAGGACTCGGCGGATTCACTACGACGTGACTCTAAGGGAACAAGGGCATGGCCAATTGGCTTCCTAGACTCATAACCTAACACTATATCGAATGGACTCATGTTAGTAGACCTATTGATGGAACTATTGTATGCAAATTCATCTACAGGTAACACAAAATCCCAAACCGACGGGTGATCACCAACTAGACATCACAACAAATTCCCTAAGCTCCTATTAACAACCTCAGTCTGGTCAGCAGCCATTGGGTGATTAACGGCAGAAAACTCCAAAGTCATACCTGTTTTGTGTTATAACGTTCTAAAAAAAACTCAAATATCAAATGCCACGGTTGGCTACTATGGATTTGGGTAATTCGTGTAATCAAAAAATGTCTCTAATGAAAAGGGTCGGCACATGAGACGCATCGACGGTCTTGTGACAAGCAATAAAGTGAGTCTTCGAAAACGGTCTACCACTACAGAAATAGAATCGTGTTTCCTTAGTATAAAGTCCTGTAATTTGGTTTCTACCCTTCGTTGTCTGACATGTGCCGTTGTGTCGCATAATACGTGCCACATCCCTTTTATGGCAGGTCAATAGAAGTGATCTTCAACTAAAATAATCGTCTTATTTCTGCCAAAGTGGTCCGCTACACCACCAACGTGCATTTCCCAAATCAAGAAGTCCAGGAAGGACGTCCTGGGGATGCAAAGACGAGACCCACGACGCTATAAATATCCTTCTACAATATCAAATCCTCAGTGGGCTCAAGAGAATCTCTTAAAAACCCGAATAGATCTCACCAAAATCAGGACAGGTAGGGTAATCACTAGACAAACGATCAAACTAGTCGCGCTGTCACTCAGTGTGCAGAGTAAGGCTATATGTCGACTGAGAGCGTCACTAGGATTGTTCTCAACACCCGCGCAAAATGCTTTTACTACAATTTTCATGACTAGGCTTTATAGAACAAAAGATAATAAAGAACAATTATGTTAAATGAATTTGTGAGAAAATGAAATTTAACACGAGAGAAATTGAAAATAACTGAATTTTTATTTTCAAAAAGTTTGAATATTACATGGGTATGCCATCTTTTATATATTACGGAGGAAGTGAGAAAATTTACAATTTGACAATGTGAGACTAATTTTGGAATCTACACAGGTGCGGTTAGAGAGGTCAATGCGGTTATAGAAGAGTTGATTGATTAGGAAGGTGTGGTTACACAAGGGTCAGTGTCCATACATACAACAACAGGGAGCGTGTACCAAGAATGTATTCACCAGTCTTCATCAACATAGCTTGCAGTTAACCAATCCTAACCGCGATCACCACAAGGTGCGGTTACATTAGGTCAATCACACATTTATATGTTCTAAAAATCAGCATCTCTTGCAGTTAGACAATTATAACCGCGGTTACTGCAAGGTGCGGTTACTTAATTTTAACCGCACATACACCTGTTCTGAAACTCTCCGTCAAGCTGAAGCGTATATGTAGATCATGCACAACTTGTCACATTTGTCAGAAAAAGATGAAGATACTAGGTTGGTAAAGATATACGCTAACTCTTTATCAGAGGTGACGAATGAAGTGCAAGTTTGTTTTTTCAAGAATTCTTCTCCGACAAAGTGATTGACAACTTCAATATGCTTTGTTCTCCCATGAAAAATTGAATTCTTGATATGTAGATGACAGATTTGTTATCACAGAACATCGGTAAAGGATAATCGTAGAATTTTTCCAAGTCAAATAGAAGTGCTCGTAAACCATTTTAATTCACAAATGGTTTGGGTCATGCTTTTATATTCAGCCACAACACTTGTCTGGAGACAACAACTTGTTTCTTGTTCTTCCAACTAGCAAGATTTCCTCCTACAAAACTACAAAAGCCAGACGTGGTCTTTCGATCTCCTTTATCATCAACATAACTGCCATAGAATAGGATTCTATACTCAGTTGGTTATTCTTTTGAAATAGTAGGCCCTTCTCAGGAGACCCTTTCACATATTCCAGGATTTTTAGGGCTTCTTGCAGATGATAGTTTCTGGGAGCTTGCATAAATTGACTGATCTTACCTACAACATAACATATATCATGTCTTGTTATCATCAGGTAAATAAGTTTGCTCACTAGGCGTCAGTGCATAGTAACATCTGAAAGAAGAGACGAATCCTCACTCCAAAGTTTGTCCTCGTCATCCGCCATTGAACACCGAGCAGGTTTAGCACCAAGCAGACCTGTCTCTTTTAGATGATCAATAGCATACTTGCGTTGTGAGAGAGCAACTGAGTTGTGTTTATGCAAAATTTTAATATCTAGAAAGTATTTTGGAGATCTCATATCGTTGGTGACAAAGTATTGAAAAAGATGTTTCTTTGTCAGAACAATTCCAACATTATCATAACCAACAAGGAGGATGTCTTTAACGTAGTCAGCAAGAACAACCAGCTCACGAAAAGTCTTCGTATGAAGAGAGAGTGATCTGCAGAACTGCGAACAAAATAAACGGAGATCACAAACCGCGAAGAGCAAGCTACCGGGAGGTTAGGAAATGAAGATCACATAAACCGCAAAGGGTATGACGTAGAGCAAAGAGGAGGCGGGCGGTTAGATAACCGAAGTTCGTACAAGAAGCACAAGTTGTAGGGCGGTTAGAAAACCGAAGTCCGCACAAGGATCAAAGAGGGCAGGATGTTAGAAAAACCAAAGACCACAGGAGAATAGAGGGCGGTGGCCAGCAAAACTAAAGGCCGCACAAGGAGTAAGAACAAAGATCACTATCGAAGGAACGATGTTTCCTCTGATACCATGTGAGAAAATGAAATATAACACAAGAACAATTGAAAATAATTGAATTTTTATTTACAAAAATTCTGAATATTACATGGGTATGACATTTATATAGAACGGAGAAGTTGAGAGAATTTACAATTTAACAATGTGGAACTAATTACATGAATCTACATTGGTTTGGCTAGAGAGGTCAATGCAGTTAATCAAGAGTTGACCGTCCAGGAAGGTGTCGTTACACAAAAATAAACACCCATAAATACAACAGTAGAGAGCGTGTAGCACGGATGTATCCTCCAGTCTTCATCAGCTTAGCTTGCGGTTACCCAATCCTAACCGTGATCACCATAAGGTGCAGTTACATGAGGGTAACCACACATTCATATGTTCTAATAATCAACATCTCTTGCGGTTAGATAATTCTTACCGCGGTTACCGCAAGGTACGGTTACACAAGGCTAACCGCATATACACATATTCAGACATAATCAAAATACCCAAACATGTATGAATTTTTTTCGCAATACTCAATAATGAAGTAAATAAATCACAGTACAATGATACTCACAAACAACGAGATCCAGCGGAGGGAACGGCGTTGAGTTACTGGGATGTGGAAACAGATGGCTATTGCGGGTTTTGATCTAGAGAAATGTTACTACTCTAATGGGAAAACAATGGGCAGGAGATGTGTTGCTGGGTCAAGATAAGGAAACAAGTGGTGGCATGGAGACTTGACGGGATAGGCTGTTAAACTGCTTTGCTGGTGATGGGATTGTGAAGGGATGGTGGATTCAATAAGTACCTTGGGCGGGATCGATGGGAGTTTGCGGTGACGAACTCGCTGGTGGTTGGAGAATCGATACGTTAACAAGTGCTTGGAAGGAGAATGTAGCTGGGGTTTTCGTTCCTTTCCGTCGAGGAAGAAGAACGTGAACAGGAGAATGACAAAGAGCTAGCCCGTCTATAACGTGAGAGATGCGGGGTTAGGGTATCTGCTTGCTTGTCGGGTAGGAATAACTAACTGAAGGATGGTGAGGCTTGCAAATGGATATGGAATCTCAAGCAGACAAACGACTGGATGAACAAGGACTGAGATGTATTCGTGTGGTTCATGGATGAACAGTGGTGGTTATTACCGTGGATCGTGGGATACATGAGATAACTTCACGGGAATAGGAAAATTAACATGTAAAAGAAATCGGAAATTGAAAAGGAAACCGGGACATCGCACCCCGGGGTTTGCGGCGTCGTACCACGGATGATTGTCAGATCTGAATTTGCTCACAAATTCAACAATGACCATAAATGAAGCATTCATCCTTATTTATAACAGGAGGGGGCGGTTGGGCACCAGGAGTGAACGACTATGATTGACCATTACGCTCAATGTTTTAAAACACTAAATACCCATCCAAAAAAATAAAATAAAATACACAAATAATAAAACGACGACTCGGACACGCTCGCGGGCTCAGATCATTCGATCAGTGCCTCCTGCACGAATATACAAATGTGGGCCTCGCCGACTGGCGTCCTATAGTCTAGTGCTGATCTTCATCACCTTCCTTCTGAGTTCACATTGTTATGCATGTTAATTGAGAAGGAATGTTTTGTAAACATAGCAAACATGGAAGAGAGGTTACAGCAAGTTCAAAAGGTGAAAGGGAGGTTCTGACAATTTACACAATCCCACCGGGGGGGGGGGGGGGGTTATTTGGCCCAAAATAATATTGTTTACCCATCCTACAAACTTTTTTTGCTTTGATCCCCATCATGTTAGAATGCCAAGAATTTTTGTAGGTGAATCTTTTTGGTTTCTTTTGATTAAGAACTGAATCCCAAAAAGTAGCAAAAACTGTACATCCAAATAGTAAAAGTCTATTCGCCATTAACTGTCTGTGGTGATATGAAATTTTGTATCTGTAGACAAAAATATAAAAAATACTAACAAACTGTCAAATCACTAATAAAATTCTAATTACCCGCGTAAAAGTTATTAAAAGATACAATAACAACACTCAAGTCTTTATCCCACTACAGTGGGGTCGGCTATATGGATCCTTTGTCGCCATTGTGCCCCATCTTTTGTCATAATCTCACTAATGCCTAAGTACATCATGTCTTTCCTTATAGTTTCATTCCAAGTCTTTATTAGTTTACCCCTCCCTCGTTTAACATGCCTAGTGACTAGACTCTCACAACGCCTAACATGTACCTCCATTGGTCTCCTTTGTACATGTCCAAACCATCTTAGATGAGCTTCTCGCATCTTCTCTGCAATTGGTGCTACTCGTGTCATATCCCTGATAAATTCATTTCTAATTTTATCTAATCTTGTGTGTCCACACATCCACCTAAGCATTCTCATCTCCGCAACTCCCATTTTTCGCTCATGTACACAATTCACTACCCAACACTCAGAACCATAGAGCATCGCGGGTCTAATTGCAGTACCCTAAAAGTTATCAAAAGATAATGCCATTTTTTTAGAAACAAAGAAATTAATGAAATTTGAAGGACAATAATTGAACAACCATATCACTAAATTTAATAATGAAATATAGCAGTTCATGGAATGAGCACTTATCAGGGATTGGTGAAAGGAATTGAAATGAAAATAGTTATAAGTTATAATCCACTTTGTTGGTTGCGGAGTTGAATACAAGTTTTTTCTTTTATCCCTTCTTTAGTTGGTGAAGATTTTAAGTTTTATTTTTAGGAGAAGTAATCTCACCAATAACCTGATAGTGGATATCAACTTGTGCTGGGTAGGTAATAGTTAAAAGTGTGCATTTGTTCTCATTATTTTGGTATATTCATTTACCCATTAATTAAAACCAAATAGTGGATATCAACTTGTGAAGTAAATTGTATTTGCATTTCCCCCAATTCCTTCAAACCAAACTTTCCCATGGAACTTTCCTTTTCTTTAAGGCAGGATTCCCTAAATTGTAGCTGTAAGATTTCCATTCCCATTGTTTTGGTTGTGGTTTTTTTATTGAAAAATTTAGGAGTTTTTTGTTTCACATATAAATGTGATCCATAGAGCTTTATCCTGGCTTAAATGCCTCCAGAAATTCCTGTACTGATAATCGATTCATGCTTTGGGCATGTTTTTTTACTTCTTATCCTGCCTGTAACAATTAACTCAACTTTCATTTTTGATGAATTGAATAATTGGTCTATATATGCTCATCTTTCCATTAATTTCTACACGGCTTCTGTTTAATTACGTGATTGGATTTCATGCTTTTCATTGACTGAAATATCACATTTTGCATGCTTTCTGTCAACTTTCATTATATATTTTTGTTTATTTTTCCTGGGTTCACGTCGCACATTCTATGATGATGGATAACCTAGTAGCTGCCATTTTTGTAGCCGTGCTTGTTGAGAATGGGAAGTTTCTTCTGTCGGCAAAAAGAAGTCGGCGCACAACCTACACCGAGTATGTAATTTCAATGAATCCAGACAACATATCAAGGTCAAGCAACACCTACATTGGCAAGCTGAGGTTCTAAAAGCCCCGTTTCCTCACATTGCACATACAACTTCAAAACTGCTTCATTTCCTAATGATTTTCCTCCTTTCTATATGACTCTATCAATAGGTCGAACTTTCTGGGCACAAAGTTCATAATATGTGACACGCAGCCCCCTTATAATGCTGCCTCTCTGTGCCCTCCCGGGACGGCAAGCCGCAGATTTTACTCGAAGAAAGTTTCCCCTAAAGTTCCAACAGGCAGCTACAGCATAGCCCAGGTGTCATACGAGCTGAATGTACTCGGCACCCGCGGCCCCCGCCGCATGCATTGCATCATGCACTCGATCCCTGCCTCCGCACTTGATGTCGGCGGCATCGTCCCCGGCCAACCCGACCATATCATTCCCCGCTGCCTGGAGGATTCTTTTCGGAGCATGTCATTCTCGCAGTCGTCCGTCATGGATCGCTCTATGGACTTCAGCAGCGCCCGCTTCTCCGACATGAGCGGATCAATCCTGGGCTGCAACACCACCGAAGAGATCAAAGAACAGCCATTAGTGCTGCGCAACAAGGCGCCGAGATGGCACGAACAATTGCAGTGCTGGTGCTTGAACTTTCGGGGCCGGGTCACCGTCGCTTCCGTCAAGAACTTTCAGCTCATTGCTGCGAACCAGCCTGCTTCTGCCGGAGCTCCGACGCCATCTCAGCCGCCACAGTCTGATCATGACAAGATTATTTTGCAGTTTGGTAAGGTTGCAAAGGATATGTTCACGATGGACTATCGGTACCCGCTCTCAGCATTCCAGGCCTTTTCGGTTTGCCTGAGCAGCTTCGACACTAAGCTTGCGTGTGAATAGAAAGTCAGTCAGCAGTCGGGAAGACAGGAGGATACATACAGTTTCGGTTTTTTGTTGCTTGTGGCTGATAAATTCTTGGCTTATGTTAGGGAGCTGTTGTAAACCAAAAGTGTATTTTGACATTTCTTCTTCTTCTTTGCATCTCTCTAGTCTCTCTAACCTCTCCTGCTCGCTTTTCTGTTATATGTTGGTCCCCATGTATTCTGCGCTGCTTCTAAATGCTGAGGTGCTGAACTCCTCATAGCCCAAGAAAGAAAGTATTTAGATGATGAGATGGATGGTGAGTTGCATTTTCTGTCTCACGACATAATATTATTATTGAGCTTTTTACGGAATGACACTCATTTTGAAAGTGCCAGTGCTGCTGGACCACTTTTCTCAGTTATGGCCGAAACAGATGTGCCGTAGCAGTTTCTGGTATAAATCAGTATCAAATTATTTTATTGCCCGTGCTATGGGTTGTGACAGGGGAGGACATGGACCACCCACTTTTACTACTGTAGTGATTGGAAGGAGCCTGAATAGAACATGATCTGTGCTTGGCATTTCGTGGAAATGACAACTTTTCTGCTGCCTGCCTGGATGTTGTCTGTTCAGGGCAGCGGTAGCATCTATTATGATTATTAGCTCAACTCATTATCCGGCATCTGTTGATGTTTTTCATGCACCTTTGGGATTTACAAAGTGACAATTTTGATGTTTTTACACACCAACTTTGATGGCAGTTTTGGTGGAATCAAAACAGATCTATGATCTCTCCTCTCTCCCGAGATTTTATTAAACAATCTTTGTTCCCTTCTCTCCGTCAGGAATCTGGTGCCATGGTCTTAAAAAGTATTATTGTCAAACACTCTATGATCTCTCTCCTTGTCAAAAGCTCTCTACTCTGCCAATATCTTAATTGGATATCCAAATCAACTTCCAAACAAAAATCTCATGCTAATGACAATGTTGAAATTGAAAAGTCAGTCTCAAGGAGTTCACCCTTGGGGAAGGGGTGAACGCACACTTACTTCTCTCCTGCGAGTCCGACGAACAAAGGAAAAAGGAACTAGGGACAGATCCAAGGCTTCAGCACAGAGACCCCTCCACACACCCGAAAGATCTTAAAGCGCCTCCCCTCCTTAGCTAAGTGTTGAAGCTAAGGTATCTCAGAAAGCGCTAGAAGACCGGACACAAGAGAGTCTGCCGTTCTGAGGTACCCCTTGGGCTCTATTTATAGAATTCTGAAAACGGTCTGCAAATAATCAAATCCCGTTGTTCTGAATAGCTATGTGTAGCCCAGGTTGGTCTGCCAACAACGAAACTCTGCTGTTTTGAGAGGCTAGGGGCAGACCAATGGGGGCAGAGTGGTAAAAACACACCATGCACCTGGGCGGATAGCCCTCTAAAACCCCCTGCTCACCCTGGAGGGGAGGGGAGGTACCCGGTGGAGCTCGCGCTTGCCTTCTCTCCTGGGTCTCGGGCGAGTACATGCTCGGCTGGCCCTGTTCGCCCGACGCCCAACCCCATTCGTCGAGCTCGACTCGACGAACTCCGAGCCCGGCCCGTCGAATGCTGAGCTCGGCCTACACATTTCTCTGTCGAGCTCGTCGGGGACCCAGGCGGCGGAGCTCGCGCTCGCCTTCCCTCCTGGGTCTCGGGCGAGTACGGGTTCGGTCGGCTCTGTTCGCCCGAAGCCCAACCCCATTCGTCGAGCTCGGCTCGACGAACCCCGAGCTCGGCCCGACGAATGCTGAGCTCGGCCTAGACATTTCTCTGCCGAGCTCGTCGGGGACTGGGGCGGTCTAAACCGGTTGGTCGGGGCTCCTACCGACCCACTCGCCGGATCCGGGGTTGTACACAATCCCCGCTCTTTGCGAGGTTGGAACAAGCTCGGAAAGAAACATCCAACCCCACGGGATTCAGTGAGTGCGACGGGAGCCCAGAAGAATCTTTTGGTGGGGTCCACCGGCGGCTATATATACATGCGCCTGCGTACATAGCTGACCTTTGCCATTCCCCTTACTCGAGCCTTGTTGAGATGTCGCTTCCCAAAGAGGTTCTAGAGCGAGTTGCGCGATCTCGCGAGGAAGCTACAACTCGCATCGCGGGCCTGACCGACCTCAGCGCTCCGCCTCGTAACCTTGCCGAGTTTAGTTCGGCCAAAAAAGCAAAGCCCCTCCCAAAAGAGGTCGAGCCCATCTACAACGATTTCAAAGACAACCCTGGATAACGGAGCCGGTTCCTCCACTCGTCTAACTCCTGAACCCAAGGGCAAAGATATCATTGTCCTTTCCGCTGACCAGACCAGCCGAGGTCATAGCGGCGAGATCTCCACCCCGCGAGCTGAGAATCCTCTCGATAGTCCGCAGAATCAGGCTCCCAACGCACGCTTGCGGGCCTCGCTCCCCACTTTCGGGTCCACGGGGATGGACTCGCAGAAGCCGAGATCGTCGGCTTGCACTCCTTCACGACAACCTTCTCTCGCTTCTGCACATATGGGGGGAAGTACTGAGGTTA
The DNA here is from genome assembly GCA_039513925.1 of Platanthera zijinensis. Classification (NCBI taxonomy): domain Eukaryota; kingdom Viridiplantae; phylum Streptophyta; class Magnoliopsida; order Asparagales; family Orchidaceae; genus Platanthera; species Platanthera zijinensis. The sequence continues at coordinate 171,749,511 of CM077095.1, forward strand.
TCCCCGTCCCCGGCTTCCGCCGTATCTCTCCAGAAGCCCCTCGGCATGGTCGTGGCAAGGTCTTAGGCCACCCTCCTTGCACCGACCTGGAGGAGCCGGGCTCGCACGGTAGGTTTTCAACTTCCTCAAATCCTGCTCGGCTTTGGCGGTGCTCGCCCCTTTCAATTAATGCTGCCTTCAATTGTTTACACAGACCTCGCTGTGGAATCTGAGGTCGACGAATCCACGGGCCAGGCCCGATACTCGCCCATCCCTTCTCCACGCACTCTGGATGCCTTCCTGAACTCCGAGCTGGAGGGCCCCGAACGGTCGAGGCGAGAACAACAGGTTCTCAAGAAGTTGGTGCGTGAGCTCCATGAGGTGTGGAAAGACAATAATAGGCTACAGCGGGAGTGCGCGAGGCTCGCGGGCATGGCGAAGGTCAGCTCGGCGTTCGAGGCGACGTCTTCTTCCATGCTCCTGGACGAGATCGATGAGAATCTTCAGATCGTTCATAGGAATCTGGCGCGACTTAGCGGACTCCACGCGCGACGACCTGCGGCGACGGGGCCGCGAGACCGGGGTAACTAGAGACGACCCCCTTGATGGGCCTACCGGTACTCGCCCCCGTTCTCCTCTGGTCCGCACGTGTCGGGGTTTTTTTCATTTCTGCTTTGGGCCTTATTCGGATCTCGCCTGTAATAACTTGGATAATTTTTCTATCGTTCTAAATATCTTCAAGTATAACAATCAGCGTCCCATCAGTCTCATCTCGCCATAGCACAAGGTTAGCTTGTGGCGGTCGGCGAGCTGGAGGCGGCGAGTCGGGATAAGCGAGTTCGACTGACCAGACGGTTCGACCTCAAATTTATCTTTCTATAAATAGGCCTCCCCACTAACCCCCTGTCACGCCTTTATTGCCTCTGTACCTTTCCTCCTTGCTTACCCTGTCTCCGGTGACTGCACTCTCAGTTTCAGCAGGCATGGGTAAGGGGAACCCTGATTCTGACGGGCGGGCCAAGTGTGCTCTGCACTTCACCGAGCACTGCTTCTTCGAGGGGAACCCAATCGCGGAAGAGCTCGCCGAGTGCGTGGCCGACTACATTCCCTCGGGCTTCACGGCTCGCCTCCTGGTAGACCATGAGGCCATCAACTCCTTTTACCCGGACGAACTCGCCTTCCCCATCTCGCACTTTGAGGTGGGGTTGCGTCTGCCTCTCTGGCCGAAAATCTGTCAGATGCTGAAGTACTATGGCGCGGTGCTCGCGCAGCTTAACCCGAACGCCGTCGCTATGATGGTTGTGTTCGCTTGCTACCTCTGCCGGGAGCGGATAGAGTTCAACCTGACGGTCTTTCGGAAGTTGTTCTTTTACAAAGTCACTCCCGACGGCGCCTTCCTCGGCGGCTCTTCCATAAAGGTTTGCGAGGTCGCGAACAAACACCATAACTGGATGTCCAAGATCGTCTTTATCACGGGCGATCTTGGCAACATCCCCTTCTCGCCTCAGCAGAAGGCCGAGGAGGTATACCTCCCCCCCCCAGTATCGGGTAATGACGCCGACCTCCATAAGTTTTTCCCCCACAAGGATTTCGAGGTCGCCTACCTCCACCGAGGCCTCGACTCTCTACTGCCCGTCCTCCCCGGTGAAGGTACGCCTCAATTCCCTTCTTTTTTGTTGGGCTCGGCAGTCATAAAAACAAAATTCTGACTAAGTTTTTCCTACAGGGGAGCAGCTCATCCCCGAGAACCCGCCTTTTGCGGATTCGGGGCTTTACTTGGACCCGCTCTAGCTCGCTCGGGCGGCCGCGCTGGCTTGCCGAGATGAACAGGTGGCGTCCCGGCCCTCCTCTAGCAAGAAGAGGTTGGTCGCCGAGGGGTCGGGTTTGCCTCGTCAGCCCACGACTCAGAAGAAGAAGGTCAGGGTGGTATCCAGGAGGGAAAGGCCGTCCCCCGAATACGTGAACATGCCTGCGACCTCCCCTGACGCCTCGCCGGAGAGCCCGCTAAAAGAAAAAACAGGGAAGGAACAAAAGGGGCGTCGGCCTCCCCCTGATGTTGCTGAGGAGGTTGCGCCCCGGGAGCTGGGCCTGCCCAAGGACCACCCCCTTTTCGGCATGGGGGGGGGGGGAGGTGCAAGGACTCGGCTGGCGAGCCGATGGTCAAGTGGGATGAGCAGACCCATCGAGTCTCTATCTCCACTCGCCACCCTTCTTGGGGTGTTCGCCAACCTCCGACCGGCCACGCCTACGCGCTCGGCTTCGGTCTTTATGGTCGTGACGGCGCCGAAGCCTACAAGCACATGACCCATCGTCGGCTGGGTCACGAGGGTCTGCGGGCCCATATACGGTCCTTGGAACTGCACCACATGATGGTGTGCTGCGGCTTCAGCCTTAGCCAGCTCCTGCTAAAAACCGAGCAGGAGCGCGATGTGGCGAAGGACAAGGCCGCCGACGCGGAGAGGCGGTGCGTCATCGCTGAGGATCTACTCGTAAGAGCTGCAAGCGGGCTGGTAAGTATCGTCCGCCTCTTCCTGTTTTCACTTGTAACTTTTGCAACAATATTCTCAGTTTTTTATTCACATGACGCCAAGGCCGCGAGCAAGCTACAGATTCACGCCGCAGGGTTGGAGGAAGAGGTCGCCCAGCTGCGAGCTCGCCTTGCCGAGCAAGATGCTCGCTCTAGTGAGCAGGAGGCTCGTGCTGCCGAGCGCGGAGCTCGCGCTATCCAGCTGGAGGCCGAGGTGGGGTAGCTAAAGGAGCAGAACCGGGGGCTCCATAGCGAGCTCTTTCGGCAGGCGGTGATTTTCCTCCCCGAGGGTGGCGGTGGTCCCCCATACCCCTATCAGAGGCATCTTCGGCGAGAAGGACGTCACAGAGCGCTTGCGAGTTAACTCGATCGAGTCTGCCGAGTGTCTTCTAGACGTCATGAGGGGTACGGGGATACTGCAGGAAGGCTGCGAGAACGTTGCAGTTCGGGACCTCCTGCCAAGTCTGTTCCCACCAAGCCCGTCCGGCGAGAAGGAAGATAGCTTCGCCTTGCTTTTCGGGGAGGTGAAGGACAAGGACCAGCACCTTGGGGGCGAGGAGGGCCACACTTCGGGGGAGGAAGGCGAGTGCTGACCAAGTGTATCTTTGTAATTCCTTCCCCCACCCCCTTTTTTGTAAACACGCCGAGGCGAGCTCCCCTTTTATGTTAGTAATATTACTGAAGAAAGGAATTTGCATGATTTTTTCTATCTTTTTTTTTCTTTGAACTTGTTTGTTGTGATGTGATTGCCTGTGGGCCTTCCACCTTGGGTGATCTTGCTAATATTGACCTCGTCGTTAGAATGTACATGAGTTAGGACGCGTGCTCGCGGTGAGACCTGAGCTCCGGCCGTTTGTCATGTTCGGGAGCTCCGAGCTCGCCCGCGAGCTGTCAGCTCGCCCGCGAGCACTCAGCTCGCCCGCGAGCACTCATGCTATACCCCTCTTTATTTTGTATCCAAAACCCCGGGCTCTACCACCGGGCCCATCAGCTAGGTGATATTCTGATGACGGGTGTTGAACATCCTACGGGCTCAGCCCCAGGGTCATAACGCCGTCCATCGAGACTCTAGCCCTGTCAGCTAGGTGGAAGCCTGGCAGTGGGAGCATCGAGACCTAACCCCAGAGCGAGAATACTTAGAACACTTTCCACTCCCGGGTGCTACTATCGAGCCAATCAACTAGGTGAAATCCTAACGGCGGGCGTTGAACTCCTCCGGGCTCAGCCCCAGGGTCATAACGACGTCCATCGAGACCCCATCCTTATCAGCTAGGCGGAAGCCTGGTAGCGGGAACATCGAGACCTAACCCCAGAGCGAGAATACTTAGAACACTTTCCACTCTCGGGTGCTAGCACCGAGCCAATCAACTAGGTGAAAGCCTAACGGCGGGTGTTGAACATTCTCCGGGCTCAGCCCTAGGTTCATAACGACGCCCATCGAGACCCCAACCCTTTCAGCTAGGTGGAAGCCTAACAGCGGGAGCATCGAGACCTAACCCCTGAGCGAGAATACTTAGAACACTTTCCACTCCCGGGTGCTACCACCGAGCCAATCAGTTAGGTGAAAGCCTGACGGCGGGTGTTGAACATCCTACGGGCTCAACCCCAGGATCATAACGACTTTCATCGAGACCCTAGCCCTGTCAGCTAGGTGGAAGCCTGACAGCGGGAGCATCGAGACCTAACCCCGGAGCGAGAATACTTAGAACACTTTCCACTCTCGGGTGTTACTACCGAGCCAATCAACTAGGTGAAAGCCTGACGGCGGTTGTTGAACATCCTCCGGGCTCAGCCCCAGGGTCATAACGACATCCATCGAGACCCCATCCTTGTCAGCTAGGTGGAAGCCTGGCAGTAGGAGCATCGAGACCTAACCCCAGGCCGAGAATATTTAGAACACTTTCCACTCCCGGGTGCTACCACCGAGCCAATCAGCTAGGTGAAAGCCTGACGGCGGGTGTTGAACATCCTCCGGGATCAGCCTCAAGGTCATAACGACGTCCATCGAGACCCCAACCCTTACAGCTAGGTGGAAGTCTTGCAGCGGGAGCATCGATACCTAACCCTAGAGTGAGAATACTTAGAACACTTTCCACTCCCAGGTGCTACCACTGAGCCAATCAGCTAGGTGAAAGCCTGACGGTGGGTGTTGAACATCCACCGAGATCAGCCCCAGGGTCATAATGACGTCCATCGAGACCCCAACCCTGTCAGCTAGGTGGAATCCTGACAGCGGGAGTATCGAGACCTAACCCCAGAGCGAGAATACTTAGAACACTTTCCACTCTCAGGTGCTACCACTGAGCCAATCAGGTAGGTGAAAGCCTGACGGCGGGTGTTGAACATCCTCCGGGCTCAGTCCTAGGGTCATAACGATGTCCATCGAGACCCCAGCCCTGTCAGCTAGGTAGAAGCCTGGCAGCGGGAGCATCGAGACCTAACCCCAAAGTGAGAATACTTAGAACACTTTCCACTCTCGGGTGCTACCACCGAGCCAATCAGCTAGGTGAAAGCCTGACGACGGGTGTTGAACATCCTCTGGGCTCAGCCACAGGATCATAACGATGTCCATCGATATCCCATCCCTATCAGCTAGGTGGAAGCCTGGCAACGGGAGCATCGAGACCTAACCCCAGAGTGAGAATACTTAGAACACTTTAGTGGCGGTGAGCGTTTGAACCTCGTCTGCCATCAAGGTAATCGCCAAGCAAAAGACTGAAAGAATTGGACAATTTATATTCATAAAGAGGAAGCGCATACAAAGTTCATGGATAAAAGCGTTTCAAGTCGTCGCTACTCCAAGTATGGCTCAGGGTCTCGCCCACCACATTCTGGAGGCAGTATCCTCCCGACCTTAGTGCTTCATGTACAATATAGGGCCCTTCCCAGTTGGGGTTAAGTTTTCCGACTGCGGTTGACCTTCCCGGCGCATCCACTTTTTTCAAGACCAGGTCCCCTTCCGCGAACTGTTTAATCCTAACATGCTTGTCAAAGTACTTAGTCATTCCTCTTAACTCCTCCTGTCGGATGACAGATAGGTCGCGCAGCTCCTCCACCATGTCTAGGGAGAGTCGCAGCTCCTCCTCATTCTCGGCTCTCCACTCTTCCAGGCCTTCCTGGGCTTCTACCACTCGAGGTGTTCAGACCTCAAACTCCATCGGAAGCATGGCCTTACAACCATGGGAAAGCTTGAAGGGAGTCTCACCCGTGGTCGTGTTTGGGGTATTTCGCAAGGCCCAGAGGACTGAAGGGAGTTGCTCGACCCAGCTCCCCTTCAAGTTTTCCACATTCTTTTTCAGTAAGTTGACGATGATCTTGTTCGCCGCCTCCACCTGCCCATTGCTCCTGGGGTGGTGAACTAAAGCAAACCTGAGGTCAATCCTGAGCTGCCCGCAGAAATTGATGAACTCAGTACTAGCGAACTGAGGCCCGTTGTCCGTGACGATGTTCTGGGGCAGCCCGTGCCTACAGATGATCTCTCCCCAAACAAAATTCCTGATCACCTAGGAGGTCACTTTGGCCAGCGCCTTCACCTCCAACCACTTAGAAAAGTAATCGATCATTACCAACAGGAACCTTTTCTGCCCACTGGCCTGAGGGAAAAGCCCTACCAAATCCATTCCCCATATTGCGAAGGGCCAGGGAGCCGTGATGCTCCTGAGCCGCTGAGCTGGTTGTAGTTGGAGGGGGCGAACAGCTGACATTTGTGACACTTCTTTGTGAACTCGGCGGCATCATGGCCCAGGGTAGGCCAAAAGAATTCCTACCTGATAATCCTTCCTTCCAGGGTTCGACCCCCTGAGTGACTACCACACTCCCCGGAGTGGACCTCCTCCAAAATCCTCAGTACCTCCTCCTCGGCCACACATAAAGCCAACATCCCCGAGAGAGTCTTTTGATATAACTGTCCATTGCGCATGAGGTAGTACACCGACTTGTGTTTGAGTTTCTTCCTGTCCATTCCCTCCGGGTACCTCCCCATGGACAAGAAAGTGACGAAGGGATCCATTCACGTGGAGTGTTGGTCCACCCCCATCAATTCCCCTTCTTCGATGGAAGGGCGAAAGAGGTCGGTGGTGGTGCCTCCCACCCGGGGGCCATGTTTTGCCAACTGATCTACCTGATCATTTTCTTCCTTGGGCACGTGTCAGATGGAGAAGGTTTGGAACATGTCGATGACCCCCTTCACCTTTGCCAGGTATAACTGGAGGGTGGGCTCCTGTGCCTCGAACTCCTCGTTGATCTGGGAAGCCACCACCATAGAGCCAGTGAGGACCTCTACATCAAGCACTCCCAGCTCCTTGGCCAGACGTAGTCCTGCGATCACTGCCTCGTACTTTGCCTGGTTGTTTGTGATGGGAAAGTGCACCACCACCGTTTGTTTGATCTTCATTCCATGGGGGCTCTCCAAGATTACCCCCACCCCAAGGAATGTCTTCTCGAAGCGCCATCTACCCTCACCCTCCAGGGAATAGGGTGAGTGAGCTTCTCCTCCGCCACCTCGACCACATAGTCAACCAGGAAGTCGGTCATTGCTTGGGCCTTGATCGAGAGACGAGGGACAAAGGAGATATTGAACTCGCTCAACTCCATCGACCATTTGCCAACCTACCTGAATGCTCCACCCCCTCAAAGATGTTACAGAGGGGGTGGTCAGTCACTACTTGGATTGAGTGTGCCTGGAAGTAAGGTCGGTGCCTCTGAGCCGAGATGACCAGAACAAAGACCAGCTTCTCCAAGATGGGGTAGCGGAGCTCTGCCTTCCTCAGGACCCCACTCACATAATATATGGGGAGCTGATTTTCCCCTCTTCCCGAACCAGGACGGAGCTCAGAGCCTCTGCTCCGACCCCAAGATACAAAGACAGTTCCTCCCCCTCCTTCGGCCCTTTGAGCAAGGGAGACTGAGTCAACTGTCTCTTCAAAGCCTGGAACGCCTCATTGCACCCCTCGGTCCATTCGAACTTCTTGCCTCCTCTTAATGCCTTGAAAAAGGGAGAACACTTCTCTCTAGCCCGGGAAAGGAACCCGCTCAACCCTGCCAGCTTACCTATCAGCCGCTGCACCTATTTGGCACTCCGCGGTGACCCCAACTCCATGATCGTCTTCACCTTGTTAGGGGTGGGCTCTATGCCTGCAGAAGTGGAGATGGCCCAGGAATTTACCTCGGCTTGCCCCGAAGACACACTTCAGGGGGTTCAACCGCATCTTATACTTGCGCAAGGTGGAGAAGGTTTCTTCCAAGTTCCTGAGGTGGGAGTCGACGTCTCGACTCTTGATCATGAGGTCATCCACATACACCTCCAGATTCCTCCCATTTTGCTCTCGGAAGACCCTGTCCATCATTTTCTGGTACGTTGCTCCTGCATTTTTTAGCCTGAAGGGCATCATTTTGTAGCAGTAGCACCCGTCCCCCGTGATGAATGAGACATCTTTAACGTTCGAGGATGCATCCTGATCTGGTGGTAACCTGAAAATGCATCTAAAAAACTCATGACAGAAAAACCGACGGCTGAGTCAACCAGCGCGTCAATCCGATGCAAGGGATAACAATCTTTAGGGCATGATTTATTAAGTAAAGAAAAAACAACACACATCCTCTGTAACCGCCTCCCCAGCATACAGCTCGAAAGGACCGCCGTCGGCACCCCTAGCACCACGCTCGAAAGGGTTCAGCCTAACTAGGTCTGCAGACCATGCACCCTATGTAACGACCCTGGCGCGTACGTAACAGCGTTACGGCTCCGCTCTTCAGGCATCGTTACCGGGCTGCAGCCCAAGCACCCCAACCCCTCTCTAGCCCACTGGCGGGTTATTGGTGGCCACAGCCTCTCTTTGATGAGGCAAACTCGATAGTCAAGCCCGCACTACGGAGACTTCCCAGGAGGTCACCCATCCCGGTATTACTCTAGCCTGCGCACGCTTAACTATGGAGTTCTTTCAACCTTCATCACCAGTTGAGCTGTTACGTACGCGCCAAGGTCGTTACAATAAAAAATGCACTTTTATTGTAACGACCCTAGACGATCCAACGTGATCGTGTCACGGCTCCGCTCTAGGCGACGTTACCGGGCTGCATCCCAAGCACCCCAACCCCTCTCCAGCCCACTGGCGGGTTGTTGGTGGCCGCACCCTCCCTTTGATGAGCGAACTCGATAGTTAAGTTGGGCCGTACGGGGACTTCCCAGGAGGTCACCCATCCCAGTACTACTGTCGCCCAAGCACGCTTAACTGGTGATGAGAGTTGAAAGAACTTCATAGTTAAGCGTGCTTAGGCGAGAGTAGTACTGGGATGGGTGACCTCCTGGGAAGTCCTCGTACAACCCAACTTAACTATCGAGTTTGCTCATTAAAGGGAGGTTGTGGCCACCAACAACCCGCCAGTGGGCTGGAGAGGGGTTGGGGTGCTTAGGCTGCAGCCCGGTAACGTCGCCTAGAGCGGAGCCGTGACACGATCACGTTGGATCGGCTAGGGTCGTTACACCCCAACCCCTCTCAACGCCTGTTTTTCAGCAGCGGTAGGTTGTTGCCACCGGGGATCGAACCCAGGACCTTGATAAGAGACTCTTTACCACAGCTCTCATCACCAACTGCAGCTCAGTTGGTGATGATGAGTGGTTTGAAGACTCTTTATCAAGGAGGTTGCGGGTTCGAGACCCGGCCTCAACAATGCGTCACAACCGAGAAACAGGCGCGGAGAGGCTTTGGGGTATACGGGCTGCAGCCCTTTAACGGTGTCAGCTGGGTCCCGTTGGGTCTCCCGTGGTGGAGCCGGGCCTGGGCCGTTATAAAAAGTGCACTTTTTGTAACGGCCTCCCCAACCCACGGCTCGAAAGGACGGCCGTCGGCACCCCCAGCATCATGCTCGAAAGGGTTCAGCCTAACCAGGTCTGCAGACCATGCACCCCAACCCCTCTCCGCGCCTGTTTTTCAGCAGCGGTAGGTTGTTGCCACTGAGGATCGAACCCAGGACCTTGATAAGAGACTCTTTACCACAGCTCTCATCACCAACTAAGCTGCAGCAACCTACCGCTGCTAAAAAACAGGCGCGAAGAGGGGTTGGGGTGCATGGTCTGCAGACCTGGTTAGGCTGAACCCTTTCGAGCGTGGTGCTGGGGGTGCCAACGACCGTCCTTTCGAGCCGTGGGCTGGGGAGGCCATTACATCCTCCACCGACCGTCTCCTTTTTTAACCATTAAAACGTTGGAGACCCAGCCGGGGTATTGTATTTCGGATACAAAGCCGACCTTGAGGAGCTTGGCGACCTCCTCCCTGATAGGCTCGACTAGCTTGTCCGCGGTGGACCTCTTCCTCTGTTGGATGGGTCGAGCCTCCGGGTCCAAGTTGAGGCGGTGGCAGGCAACGTCCGCGTCGATCCCGGGCATCTCGGTCGCGCTCCAAGAAAAGATGTCCACATTCTTCTGGATGCACTCCAACATCCTTCCCTGGTCTTCCGGGGTCAGCCCCCCGCTGATGCGAACCTTCTCCTCCCGTCCCCCTGGGTGAGAACCTCCATTTCCACTATCTCCTCCGTAGCCTCCAGCCTGGATTGCTCCTCCCACTCAATAACATCTCCTTCTCCCGGGATAGGGACCTCCGTCTCGCTCATGGCCATCACCTCGGCCGACTCCTCTGGAACTACCTCTGCCATTCTTTCCTGGGCGCTGGCTTCTTCCTCCTCTACGTCCATCTCCTTTCCGACCTCCTGCTTGGACAACTGCTTCATCCTCCTCTCCATTTCCTCAGCTCCCTCCTGCCACGAGATGGAGTTCACCACCATCACATAGTATTCCCTCACCATCTTGGGCACGGACTCGGACCTAGATCCCCTCCGCGTTGAACTTGAGGCATTGGTGGAAGGACGAGGGGACGCAGCGCAAAGCGCTGATGAGGGGTCGTCCAAAGATGGCGTTGTAGCTGGTGGGGGTGTCCACGATGACGAACCTGTAGTTCTTGGACTGCCCCCTAGGCAGACATGGAGCCCTACTCCTCCTTCCACTTCCTTCCTCTCCCCGGAGAATCCGAAGAGAGGTCCATCAGAGGCCAGCACCCTCTTGGCCTCCACCTTCATCGCGTCGAATGACTTTTTGAAGATGACGTTGACGGAGCTCCCGTTGTTGATGAGGATCCGGTAGACGGTGAAATTTTTGATGGCTGTCTGAATGACCAACGCATCGCAAAAAGGGTCCTCATGACCCTACATGTCCTCCCTTGAAAAGGTGATCCTCTCATCCGGGGGCGGGGTCTGGGATGTGGAGCCGATGCTCCTTCGGTACATGGCGTGGAGGCTTGACTTGCGGGAAGCCTCGACCCCTACCCCCCGTGGATCACTCCGATCCCTCCCCGGGTTCCGACATTGGCCTGGTCTTCGCATCTACCCTCCTCCGCCCGAGGTCGGACCTCATCGGTCCGCACACCCTGCTGGTCTTGCCGCTGATGCTGCTCTCTGTTTCCCCTCATCTCGAGGAACTTCGGGCACGTGGCTGTGGTGTCCCCTCCTCCTGATGGAAGTCGCAATAGGGCAGGTCCACCCTGACATCCCTCCTTCTTCTTGGCTGTCCTCTCCTCCTTTCCCCCAAGGCAATTGCCATGACCTCTTCCTGATCGGGGAGAGGGGGTCTTTGACCCTGCCTCCCACCCTGGGTGCGAAACTGACCATGGCCACCCTGGCGATTATCCCCTACATGATAACCCCTTCGTGGCCCTTGGTCCTACCACTCCGGCCTCCACTCTAGCTGATTGGTGGGCTCCTGACGCCCCCACCTGGGCTGCTGCTGCAGCTGTTCCCTCTGCCGGGGCTAAGTCCTCCTTCCCTCCTGAGCCCGACCATCCCTTGGCCTCTCCTCCTCTGCTGCCCACCTGGCCAACTTCCGGGCAAACTCCAGGTGCGTCGCCTCCATATCGGCCTCCCTTGCCGCCCTCTCCATGAGTGTCTCAAAAGACATTGGAGGCGTCCTCTTCAGCTTCATGGCGAAAAACCTGGGTTGGAGGTCCAGGGTGAAGGACACCATCATGGTGTGCCCAGGCATTTCCTGTACTTGGGACAGTTCCTCCAGGAACCTGTCCAGGTAGCTCCCCAGGGCCTCGCCTGCTCCCTACTTGACACGGAACAAGGACTCGACCTCCTTCTTCCTTTTTCTGGACGTGGTGAATCTCAACATGAACCCCCGACGCAGGTCCTCAAAACAGTAAATGGAGCCGGCCGGGAGCTGGTTGAACCAGTCTCTCACCTTCTCTCTGAGGGTGATGACGAAGAGCTTGCACTTGAACCCATCCGACATCCGTCGGATCGAAACCACGTCCTCGAACCATTGGACGTGTTGGACCGGATCTCCCTTCCCGGTGTAATAGGACATCTCTGGCTCCCAGAACCCCTCTGGAACTGGGGCAGAAGAAACGAACTCGCTGAAAGGGCTTCTCCCCTCAGCCGGGCGAGCTGGGAACTCCCCTCTTGCCGTCTCGCCGAAGTGATACTCGCCTGCCGAGCCTGGGAACAGGACTCGTCCCCGCAGCTCGCGCTCACCCGCGCCCGCGACCTCCTTCCCGGCTCACCGAATGGGTGAGTCGTCGCCCAAGGCCGGGGCGGCGACCACAGGGACTGCCGGTGTTGTGCTCTCGGCCCGCATGCCGAGTGCGACCCTGACGAGCCCAAGCACTTCCTCTCTGAGCTCCGCAGACATCCCCGCAGGTAAGGGATGGGGAGGGGATGGCGAGTTGGCCCCACCTGAACCTCGTCCTTCATCTCCAGCCATCGAACTTGCAGAAGATTTTCTTTGTTGATCACCCTTCACGCTCACCGCACCCAAATGTTGAAACTGAAAAGTCAGTCTCGAGGAGTTCACCCTTGGGGAAGGGGTGATCGCACACTTACTTCTCTCCTGCGAGCCTGACGAACCAAGGGAAAAGGAACTAGGGACAGACCCAAGCCTTCAGCACGGAGGTCCCTCCACACACCTGGAAGATCTTAGAGCGCTTCCCCTCCTTAGCCATGTGCTGAAGCTAAGGTACCTCAGAAAGCGCTAGAAGACCGGACACAAGAGAGTCTGCCTTTCTGAGGTACCCATTGGGCTCTATTTATAGAATTCTGAAAACGGTCTGCAAATAACCAAATCCCGCCGTTCTGAATAGCTGTGCAGCCCAGATTGGTCTGCCAACAGCATAACTCCGCTGTTTTGAGAGGCTAGGGGCAGAGTGGTAAAAACACACCATGCACCTGGGCGGACAGCCCTCTGAAACCCCCCGCTCGCCCTGGAGGGGGGGGGGGGGGAGGAGGAGGTACCTAGTGGAGCTCGCGCTCGCCTTCCCTCCTGGGTCTCAGGCGAGTACATGCTCGGCTGGCCCTGTTCGCCCGACGCCCAATCCCATTCGTCGAGCTCGGCTCGACGAACTCCGAGCCCAGCCCGACGAATGCTGAGCTCGGCCTACACATTTCTTTGCCGAGCTCGCCGGGGACCCGGGCGGTGGAGCTCGCGCTCGCCTTCCCTCCCGGGTCTCGGGCGAGTACGGGTTCGACCGGCTCTGTTCGCCCGACGCCCAACCCCATTCGTCGAGCTCGGCTCGACGAACCCCGAGCTCGGCCCGACGAATGCTGAGCTTGGCCTACACATTTCTCTGCCGAGCTCGCCGGGGACTTGGGCGGTCTAAATCGGTTGGTCGGGGCTCATGTCGACCCACTCGCCGGATCCGGGGTTGTACACACAGTGTTGTTAGAAACCTTACAGTGATGGCCTGCTCACGGTCACCAAGGGTTTTGATGATTCTAACAACTGGATCATCTTAAATTTTGGTTTCTCGCAACATATTTGCTTAGAATTGGCTATGTTGTGTTTGTTAGAGGACCAGACCGGTTTAGTCTTCTTGTGTGATGGTTCAATATGTAAGGCCACAATTGCGAGTGCGACCAGTGGTTCCCAGCACGGTTGCTTTGGGTATCTTTGTGTATTTCCCAGGTTTTGCTCATTTTGATTGATCTTGAAGGACTTTTTTTTTTTGCAGTTTCTTTGTTCATAAATGAACTTGCGAACTTTAATTTTTCCTCTCCTATCCAATGATACTACTGGCCTGGGATAGGGGCCACGCGCAGGCATTGTTCAACAGTATTTATTCGATCACTGCTCGGACGGCAATCAAGATTGTCACCGTCGCACATTATACACCGGCATGACTATTAGTATATAATTATTCATGTATATATACGCACACATGCAAAAATGTTTTTATCAAACTCGAAATGAAGTTTAAAAAGGAAAATTTGATATTCATGAAATCAGAAAATAAAAGAAGGTGATTACCGTACTTCTCATATGACTATCCGCATCCCATTTTATTTTAAATAATTTTTTTCTAAAATTTTACTCACATCGAGTTGCGGTTATATTTTTTAATTGCGGTTAATAATAGGATGTGAATAGTCAAAATTAGGTTGACTCGGGATGAGAAAAACAGCTTGCCGGCGATGAGAAAAACATAAATCTATAATTTAATTTGGTGATTGTTATGGGTAAAGCTATTTTGGATAGGGGCAAATCATATTTTAAAATAAAAAATATTAAATATTTATTAAATAACCTATCCTAGAATTGATTGGGGCAAACCAATTTCTCTCCCGTTTCCGCCTGCATCGAGCGTCGTCGTCATCATCATCAAAAAGGCAAGCCTGCAGTTAGCTGCGATGCGCCGGCCAACCATTCCGGCCATACCGAGATTGCACTCGATGACTCCTCACCGCCGTCCTTGTCTTCCTCCGGCAAAGCCTCGGCCGTTGCCGGCGGCATACGGACGGGCTGCGCATCCTTCTTGTTCGAGGACAGTGACCCGGCTGCCGAATCGGGCCACATCCGTAACTCGGTGCTTCTCCAGCTCATCTCCTGCGGCTCCATTGCCGTTAAGGGCGGCTAAACCACCGCCGGCAGAGGCCTCGGAGGACTTTGGAAGTCCTCCATCGCCGCTGCGGTTGACGTTTCCGCTTTGGGGGAGGAAGAGCGGGATCAACAGTGCAACGAAAAACTGAGTGGGCTGCTGCGGGAAACAGTTTGCTGCGGGAAGATGCTCTGAACAATTGGAGGTGTCGATGCCTCTGTATCAAGTGTTGCATAATCTGCTGTCGATGCCTCTTCGGTGCTGAAAACATTCCAACATCCTGGATCGTTCACTGAGATGCAAAAATCTAATTACCCTGCTTCAGAATCAACTCTTTTGGGAGACTCAATTGAACGATTGAAGAATTGTCTATAACCGAGGAACTGAAGATAACGAAGGGGAGACGAGAATCCTCGTTCATTGTCCGTAAAGAATTTAGAAAGTTTTCAATTTGGTTTGCCCGTAGTAATTTGATTTGCATGTATAAAATTTTGGTTTGCCCGTAAAATTGATTTACACATATTCAAAATAGATTTGCCCATAACAATGACCTTTAATTTCTCAAGAGAGGGGAGAGCTCCTCCTACTAGTCGAGGATCGGCTGTCCCAATTGTTCAAGGAACAGAAAGTGTGTCCATTGACGTCCGTCAGATAACGGAACGGAAAGTCCGCTGTAGCAATAAGGAAAAGCTCAGCATTTCTTCCTTCCAAAATGGCGTACTTATATGCTGTCTTTAACACTTAAATGAAAATAACCAAACTTTTGAGATCCGAATCTGGAGAGAGAGGAAAGCAGCTTGCCGGCGACTAGGATCCTCCTTTCTATTCTCCAACTCTGATAGGTAATCTAAAGTCGAAAACTTCCGGTCTTTGCTCCCTTCACTCAGCTCGAGTTCAACTACCATGGTTTCTGTAGGATTTTTCTTTCTTTCTTTCTGTGTTTTACAGTCTCAGTACTTGATATTGCCTGCATTTATCTGCTCAGAACTACAACGATGGAGATCTGTGATTTTGTCAAGATAATCTTCTAGATCTTTGGTGTTTTGTTCTGCAACTATACTTCTTTTGAGGTAGTCTTGCTACGCGCTTGAGATTAAAAAAAGGTTTCTATACTGGGTAATTTTGAAACGTTTCGAAATGATTAAATGCCACCTGTTCTAGTATTATTATTCGATTGATGCTCTGATTTAGTTTTCTACATGCTTTTTAGAGCATGCCCTGATTGCAAATGGACTTGTGATGGGGCGAGCTTTCGAATAGGATACTAGAAATAGCCGAATGCTGCTATCAAGTATTTTTTTTTTTTGTAATAGTCAATAGTTCTGATGTTGTTGCATTAGTGAGATTATGACAAATGATAGAGCACAGTGGCGACAAAGGATTCATATAGCAGACCCCGCTATAGTGGGATAAAGACTTGAATGTTGTTGTTGTAGTCAATAGTTCTGATGGGGTCGGTCCTAATCTATAGAAAAACTCGGGCCGCCTCTCACACCAGTAGCGATATGGGGATGGGCGTAACCACCGCACGCGCGATCCGCGCACCCGATTTGCGCGATAAACACCACACAGGGGATCCCAACCGCCGCACGGGATTCCGTGCGCCGGCCGCTCCCTCGGCCGCCCCTTGGCCGCCCGACACACGGGCGGCCTCGACATCGGCCAACCTCGCAAGGACCGGTCCTAGGCTGCCCGACGCTCGAGAGGCCTTGGCCCCGGCCGACCCCGCAAGGGCCAGCCGCCCGACGCACGGGCGGCCTCGGCCGGCCCCGTGAGGGCCGGCCATAGGCCGCCCGACGCGCGGGAAGCCTCGGCCCCGACTGTCCCCTCATGGGCCGACCCTTGGCCTCCCGGTGCACGGGCGGCCACAACCGCGAACAAACCCGCAAGGGCCGGCCGCCCCTTGGCCTCCCGACGCACCGGAGTCCTCGGCCGTGGACGGCCCCGCAAGGGACGACCGCCCCTTGGCCGCTCGGTGCACGGGCGGCCTCGGCCGCGACCGGCATCGAGAGGGACAGCCGCCCCTTGGCCGCTCGGGCCAAAAGCGGCCTCACCTCGGCCGTCCGCCCGCTCCTGACCGCTCGGCGGGAATGGGAGGCCTCCGCCTCAGCTGCCGGCCTTGCCTGGCCCCCGGGATCGTTGGGACACATGTTTTCCTTTGCGGGCCTTTTTCCGGCCCAAGGGCATGATCGTCATTTCTCTAAAAATAACGATCCACGTACTCAAATCCGGGTATTCCTATTGGTCCGTCCGGTAGTTATTGAGCAAAATTACCGGATCGCACTTTTAAAAGTCTATAAATAGCCCCCTTCTCTATTTCATTTGGATCCTTTTTCCGAACTTTGAACTTTTCTCTCTACTTCCCGTCTCTCTCTCCACTCTTTTTTCCTCTCTGTAGGATCTCCGCCAAGGTTCATCAAGACGGACAAAGTCCCCCTGAGCCCTTTCAAGCACTTGGAGAGTGGCAGTCACCCAACGATTGCTCACTGTCTTCGGCTGTTCGCGAAGCGTTGAAGTAAGCGACAAGCTCTCTCATCGTCACCAAGTCAAGCCCGTCAAGACGCCCGAGTTCGCACACTCCCCTTTGCACGGGGGAGCAAGACCCCTGGAAAAATACGGAGCCTTGTCGCACACTGTGTTCTCTCTCTCATCCCGTCAAGTGTAAGGAGGAGCGGCCTGTCGCCCTCGCCTTTCCCCCCAAAAGCCTTGTAATAAACTCAGAATAGTGGAAGTTAGGTCGGCACCAAATCGACCGCATGGTTTTTCATCCCGATTGTGGATTTTCCACGTCATAAAATCTCTCTCTCGCTGCTCTGTGATATTCTAACTATTTGCGCGCTCGACTACTCAGCGGGCTAGTTCAACAGATCCGGTCTACCAAGTGCCTCAAGCAGACTACAACAAGTTCTGCATGTCCTATTGAAGGGGATTTATGATTCAACTCAGAGCCTCAAACAGTTGGGATAACCCTAATGATGATGATTATTCTCTTTCCACCAGGAGGAGGAAGTCAATCATTAGCTAGATATTTAACTTGGTCATTTCTATTATTTAATACTGTTCAATTCATCTTAATTCATCACAATTTCTTGCTTCTTACCTTTAATGACATTTTATTTACGTTTGATGTGTATAGTCTTGCCATTTATGAGAAAATTGGTTGTAATCATCACATTTCTTGAAGAAGTAAATAACTAAATATGACATTTTTAGTATCAAAACTTGGCTCTCAGTAGACCAGATTAAATTTGACCGTCTTAGCCCGCGGAGTGGTCGAGCACGCAAACAGTCACAGAGAAGGTAGAAAAATAGACATGAAGATTTTTTATGTGGAAAACCCGCGAATGGGGTAAAAAACTACGCGGCCGGTTTGTGCCGTCCAAACTTCGCTATTCGTTCCAGTTTACAAGATTTCAGAGAAGTCAAGAGTGACAGGCCGCACCTCGTTACAACTCGAGGGTAAGAGAGAAATAGGCTCGTTCGGAGGGTGACAGACTGTTGAATTTTTTGAAGTGAAAGCAGCGGCCTGGGCAAACTGTTCGCGCGGATTGTGCGGACAGAAGTGGCGGCTAGCCAGGTCGGCTTGTGTTCAGTAGCCAGTTTGTTCCCTGAAGGTAACCGGGCGGATAGGATGTTTATCCGCGGAGTTCGCAGGATCCGGCGGGTTGCAAACTCAATTGGAGTTTGTTGAGTCCGGGTTGCGGTCTGGATTAGAGCTCGGGAGATCGGCATGGATGATGCCTTGGTCTTGCTCTGATGGTGCGTTTGGCGTAACCGCGCAGTTCGCCGGTTAATGCGAACTGGTATCGGTGTTTGCCGAGTTGTGCGGACTGAATCTTGTATCCGCTAGTGCTGTGTTCGCACCAAGGATGGCTGGTGGTGTGGACTTGGTCTGGATCTGTACCAAGTCTAGGTGTGCTCAGTCCGGGAGATCGCGCAGTTTGCGCGGTCTGTTTCTGTGTCCACCGAGTTCGGCAGCTGCCAGCCTTGTGTGCTCTGGTTGCGGGCTCGGGGTGTGCGGACCGGAGCAGTGTCCGTAGGGATGTGCGGACTGGAGCTGTGTTCACAGGTGTGCGGACTGGTGGGAATCCGCAGTGTCTGCAGGTGTGGCGGACAAGTCCTGACAGTGCCCGTGTAGCGACAAGGCGAATCGGGTTTCTGTCCGGTCTTGGTGATGCGACCTCGGTGAATGCTCTCAGTGCTCGCCGTGAGATAGGGTGGTGATCTTAACGGCTAGGGCGGTGATCTTATCGGCTAGGGCGGTGATCACACTCCTCTCCGCGCCTATAAATAGGACCCCCGTCACATCTATAGTAGAACCAAATGAACATTAAGTGAACTCAGGTGGTTGTTGCGGACATGATTTTGTGTTCGCGCGGTTTGAGGAGTTGACCGGTTTTTGCTGTGCAGGTTGTGCGTATAGCACTGAGAAGCCAGAGACTTGGTTCTGACTTCAGTCAGGGATCAGTGCAGACTCTACAGATAACAATCAGCGGTTAGCAGCAGGTCGCGACTTGCGACCAAACGGTCTTCTCTTTGACAACTTCTTTCCCGGTTCAATAAGTTGTCCGCTTCTGGCGGCTTGTTCAGTTCGACAGCAGTTGTTCGCGACGATCTGGCGGCTAGACGGCCTCGCGGTTAGGCGGTTTGCAGATCAACGGACAGAGTTCTCAGCATTGGAATAACGGGTTATCCGCGCGGCTAGGTTGCGGTCTGGCGACTTGGCGGCTTCAGCGGACTCTGTAGGCAGCTCGACAGAGTCGGCGGTTTCTCATTGAGATCGCGCGGCTAGTTTTGTATTTCTTGTTTTGCTTCCATCAGGTACATCGGCGAATCATGTCTCGCCATGTATATCTCGCCTTGTAAACATTGTTGATAGTACAAAATTCTTGCTTTTCTGTTTGCATCTGGTTTATTTGGCTTCGGATAGGTTGAGTGTTCCTACGCCCGATTTCCCATTTTCCGCGGTTCACAAATTTTTTACATGGTATCAGAGGGAACAGAGGCTTGAGCAACAATCAACCGGCAGTTTGCTTTATTGCTTCTTGAAGTCTAAGTGAACCAGTGTTAGTGCAATGAAAGGTGCAATCGCAAGAGGTATTGGAATTGAGCTTCTTGCATCGACTAACTTTAAGAAGTGGAAGTCATGTATGAAAAGCTATCTGCTGGGCGAGAACCTTTGAGAGGTCGTCTGCGAAGATGACAGACAAGAAGCTACTGTTGTCGCTGGTAATGCTGAAGCGGTGAGAGCTTAGAGGAAGACAAATGCAAAAATAGAGTTTACTCTCAAGCGAGCAATCTCATCTGAACTCTTCGACCACATCATCGGATGTCGGTCAGCTGCAGAGATTTGGACTTCCCTCGATGGGTTGTTCAATAGGAAGAATGTAGCACGACTACAATTCCTGGAGAATGAGTTGGCGAGAGCCACTCAAGGATATCTGCCCATCTCAATGTTCTTCCTGAAGATGAAGAACTTGTGCGCTGAGATTTCAGCGTTGGACCCTGATGAGCTTATTTCAGAAGCGAAGCTGAAGAGGCACATAATCCGCGGTTTGCGGAAGGAGTATGTGACCTTCGTTACTTCTGTTCAAGGCTGGACTACTCAACCGTCTTTGCTGGAGCTGAAGAACCTGCTGGCTTCGCATGAGAGCTTAGCTAGACAGATGGTTGGAGTTACTATCTCTGAAGGAGGTAGTGAGCGCTCTTCTCAGGGAAGAAGAAGACGTGGGAGAAGAAGAAGCTTACTGCTGATGATGTCCCTTCAACTTCTTATCAGCAAGAGAGGAGTGCTGTTCCTAAGCGTGATTGGAAGAAGAAGGAAGGGCTAAGGTGCTACAGATACGACCAGCCGGGTCACTTCAAGGACTGCAAAGTCAAGTTGCAGCCAAGGCACATTGCAGGTAAAGAAGAAGCTGGTTCTAGTGCTGAGGGAGGAGGATGGGGAAATGCATTCATGACGGACACATGTGTCCGTGCTTTGTCCACCATCGACTACCAAGATGGCTGGATAGTGGACTCGGGTTATGGTCACCACCTCACCGGGGACGAGTCGAAGTTTTCTTCTCTGCAAGCGTACTCAGGTAATGATGCTATCATAACAGCTGATGATACTGTTCATGCAGTCGAGAAGGAGGGTGTCGTTTCTTTAGGCAGTGGTAAGTGTCTACTCACCTTGAGGAGTGTCTATCACGTGTCGGGCATGAAGAAGAATCTCTTCCCAGTGACCATTGCGGTGGATGCAGACTCTCACATTCTGTTCGGCCCGACAGAAGTGAAGTTTCTCCGCAATGTGTCAGCGGTGAAGACTGGCGTTGCTCATATATGGAGAAAGGTTAAAAGACTTGTTTGTGTTATCAACAAGTTTCGATGTTGGTCGGATGAGAGCCAATGATAGTGCAGCTATCTGACACGAGAGACTGAGATATGTCGGGATGAACAAGTTGAAAGTCATGACAGTAAGAAGCAGATTCAAATGATCTTTTTCCTTGGCAAATAATTAATTAAAACTCAGTCAAGAAATTCGTTTACTTAACTGATAAACTTATCAATCATTAAGAGTTCAAATATTCAAAAATTTATTAGTTTGATGAAAGATAAAACTCAATTAAGATTTATAGTGGTGTGCGTGCTTTTCTTTAAATAATTTACTTATGCAATTTTTTCTCATTGAACCCCCTCATCAATAGAAAATGATAAAAATAAGCTAAGTTTTTGATTTAGCCTCCACAATAGTTTAGAAGTTTGATTGAAAGTAGAATTGACTTTGACTTGGTTAGGAATTCATGGTTAGACTTTGATAGTGAAATGATAATTCCCTAGTTAATAATCTTAATAATTCACCATACTATGAGACTCAATTTTTAAACAACATATATTTTTTTTCTTTATGCTCATAGTTGAGATCATTCTTAGTATGTGTACATATACTTAGACAACATATCACTATGACATTTTCCCTCATTTTTTATCCTTTATAGTTGAGATAATTTCAAGTATATATTTACATACCTAGGCCACCTATTACTATAATAAAATTTTTTTTTATGATCATAATTAGGATCATTTCAAGTAGGTGTACACATAACTTAGATCAAATATCTCTATGATATTGAACATTTTTTAGTTGAGATTAAACATCCATAAATAGCTAGTTTACTAAGATACAACTAGTAAGAATATAAGAAATTTATGCATGTAGTAATGTGTAACAAAATGATAAGGATCAAGCTCAAAGATTCTAGTGGATGATCAAAATAGTTTAACTACCTAATCTCCTGTCTTGGCCTACATCGTTAACTCAGTTCTTGCTCATCCCTCCCCATTATTTTTAGAAGTGAATATCAAAAGATTGCAGGGAAGTAAAAAATTTAAAGAAAATTGTGCATGAAATAAATGTTTGAGAGAGTTTTACCCAAAAAAATCTTACTAACTTCAAATTCATAGTTTGAACTCTTATGATTGTCTAGCCTTACCAATCAATTATCATAATAACTAGAATAACTTATTCATTAATTAAAACATGAATTAAGATCATTAAATTTGTGTTCAATCAAATTATTTTTTATCCAATTGATAGAGGTTATTTCACCCCCATACTTATGTCTTTACTAGTCTCTAATAAAATCATTTTAAGCATGAAAAACATATAACATATTTGTATAATCTGTAATTCATCGAAATCAGAAATGTCTAAGAAGACGTTTATTTGCAGACCTCGCGGCGAGCTTGGGCGAGCAGGGGCGAGTACCTCGCGAGTATGGGCGAGTACCTCGCGAGTATGGGCGAGTACCTCGCGAGTATGGACGAGTACCTCACAAGTATGAGTGAGTAGTCCTTGTAACTCGCTAGCAGAGGCTGGATACTCGCCAATCTATGTTATTAAAGGCACGCCTAAGGCTCCAGGCTCACCAGGCTCAGAGGTTTGCGCCTCTGTGCGCCTTATTTGTGCATTTATAATACAAAAAGCGCGTATGAGTGAAATTTTTGTTGTAATCTTTTTTCTTCAAAAATTAAAAAAAAATTAATGCAAGAACTCAATAATTTTTTATTGATTTAGTGTTTGTGAAAGATAATTGTGCGTTGAGGCTTAGATATGATATAAGTGGCAACCTTAATTCTATTTTTTAAGAGATATACACAATAGTAATGAATGATTAATTAGTAGATTAGATGAAGATTTTGATCGAGAGGCTGAAATGATGTTAGATGCTGATTATTTAAAATGGACGTGGTTGTGCCTTGCCTTCGTCAGGCGCGCGCCTGCGCCTTGAGCCTAGGCTCCAAGACCCATTTGCGCCTTGCTGCACCTTTAATAACTAAGTCGCCAATATCCCACCTAGGATTTCTCTACAGATATACCCGTAGGGGTACTAGAAATGATACTTTTGGAAGAGGTTGAGGTCCCCCCAAGTTGGATACTTGCCATGTCTATGCCTTTCTCGAACCTCGCCTAGCTTTTTGTTGCGGATGAGAAGTTTCTCCCAAACTTTCGGGTACGCGGTGACCTCCCTGCTGGAGTAATTATGGTGTGCTTATAGACAGTTTTCTTTCTCCGCGCTAGCCATCCGAATTGTTGTGTCGGACCGCAAAATCAGTAATCTTAGATTGCATTGATCCGAATATTTTGGAGTTGGGAATTTTCCTGGCTTCAACAATATTAATCAAGGAAATATTCAATCATAGCAAATAATAAAATTGAAAATTATTACTCCCCTGAAATCTGCAATCTGAAGAATCTTCCCATCTCTTCCTTTTCATACACTTGTATCCAAGTCTCAGCTTAGGTGTGAAAATTAACAAAGTCAACATGCTAAGATGTAACCCCATACTCATGATTTGAACATGCTAGGGGGAGAAATACGATCAAAGATCCTGCTGCTAAGTCCAAAAGAAGTGTACCTGCAGTGGTGAGTTCCAAAAAGTAAACTATAACGGTAAACTGAAACAAAAGAACTGATGAGCAAACAAATATGAAAATAGAACGACACACAAATTTGGGTTCTCTGTTGGGTTTTCTATACGCAACCAAGATGCTCCAAAAATCTATCCCAGAAAAACTGTCTAAACAGTAGGCAGTTGAGTTCATGTAGAAATAAATATGCGTCTCTACAGGTATCCACACGAGCGGTAGAGAACCCCAAGGTCTTGTCCCACAATAATTGGGTTGAAGAGAAGGAGTGCCCTCTGCGTCTCCACGAATTAGTAGATTCATTTCCAGGTGAGGCGGCGACAAATCACGCAGAAGAGGTCATAGCGGATTCTAGGGTTCGGCTCGCACACTGTGTAGAAGTCTCTTATGGAAAACCCCTTTTCAAGTCTATTTATACCCAATGATATCAAACAGATAATAACCATCACAATCTGTTATGACCCCGACTTGCGTCAACTTGCACTCGACGTGCATCGATAAGAACTCGACGCAATGTCGAGAAGCACTCGACGATACTCGATGCAACTTGCGTCGACACACACTTGACGCACTTGTGTCGAGCAGAACTCGACTTACGTCGATACCTACTCAACGTAGCGTCCACTAAAATCCGCTATGACTTCGAGCTCGGCTGCGTCGAAAAGAAGTTCACGTGCGTCGATACGCATTCGACGTGCGTCGATACGCACTTGACGCAACCCGTCGATTTTTTTATGTTATATTGGTCATTCACTCATATTCCATATGAGTATGACCAACACAATCCTTTCTCCAATTTCTCCAAACACTCTTATGTGCGACCCTATAGACTCATATCGCGTTAACAGTGAGACCAAGTGCTTGACTACTTCCAGATCACCTTTGAAATATCAACAGTCTCCCAACATCATTTTTTTTATTTTTTATTATCCAAAACGTAGATATTAAATAAATAAATAACCAAAACTCTTAATTATTACTTATCACAACAACAAGATTAGTTGAAAGTTGCTTTAAAATTGTAGAAGAATGGTTCAAATCTTGTATATCCTTGTTGAATTGTAAAATACAAGTATGAGTACAAATATATAGGAGAGAAGAGGGAGAAAGACAACCATGCAAAAGATGTGAGACTAAACTAAAATCCTAAATGGGCCATATTAATGGGCCATTACATCAACTTTTCCTAATATTCTCTAACACTCTCTCGCAAGCTGGAGCGTACAAGTCGTAGGCACCAAGCTTGGATAAGAATTGATGGTACATTTGTCGTGGTAGTGCCTTGGTAAGAATATCGACAACTTGCTCTGCAGGAACACGCTCCGGCTCTAACTTCTTCAATTGAACCTTTTCACGGACGAAGTGGCAGTCAACTTCAATGTGCTTGGTCTGCTTATGAAACACAAGATTCTTCGCAATATGGATTGCAGCCTGACTATCCTAAAACAAAGTTGCTGGTGAGGATAGAGTGACCCCCAAATCACCAAGAAGACCCTCAAGCCAGGTTAGTTCAGATACAACGGCCGCCATTGCATGATACTCAGCTTCAGCAGAAGAGCGAGCAACCACAGAATAATTCGTGCTACGCCAAGTGATAAAATTCCCTCCAAAGTAGGTACAGAAACCCATAGTGAAACGTCGATCATCTAGGGAGCCCTCATAATCCGCATCTGAATATAACTCAGACAACCAATTGATTGATTTGCTTGGAATTCTTTAAGATACAAATATTTAACATTGGTGTCGCTTCAAGATTGCCGTTGACAAAATCCTTGTGCTACCTATCAATGAGCCATGATAAATATCTTCAACGGATAGTTACATGATATAGTTAAATGCTATTTAGACGATTCAGTTGAACTAGAAAGGCTCCGCATAATTTGTCTATTACCTTCAGGTATTTTTGGGCTTCGCCATGTGCAAGCTGCAGTGGCGCAGAAATAGATCCAACTAAAATTAAAGCAATCTTAAGCAAGCCTCCAATTTTTTCTCTTAAACAGTTGAGACCCATCCACGGTCTTCTTGCATATACCTAAAGGTTCATCTCAAAATTCTCGGATAATTGTAAAATTCTTCTCTAAATTGACAAGAAAAGGAGTACATTTTCATTGGTACGAAGAGTGTCAAATTGCATTCAATGAAATAAAATAATATCTCTTGACACCACCAGCCTTAGTGGTGCCCACTCCATGTTTTTTTACCACTGCAATTGATGACTCGTTATGAGAGATGCTAGTCCATGACAATGGAAAATTATACGCCATATATTATTTGAGTTGTGCTTTAGTGGTGGTAGAGAGTCGATGCACCCTTATTGTAATTTATAACTCTTGAGTGTTTTTTGTCAAGAGATAAAAACAATATTGTTGTGGGATATTTGGCTTTCCTTGGGGAGTATCAGATCGCATTAGCTCCGAGCCAGACCGGGCGCGCAAACAGTCAAAAGAGAATCCAAGCAACAATGACAAGAGACTTTTTTTTGACGTGAAAAACCCGAAAAGTGTAAAAAAACCACGCAACTGGTTCGGTGCTGGGCCGAAATTCACTATTTTCCCTTTGTTTACAAGTGTTTGCGTTTCTCGGAGGATGACAGGTTAGCTCTTCGTTACAAGCTTTGAGTACAAAGAAAGAAAGAAAGAAATAAAAAAAGCCAAGTCCACGGAGCTTCCACCGGAGCGCCCGTGAGAGCGTTATTTTATGCCTTCTCCCTGGCTCACTGAAGTGTCCAAGCGAGCGTTGAGCGGACTAGAGAAGAAGCGGAGCGAATCCCGAGAGAAGACACGATCTAAGTCTCATATTCTCGTCGAAAATCCTCAGAGCTTTCTCTAATCTCTGAAGTTGCTTGCCTTTAAATGATGACATGAGAGTCTTTTTATAGCTTTCTGGAAGGACGTGTTGGTAATTGTGCCCGACTGAATCTTGTGTTGACGAATAACGTTGCTTCGTTCCAGTCACCTGTATTGTCAATTTTCCCGAAATAACGAACATGCCCCCTCGGCAGCCCGGCAGGTTGGCCGACGGCGGCCAGCAGAGGCCAAAGGTGGCGGCCAGCGGAGGCCAAAGGCGGCGGCCGCCGCCAGCGCTTGTGTGTGTTTGCGCGCACGCGGGTGCGTGGTAGTTGTGTGTACGCGCGTTTTTTCGCGTGTGGGCGTTTGTTTTGATCCACTCTTCCGGGGTGATTTCGCGCCCCTCGAGCGGACACGGCTCGCGCGCGTGGTTCGTCGGGTTGGGGTGCGTTGCTAAAGTGCTAGGAAGAGGAGGGAGAAGGCTCTCTCCCGATTGGATAGATTAGAATCCGAGTTGGCAGCTTACAGGGTCGAGGAGCTCCGAAAGAAGCTCATCGTGGCTGAGGCGAGCCTTGCCGAGGTGCTCCATTGCGCAGAGACAGTCGAGGAGGAGATGTCCAAGATAGAGTCGGAGATGGAGCAACTGAAGGAGAGAGCACAACTGTCTATGGTGCAGAAGGACATCGAGGCCGCGCGAGCTTCCGCAATGGCAGAGTATAAGTAGTTTTGTCACTTAAAGGTGGAGCAGGCTCGGATTGCTGAGGAGGCTCGTTCTGAGATGATGTCTTCCGAGGTCGATCCGCTTTTGGAGGATGAGCTTGATGCCACATTCCTCATGGGATTCAACAAGGGATTTCAGCTAGCTCTGAGGATGTCAGAGCGCTCTGATATTGGTGTGGATGATGCTTCAGATGATGATCATGATATCGACATCGAGGGGTGACTTGTTTGTGTCCTCTATGTATTTGCGTGTCGTGTTTGTTGTTTGCTTTCCTTTGCTTTGTTGTTGCTATTGTAGGTGCAACTTTGCACCAAAGTATGATTTCCTATCTTCTTAGATGATGTAGCTCGTGGGGCAGCTTTTAGTTTGAATGGATATCCTTCACAGTATTTTGGAAGTGTTCAGCCTTTTCACGTTCCTTTCGCTCTAACGTGCGCGCGTGCAATGTTTAGCGTTAGCCTTAGCTGTCACGGTCTAGTGTTTGGCCCGAGCTTCGTGGGGAAGCTTTTAGTTTGAATGGATATCCGTCGCGGTATTTTGGAAGTGTTCAGTCTTTTCACGTTCCTTTCGCTTTAACACGGGCGCGCGCAACGTTTAGCGTTAGCCTTAGTGGTCACAATCTAGTGTTTGGCCCGAGCATTAGTGTTTGAGGAGGGTGTGAAAATAGCGAGGGACATTTATTTGCTCGCATCTCGGAAGGACTCAAGATCTGTTCTAGTAGAGGTGGCGAAAGACTTTTACCCGTTCACGCCTCAGGAAAACTCGGGGTCTGTTCCAGTGGAGGTGGCGGAGGATCTTTGCTCGTTCGTACCTCGGAAGGGAAAATTGTTTGGGTGTGTTACGCCCACCCAAGTTCACGGCGATCGCGCATCAAATCGTTGGTTCCTGCAAAAACAACATGATTGATCGAAATACTGTCGTATTTGACAATACAGACGGTATTTTTAGAATACTGCAGTATACCGCAAAACCAACTCCGCCCTACGATTTTAGATCGTACGACTGTATTTAATCCCGCACCTCAAAGATAGGTGAGAGTAACCAACCTTAAAATTTCTCCTCGGAAGGACACGGGGTCCGTTCCGATGGAGGTGGCGAACGACCTTTTGTCCGTTCGCATCTTGGAAGGACTCATGACACGTTCCTGTTAAGGTGGCGAAGGACCTTTGTCCGTTCACGCCTCAGAAGGACTCGGGGTCCGTTCCTGTGAAGGTGATGAAGGACCTTTGTCCGTTCGTACCTCGGAAGTACTCGGGGTCGTTCTAGTAGAGGTGACAAAGGACCTTTATCCATTCGTGCCTCGGAAGGACTCGGGGTCCGTTCTAGTGGAGGTGGCAATGTACCTTTGTCCATTCGCGCCTCAGAAAGACTCGAGATCTATTCAGTGGATGTGACAAAGGACCTTTGTTTGTTCACGCCTCGGAAGGACTCGAGGTCCGTTTCAGACTTCCAGTGGAGGCGGCAAAAGATCTTTGTCCGTTCACGCCTCAGAAGAACTCGAGGTCCGTTCCAGTGGAGGTGCAAATGAACCTTTGTCCATCTCGTCTTGACGGTGAAAGGACACGGGGTCCGTTCTCTCAGGAGGTGCAGAAGGACTTTCGTCCATCTCGCCTAGATAGTAGGACACGGGGTCCATGCTCCCAAATGGTTGCTGCAACAAATGAAACCAAAGTCCATTACATTAACGCTAAAGGAAAATACAGGGTTGCGCAGGTCCTGCCGTGCGGCTTGTCATTCTAGCAAATGCGGGAAAGTATACGGTGTATGGTGGCGAAGTTCCCCTTTGTGAGCTCCGTGCGTCAAGTCCTTGTTGCATCTTCCGGAAATTCGTCCTGCGGGCGGATCTCCACCGCGATGCCATGCACGAGTGCGTCAGCCTGGAGTGCCCTCAGCAGTGGTCCCCAGAGAATGACTTTGCACGTTGAGGCGGCCTATATGATGATGAACATGGCGTCGTACGTAGCTTGGGTCGTAGGGGTTCCCAGAGTCACTGGTATGATAATGCTTCTCAAAATGGGGATCGCTGGGTGTCCCATGACATGTGTGACTCCTGCGTCTAGCTGGGTGTCCCTTCCAGAGATCCCCAGTTGGAGCATGGTTGATAGGAACAACACGTTGGCAGATACATCGTTGTCAATCAATATCCCGCTCACTTTGGCAGGAGATATCCAATGATCACCCGATTGTGCTGGGGATTTGACGAAGATCCATGTTCGTCGGGCCTGGCCTGGCCAGTTCTTACCGTGGTTTAGGGGGAACTCCTCTGTGTTCCTTTCCCCCTGTGGGCTTGGTCGGAGAAGATTGTGCTACCGCCTTCTTCCCCTGGAACTCCTTGAGAAAGCCAAGGTGTACGAGCCGCTCGACTTCCTCCTTCCGCCGCCTACATTCCTCTGTGTCATGTCCGCGATTCCGGTGGTAGTGGAAATATCTGGATTGATCCCCCTTGCCTGGGGGGAGCGCCCTGGGCCTCAACAGTAAGGAGTGTTCCTTGATGGCTTGCAGAACTTCAGCATGGGAAGTGTTGAGCGGAGTGAAGTGCGGGTCTTGTAGCTGCCCCTCAGTCCATGAGACACCGCCGAGGTGCCCGCCTCCTTTTCCGGATGTCCGACTCAGATTCAGCTCCTTCCTCTTTTGACTACCTTGCCATTGCTGGAGAGGTGCTCGTTTGGACGCGGTGCTTCCATCAGCTGGTGCCCCCCCCCCCTCGAGTCCATGCGTGGTACGTGACGTGGGCCATCTCGCTGAGCGAGCGGTGGCTCGAAGGGAATGATGCCTGACCTGCAGTCGTAGGATATGCCCTCGTAGACTTAGAAGTTCCTAAGTCCATTAGCAGGGCGAGCACTTAAGCTTGACGTTCTTCCATCTGACGCATTCGCTCCTGCACTGAAGATGCTTGTATGGCGATTATCGCTTCGAGGCACTGTGTGTTGCCGACAGGTGAGTTGCTAGAGGCTTGATTGTCAGATTCCTTGCAAGTTGCTTGGTCCGCGGCGCACACGCCTCCTCTTGTCATTCCCGTCAGGCGGGGGTGCTTGCACGGGGCAAGGGTTGTTTCTAGGGAGTTGTTGCATTGTTGGGAACACTTTCCCACAAACTGCGCAAAACTGTTGCGGGTCGCCTGATTTTCCTCCGGTCTGGAGAATCGGACCGCCTTTGCTCTCAGTCGAACTAGGTGTACAAACAGTCATAAGAGAATCCAAGCAGCAATGACAAAAGATTTTTTTAACGTGAAAAACCCGGAAATGGTGAAAAACCACGCGTCCGGTTCGATGTCAGGCCAAATCCACTATTTTCCCTTGGTTTACAAGCATTTGCATTTCTTGGAGGGTGACATGCCACCTCTCCATTACAAGCTATGAGTACAAAGAGAGGAGGAAAAAAACTAAGTCTACGGAGCATCCATGAAGCGTCCACGTGAGCGTCATCAAGAGTGTTCTCATATGCCTTCTCCCTGGTTCACTAAAGCGTCCAAGTGAGCGTTGAGCGGACTAGACAGGGAGCGGAGCGAATCCCGAGCGAAGGAACGATCTAAGTCCTACGTTCTCACCGGAAATCCTTAGAGCTCTCTCTAGTGTATGGAGTAGCTTGTCTTCAGATGAAGGCCTATGAGTCTTTTTATATATTTCTGAAGGGACACACTGGTAATTGTTCAATCTGTTGACGAATGAAGTTGCTTTGTCCCGATCACCTGGATTGCCAAGGATGAACATGCCCCACGGGCGGGCAGTGCAGGTTTCCCGATGGCGGCGGCGGCCGACACACGCGTGCATGCCCATGCGGAGCGCAATGGGCTCACGCGCGCGCGCCCGAGCGCCTCGCTTGCGTGGATCACACGCGTGGGAGAAAGCCGCACGTGCGTTGCGCGCACTTGTGGCGTGTGTGTCCGCGCGCATGCAGGTGCGTGCTAGCTGTGCGTACGTGCGCTTTTCCGCGTTCGGGTGTTTGCCTTGATCCGCTCTTCTGGGGTAATTTCACTCCCCTCGAGCAGACACGACTCTCGCTCGTGGCTCTCCTGGTTCGACTGCATTGCTAAAGTGCTTTGGTCGAAGTTCTACTGTTGGGCTCGGGAACCCTTAGGGGGAACCCATCAAATGTTATCTGATAAGATCCACCTTATTTTCAAGTTAGATCCTATCAAATATTTAATGGCTCCTCAAGTATTCACATCGTGTTTTACCAAATGAGCTTTTTTAATTAGAGCTTGATATTCATTGTGCGCTGCAAAAAAGCAGTCAAAGGACAAGCTTTGACATCATTTTCATGTCTCCAAAAGGTTTTCTAGAGTTTTTGAGAGTTTCCTGCCTCCAAAAAGTTTTTGATATGATGATTAAGGCCACTGTAAGTATCCGCGCTTCATAATTTGTCATCATTCTCTGTCTCCCAAACCAATACTCTATTACTAGCCTCCCAAACCAATACTCTATTACTAGCCTCCCAAACCAATACTCTGTTACTAGCCTCCCAAACCAATGCTCTATTACTAGCTAGGATTGAACGCTCCTATGATCTATTGTTAGAGAGAAAATATGAACAAAATTGAAGAAAGCAAAGAACACATGATTTTATGCGGTCCGACAATTATGGTACATTCATCCCAAGACTAAGGTTTTCTTTTCTTTTTACATGATAATTGATTACAAGCTATGGTGCCTTTTATATAGACGAAGTCTAGTGCTCCACTAGTACGTTGAAATTACCAAAATACATTTGGATAAAGAATATTCTCCTTGTGGGTTCCTCCCCCGAACTGTGGGGCAATGGGGGATGATAGCCCCATCACCGCCCATCGACAGTAACATCAGATGCAGCTAGCATGCCCATCTAACTTCTTATGTCCAGTACATTCTGCACCTAGGATTAAATTTCTCAACATGTTATCTCACTGCCTTGTGATTGCTAAAAGATATGCTTAACAGGAATTCCATTATGGTTCGTTCGGATCACAAGAATTGGAATTGCAGAATTGGAATTCATCTAATTTCAATTCCTGTGAGAATTGGAATTGGTCTGAATTCCAATGTAGTTGTTCGGCCGCAGGATGAATTTATAGAATTGGAATTGGATTTGGTTTAGAAAAAAAATTTCTCATGGTTGCATGATCAGGCGATAACGACAATTTGAAGTTGGAGTCTTGTGCCACTCGGGACGAAGTTATTGCAACAAAACCATCTGATGGATGAAATTATTATTTTACGATCTCTCAGAAAATATAGAAGTTGGCAAAAATAGGAACACAATACCAGAGAAATCAACTTCAGGTAGTGTACCAACAGTTAATTATGATCGGGCAACGACGATGAGATCTGGTGGTGGTGACGAGATCGGGAGACGACGACGAGATCGGTCGATGACGACGAGATTAGGGGCGTGATTCGGTGGTAGCTGTGAGATCAGACAGCGGCAGCGAGACGACGACGAGATCGGGCGGCGACGATAAGATCAGGCAACGACGACGAGATCAGGTGGCTACAGTGAGATCGGGCAGCTGCGGTGAGATCGGGTGGCGGTGGCCAGATCGGGCGGTGGCAGCGAGATCCAATGGAGGCGGCGAGATCCAATGGAGGCGGCGAGATCCAATGGAGGCGGCGAGATTGGGCGGTGGCGAGATCGGGCGGCGGCGAGATCGGGCAGCGGCGAGATCGGGCGGCGGCGGCGAGATCGGGAAGCGGCGAGAACGGGCGACGGCGACGAGATCAGGCGGCGACAGCGAGATCGGGCGGCGAAGGCGAGATCGGGCAACAACGGTAAGATCGGACGACGACGACCTTAGTAAAAAACTAAATTCCATGAAATAACTGTCTTTACCCATAATAATTGGTCATAATACAAAATTGAATTCCATGGAATTGGACCAATTCCAATTCCTAGGGAATTCCTAACATCCGAATATTGGAATTGGAATTTTGTTACCCCAATTTAAATTCCCAATTCCAATTCCAGATTCGAACGGACCCTTACGGCCCCCTGGAATTGGAATTGCAGAATTGGAATTCATCTAATTCCAATTCCTGTGAGAATTGGAATTGGTCTGAATTCCAATGCAGTTGTTCGGCTGTAGGATGGATTTCTAAAATTGGAATTGGAATTGGTTTAGAATTTCTTTTTTTCTCATGCCAGTAGGACCGAGCAACATGATAATTTGAAGTTGGGGTCTTGTGTCACTCGGGACGAAGCTATTGCAACAAAACCAAGTGATGGAAGGAATTATTCCTTTTACAATCCTAAGAAAATATAGAAATTGACAAAAAAAAAACACAACACCAGAAAAATCAACTTCAAGTAGTGTATAAACAATTAATTATGATGGGGCAACGACGGCGAGATCGGGCGGTGATGACGAGATCGGGTGACGATGACGAGATCGGGTGACGATGACGAGATCGGGTGACGATGACGAGATCGGTCGACGATGGCGAGATCGGGCGACGACGACGAGATCGGGGCCGTTATCATGCGATGACGACGAGATCGGGTAGTGACGACAGTGAGATCAGGCGGCGGCGGCCAGATCGGGCCGCGACGACAGTGAGATCGTGCGACGGCGGTGAGATCGGTCGTCAACGGCGAGATCAGGCGGTGGTGGCGGTATCGGGAGTGAGCAGTGGCGAGATAGGGAGGCGGCGATCGGGCGGCGGCGGCGAGATCGGGCGGCGGCGGCGAGATCGGACGGCGATGACGAGATCGGGCGGCGGCGGCGAGATCGGGGATGACGATGAGATCGGGCAACGACGGGCATAGTAAAAAACTGAATTCCATGAAATATCTGTCTTTACCCATAAGAATTGGTCATAGTACAAAATTGAATTCCATGGAATTGGACCAATTCCAATTCCGAGCGAATTCCTAACATCCGAACACTGGAATTGGAATTCTGTTGCCCCAATTCCAATTCCCAATTCCAATTCCAGGGGGCCGAACGGACCGTTATAGTTTATTCCATTAAGTTTTGAAATCCTATGCGAACATCAAGGTTCGCTGAACATTCTCTCTTTACTCTTTTTTTCAACTATACTACAACATTCAAACCTTTTTCCCACTATAATGTGTTGAAATTGTTGAAGTGGAAGTGAGCGGTTTGATTGGGCAGACCGCACAGACCGCAGAAACCGCTGCCGGTCTGGCGGCCTGGTGTTGGCAGATAGCTGGGTTCTGACTTTTGGTCTCTTTTTTTGCGGTCTAAGTTAGCAAACACCCTAGTAGGTAACCTGGCTAACCGCGGATGTCGCGGTCTGGATTGTGTAAGGCTGCAGAGTCCGCTTGAAGCTGACAAGTTCTCTGGCTTGCATAGAGGCAGGAGGTTAGCGCGGAGTTCGTTGTGTTCTGCTTGCGCGGTCTGGTGCCAGAGTTCGCTGGTGTGTGTGGACTTGGTCACGATGATGTGCCCAGTCCATGGTGTTGCCTAGTTCGTGGAGACCGCTGGTTGCGCGGTTTGCTTCTGGAGTTCGCGGAGACTGCGTGTTGCGTGGTCTGTTCTGGAGTTTGCGGAGACCGCTTATGCTGCGTGGATTGGATGTGAAGTCCGCAATTTATCATGGCGCGGATTGGCTCAGGACACATGACTGTCAGCTTGATTGCCAAGTACACACGGGCTGAAAATGCTATCCGCTTGTCTTTGCGGTCTGACTCTAGTATCTGCGCTCTTGTGCGGACTGATGGTTCTAGTTGCAAGATGACAGGCGGTTATCCTATCACTATGAACGGTGACCACACTTCACTTATCGCCTATAAATTGGGGTCCCCGACTCGTCATATATAACGAAAATAGTGAGAACTCAGCTCGCGCTTTGAACTTTCGGTTAGACTTTCTTAACTGCGTGACTAAGTGAAGTTGACTTGTACTGTGCATGCTGTATGACTAGCACCGGGCGAGTAGACAACTAGTTGGGAAGCTCAGTGCGGATCAGTTCGCGGATAGCAGTTTGTGGCATACAGCAGGTCACAATTTAGGCTGCTTGAAGTCTCTTCCTCGGGGTTGCGGATAGTTCAAGCCTTAGATGTCAAGGCGCGCGCTTGAGGCGAGGGATGTGCCCCAGGCGCGCCCAGGCGCGCGTCGAGCCTTTCAAGGTGTTTTTTTTAAAAAAATTGAGATAGGCAAAAACATGATCTTAGACGCACCCGAGGCACCCCTAGGCGTACTTGGGCGCCCAATTCGCTGAAATTGAGCGCACTTGGGCGCCCAATTCGCTGAAATTGAGCGCACTTGGGCGCCCAATTCGCTGAAATTGAGCGCACTTGGGCGCCCAATTCGCTGAAATTGAGCGAATTGGGCGCCCAATTCACTGAAATTGAGCCCAATTCGCTGATTTTCAGCGAATTGGGCGCCCAATTTGCTCAATTTCCTTTTCCCCCCATTTTTGTGCCTCGCGTGCCTCAAGCGCGTGCCTGCGCCTAGGCTCCAGTGGCCATTTGCGTCTCGGTGCGCCTTTGATAACTTAGGTTCAAGCAGTTCGCCCGGTTCATCAGCGGGTAGACTGTTTCCAGTTCATCAGCATTTCAACAACAGGCAGTCCGCACAGTCTGTGTTGCGGGTTGGCGACTTGGCGGTTTCAGCGGACTGTCTTGGCAGTTTGCGGCCTGGGCGGTTTCTGTCATCAGACCGCCGGTTTAAATTTTGCCTACAGTTTTTTGTTTCCATCAGGTACATTGCGAAATCATGTCTCGCAATGTATGTCTCGCTCTGTAAAGAAGATTATTGATTCCATATTGAGACTCTTGTGTTTCTGTTGTTGCTGATTTATACTTGGCTTTGGTTTTGGTTGAGTGTTCTTGCGTCCTTCCTCAGCTTCTGTTTGGAATATTTACAGGGTCGGCTATATGGATCGTTTGTCGCCATTGTGCCCTATCTTTTGTCATAATCTCACTAATGACTAAGTACATCATGCTATGATGCACGGGGACGGAAACGAGATACGGGATAAGATACGAAACGAATACGGGAAACGTGATTTTTTAAAAAATAAGGATACGAGAAGTGTTTTTAATTATTTTTAATTATTTTAGGGTGCTGATATTGGTACACCTTAAATGGCTATTTATAACCCATAGATATTTGTACACCTTAAAATTATATTTATACCCCGATAGACTATTTGTACCCCAATTTGTAAGATATAAGGAGGCCCTCGAGCGTTTAGATGAATCCATGGTTCTTTTCAGAAAGACAATGGACAAGTCGAGGGAACAAATCGACCACTTATCCAATAGGCTCGATGCAATCTGACTCGATAAAACTAGCAAATCAATTTTATTTTTTTTGTAATTTTTGCATTTTTGAATTTTGAGCTCCAAATGTTTCTCATTTGAAAAAGTGATCAACATGAAAGTTGTAGATCTCGATGAGATCTACAACTTTCATGTTGACCATTTTTTAATTTGAAGCTGTTTAGGCCTTCAATTTGGTCCCGACAAAAGACACGCCCGGAACGAGTCATCCGTACAGATTTTCGGCGTGACTTTTTCGGGGCCCAAATCGGGGGTCTAAACTGTTTCAAATCAAAAGGTGTTCAACATAAAACTTGTAGAGATCGTCGAGATCTACAACTTTCATGTTGAACACTTTTTAATTTGAAACCGTTTAAGCCCTCGATTTGGCCCCCGAAAAAAGTCACGCCGATCCGGGCGTCCGTACATATGTTCGGTGTGACTTTTTTCAGGGGCCAAATCAGGGATCTAAACTGTTTCAAATCAAAAAATGTTCAACATGAAAGTTGTAGATCTCGTCAAGATCAACAACTTTCATGTTGAACACTTCTCATGAAAATGCACACATAAGACGCAGTTTGGAGAGAAAGGTGTGAGATGAGTGTTGGAAATGGGGTACAAATATCAGATTTTGAGTTTAAAAAAGAAGAGTTTTATTAAGAAAAATGGTGTGTGAATAGCCGTTTATGATGTACCAATATCAGCACCCTTATTTTAATATAAGTACTAATTAATATAAGAATAAGACAACTAATAAAATATTTGTACATATAAGCGATAAATTAAACATTCTATCACATGTCCACATCAATATATCATTACATCAATTGATCATTGTTTTGTTACATTCACATGTAAAATATCAAGTTTAAAAATTAAACATTCTCTCCAACAATATCAAGTATCAACTTCATCATCTTCTTCAATAATCGAGAGCTCCAACCTTGGTTCATCAGACGATAAATTAGCTATCTCCAGTGTACCTACATCTTCGAATGACTCAAAGCCATCGCCCGCAATATCCCACAATGTAGACTCTCCTTCATTATATTTTTGATCTCTTCTAGAAAGAAGTCGAAGATTGCTATGAATATTTATTAAATCTTCTGCACGTTGTGGTGTCATTCTATTCCTTTCATGGAATGAATAAAAGAGTAAGTGCTCCAATTTCTCTCGACGCATGAAGAAGATGATGGTTGTACTAATAATTTTAATGCAATGCTTTGAAGTGAAGGGGCCGACGATCCATGATTTAGCCACCATGTCTTTGGATCTAAGAGATAACAATTTTGAATTGAATCATAATCATTAAAATCCCCCGATTTATCAATGAATTCCGCATACTCTTTGGCGATCACATTGCGCTCCATTAAGCTTGGAAAATACTTTTTCAAGCATTTAAGTCTTTCCTTGCTAACTTCCGGATCTTTATGAGGAGCAACTCTATTTGGATCCTCCGCTAACCATTGTTCACTATAATATCTAGTGAAATAAAAAAATTGAGTTAAAAATTAATCAAACAAAAGACATTAAGTCAAAATATAAATTTATAATTAAAAAGATAAGTACCTTGGATTCAATGAATGCGCAAAGCAATGAAACGGAGTGTTATTTTTGTTCCAACGATCCACAAGGATAGCATGTACTACCTCAAAAAAGGTAGACACATCTTCTTCTCTTTTCCTCTCATGAGAGTAGATAGCTTTCCTCACCCTTTCAATCATTGTATCCCACATATCATATATTAAATGAAGACAAGACTTATCTGTATCGCAAAAGCGTATCATGTCATAGATCGGAGCAGTGAATGAAAGAATATACTCAATGGAAGCCCACTAATCATCATCTAAAACCTTCTCTTTCACATGTCTTGCCTTTTCCATATCATCATCACGATATAGAAGCCAATGATCATTAATAACCATTCTTTGGAGTCCATTCTTTGTAAGCTTGAATCGTTTTAACATGATGATCATTGAAGCAAAACGAGTTTCAACAATTGATAATAATTTCAAACTAACAAACTCATTAAACATTGTCAATCTCATGAAATGATTCATTATATAGTTTTTAATAAACATAGCATCATCATCAATACGAGTAATCCACGAACATTCTTCATACGTAACCGCATTATTCTCTGAATTCTTAGCGGCACATATATTCTTCAAAGCTAGATTGAGAGTGTGCACCACACAAGGAGTCTAAAAGATTGATGGAAACTCACTTTCAATTAATTGTCCCGCCCCCTTGCAATTCACCGCATTATCTGTTATAATCAGAACAACCTTTTCATATCCAATTTCTAAAATGACCTCTTTGATCAAAGAGGCAATAAAATACTTGTCTTTGGTTTGACCTTCACAATTAACCGCCTTCAAGAACATTGCTTTTGAATCGGTTATTGCCATAAAATTAATAAGTGGTCTTCTTTGTGGATTGCTCCATCCGTCGCTTACAATACTAACTCCTTTCTCTATCCACATCCCTCGAATGAGAGCTAATCTTTTTTCAATTTCGATCTTTTCCTTCAACAATAATGTGGTTCTTAAAGAATTATATCCGGGTGGTATATATCCCGCAAGGTTATGACTAGCCGCAAAAGAATAAGATTCCCTCCAATAAGGATTTCTTGCAAGATTGAAAGGCAATCCCGCCGAAAAAAATGCCCTAGCAATTAAAGCATCTAAATGAGCTCTATCCTCATTATTAAATGCACTAGAAATTGGATTCTTTTCTCCACCGCTTGAACCATCATTTCTTCTCCGCTTATCACCAACACTCCCAACAGTTCCAACTCCACTTGAAGTACTTGGAGCTGCCGGTAAAAATTTTGGAAGTTTTCGCTCAATAAGCTCTTGAGCATCTTTATCTTCCTTCAACATGTTTTTGTATGTGGAAGCCGGAACTTTGTTACATGCTCCAATTCCACTACTCTTGATCCTCAATAAATGACCCTTCACACGAGTGTATGAGCTTTTGTAAGGCTTATCACAAAAATTACATGTCCAACTTATACTTCCACCTCTTTCAGTTAACTTGTTCCCTCGTCACATATTTCCAAAAAGGCTTTTCATCATTTTCAGTAACGCTGCTACTTGAATCCATGTTATACAATAACGAAACCTAATTTAAACAATAATGAAATCATAACAATTAGAATTTAATAACATACATACAGAAAAAAGCTACTAGAGCAACGTTAATTAGCTTATATTACATAAGAAAAAGCTAACAACTAAAAATATTACTTAAGAAAAATCTTATACTGGTACAAATTGTTTATACTAACAAAATGCTCTACATACAGTTAACAGAGATCATACTAACAGAGATAATGAAATGCCCTACATATATTCCGGTACAAATATTGAAACTAATGAAATGCCCTAAATATATTCCGGTACAAATATTGAAACTAAGAAGGTGTTGATTTTGTAGGAGGAGAAGACTAGCCACAAATGGAAATCCAAATCAGTAAAGAAGCATAACAAAAATTTCTGAAGAAGAAGAAGAAGAAAAAGAACTAACAGAGATAATGAAATGTCCTACATATATTCCGGTACAAATATTGAAACTAATGAAATGCCCTAAATATATTCCGGTACAAATATTGAAACTAAGAAGGTGCCCTAAATATATTCCGGTACAAATATTGAAACTAAGGTGTTGATTTTGTAGGAGGAGAAGGCTAGGCACAAATGGAAATCCAAAGAAGGAGAAGGAGAAGGAGAAGGAGAACGACGTCGAGAACGAGAACGGCGTCGAGAACGAGAACGGCGTCGAGAACGAGGACGGCGTCGATCGGGAGAGGGGAGCGGCGTCGATCGGCGGCGTCGGGATCGGGAGATGGGAGCAGCGCCGGGATCATTTCATTATTGGGAAAGTTATCCAATGTTTGAGATCATTTTATTATTATAAATGCTACAATCAAGTCAAATATATTTGAGAAATAGAAAATTGTGCCCCATGAATAATAAAGTCATAATTTTATTATAAATGCTACAATCAAGTCAAATATATTTGAGAAATAGAAAATTGTGCCCCATGAATAATAAAGTCATAATTTTATGTAAAATGAACATTTCAAAAAAAATAAAAAAACAACCTACGCTAAGTTATTGGGCTATGTTTAGTGTCGCTAGCCCAACTTATTCAAAAGTAAAATGTAATGTTAACTAAATGGATAAAAATGAGTAAAGTGCGCAAGTAAACGCGTTTCGGAAACGCGTTTCCGCGAGTTTCCGGGCGTTTCCCGTATCCGGTACGCGTTCGAGTCGATACGTTGCCCATTTTTAAGTATCCGTGCATCATAGACATCATGTCTTTTCTTATAGTTTCATTCCAAGTCTTTATTGGTCTATCACTCCCTCGTTAACATGCCTAGTGACTAGACTCTCACAACGCCTAACAGGTGCCTCTAATGGTCTGCTTTGTACGTGTTCAAACCATCTTTGTCGAGTTTCTTGCATCTTCTTTGGAATTAGTGCTACTCCTGTCTTATTTTTGATACATTCATTCCTAATTTTATCCAGTCTCGTGTGTCCACACATCCAGTTTTGTGGTCTCCTTTTCAACTATGTATTGATAAAATTAAAATTAACAAGCTCTTTCTGAACTAGTGTGTTGCAGCTTGAGTCAGGGAACTGACTAGTTACTACTTACTGGAAGGACCACATCAGTTACTAGCATCTACAAGCTTTTTGGCCTATGCTCTCATTCTGGTTTTGGTTCTTTTAGTTGGATTGGCGAGTTCTCTTGATGTCTTTCCATTCTATCATTAGCGATGTAAAAGATGGGTTTGGGAGTTTGTCAAGATGCCGCTTTGAAGTGAAGCTCACCAAGCATAATAAAGCAAAATCTCAGAGCTCTGTTCATGAGTTACATGAACAACCTACAGTGATCCAACATAGTCATTGGGCCAATCTTCCTCCTGAACTTCTATGTAATGTGATTAAAAGGTTAGAGGAGAGTGAAAGTACATGGCCTTCACGTAGGCACGTTGTTGCCTGTGCAGCAGTATGCAAACCATGGCGGGAATTGTGCAAAGAAATTGTCACAAGACCAGAGCTCTCGGGGAAGCTTACTTTCCCCATATCCTTGAAGCAGGTACTATGCAAAACCTTCATTTATTGTCTTTATAATGTTTCAATGCTGTTCATTTCTGCTTGTAGAATAATCTCATGATATTGACTTTGCAAACTTATGCATATATCATATTTCTATCTCCAAACTTTGACAGCCTGGTCCACGAGATGGGATGATTCAATGCTTCATTAAGAGGGATAAGTTTAAGTCAACCTACCATCTTTACCTCTGTCTTAGTCCTGGTAAGCTAGCACCTTCAGCATTATGGTTTAGATAACATATTACAAAGAGCTTGGCATGCTACTTTCTATCATGTTATGGAGTATGATTCTACCTTCATCATACTTCTTTTTCTTTAGCTTTGCATGCATGTATTTAAGTTTGTATGTTGGTGTTCAAGTAAGGCCCAACTAAAGCCCATTACCTCCTTAGAATTTAATGTCATATCTTAGAATGGGGTTGTGGCTTCTCTCTTCCTATATAAATGTGCAAACACTTGTAACTATTGTAGTATATGTGCGAGAAATTAATAAAATAATTATTTTGTTTCTCTCACTTCCGTGCTCTCCTACCGAGTGAATGCAAATATATGTTTGATTCTGTAGAAAGAGGAAAAAGTAAACTTTGTATATCCAAAAACTTGTTTACATTATGAGAGAATACACATATATATAGGAAGAGAGAGGAGAAGAATCCCAAACACAAGATGTGGGATAAATATAAAACTAAGTGGGCTCCAATATGGGCCAAAATAATGAGCCTAAATACATGGCTTTTCCAACACTCCCCCGCAAGTGGGAGCGTACGAGTCGTAGGCACCATGCTTGGATAGAAACTGATGATATAATGGTCGTGGTAGAGCCTTGATAAGAATATCAGCAACTTGCTCAGATGCAAGAACATGCTCCAATTCTAATTTTTTCAACTGAACCTTCTCTCGAACAAAGTGACAGCCAACTTCAATGTATTTTGTTCTCCCATGAAACACTGGATTCTTAGCAATATGAATGACAGCTTGACTTTCACAGAACAGAGTTGCTGGTGAGGATTATTTAACTCCCAAATCCCCAAGAAGACTCTCAAGCCAGGTAAGTTCTGACACAACATCCGTCATGGTACGGTACTCAAACACAACAGATGAGCGAGCCACCACATACTGCTTCTTACTGTGCCAAGTAATAAGATTTTCTCCAAAGTAGGTACACAAACCAGTAGTGGATCGTCGATCATCCAGCGAACCCGCATAGTCCGCATCAGAGTATGCAATAAGAGAAAGAGAGGAAGATGACTTATACACAAGTCCTTGTCTAGGAGCAGTCTTCAAATACCTGAGAATGTATTCGACTGCCTGAAGATGAGAAATCCATGGGGTATGCATAAATCGACTGACCACTCAAACTGCAAATGAGATATCAGGTCTCATAACTGTTAGATATATCAGTTTTCCTACAAGACGTCGATAGTACTCCGGATTTGGAAGCAGTGAATCAGAGTCAGATCCATGAGCACATAACTTGTGGTTGACCTCCATCGGGGTTTCAACAGGTTTACATTCTGAGAGGGCAAAATCTTGCAGAAGGTCAATGCAGTACTTTCGTTGGGATAAGACAAGGGCATCAGGCCGCCTTGCTGTCTCAAGTCCAAGAAAATACAAAAGATTTCCCAGATCTTTGATTTGAAAGATTGAGTTTAAGTGCTGCTTAACTTGTTGTATCCCTGTGGAGTAATTACCAGTAATCAAAATGTCATCCACATAGACCAGGAGAATGATAGTCCCGGTTGATTGATGACGCGTGAAAAGGGATAAGTCCGTTGTGCTTCTCTTGAAGCCAACCTCATGAACGACCTTACTGAACTTCTCAAACCAAGCCCGGGGAGACTATTTGAGACCATAGATAGATTTCCAGAGCAAACACACACGAGACTCCCTCGTGGTCTCAAACCCGGGCGGTTGATGCATGTAAACCGTCTCAAGAAGGTCACCATTTAGAAAAGCATGTTTCATATCCATCTGATGTTGCGGCCATTGGTGATGAATAACTAAGGTGAGCGGAACCCGAACAGAGTTTAACTTGGCGACTGAGGAGAAAGTTTTATCATAATCAAGACCGTGTTGTTGAGTAAACCCGTGGTCCACAAGCCGAGCTTTCAAACGATCAAGTGTCCCATCCGCTGCATGTTTGATTGTAAAGATCCACTTGCAACTGACACAACTATGTCCAAGAGGGAGAAAGATAAGATCCCAAGTATGATTTGCTAAGAGAGCAGTCATTTCCTCATCCATTGCAGCACACCACCCTAAAGCCTCCTGTACAGAGTCAGGTATAGAAATGGAGGAGAGAGAGAGCAAATGTAAGAAGATGTGGAGATAGACGATGTAAAGATACATAATTGGCCAAAGGATGAGCCGTAGAGGTTTATGCCGAATCAACAAGTCGCGAGACCACGCCGGTAGAGGGAAGCTGCTGCAGGGCATCAATTTGTGGAGGACGATGAGTGTAAACCTGAATGATAGGTGGTTTGGAGGGGACAGGTGGTGTAGTAGGTGTGGGAAGAAAAGGTGGAAGTGGAGATGTAACGGGAACTGTGGGCCGATGTAGAGGAGGAAGAAGAGGATC
This sequence comes from Platanthera zijinensis, assembly GCA_039513925.1. Lineage (NCBI taxonomy): Eukaryota > Viridiplantae > Streptophyta > Magnoliopsida > Asparagales > Orchidaceae > Platanthera > Platanthera zijinensis. The sequence continues at coordinate 171,793,200 of CM077095.1, forward strand.
AGTAGGAACGGTGTGATATGGTTGGTCTTCACAAAAAGTGACATCAGCAGACACAACCATCTTACCAACGGTAGGAAAATAGCAGACATACTCCTTCTGGGTGCGAGAGTATCCAACGAACATAGCTTTTGTAGCACGTGGGGCAAACTTGTCATTTGGTGGACCAAGGTTATGAACATAACAAGTACATTCAAACACGAGGTGTGAGAGAGAAGAGAGCCTTGGATGGTTAAAGGAGAGTGACGGGGGCCATAAAGTTGAGGATAGACGAGGGCATGCGATTGATAAGATGACAGACAGTAGAAATAACAAAGTATCAATAGAGAGGAGGAACCTGCATTTGAAACATGAGAGGTCTGACAACATCAAGGAGGCGATGATTTTTCTGTTCTGCTACACCATTTTGTTGAGGGGGTATAAACACACGAAGTCTGATGAATAATACCAAACTCGACGCACAGATTGGAGAAGGTTCGGCTGGTGTACTCACGCGCGTTATCAGTACAAATAGTTTTTAAATAAGTGGAAAATTGAGTGCGAGTCTCCGCAAGAAATGTACAAAAGGTCGATGAGAGTTCGACACGATCACGAAGTAAGTACAACCAGGTAACCTGCGAGTAATCATCAATAAATGTTACAAAGTAACGATTACCAAAAACACTAGGGATTTTATATGGTCCCTAATTATCAGAAGGAACTAATGAAAAAGAAGCATCGCTCCGAGTACAGGGAGAAGTAAAAGACACACGATGTTGTTTGCCAAAGATACATGATTCACAAGAAAACTTCTGAAGAGATACATCTGGAAGTGCTTTCTTGAGAATCTGGAGAGGAGCATGTCCAAGATGACTATGTTAATCAACAGAGGAGATAGTAAAGAGAGCAGTAGGACGAACATCCAGAAGATACAACTCGTTGGACAGCCGCCCCTACCAAGTATATTCTGCGTTAGTCGATCCTGCACAACAAAAGAAGAGCGTGAGAAGGTTACACAACAATCAAGGTGCTGAGTAAGAAGGCTAACAGAGAGGAGGTTAAATGGGGATACTAGAACATGAAGAACCGTGGATAAGGAGAGGGATGGAGTAAGAGGTATATGAGCAGTGCCAGAAACCGGGGTCGTGTTACCATTAGCCACAGTAATGAACTTGGGATAAGCAAAATCTAAGTATTGAGGTGGCTTTTACGGAGAGAGATGATGCGTGGCTCCCGAGTCCACAATCCAGTGAGAGCCGTGTGAAAGGCAAGATATACTTTCATTGTAGATCAAAGCCACGGATCTAGAGGAGCGACTAACCACCCCTTGTAACTGTTGGAGTTGAGCACGCATAACAACAATGTCTTCACTGGTGGCGGAGGGAGATGTGATAGTAACCAAAGCAGCAAGGTGAGGAGGTAGACCATACTTGCGGTAGCAGGTGGCCTCAAGGTGACCGTCCCGGTCGCATTGAGAACATTGAAAGAGGGTACGACCTCCACGACCCCGTCCCCGAGATTGGCGACCTCCACGAGCCGGTGGACCACGAGCAGAAGAAGCAAGCGTAGCCACGGGCTGCTGGAGATAGAGTCGGAGCATCTGGGGGTGGAGTAACTTTAAGAAGCATCGAGCAAACGTCTGAGAGGTACGAAGTAACTGCGGGAGATAGGATCTGGGCTCGAACACTATGAAGATATGGAGGAACACGAGCCATCATCATTGCAATCCCAATTGCTTCTTTTTGTACACGTGTAACTAAATCCGTGGCGGGAGGCTGATGTTGTATCCATGCCTCGACAAGGGTTTTAGCTCGAGTAACAAAATAAGTCAAGTTATCCGTAGCCCTAGGGTTAAGGGATTGAAGATCGGTAAGTGCTGAAGACTGTCTTTGTCAGAATAGAGGGAGTGAAGATCCTCCCATATGGCGTGAGCCGTCTCGTGATACATGGCCATCCGACACGGCTCGGTGTCGAGGGAATTGAGAATCCAAGATTGGACACGCCCATCGTTACAGATCCACTCGTCATAAGGAGCAGTGAGTCAGTGAGTCCTGGTTAGGTGATGAAGGAGTCCTTTAGTTTACAGAACACGACGAGCTGAGTGAACCCATTCAACAAAATTCGGTTTGCCACGGAGAGAAATGGTAGTGATCCGAAGTTCATCACGAAGCTCAAGGGGAGCAACATTAACACGTTCAGGAAGAGAGGAAGCAGTAGTCGAATCTGAAGCCATGCGAACTAAGACTAAGCCCGACGACTAGGCGAACTGCCCAAGCGGTTAAAAAAGACCGGCAAGTCGCAGCAGGCCGCGACATGTTGCAACAGACCGAAAGAGCAAACAAAAGCCAGAAACCGCAGGAGCGTAAAACCAGATCGCGGCGGCTAGAGTAAGATAGAACAACCCACAAGAACGGCCATACCGCGGTTAGAGTGAGAACGAACAACAGTCTGCGACTAGAGCAGTCCTCGGCTAGAACGAACAGCAGTCTGTGGCTAGAACGAACAACAATCCACGGCTAGATCGAGACCGCGGCTAGAGAGGCAACAGTCTGCGAGACTGCGACAATAAATAATGCGACAAACAGTAGTCCGGGAAAGACAGCAAGAACCCAGGAGACTAGGAGATTTGAAAGAGCAAAGTGGGCGATCAGAGAAGGCAGACGGCCTCAGCGAGCAGTGAGCAAGACTAGGGGCAGCGAAAAGGGCTGGCCACAATAAGAAAGGAGAACCAGAGAGAAGACCGCAGAGAGAACTAGCGATCTGAGAGCAACGAATAGTAGACTGGCGAGCAGAGATTACTGGATCGAATCAACAATCATGCGAGCTGAGCAGAGAGAATCAATAACACAGACCGCAACGGACAAGCATAGACCGCAACGGACAAGCACAGACCGCAACGGACAAGCACAAACCGCAACGGACAAGCACAGACCGCAACGGACAAGCGCAGAGCAACAATACGTGCGGTTAGAGCAAAACACAACGGACAGAGGAAAGCAGACCACACGAGGCCAAGTCAGTGGGACCCAATAACTAAGGCTATAAAAACACGAGGAGAGCCAAAACGAAAGAGGGAACAAACTCGCCGAGAACCCTGCGGACAGAGACAAGCTATCCGACAGAGATAGGAGAGGAGAACGGCAGGAAGGGGGCGGTTAGAAAAATGGAAGACCGCACAAAGAGTGGTGGTTAGGAAGGGAGGAAGACCGCACAAGGAGTGGCGGTTAGAAAATGGATGACCGCACAGAAGGACCGGTTTGTCCCTCTGATACCATGTAGAGAAAGGAAAAAGTAAAATTTGTATATCCAAAAACTTGTTTACATTATGAGAGAATACACATATATAGGAAGAGAGAGAGAGAGGAGAAGAATCCCAAACACAAGAAGTGGGATAAATCTAAAACTAAGTGGGCTCTAATATGAGCCAAAATAATGGGTCTAAATACATGACATTTCCAACAGATTCTAATGTAATTGATAGATAATTTAATTTATCTAGGAAAGGAAAATAAATGCATGTCTTGTTGCAGATATTCTAGCAAAGAAAAAGGGACAGAATAGTATAAAAAACAATACTGGGCGGTTGTATATATGTGCTTTGGCACACTTCAAACCTTACAACTAACAGAGTTTTTGTCTCCAAAATTCTTGTAGTAGAAAAATAAGTAATTTTTATTCATCTCTTAAGCCTTTACATTTTGTCTCTATATATACACATTCAAGGATAACTATAACACCGTACTAGCGGTGTGAGACTAGATACAAAATGAGACATGCTACCAGCACATCAATTTGTGCTATTAATACACCGAATATTAACACCCCCCCCCCCCTCAAGGTGGGCGAAAGATATCCACTAAGCTCATCTTGTCACTCAATCTACATAAGTTCAGTGAGCTAAGTGCTTTGGTTAGACAATCAACCACTAACTCTTTTGTAGCAACATGTCCCAGCTTTAGTGTTCCACCATCCAGCTTTTCTTTAATATAGAATATGTCGATTTATATATGATTGGTCCAATCATGTTGGACAAGATTATTTGCAATGCTAATAGCTGACTTACTATCACACCACAGTGTCATCTGTCCTCCTTGATCTATCATAAGTTCAACCAGCAAGGCTTTCAGCCATAACATCATGTCCCCTACGCTTAAGGCCATGACCCTATACTCTGCCTCCTACAAACATGCAATATCCTGATGTTGACCTTCTATCTTCTGCACAGCTAGCCCAGTCAGAGTCGCAATAGCCCTTGATGTTTAGATGTCCATTCTTCTGGAAGATCAGTCCCTTCCCGGGTGCGCTCTTCAGGTATCAAAGAATCTGATATACGACATCCAAGTGACCTTCCCTAGGATCATGCATATAACGAGCTACCACGCTCACAAAGAAAGATATGTCGGCACTGGTGTGACCCAGATAAATTAGCTGGCCTGCCAACATGGATCCCTCTTAACCACCTATCAACACTTAGGAATAGAGACTATGTCCAACGATACAATAAATCCCGCATATACAAGTGATATATGAGAATAGGAAACAAATTTTGCAATATCATGAGGAAAGTCATATCGATCAAGTGAGACTCCGACTTTCTTGCGGGTACTCGTCCTTCCCGGTATGGGAGTAAAAGTAGTAGAATGAGGTATTATATCATCCGTGGGTTCAGATGGTGAGGTGGATTGAACAGAGAATGAGGTTGATGGAATCAGTGTTGCAGGAGACGGAGTAGGCAGTGATAAGGGACTCAACACGGGTGGCTTTATGGGCATTATAGTCTCACTCTGCTTCCTTCTTCTTGTATATACTCTCGGCTCCCCCTGGGTGTGAGGTCCACCTTCTACAGTTGCATTCTACTTATGCACTGGTATCACACCGGACTCCATGCTTGGCAACACGGAATAAGAGATACTTATTGCTTGCTTCTCACAACTACTGCTATCCCTCCATTCCTTCCTCGTATTATCTGTAATTAGTGAGTCCCCAAATGGTGAGTCAATTGGAGAGGAATAATATGGCCCATGCTCGTGAAATGTGACATTCATACTAACAAACAATCTCCTCTCTACTGGGCTCCAACATACATACCCCTTTTGGGTATCTGAATACCCAACAAAAATACACTTCAGGGACCTTGGATCTAACTTGCCCACATTTAGTCTATTGTCTTGCACAAAGCATATGCATCCAAAAGTTTTAAGAGAAAGAGTATCTCCAGATTTTCCTCACAGCAGCTCAATCAGAGATTCCCAATTTAAGACTCGGGAGGGCATCCAATTGATTAAATACATTGTTGTCAGAACAACTTGCCCCCACAAATGCTTCGGCACATTCATGAAAATCATCATACTTCGATTACTTCAAGAAGATGTCGGTTCTTTCATTCAGCTACTCCATTATGCTTTGGTGTGTACGAGCAAATGGTTTAGTGTTGGATCCCATGTGAGGACAAGTACTCCTCAAATGTCTTGTTGGTGTACTCTGTCCCATTTTTCGACATTAATACCTTCACCACTGCACCGTATTGCATTTGAATCCCTTTATGAAATTTTTTGAAACAGACAAACACATCACTTTTATTTTTCATTAGGTATAGTCAAGTCATGCGTTGTGAAAGTCTAGTCACTAGGCATGTTAAACGGGGGAGGGGTAGACCAATAAAGACTTGGAATGAAACTGTAACGAAAGACATGATGTACTTAGGTATTAGTGAGATTATGACAAAAGATAGGGCACAATGACGACAAAGGATCCATATAGCCGACCCCACTATAGTGGGATAAAGGCTTGAGTGTTGTTATAATCAAGTCATGTGTGAAAAACAATCAATAAAAGACACGAAATATCAAAATCCATTCACAGTAGGCGTGAGACATTGTCCCCATACATCAGAATGAACTAGATCAAATAAATTAGAACTTCTACCGAAATTTGAGTAAGAGTTTTTGGTATGCTTTCCTAGTTCACACGCATCGCATATAAATTTTTCTTGATTGACCTTTTCAAACAAAAGCGGATACATTTGACTCAAAATAAAAAATGAAGGATGGCCCAGACGCCTATGATGAAGTATGAGTTGGTCCTCCACGCTTTTTCTAACTCCCGCAGTATCCTCTATCAGCGTGGAAAGGGCCGAGTTCAAGCTTTCCCTATCCAGGTATTACAAGTCCTTACGCCATGTGCCAGTCCCAAGTTTTCTGCCAGTTTCCTTCTCCTGGAAGATCACCTTTGAGATATCAAACAAGACAATACACTTTAACTGAGATATAATGACACTAATAGATAAAAGATTTACATGAAAGGAAAAGACCTGCATAACATTGGACATAGTCAAAGTGTTGGTACACTGTACGGTACCCTAACCAACTATAGGTTGAGTCATGTCATTGACAGTTTGAATGTGTTTTTGGACTACTAGGGGAGTACATGAAAGAAATTCCCCTACATTTCCAATAACATGTTCGAAGGCGCCTGAATCAACTATCCACTCTGGTGATCTAGTGATGGATATAAATGTGAGGGCACGTGTATCACATATACCTATGGCGGAGTGAGAAAAGAGGCAATATTACCCTTAGACGCAGTTGGAGTTGGTGTGTCATCCATCACACCTTTTTGCTTCCTTTGCATCAACTGGTGGTATGCATCCAAAATCTCCTGCTCCTTCGGGTGACCCATATCCGCAATACCTTCTTCTACCACTTTCTCGCTTATCATGAGATTTGTCTTATAGTCTCCTCGTCCACCACCTCTACGACCTCCACGACCGCGCCCCGACCTCCAAACTTTCCTCGTCCACCTGCATCCCGCTCTTTTGGTGGCTCGGGGCAAGTCTGCTAGAGATGTCCTATTTCACCACAATTGTAACATTGTCGTGTTTCGCTCCTGTATCCCTCGTGCTCTTGATTGGTGACCACTAGAGCTGATTTCCTTCCCGGAAGAGTGGTTCCACCAGACTAGAGCCTAGTCCTATTTTCCTCCTACATCATGGCTGAGACTGTCTCATCTAGGGAAGGAATCTTTGGCTGAGCGAGCAACAACGCACTCCTTTGCTCAAATGTCGGGTTCAACCCCCTCATAAAGTGTGTAGTCCTTCGCTGAGCATCTTGCTCCCCTTTCGTGCATTCGAGGTCTTTGCAGCATGCGTCTGTTGAGAAATAATCATAGTCTGCCCATAGTCGCTCCAGATCTGTGGCATACTACTGGATCGAGCGATCCCCCTGTGTTACAGTCTCAATCTTCCGTTCGATTTGAAACGTGCGCATGTTGTTGTCGGCTCCTGCATAGAGTCTCTGTAACTTCCCTCAAACATCACTTACAGTCTCTATGTCATCCATCGTGATAACGATAGACACGACCATTGAGTTTAGGGGTCATGTGTGCAACAGGCTGTGTGTAGTCTTCCATTCATTGTACCCATCAGTGTCCTTTTATGGCTCCTTCTAGCCAGTCAGATAACCCTCCAAGTTCCTTCCGGAGAGTGCCTTTTTCACCCGACACGACTAACTTTAGTATGTAGCTGGTCCATCGAGCTTCAACTCCACAGGGGGAAGATCCAACTTTACCAGAGGCGTCGGCGACTGAGCCAATCCCTCGTTTTTTGACATCCGTAGGAACTCGAAGAACACTTTTAGATCCGCCTCCATCTTGGCAACCAATTTCTTCATGAGTAACACAATTCTTGATTGAATTATTTATCCCTTTTGAGCCAATGAATTTCTCCAGGAACCCCGCAATAAGAGGCCTCACACCGTCACACGTGCGAGCTTCTTATGCTGCGTGGAATGAAAGCTACCACGCGCTCCTTCACAGTCATACAGCGCACGCACGAGCCCGACTCCAAATCCGCACGCGTCACGCTGTAGTTGCGACGATTTCCTTTTCCCGATTTCCTTCTCCGTGTGCAAGCCGAGACGATGCCACATCTTTTTTCTCCCCGCAGAGCCGATGGCGCACTCCTCCTGCTGTACTCCTCCCTGCGCAAACCGATGATGCCAGAAGCCTTCTCCTCGCGCAAGTCGATGATCGTGCGCTCTTCCTGCGGCATCCGCGACACTGCCGCTGTGCGCGCCTCCACTGCGGCACTCCCGCTCTCCACGCACTGTTCGCCACGCTCCGCGCGTAATTTCTCTTCCGCGCTTCTTTTCCTCGCACGTATTCTACTTGTGCACTGTTCCTCCCGCGCTGTGCACACTATTCGCTGCTTTCTACACGTATTTCCGCTTCTGCGCTCCTGCGCTCCGTGCACAGTTCCTCCCACGCGTATTCCTTCTGCCACGCCACACGCACATATCTCCTGTGCGATTCACGCACTGCTCTTACACTGTTCTTCGTCGGCGAGGCACACTCCTTGCAGATGCCACATCTTTGCTGCGCACAACTGTTGTGCCCTCTCCTTACTCCCCCGCCCGATAATTCCTTCCGCTCCCTACTCGGAAAGGAAAGAAAAAAATAAAAGATCGCGGGAGAGGGCTGAGATCACCGAAACGGGATTCTAGGAATTTCTCCGGATCAATTTTTATTTCTTTCCAAACCTGGCTCTGATACCAAGTAGAAAAAAAAAAGAATTTTTATTTCATCTCTTAAACCTTTACCTCTGTAAAAATTTGTGAAACGCGGAAAACGGGAAACCAGGTCGTAGGAACACTCAACCAAACCAAGCTACGTAAACCAGAAGCAAACAGAAGAGCAAACAAATCTTGTACTATCAAAACTATTACAGAGCGAGGCATACATGGCGAGACATGATTCATTAATGTACCCGATGGAAGCAAAAAAACAAGAAAGCAGAAACTAGCCACGCAGACTCAAAGAGTAACCGCCGACTCTGCCGAGCTGCACTACGGAGTCCGCTGAAACCTTTTACTCGTCAGACCGCAACCTAGCCGCGCGGACACCCCGTTATTCCAATGTTGATCTGTCCGCAATCTGCTAGCCTCCTAACCTCGAGGTCTCCTAGCCGCCAGATTAACGCGAACAACTGCTGCGGAACTGAACACACTGCAGAAGCAAACATTTTATTGAACTAAGAAAGGATTGCCAAAGAGAAAACCGCCTGGTCGCAAGCCGCGACCTGCTGCTAACCGCCGATTGTATCCGCAGAGTCCGCATTGATCCCTGACCAAAGTCAGATCCAAGTCCCTGGCTTCTCAGCACTGTCCGCACAATCTGCACAACAAAAGATGGTCAACACCTCAACCCGCGTGGATACAAAAAACCTGTCCGCAACAATCACCCGAGCTCACTTACTGTTCATTCGGTTGTTATTATGATGTGACAGGGGGTCCTATTTATTGGCACGAAGATGATAGTGGTCACCGCCCAAGCCGATAGGAACACCACCCATCTCACGGCGAGCACCAAGTCTATCCGTACAATGCAGACACAAGGCCAGTCCGCCTTGTCGCCAGAACTTTGATTAGTCTGCTATACCCGCGGACACTGCGGATACGACCACTAGTCCGCAACACCCTGCAGACACTGCTCCAGTCCGCACACTCCGAGCCCGGAACTATACCAAGCTGATTGGCTGCCGAGCTCGGCGAATAGAAAAGCAGTTTGCGCTAACCGCGTGAACTCATGGACTGAGCACAACCGGACTTGGTTCAAATCCAGACCAAGTCCACACCACCAAGAGACCACGACGCGGACTCCAAACCAGCGAACTCAAGATCCAGTTCGCACAACCTGGCGGACACCAACACTAGTCCGCACAATCTGGCGAACTCCGCGGTTACCACCAACTGCATCACCAGAGCAAGTCCAAGGCACAAGCCTAAGCTGAACTCGCGAGCTCCATTCCAATCCGCAACTCGGACTCAGCAAACTTCAGACGAGTCCGCAACACGCTGGACTCAGCGAACTCCGCAGATAACAAATCTATCCGCCCGGTTACTTCCAGGGAACAAGTTGACTGCTCAACCCTTGCCGACCTTGCTAGTCCCCACCCCTGTCCGCACAGTCCACGCGGACAGTCTGCCCTGGCCGCCACTTTCACTTCAAAAAATTCAACATTCCCCTTGAAGTGAGAAGCTGAAACCAGCCCTAGCAGTCCCCGTAACCGTCCAAATGGCCCCTTCGACAGCGGCTTTGTGAAGTTGTCCGCGTTGTTGCCCTCACTCCGCACATGCTCTACCATAAGAGGCCCCTCAAGCACCTCCCGAATGAAATGATGCTCGATCTCAATATGCTTGGTACTCGCATAACAAACTAGATTGTTAACCAGTTTAAGGGCACTCTTGTTGTCACCGCGTAGCAGAGTGGGACCCCACACTTCTTCATGGACGTCCTCTACTAGCCTCCTAAGCTAGATGGCTTCCCGAGCTCCCAAGGTCGAAGCCTTGCACTCCTCTTCTGTAGTAGAGACAGACACCGAGTCTTGCTTTTCGCTGCACCACGATATGCCTGCTGATCCACATGTGAAAACATAGCCAGACGTCGACTTCCGATCGTCTGAGTCTCCCCCATAATCAACATCGGTGTATTTGTGCAGGTTGATGCTCGTATCACTCCCATAAAGGAGCCCCAAATCAGAAGTAGTCTTCATATACTTCTGAATATTTTTCGCCGCCACCAGATGAGGCTTTCAAGGCTCCGCCATATAACGACTTATTCGGTTTACAACATAAGCAATGTCTGGCCTCGTAATCGTCAAGTAGATAAGGCTTCCAACCAGTGCCCGAAACACCAAGGGATCTGGAAGAACCCTCCCCTCATCACGTCGAAGCTTAAGGCCAACGCCCTGTGAAGTAGAGAAACTCTTCCTCTCTCGCATGCCGAATCGTTGAACGATCCGTTCTGCATAGCCTTTTTGGGAAATGAGTATCCCGCTCTTTCTCCTCTCCACCTCGAGTCCAAGGAAGTGGTGGAGTTCACCCAAATCCTTCATCTCGAAACGAACAGCTAGCTCTGCCCCGAGCCTAGCTACCTCCTCCTCAGAGTTCTCTGTGACGATCATGTCGTCAACGTATAGCTGCACTAAGACATGAAGCTCCTCCTTCTTAACGAACATGCTCGAGTTAGAATCAAAAGCAAAATACCTGCAGAATTGGAGATATTCTGCGATCTTCCCGTACCACGCCTGAGGCGTCTGCTTCAAGCCGTAAAGGGCCTTCCTGAGCTTGCAGACGTGTCCTGGATGATCTTCAGATACGTACCCCCGTGGCTGAACCATAAAGATGTTCTTACCAATTTCACCGTAAAAAAACATTCTTTATGTCAAGCTGCCACATACTCTATCCTTGACAAGCCGTCAAGGCAATCACCATCCGTACTGAAGTCATTTTTGCAACAGGACTAAATGTCTCCTCATAGTCTTTTTCGTACTACTGGGAGAACCCTCGAGCTACAATCCGAGCCTTGTACCGCTCGATGCTTCCATCCGTCTTCTTCTTCAGCTTGTACACCCACTTGCATGTTACGGGAGTAACACCATCGACCTTGGGCACAAGATCCCAAGTCTTGTTCTTTCCGAGGGCAGCCATCTCCTCATCCATGAAATTATCCCACTCCTTGACTTCAGTTGCATCTTCAAAGTTAGAAAGCTCTCGCTCGTTCAAAGGGTCTGCGAAGAAACAAGAGACAAAGCTCACCATGTTCCCTTCGCTATACCGAGCCGGTGGTTTGATGGTCCTCTTCGACCTCCGAAGAACCTGACCACGGCTCTCCACCTCCGCTGCTTCTTCTGAACCAACTTCGTTCCTGGGCATACTTGGAGCATCGCCCCTCTGCTTCCTGAACCAGAAGACTCCGCCCCGGAGCTAGAAACACCTGGAGCTCTTGGTGACACAGGCATCTCCACCAAAAGATCCTTAACAGCTTCTTCCTGCCCTCCGTCAGACCTGCTTTCCTGTAGCTCTATAGAAGAGCCACCGCCATATGACGTCAGTTCATCGAAGACCACGTCTCTGGAGACGACGAACTTCTTCGTCACAGGATCCATACACTTCCATCCCCTATTCCTCTCGTCATAGCCCACGAAGATAAGCTTCCTCGCCTTCGCAGCCTTCTTAGTCCTGAGAGCATCGGGAACGTGTACATAACAGGTCGACCCGAGCACCCCGAAGGTGTCCAACGCTAGGCTTCTCCTTAAATATCATCTCATGAGGAGAATTCATGTTGGTCGGACTCAGAGGTATCCGATTGATGACATATGTTGCGCAGGTCATCCCTTCTGGCCAGAAAGTCCTAGGAATGCCTTTTGCATGAAGCAAACACTTACAGGTCTCCTTCAGATGACGGATCTTCCGCTCTGCTACTCCATTTTGTTGTAGAGTATGCGCACAAGTGAGCTCTCTCCAGATTCCGTGCTTCCTGCAGAAGTTAGGGAACTCATTTGAAACAAACTCACCTCCATTTCCCGTTCTCAACTTCTTAATCCGCAGGCCAAGCCGACTTTCCACTAGCTCCTTGAACTCCACAAACAACTGAAACGCGTCCGACTTCTCCTTCATAAAGTACACCCAAGTATACCTCGTGTAGTCATCAATCAACACCAACATATATCTGCTGCCTCCAAGACTGGATGTGACGGTCGGACCCATCAGATCACCATGGATACACTCTAATGGTGTTTTACTCCTGGCGTGCGACTTGTCAAACGGAAGACGATGAGCCTTATCATATTGACATCCTGCACAAACATGACCGTCACCAAAGGATGACAACTTAGGCAAGCCTTGCACAAGGCTATTCATCGCCATAACTTTCAATTTGTCCATCCCGACATGTCTCAGCCTCTCGTGTCATATAACAGCGCTATCATTGGCTCTCATCCGATCAACATAGGAGCTTGATGATAACACAAACAAGTCCTTAACTCTTATCCCTACATGAGCAACGTCAGCCTTCACGCTGACATATTGCGGAGAAACTTCACTTCTGTCGGGCCGAACAGAACATGATAGCCCGTGTCCACCGCATTGGTCACTGATAAAAAGTTCTTCTTCATGCCCGGTACGTGATAAATACTCCTCAAAGTGAGTGGACTCTTATCACTACCTAAAGAAACGACACCCACCTTCTCGACTGCATGAACTGTATCATCAGCAGTAATAATAGCTTAATTACCTGAGTACGATTGCAGAGAAGAGAACTTTGACTCATCCCTGGTGAGGTGGTGACCGCACCCTGAGTTCACTATCCAGTCATCTCGGTAGTCGATGTTGGACAAAGCACGGACATACATGACGAGACATGATTCGCCAATGTACCCGATAGAAGCTGAAAACAAGAAAGCAGAAACTAGCCGCGCGGACTCAAAGAGTAATCGCCGACTCTGCTGAAACTGCTAAGTCGCCAGACCGCAACCTAGCCGTGCGGACACCCTGTTATTCTAATGCTGAACTCTGTCCGCAATCTGCTAGCCGCCTAACCGCGAGGTCAGCTAACCGCCAGATTAACGCGAACAACTGCTGCCGAACTGAACAGACCGCCAGAAGCGGACAGTTTATTGAACTGGGAAAAGATTGTCAAAGAGAAGACCGCCTGATCGCAAGGCGCGACTTACAGCTAACTGCTGATTGTATCGCAGAGTCCGCACTGATCCCTGACCAAAGTCAGAACCAAGTCTCTGACTTCTCAGCGCTGTCCGCACAATCTGCATAGCAAAAAACCGGTCAATTCCTCAACCCGCGTAGATACAAAAAACCTGTCCGCAACAATCACCCGAGCTCACTTACTGTTCATTCAGTTATTATGATGTGATAGAGGGTCTTATTTATAGGCACGGAGAGGAGTGTTGTCAGCGCCTTAGCCGATTGGAACACCATCCATATCACGGCGAGCACCAAGCCTATCCGCACAGTGCGGACACAAGGCCAGTCCGTCTTGTCGCCAGAACTTTGATCAATCCGCTATACTCGCGGACACTGCGGATACGACCACCAGTTCGCAACATCCTGCGGACACTGCTCCAGTCTGCACACTCCGCGCCCGCAACTATACCGAGCTGACTGGCTGCCGAGCTCGGCGGATAGAAAAGCAGTTCGCGCGAACTCGCGGACTGAGCACAACCGGACTTGGTTCAAATCCAGACCAAGTCCACACCACCAAGAGACCATGGCGCGGACTCCAAACCGGCGAACTCAAGATCTAGTTCGCACAACCCGACGGACTCCAACACTAGTCCGCACAATCTAGCGAACTCCGCGATTATCACCAACCGCATCACTAGAGCAAGTCCAAGGCATAAGCCTAAGCTGAACTCGCGAGCTCCAATCCAGTCCGCAACTTGGACTCAGCGAACTTCAGATGAGTCTGCAACACACCGGACTCAACGAACTCCGCGGATATCAAACCTATCCGCCCGGTTACCTCCAGGGAACAAGCCGGCTGCTCAACCCTTGCCGACCTGGCTAGTCGCCACCCTTGTCCGCACAGTCCGCCCAGGCCGCCACTTTCACTTCAAAAAATTCAACAACCTCTATATATATGTATAACTGCAACACTGTACTAGCGGTGTGAGACTAAATACAAAAGGAAGAGACCTGCTATCGACGCACCAATTTGTGCTATTTGTACACCAAATACCAACACATGTGGTGGATTATCCAGTATATTCTTGATTAGAAAATTTCAAAAGAATTCGATAAATACGCCACAATGTATATTTGGTGACCCTTGTTGTCTGGGCAGGGAGAACTCCGCGATCCTCTCGGAAGGCAGCATAAACTGATAGATCTGAGTTCAAAGATGTCGCAGAATGTTTCCATTGACAATTCCATAACGTGAGGGAAAAGCAGGAAAAATACAACATATTGGGTTTTTGTCCTTCAGTTTATCACACAAACAAACAAGTAGATGAAACTTATCCAATTTCATTTTCTTTTAAAATCCATTTTTTTCTTTTTCGTATCTCTCATTTCCTTCAAACCATACAAATAAGTTTGCTTCTATTTTAGCTGTGCTTGTTGAGAATGGAAAATTTCTTCTCTCGGCAAAAAGAATCCGGCACACAACCTGCACACAGTATATAATTTCTATGGATGCGGATACTATATCTAGGTCAAGCAATGGATACATTGGAAAGCTGAGGTACTGTGATAGATTTGAGTATTATTATATCTTTAGGGCCTATATTATATGATGAACTCAATAAGTCAATCTTATACATCAAGCAAAAAACATCCTTTTGCAATGCAGGTCAAATTTTCTCGGTACCAAATTCATCATCTATGGCGTTCAACCCCCTTATAATGGGGCTTTTCTTGCCCCTCCAGCAGGAACAAGCCGGAGGTTTTATTCCAAGAGAGTGTCTCCCAAAGTGCCTGCCGGCGGCCGCAAAATTGCGCAGGTAGCCTATGAACTGAATGTCCTCGGCACTCGAGGCCCGCGGCGAATGCAGTGCATTATGCACAGCATTCCTGCCTCAGCCCTTGATGCGGGCGGCTCTGTGCCCGGCCAACCAGACCTCATTTTTCCTCACGCTCTCGAGGAGTCGTTCAGCGGCATGTCCTCAAAATCATCCATCATCGACCACTCCATGAACTTGAGCAGCGCTCGATTCTCTGAAATTAGCGGATCTGCTTTTGGAGAGAACGGGCACGAGGAGGAGGTGAGAGAGAGTCCCTTGGTGCTCCGCAACAAGGCTCCGAGGTGGCATGAGCAGTTACAATGCTGGTGTCTAAACTTCCGCGGACGAGTGACCGTTGCTTCGGTTAAGAACTTCCAGCTAATTGCAGCTAACCAGCCAGCTGCTGGAGCTCCGACGCCGTCACAGCCTGCGCCGCCGGATCACGATAAGATCATCCTGCAGTTTGGGAAGGTTGCAAAAGATATGTTCACGATGGATTATCGATATCCGCTGTCTGCTTTCCAGGCTTTCGCCATATGCATGAGTAGCTTTGACACCAAGTTAGCTTGTGAATAGAAACAATGGGAATGATTTAGAAGAATTACGGTAGATACAAACACAATTGATTGATTTTGTCATGCCGCTGATGCTTGATTTGCCCTTCTCATCTGTGTTTTCTGGGCATTTGTCTCCAGTTTATTCTCGTGCCATTAAAGGCTTGTATTTTTTGCTTGGAGATGAATGCCGTTGCCTTCGTTCTATTGATTTTGTGATGATTTGATGCAAGAAGTCTTTTAGGGATGTGTTGGCGTTAGTTTAAAATGTTAAGGCGAGAGCTGGTTCCAGTTTTTCCAGTTGCAAGCGGAGGAAAGGATACTTTTCTGCTGCATTTACAATATGAGACTGAAGTTGGGAGGCTTTTCTTTTAGGGATGTGTTGGTTATCAAGGAGGAGCAATGCATCAGCCAAATCCATCAATCTATTGCTTCCCAAACCTCGGGGAAAAACACTGCTTCCTCCTATGTATTCGGATTAACATTTAGATTTATACATCTAACAAACTTATCAGTCAGTAGTACAGTGTCCATTTAGGCTCTGTTTCGGGGGACTTATTTTTACCGGTCAAGCGGTCACGACCGCATGAATCGGACCTTAATTACGACCGCATGAATTTTTGGAATTTCCCTCGCGAACTGGATTTATTTTGGAACTCAGTGGAGCCTTTTTGGGATATTTTGGTATTTCGACTTCAGGGAGTTTTTACCCAAGTTTTGTTTATCAGATTTCAACTTTGCCGTTGGATTTGTAGCATCGATACTTAGCAACGATGCGAATTATGTAAGATTTTGAGTTGGTTTGGGTTTCAGGTCATTTGGACGTTTATTTAATAATGAATTATAATATAATATTATATATAGATATATTTATATATAAATAGCCTTTGCGATGTGAAGGAACCCTATTCATCATCTTCTACCAGAGCCGACGGACGGTTTTGCGAAAGGAGGAAGGGCGGCGTTGTCGCGAGCTTTCAGTCGCCGATCATGGGGGTTCCGGTGGATGGAATTGTAGTTGGAGAGTAGATTCAGAAAGCTCTTATCGAGATCTATGCATGAGTGGTAAGTATTTCATGTTTCTTGGATTTTTGGGTGTTAGGTTATGCAATTTTGATTTCCTTTTTCCCCATAAAGTTTCAGCAATCATTACCTAGGAGATCTTGCGTCCGATCCTTGTCGCAGAATGCTCGGAGTGTCGGATTTTCGGAGCCTTGAGGCAAGTGGTGAATCTTCCCCCTTGCTATGTTTCTTGCTATTCTTTTCGCTCCTTTCTTTTCTTCTTAGAATGTAAGAGTAGTGTAGGGTGCGGCCATGTAGGATCCATAGTCATAGTGTAAGTTTTCGACCAGATTTCATCAAATATAGGTAAGATTAGCCTAAGGAAAATTCTTTGATTATGTGGTACAATTTAAGTCAGAATTCATCGAGTATAGTTAGTCGAGTAGGAGTTAGAATTCGTTGAGTATCTCTCGAAATTTGTCGGGTACGGTTTATAATTTAAGGCAAATTCATCCAGTATCATTGGTCATGGCATTGAGTGAAGGCAAATTCGTCGAGTAATCTCGACGAATTTGTCGAGTAATCTCGACGAATTTGTCGAGTAATCTCGACGAATTTGTCGAGTATGGCTTAGGCTTAGAAAGTGTTGAGTGATTGGGCCGCTAAGTCCTTTTCCTCGAGTATATACGCTGAATCGAGTCCTGTTCGTCGAGTTTCGCTGAGTGTAGTCTTTTATCACCAAGTCTAATTCGTCGAGTATTCGTTGGTTTTGTCGGGTATTTTCAACGAATTTAGCTGGACTTGGGACATTTTCGCCATTTTGTCAATTCGCCGAGTATGGATCTTAGGGTAAATTTTTGGGTTGTTCTCTCCTCTTGTCGTGAGTGTTGAAGCCGAGAAATTTCTCAACCTCAGAAATCGGACTAGGCAACCTGAAGTTACTGGTCGGCCGGTCGGGAAGATGATCTCTGGTCAGGAAACAGGAACGAATTCCGCAAACAAGACCCCATGTTGCTACGGCGGGAAGGTCCCACCACGTACCCAGTTGCTTAGGAGAAGCAACCCCTTCTCAACTAGATTGGCCGAGCTAGGTACGAAGGAGGCGAGCTTGAGCAATAACGAGTCAAGGCCAGTTGCTGGAACTCGCGAGGGCTCAGGCCGAGAATTGCTTGCCTCTCCTTCGTACCCCTGGGGTCCTATTTATAGGGAAAACCAAAGAGAGGGGGGGTCTTACTTATACCCCCACCCTGGCGAGTTGGCGACTTCCCTGGGGAGCTCGCCTGGAAGAGGCGAGTATCTGGCCATAGTCGCCACCTGGCGAGTTGGCCTGGGGAGCTCGCCATACTCGCCCGAACCTTCCGCGGCCCGGGGTGCTGGTCTGGATCCCCAGCTTGTCTTGTTGCCCTTGACCTTTGATGACCTGGCGGTAGTAGGGCCCTCCCTCGTCGAATATGGGTTGTACACAATCCCCGCTCTTTTTGGGCGACATAGGAGCCCGGAAAGATTCATCCAAAACTTATTCGGCGAGCATCCCTGCCGGGTATATGATCAGCTCGCATCGTCGTCTGCTGGTAGAGTAGTCTATAAATAGGGGGGGCTTCGTTTTTGAGACGGTCCCTGGAGCTCGCCGAAGATGTCGGACGCTGAGCAATTGTTGAAGGACAATCTCGCCGCCCTGTCTGGCCTCCTCGGCATAGCCAGGTCGAAAAGATCGCGCGAGGATGACCCTACTGTCTTGCCCCCGCCAAAGAAGAAGAAGGCGAAAAAGGTCAAGCAGCCCGCCACTACGGTGGTCAGCTCGCCTCCACTGCCGCATCAGGTCGCCGCGGTGACCGAAAATCCCGTAGTGTCGTCCAGCACCCAGAGGGTGTTGAACGACCTAGGGCTCGATGACCTCCCTGGGTCGACCCGAGGAAGCCCGCTGGAGAACCCGGGGGTGACCGAGGAGCTCGCGGCCGCGAAGGAGTCCGCGGCGTCTCAGGCCGAGGTCGTCACCGTGACAGGTCGCTACCTCGAACTCTTCCCTGCTGGGTTGTCGCTGCTCCTTTGCTGACTTCTTTTCTTATGCAGATTCTCCGATTGCCGCGGACGCGGCACTTGATGTCGTCCCCCTCAGCTCGGCGCCCTTACTCGCCCTGGCGGACGACAGGCCGTCCAAGACCGCCTACACGGTCAGGATAGGCCTCGGCTCGAGGAAGGCGCCTGGGGCGGCATTGGTGGAGGGCCCCCCGCCTGCGAATAAGGAACTGCCGGCGAAAACCACTCCTGCCGGGTTATCTGGGGCGGCGCGCGAGGTTCCTCCGGCGAGTACGGCGGCTGGTGTTGTTGCGAGCGGCGGGAAGATACCCCCGGTGAGCGCTCCATTGCCGCCGCCGCCGCCCGCGGTCGCCACTCCTGGCCAGACGCCGAGCACCGGCTTGCCCCCTCCGCCGCCTCTGTCCGCTCTGCCGAAGTCGGACCATCCGCGACCTCCTCCGCCTCCTGCGCCGAGGGCTCCGCACCACTCTGCGAGCTCATCTCAAGCTCCGCCGCCGGTGAAGAGGCCGGAGAGGCCGCGACCACCCTACTTTCCTCCGCGGGTTGAAGACCCTGACTACGTCGGCCGAGGGTCTGGAGGGCGCGGGCAGGGTAGGCCTGCCGATCTTCCGAGCAGCTCTTCGGGGAGGCGAGATACCTCCGGGCGACCTCCTTCGCCGCGCCGATCTCGATCTCCTCGCCGTGGTGAGCCTCCTTCTACTTTGACTACCGCTCTTGCTTTTTCTTTCCTGATGACCTTCCTGCCTTGTCAGATCGCCCGGCGGCCTCTGGGGCGGCTTTCATCGACGCTCTCGGGCTGTCCGGGAGCGAGTATCGCCAGGCCGCCATTCGCGCCCACATGGAGCTGGAGAGCAAGTTTGACCAGCTCGCTATCTGCGATCCTCACCGACGCATCTCGGCTCTGGAGGCGAGGATGGCCAAGGTCGAAGGGCTCCAGTTGACCTTGGAAAACTATGAAGCTCGCTTTCACGTGGTCAAAGAAAATGACCGCCAGCTGCAGTTGAACAACCACCGTCTGCAGCTGGTGCTTGACGAGCTGGCCGGCATTCGGGCGAGCATGGGGTCTGCTGGACGTCTAGCGAGGATGGAGGAGCAGCTCAGGCTTGGCGACGATGCGACAGCGCTGGCGACGGAGCATTACCGGCGTGCTCGCGAGATTGGCTGGGCTGGGCGACATCCGCACCCTCCCGAGCGGCCGAGGGCGCCATAGTTTTTCTGTTTTTTCGAATGTAACTCGCCTTGCGCGACTTGTACTTCCGGACCTATTTTTAATTTGATTAATTCATGTGTGCGAATATTCTCGCCTCTGTGTGCGCGCTTTATTTCTTGATGTGCCGAGCTTTAGTTCACCTGATAATGTCGCAGGTTTATCTTCATCGTGCGAGCTCATTAGATACTCGCCGGGACGACTGACCCCCCCCCCCCCCTTGGGTTTGTCATATCTATAAATAGGAGGGGTAGGTGGGTCATAAAGCGTATTGCTGTAGCGACCTTCTTTCCTCCTGACGAGTATCTGATCAATCAACTCGCCGCTCTCATTGCTTTCGGATCTCGCCAACATGGTCGGTGACGACGCCAGCGCTCGCCGACAGGCCCACGCAATTAACTTCGCAGACGCGGCTTTTAAGAGGTCCATAACCACCGAGAAGGAACTGGCAACCTTCAAGGAACGCTCCCTGCCTGAAGGATACTCTGCCAGACTCCCCACTCGCAGCGAGCGCCTTAATACCCATATTGAGGGTTCGCTTGTAATGTCGCTGCGTCACTTCGACGCAGGCCTCCGGCTGCCCTTCTGGCCGGAGTTCTGCGAGATCCTTCGCTACTTCGGGATTGTCCCCGCGCAGATCAATCCCAACGGCGTGGCGATCATCATGGGATTCCTATGCTTCCTTCGGGAAGAGAGGATCGCTTTCGACCTCTCCGTCTTCCGCCGCATCTTCGCCTTTGCGGCGACCTCGGAGGGGGTCATCTTTTTTAGCAGCCATGTCTGCACCTTGGTTGGGACCGCGAATAAGGTCCATCGCTGGAGCGAGCAGCTGATTGTCGTTCATGGCGACTTCGGCGGTATTCTCGGCAGGCCGCACCAACCAGCCGATGTCGCCTTTCTTCCTCCCATCCTCGAAGGAGCTCGCGAGCAGCTCTTCGAATACTTTCGCGGTCGGCGCTTTGACGTCATTTTCTGGCGACTAAACGTCAACGTGCTCGAGCCAGTCCACCCTAACGAAAGTAAGCCGAACTTGAAATGCGCCCTGGTTACTCGCTCGCCCTTTTGCCGCTGAAGCTTTGTCTCGCGTTTTGCAGTTTCCAACGAGCTTCCGGAGAAGCCGCTTCCTTTGGCGAAGGAAGTCGCCGCCACGCAGTCGGATGCTCGCCCTCCTGCCGATGTTGGGGAGAAGAAGGCGGTTAAGGGAAAGTCGCGGGCCAGCTCGCAGGGTCCCGCGAGGAAGAGGGCGAAGACCTCGTCGCCACGATCCGTCGATTGCCGGTCGCCGACGGGCGCCCAGTCGCCCCATTTCCACCCCAACTACGGCCTCGGGCAGGGGGTGGTGGACGCCTTCGGTTGCCCTCTCGTGACCTGGTCGGCGGGGGAAAACTCGGTGTCGCTGAGCACCAACCTCCCGTCCTGGTCGACTGACTGGGAGGACAATGGGGAGGCGTTCGCCGTCCTCCACGCCATCTACGGTCGGGCCGACGCGGAGTCCGTCATGGAGCTGACCCCGACGGAGCTCGCCCACCAGTCGGCCTGTGCGCTCGCTCGGTCTGTCGAGCTGGGTCACTACTCGGCGAGGAAGCTGTTGGAGACGACCGATGCCCTCAAGGTCGTCTCCAAGAAGGCCATCGACCTCGGCATGCAGTCAGTCCGCTGGAAGGACTTCGAGGTGAGCTGTCCTTGGGTGGGTTTGCTCGATTTGCTTCGTTTGATAGATCCTGACGTCGATCATTTCGCAGGCTGCCGAGATAGAAGCGGCGAAGAAACTCTCCGAGTGCGAGGAGAAGCTCGCCGCCTCCCAGGCCGAGCTGGAGGCGGCCCAAACTCGCGCAGCGGTGATGGAGACGAGGCTGGTCGCTGCTGAAGGACGGCTGAGCTCCTCAACCCCGCTACCCGAGGACCCGGCGCGAGTGGTGAAGCAATCTCGCGTCCTCTGGGAGGAGAGATCCTCTGTTCGCCGCGAGATTGCGCGGGCGGCGGGGAACGTCATACTCGCGCGCCTTAGGCTCGGGGGTCAGCTCGTCGAGGGGGAGAAGCCACTCACTGTCGACGAGCTCATTCCCGAGCTGCTCGCCGAGGGGACTGTCCCGCCGTATAGCGCGTCGTCGCCGACCAACTCCAGTGATTCTGACAGCAGCGGAAGCGGCAGCGGCAGCGGAAGCGGCAGCGGCAGCGGAAGCAGCAGCGGCGAGAGCGCAGAGAGCGACGACTTTGCAGATATCGGCGATATAGGGGATGATGAATATCGGCCTGATACTGGCGACGACGAGTCCTAGTTGCTCGCCGATATTCTTTTTGTATTGAAAACCAAATTTTTGACTTAAATGATTTATACAAGGTTTTGGTTTTTCTTTCTGACTGGATGTTATTCGCTTAGGCTCATAGGCTCAGAGAGGAACGCTCGCTGGGTCGCAGGGGGATGGTCCCGACATCGACCATCCGCTCGCCGGGATTTACTCGCCCCTGCACCCGGATACTCGTGAACCTGCTGAGATAACCGCGCGGGTGGCGTGTGGGACATACTTGCATGCCCCCCGGGGCTCGCTTACTCGCGCGGTTCCAGCTCGCTTCCCCGCATGGGATCTGCTCGCCTACTCGCACGAGATCAGCTCGCCTGCTCGCGCGAGGTCTGCTCGCCTGCTCGCGCGTGACGAAAATTGAACCGGGCTTAGTCGTCGAACATAGCCGGCGGGCCCCTCATTCTCGTCATCGAGGAGATCGGCCGATTCCCGAGGAGAGGAGCTCGTGGGGATACCGGTCTTACGACGCTGCTCAACTCAAAGTCTTGAATTACAATCGAGGAGATCGGCCGATTCCCGAGGAGAGGAGCTCGTGGGGATACCGGTCTTATGACGCTGCTCAACTCGAAGTCTTGAATTACAATCGAGGAGATCGGCCGATTCCCGAGGAGAGGAGCTCGTGGGGATACCGGTCTTACGACGCTGCTCAACTCGAAGTCTTGAATTACAATCGAGGAGATCGGCCGATTCCCGAGGAGAGGAGCTCGTGGGGATATCGGTCTTACGATGCTGCTCAACTCGAAGTCTTGAATTACAATCGAGGAGATCGGCCGATTCCCGAGGAGAGGAGCTCGTGGGGATACCGGTCTTACGACGCTGCTCAACTCGAAGTCTTGAATTACAATCGAGGAGATCGGCCGATTCCCGAGGAGAGGAGCTCGTGGGGATACCGGTCTTACGACGCTGCTCAACTCGAAGTCTTGAATTACAATCGAGGAGATCGGCCGATTCCCGAGGAGAGGAGCTCGTGGGGATATCGGTCTTACGACGCTGCTCAACTCGAAGTCTTGAATTACAATCGAGGAGATCGGCCGATTCTCGAGGAGAGGAGCTCGTGGGGATACCGGTCTTACGACGCTGCTCAACTCGAAGTCTTGAATACAATCCTGCGTCCTTACACATTTTGGAGATTAATCCCAGAGACATCTTGGCAAAAAAGAAACTCCCCCCGGAGGGACGCTCTTGATCCTGCCGAATCGGGGGATTGGTGTCCAGACCCGTCCCTCAGAATTCCCCTAGTTGGAAAAGAGATGCATTCGGGGAGACCTAGGCCGACATGCAAGGGGGGAGCTGATCTCGGCCGACAATGCAGAGGCTCGGTCTTACAAGAGCGCTTAAAGTCCCGAAACCTCGTCCCATCGTCCGAACTAGGCTATTCAGTGAGAACGGGTTGGAGTCCCGCATCCCGATTTGACAGTGAAGGTCGCTTCCAGGTACGATTAGGATGGGGGTGGTGTTCATCGAGGGTCCTTTTTCGAACGCGCTCGGAATTCACACACCTCCCTCCGGGCTCGTCCGTACCCTTTCTTTGGCAGGTTATCCTGTCTTGCTGCTCGCTTGAGATCTTCCCCTTCTGGGTGTTTTACGAGGCCGGCCTCTCCTCAAGTCCGGGAGATCAGGGTGCAGATCTGTTCCTCGCAGGTCCTCCAGACGGAAGAGAGATGCACTCGGGGAGACATAGGCCGACATGCAAGGGGGGAGCTGATCTCGGCCGACAATGCAGAGGCTCGGTCTTACAAAAGCGCTTAAAATCCCGAAACATCGTCCCATCATCCGTACTGGGCTACGTATGAGGAACAAACCGACCGCTGCCTCCCGAGGTTGACTACGAGGCGGACCATGGAAACACTTAGAAGCCTCGAGGCACATTTAACACAAAAGAGATGAAATCCCGCATCCTTTGTATATTAAGTATGTTTACAGAAATAGATACATGAGTTACCGCTACGGGTAAAATCTTTTCAAATCATCCCCGCTCCAGGTCCCAGGCAGCTGCTCGCCCGCTTGGTCTTGTAGGTAATAGCCTCCTGTGGCCAAGGCTTCTTGGACGATGAAAGGTCCTTCCCAGTTGGGATGGAGCTTGCCTACGGCGGCTCCCCGCCCAGCGGCGTCCACCTTCTTCATGACCAAGTCCCCTGCAAGGAAGTTTTTCAAGCGGACGTTTTTGTCGAAGTGTCTCGCCATGCGCCTCTTGGTTTCTTCCTGGCGCATGGAGGCCAAGTCCCGAAGCTCTTCCACATAATCTAGGGAGAGCCTCTGAGCCTCTTCATTCTCTAGCCGCCATTCCTCGCTTCCGTCTTCGGCTGCGATGACCCTTGGACTATGCACCTCAAATTCGACCGGGATGAGCGCCTCGGATCCGTGTGACAGCTTGAAGGGTGTTTCCCCTGTGGCTGAGTTCGGGGTGGTCCTGAGGGCCCAGAGGACGGAAGGGAGTTGTTTGGCCCAATTCCCCTTGAGATTGGTGATCTTCTTCTTTAGCAAGTTGATGATAAGCTTGTTCGCGGCTTCTACTTGCCCATTGCTCCGAGGGTGATGTACCGAGGCGAACCGAAGGTCGGTTCCCAACTGTTTACAAAAGTCTCCCAGTTCCAGGCTGGCGAACTGCGGCCCATTGTCGGTGATGATGGCCAGAGGGATCCCGAACCTGCATGCAATTTCCCCCCAGATGAAGTTCTTGACGATTTGAGACGTGGTCCTGGCCAGAGCTTTAGCCTCGATCCACTTCGTGAAGTAGTCGACCATTACTAGAACAAACTTCCTTTGCCCGCTAGCTTGAGGGAACGGGCCGATCAAATCCATTCCCCAAATTGCGAAGGGCCACAGAGCGGTAATCGAGCGAAGCTGCTGAGCCGGCTGGAGCGCGAGGGGCGCGAAGAGTTGACATTGGGAGCACTTTCTGGAATGGGCCTCTGCGTCCTTTCGGATGGTCGGCCAGAAGTAACCGTGCCTCAGAATCCTTTGCTCCAGGGTGCGGGTCCCGGAGTGACTGTCGCACTCTCCTGAGTGAATCTCCTCGAGGACCCGGGGAATCTCGAGTTCTGACAAGCATCGGGCCAGAGGGCCTGAAATGGTCTTGCGATAGAGTTCGCCGTCCTGCAGCAAGTAGTACGCGGCCTTATACCGAAACTTTCTTTGATCTTGCCCGTCAGATGGTAGTCGGCCTGTCACCAGGAACGCGATGAACGGATCTCTCCACGAGGCCCGCTGATCGATCTCCATCAACTCGCCTTCTTCTATGGATGGTCGAAACAACTCGATGGCGGTTCCCCCAGCCCGAGGGCCGTATTTCGCAAGATTGTCTGCCTTGGAGTTGCGTTCTCGAGGCACGTGCTCAACGTGAAAGGATCGGAACCCCCCGATCAGGCCTTTGACCTTACCCAGATATTGCTGCAAGATGGGATCTCGGACTTCAAACTCTCCCCGAATCTGAGATGCCGCCACCATGGAATCGGTGAAAGCCCTGATATCTCTGATTGCCAGTTCCTTGGCGAGTCGCAAACCAGCCACCATGGCTTCGTACTCCGCCTGATTGTTAGTGACCGAGAAATGGATCTTGACGGCTTGCTCAATCCTGGTCCCCTGAGGACTAACCAGCACCACCCCGGCTCCCACGGAGTGTCTCCCTGACGCGCCATCTACGAACATCTTCCAGGGGACCGGCCGAGAGACATCCGTGTCTGCCTCGACCTCGGCCGAGAAGTCGGCCAGGAAATCCGCCATGGCTTGTGCTTTGATCGCGACCCTCGGGGGGTAGGAGATGTCGAACTCGCTCAGCTCCATAGCCCACTTGGCGAGCCTGCCGGAGTGCTCCACTCCGTCCAAGATACTCCTCAAGGGGTGGTCGGAGACTACCTTGATAGAGTGGGCTTGGAAATATGGACGGAGTCGCCTGGCCGAAACTACCAGGGCAAAGACTAACTTCTCCAGGATGGGGTACCGCGTTTCGGCTTGCCTTAGCACCCGGCTCACGTAGTAGATTGGAAGCTGCTTCTTTCCCTCCTCTCGGACCAACACCGAGCTGACTGCTTCAGCCCCTACCCCTAGGTAGAGTAAGAGGTCCTCGCCGCCTTGCGGACCCTGAAGGAGAGGAGCTCGAGTCAGCTGTTATTTGAGCTTCATGAAGGCCTCCTCGCACTCCGGGGTCCACTCGAATTTCTGGTTCCCCCGAAGGGCTTTGAAGAATGGGGAGCACTTCTCTCCGGCCCTGGAGAGAAACCGACTAAGTCCTGCCAGCCTTCCGGTCAACCTTTGAACTTCCTTGGAATCCCTCGGGGACGCCATCTCCACGATGGCTTTTACCTTGTCGGGGTTAGGCTCCACCCCTAGGGGAGTAAGGAGGTGCCCTAGAAACTTCCCCCTTCCCGCGCCGAAAACACACTTGGCCGGGTTGAGCCGCATCTTGTACCTCCTCAGGGTGGCGAAGGTCTCTGTCAGATCTGCCACGTGCTCTGAGGCGCTCTTACTCTTAACGAGCAGGTCATCCACGTAGACTTCCAGATTCCGCCCCTTTTGCTCTCTAAAGACGTGATCCATCATTCTTTGATATGTCGCGCCGGCGTTCTTGAGCCCGAAGGGCATCATCTTGTAGCTATAGCATCCGTCGCTGGTGATGAAGGAAACGTCGCGACAATCGGGGGGATGCATCCGGATCTGATGGTATCCTGAAAAAGCATCAAGGAAACTCATCACAGGAAACCCGACGGCGGAATCAACCAGCACGTCGATCTGAGGCAGGGGATAACAATCCTTCGGGCAAGCTTTATTCAACATTGAAAAGTCGATACATAACCTCCAGCCCCCTCCGGACTTCTTTACCATTACAACATTGGAGACCCAGCCTGGATACTGGATCTCCGAAACAAAACCTGCTTCCAGCAGCTTCCCTACTTCCTCCCGGATGGGTCCCGCTAGAGTGGTGGCGCTCTTTCTTTGCTTCTGACGGACTGGGGCCGCCGCTGGATCCAGGTTGAGGCGATGACAGGCGACATCAGCATCAATCCCTGGCATCTCGGTGGCGCTCCATGCGAAGACGTCCGCGTTTTCCTGTAGGCAGGCAGCTATCTCCACCTTCCCTTCCGGGGGTAAGGCTCCTCCGATCTTCAGCAGCTCCGGCTCTCCTCTCAGGGAGATCACCTCTACTTCTTCCAGCTCCTCAGCAGCTTGCAGGCCCTCTTCCTGCTCTATCATCCTTTCCAACCTTTCTGCGTCGCCCATCCAGCTGATGGTGCTGACCGCGTTCAGGTAGCATTCCCTGGAGGCCCTGGGATCTCCCCTGATCCTGAATTGGACGTCGTCCCTGCAATACTTCAGGCATTGATGATATGACGAGGGGACGGCCTTGAAGTAGTTGATGAGGGGCCGTCCGAAGATGGCGTTGTAGCCGCTGGGTGCATCGACGATGACGAAGCGGCATCGGATCGAAGTTCCCCCGAGGGTGACCAGCAACTCAACTCCTCCTTCCACCTCTTTCTTCTCCCCGGAGAAGCCGAAGAGAGGCCCATCCGCTGCCTGAACCCGGGACGCTTCCACCTGAAGGCCGACGAAGGTTCTCTTGAAGATGACATTCACCGAGCTCCCGTTATCCGCGAGGATTCGGTCGACGGTGAAGTCCTCGATTGCTGCTTGAATCACCAGGGCGTCATGAAAGGGGTTCTCGTTCCAGAGCATGTCTTCCTCCGAGAAGGTGATCTCGTTCAAGGGAGGGGGGGTCTGAGACGTCGAGGCGACGCTCCTTTTGTAGATTTGGTGGAGACTTCCCTTGCGGGAAGCTCCTAGCCCAGCCCCTCCGTTGATTACTCCGACGTGTCCGCCTCCTGGACCGGGAATGACATTCCCCCTTCCTCCTTGGTCGATCCTGTCCTCGTTTCTCCTCCTCTGCGGTACCTGGTAAGCCACCTGTCCAACCTGGGCCTCCTGCTGCGGCTGCTCCCTTTCGGCCGCCGTTGCTTCCATCCTCCTCCTTGTTTCCCAGAACTCAGGACAAGCCAAGGTTCCATGCCCCTCCACTCGATGGATATCGCAGTAGAGGGGAATCGCCGCTTCCTGCTGCCTTTCCTGCCTCCTCTCCTGCTGCCTCTCCTTCCGTCGGCGCTTAGCGGCTCGCTGCGTGATGGCCATGGTCTCCCTTCTTCCTCCTCCCTGCTCCCGAGGGTTGTAAGTCCTCCTCTCCTCCTGATGGGTGGGCCGCCTCCGCTGGGGGCGATCCCTCGGGTACTGGAATCTTCTCTCCTCGCTCCTCGCCTCTCGACCTCCGACGGGCCTCCTATCCTCCTGCCTTCGAGGCCTCTCCCGCCTCTCCTGCCTCTCCACCTTTCTGGTCTCCCTTCCCCTTTCTCCCTTCTCCTCTTTCCCCTGCAGCCTCTCCTGCTTCCTGTCGTTGCGCCCCTCCGGTGCCCTCTCCCTCTCCAGCAGTCTTCCCTTGTCTTGCCCAAGCGGTCGGTCTCCATCGAGCCATGCCAGGAACTCCTTATTCCTCTCCTCTCCCTGGATGAACACATTGGCTCTCTCCACCATCTCCTCGAACGATTTGGGCGGCCTGTGCCCCAACTCCATGTTGAACAGGCCCTGCTTCAGCCCGAACTTGAGGGCCACCATCAAGGTGAACCCGTCTACCTCTTCCACCTCCAACACTTCCTCCTGGAATCGATCGATGTACCGGCCCAAACTCTCGTGCTGCCCCTGCACGATCTTGAAGAGGGCGGTTGCCTCCTTCTTCCTCCGCTTGGACGTCGCAAACCTTGCTAATAGGCCCCTTCGAAGATCTGAGAAGCAGTAGACTGACCCGGCTGGCAGCTGGTGGAACCAATCTCTCGCGCTACCCTTGAAGGTAATGGAGAAGAGCCGGCACTTGAGAGCATCGGACATGTTGCGAATGGAGACCACATCCTCAAACCACTGAAGATGTCCCACCGGGTCGTCCTTGCCGGAGTAGTACGAGAGGACTGGCTCTCTGAAGTTGTCGGGGACGAGGGCTGCGAGGATCTCGTCGCAAAAGGGGCTCCTCCCTTCCTGGCGGCGGCGAGTATCCTCCCCGCTCGAGCAGCCATACTCGCTCCATCGGCGAGTATCTCCATACCTCGCCGAGAGTTCCGGATCTCGAAACCGGATTCCTTGACTACTCGCCGGGTGATGTCGCGGCGGGATCACCTGCTCTCCACTCGCCCAAGCGGGCTCCTTCCCTGCTCTCCGAGTTGGTAGCTCCTCGCCCGGGGGTGTCCGGCGACGGGGAGAAGTCGCCGTCACCTCCGGCGGATTGGACAACCCGTCGAGTATCGCCTTCTCCACTCTCCTCGTGAACTCTGTAAAAGCCGCCACTGTTACATACTCGCTACCTTGCCCGGGGATTCCAGCTCCCACCGAGTTACCTCCCAACTTGCCCCGGTCTCCACCATCGGCCATCTTCCAACCACGACTTTCTTCTTCGGTCGCTATCCACGCTCACCGCACCAAGTGTTGAAGCCGAGAAATTTCTCAACCTCAGAAATCGGACTAGGCAACCTGAAGTTACTGGTCGGCCGGTCGGGAAGATGATCTCTGGTCAGGAAACAGGAACGAATTCCGCAAACAAGACCCCAGGTTGCTACGGCGGGAAGGTCCCACCACGTACCCAGTTGCTTAGGAGAAGCAACCCCTTCTCAACCAGATTGG
Organism: Platanthera zijinensis; assembly: GCA_039513925.1. NCBI lineage: Eukaryota > Viridiplantae > Streptophyta > Magnoliopsida > Asparagales > Orchidaceae > Platanthera > Platanthera zijinensis. Next base: position 171,823,221 of record CM077095.1, read on the forward strand.
CCGAGCTAGGTACGAAGGAGGCGAGCTTGAGCAATAACGAGTCAAGGCCAGTTGCTGGAACTCGCGAGGGCTCAGGCCGAGAATTGCTTGCCTCTCCTTCGTACCCCTGGGGTCCTATTTATAGGGAAAACCAAAGAGAGGGGGGGGGGTCTTACTTATACCCCCACCCTGGCGAGTTGGAGACTTCCCTGGGGAGCTCGCCTGGAAGAGGCGAGTATCTGGCCATAGTCGCCACCTGGCGAGTTGGCCTGGGGAGCTCGCCATACTCGCCCGAACCTTCCGCGGCCCGGGGTGCTGGTCTGGATCCCCAGCTTGTCTTGTTGCCCTTGACCTTTGATGACCTGGCGGTAGTAGGGCCCTCCCTCATCGAATATGGGTTGTACAGTGAGAGTATTTTGGTGTTAGGTTTGGTGTTTTATTGGAGTTTTGGAGGTGTTTTTACAGCTAGGTTGACAGTGGATAAAGGACCACCAACATGACGCCGTATCGTGAATCATTGCACTTAGTGGGGTTTTGTCTCTTCTTATGGACTGTTGGTTTGTGTTGGATAATGTGGCCACCACCGTAGTGCATTTTTGAGATGTTCTTGGGTCTGTTAGTTCGTGTTGGACAATGTGGTCACTGACTCAGAACCGTGGTTTTTTTCAGTGCTAATGATTCACATGTTTAGAGCTGTTTAATCTCTTTGCTTCCTATTGTTTAGTCATACATTGAATGCTTACTCTTGCGGATCTTATCGAAGCATGACTTCACTTCGCACTTGGTGCAATTTCCGTTTAATTACTATCTACTAATGTTATTGTTTACCACTCATATTTTCTTGCTGAGGTGTTCTTTCTTTGAATGCCTCAGACTCAGAGCAGTAGCCGGTTGAGCGGCTAGGGTTTGGTTGTGGCTTGCATTCTGCAGCGGTTGCGGTTGTCTTTACCTCATCGATTGTGAGGTAGTAATAGTTGTTTTGTTTTAGTTTAGACATACATACTTTTAGTGGATTCGTGTTAGGTTGTTGACGCCCACTAGTGGTTTTCTTGTAGAATGTTAAGTGCTTGCTAGCTGCTAAATCTGTTTCTTTGTGAATGATTGGCCTTACTTGCTCTCTATGAAGGTTTTATGCTATGATTGCATGTTAGTTACTCTTAAAAATATAAAATGTCATTTGCCTATTTCATTCATAACATATTTCAAAACTAAAGTCATTATATTTTAAGGAACGTAAAAGCTATTTCTATACTTACACTAAATCTAGAGTCATGCATATCATGAGTTGTCCTAATTGGATGTTTATGCTCATGTAGGATGTTAATAAAATATAAACAAAGTATTTTTTGCAGCGTATATTCATATTTTTACTCTTGGACTAGTTGATCCATTGAGCCGAGGGATACGGCCACCCAAATTTAACCTAAATTATAGCTTTTTTTCTTCATAATTAAACTTATGGATTTCATATAAAATATAGAGTTGGGGTATTGTCTGAGCGTTTACAATTATCCTCTGCATGACATGGCATCATGATACGTGTTTTCTCTTACTCTGATATATCGTTTATTTATGAAGAAAATGCGGGTTGTGACATTGGTCATGTAAACCACGAGACCATAACAAAGCTTTCAAAGGATGAGTTAGTAAGAGGCTTACCAAAAGGTAAGTATAGAAAAGCTAATCCATGTAGAGCTTGTCAGTAAGGTAAAAATGTAAAATCTTCATTCAAACTAATTGAAAAGAATGATTCTCCAAGAATTTTATACCAACTATATATGGATTTATTTGGTCCTCTTACCACTCCATTTTGTTAAGAAGTTCTAGGAGCTGAAAAGGTAAGTCTTTCACTTTTTTATTCTGTGAGGATGAGGGGATAAGGCAAACCTTTTCAGCTCCTAGAACTCCTTAACAAAATGGAGTTGCTAAAAGGAAAAATAGAATGCTCATTGAAGCTGGAATAATAGTGTTAGTAGAGTCTAACTTGCCTAGGTTCTTTTGGGCTGAAGCAATCAATACTGTTAATTATGTTCTTAATAGAAGTATTATTCATAAGACCAAACTAAAGACTTCTTATGAGCTTTTGAAAGACAAGCCACCTATAGTTTCTTATTTTAGAATATTTGGCTGTGTTTGTTACATTCATAACAATGGAAAAAGTTATTTAGCCAAATTTGATAAGAAGGTTGATGTTCGAATATTTTTTGGATATTCCTTATCAAGCAAAGCCTATAGGTGCTACAATAAAAGGACTCTTAAAATTTAAGAATCCATGGATGTAGTATTTCATGAAACTCATGCTTGTTCCAAGGGGGAGGAAACTTCCACCAAAGATTTATTATAGGAACAGATTGATATAGATGAAAGTCTTAAAAAGTTGAAAGTAGAGGAGAATATAGAAAACACTTCAGAAAACCATAATCATAAAAAAGAAAATGATATAGAGGGTTCTGATGATGGAGTACCTATAGAAGGACTTAGTAATTCAATAATTACTGAACAAACTAATGATCATGAAGTTGAATTACCTCATGAAGATAAAAATAGAAGAACAACTTGATCATGTTCCAATTGCTCAAACAAGAAACTATCCAGATAGATTAATTCTGAGGGGTCATCTTCCATTACAAGTTATTGGAAATGTGAATCAAGGAGTAAGAACTAGAAAACAACTATCTACTGGAGTGATGTTGCAATGCTTCCTATCACAATTTGAACCTAAGAAGTTTGAAGAAGCTGATACTGATCTGCACTAGATTGTGGCTATGCAAGAAGAGCTTGTATAATTTGAAAGAAATAAAGTCTGGTAACTAGTGGAGAGACCAAAGAATTACCCAATTATTGAAACCAAATGGGTATTCATGGATAAAATGGATACTGATGGAGTGATAGTGAGAAACAAAGCAAGACTGGTTGTGCAGGGATACATGCAAGAAGAAGGAATTAACTACAATCAGACATTTTCCCCAGTAGCAAGGCTAGAAGCAATCAGATTATTCTTAGTCTATGCAGCATATAAAAGAATTAAAGTATACAAGATGGACGTCAAAAATGTCTTTCTTAATGGATTTCTATAAGAAAAGGTTTATGTAAAACAACCTCTAGGTTTTATCAATCCAACTTATCAATCTCATGTTTATAAATTGGAGAAAGCACATAGTGATTAAACACCACTTTCTTAGAGACAATGTTGAAAAAGGGAAAATTTACCTAGAATATATGACTTCTGAAAATCAGAGGGCTTTGGGTATGCTTAATAAAGATTAGTCATTATATATCTCTCAATTTTAATTACAAATATTACTGGGAAAAACCTGCAAAAGACTTAAAATATAAGTTTGTATTTGACGCAACGTTGAATAGAAGTCGACGAAACGTCAAATTCTATTCAAAACAATGTTTAGAGATGGTGGTCATGTAGAGTTTTGAATCAATTCAACACAATGTTGATACCATTCAACGCATGCGTCTATTATGATATTTTCATATACGTCGAAAAGAAATAGACATTACATCGACTAAAGGAATATTTATGCCCTAATCTCTCGGCGTATCATCTATTTAGACTTTGTATTTCTTTCCAAACTCTTCATCTTCCCCTCTCTATTTTCTTTATACTCTTTCTCTCCGTACTTTCTTGTAATATTTACAGGTACTCAGATAATAATCATAATCAAATACTTCAAATGTTGACTAAGAAAAAGTTATTGGATGCTCTTGTTCAAGACCTAACGCTATTAGTTACAGAATTTACAAAGGAATTCTTGATTTTTAAAGATGAGTGCAATGGTAAACTTCTGATACTTCAAAATCAGATAAAAGAGCTATCAAGTTCTATGCACCTTCTTGATCAACAAGTTGATCAAAGTTTACTCCCTGCCGAATTCTTTAAATCATTCTTTCAAAATTTAAAGAAGGGGGAGAAAAATTGAGGCAGGAATGGAATGATTCAAGATTCAGACTATGTTCGAACTTGAAATAAAAATATCAAAGAAATTTCAGAGAGATTAAATAAGGACATGGTTTCAGACATGATTTATGATGATGAATAAATTACTAAAAAACTTAGTATGAGCATAGTTCAAGATACAATGATATCAGTGTTGAATTTTCTCAAGTTGCTCAGCAAGGTAGTCCAAACACCAAATCAATATCTTCGGAGCTACCCAGATCACAACTTGAACTTGCGGAAAGCAGGAAGAAACTCAGATAACCAAAAACACAGACAGAAGCAAGCAGATCAAAATTTCATTAATCTTCTTTACAGGGCGAGGTATACATGGCGAGACATGATTTCGCTAGTACAGAAAAAATAGAAACACAAAACAACTCGGGTGGATAGACCACAAAGACCGCCGAGATCGCCGAGACCGCTGAGGTCGCCGAGACCGCCCGAACCGAGCTGAAACAAAACAGAACACGGAGTCCGTCGAGACCGCGAGGTCGCACGGACACGTCGTTATTCGCCGAACTGCTGCTGAACAGAGGAACAAGCCGCCTACCCGCCGAGACCGCGAGGTCGCGCGGACAGGTTATTGAACTTGAGAAAAAATGTTGATGCTGGAAACCGCCAAATGCAGCCCGCTAACTCCACAGAGGTCAGAACCAAACTCCTGATTTGACACTGCTAGCCGCGCCACCTGCACACAGTACCCGATTAAGCAACAACCCGTGCGGATACACAAATCGAGTCCGCAGCCTAAACTCAAGCTCAACTTATTATTCACTCTATTGTAAAATAACGTGCCGGGGGGGGGGTCCTATTTATAGGCCGAGTGAGGAGTGTGGTCACCATCTTATGAGATAGAGTCACCACCCCTTGGTTGCAGCTAACAATGTCATACCGCTGAGTCCGCTCACACGGGGCCAACCAAACCGCCAAGTCCGGGCGAGATGGTGAACTGCTTAAGACAGTCCGCCAAGTCCGCAGAAACAATGCAGGACTAGCCGAGACGCATGAGCCACTAGCCGAGTACAATGCCAGTCCACCGAAGAGACGACACCGCATCTGTCCGCAAACACCAGTACACGACCACAGGCAAACCGCCCGGTCACAGCGGACTCTGCGGATACCAACCCAGCTCGCAATGTCCACGACCACAGGCAAACCGCCCGGTCACAGCGGACACTGCAGATACAACTCCACCTCGCACTATCCACGACCACAGGCACAAACGCCCGGCCACAGCGGACACTGCGGAAACCCTGAACTTCACAGAAGTGCAAGTCCAGTAAAGAAAGCGCGAGCTCGGCGGATACCAAGCCAGTCCGCCAGCTCCAAGGCCAGACCGCTGCTCACCGCAACTCCAAAGAAGATGCGCGGACTCCAAGACCAGTCCGCACAGACAGCGCACACCACCTTGCAGAGCTCAGCTCACTGCCGGACTAAACCAGTTCGCGCATTCCGCAAAACCTGACCGCAACAAACTACACAGGTCGCCAACCACCAACCCGCCGGACTAGATACCAGTCCGCGTGGTCAGTCCTCCCTGGTCGCCCGAACTGCCCGACCACCCACTTTCACTTCACCAATTTCAACACACCCCTTGAAGTGAGAAGTGGTGATCAAGCCAAGTAGACCTTGTAGCCGCTGAAAAGGCCCCTTCAACAGCGGCTTGGTGAAGATGTCAGCAAGGTTATCTTCATTCCGAACATGACCGACCACAAGAGATCCTTCCAACACCTTCTCCCTTATAAAGTGGTGATCGATCTCAATATGCTTGGTCCTGGCATGACAAACTGGATTGTTCACCAGCTTGAGTGCACTTTCATTATCCCCTCGGAGCAAGGTTGGACCTTGCACTTCCTCATGGACGTCCTCTACTAGCCTCCTTATCCAAATGGCTTCTCGAGCTGCCAAGGCCGAAGCCTTGTACTCTGCTTCCATAGTAGAGACGGATACCGAGTCCTGCTTCTTGCTACACCACGAAATGCCCACTGATCCACAAGTGAAAACATAACCAGAAGTTGACCTTCGGTCATCCGAGTCACCACCATAATCAGCATCCGTGTAACCTAGCAAAGAGAACCTCACATCCCTTCTGTAAAGAAGTCTCGTGTCAGAAGTTGCCTTGACATACTTCAGAATATTCTTTGCCGCTACAAGATGAGACTTCCTTGGATCTGCCATAAACCGACTTACTCGACCAACAGCATAAGCTATATCATGTATAGTAATCGTCAGGTAGATCAAGCTCCCAACAAGAGCTCTGAACACCAAGGGATCAGGGAGAATCCTTCCTTCATCTCGACGAAGCTTCAGTCCTTGATACAGAGGAGTAGAGCAAGTCTTCCTTTCAATCAAGCCAAACCGGTTCACAATGCGTTCAGCATATCCCTTCTGGCAGATGAGTAACTCACTCTCCTTCCTCTCCACTTCGAGATCAAGAAAGTGATGAAGCTCTCCCAAGTCTTTCATCTCAAAGCGAATAGCTAGCTCAGCTCTGAGCCTAGCTACCTCCTCCTCAGAATTCCCCGTGATGATCATATCATCAACATACAGCAGGACCAAGACCCGAAGCTCCCCCTTCTTCTTGATAAATAAGCTAGAGTTCGAGTTTGAAGCCAGGTATCCGCAGAATTGGAGGTATTCTGCTATCTTCCCATACCAAGCTCTTGGAGCTTGCTTCAACCCGTAGAGAGCCTTCCTGAGCTTGCAGACGTAGTCCGGATGAACTTCAGAAACGAATCCAAGTGGTTGATCCATGAAGATGTCATTGTCAATCTCTCCGTAAAGAAAGGCGTTCTTTACATCAAGCTGCCACATCCTCCATTCTTGACAAGCAGCCAATGCAATCACTATCCGAACTGAAGTCATCTTTGCAACTGGACTAAACGTCTCCTCATAGTCTTCTTCATACTGCTGAGAGAAACCCCGAGCAACCAGGCGAGCCTTGTATCTCTCAATGCTCCCATCAGCCTTCTTCTTCAACTTAAACACCCACTTGCAAGTCACCGGAGTAATGCCATCAACGCTGGGCACAAGATCCCAAGTTTCATTCTTCTTGAAAGTATCCATCTCCTCTCTCATGGCATCTTCCCACTCCTTGACTCCAGTGGCCTCATTGAAGCTAGCAGGCTCTCGCTCATCAAGAGGACCTGCAAAGAAACATGAGACATAGCTCACGGTGTTTCCTTCGCAGTAGCGAGCTGGAGGCTTGATAACCCTCTTTGATCTTCGAAGAGGCTGCTCCTTGTTCACCACCTCCGCTGCTTCTTCTGATTCACCTCTGCTCTCCGGCAAGCTTGGAGCAATGTTCCCCCTATTTCTTGACCCAGAAGCTTCTCTTCCAGAACTTGAAGCAACAGGAGCTGCTGGTGACACAGCCAACTCCTCTTGATCAACAACTGCAGTCATCTCCTGACCTTCATCAACCTTGCTCTCTGGTAGCTCAACCGAGCTTCCTCCACATGACGTCAGTTCGTCAAAGACAACATCTCTTGACACCACGAACTTCTTCGTCACCGGATCCATGCATCTCCATCCCTTCTTCCGCTCATCATAGCCAACAAATACAAGCTTCCTTGCCTTTGCATCAAGCTTAGTCCTCAGAACATCAGGAATATGCACATAGCAAGTTGATCCAAACACCCGAAGGTGTTCAACACTTGGCTTCTCCTTCAGCAACATCTCGAAGGGAGACTTCATGTTTATCGGATTTAGAGGCATCCGATTGATGATATAAGCTGCACAAGACATTCCCTCCGCCCAGAAGGACCTTGGGATACTCTTGGCATGAAGCCAACATTTGCAAGTCTCCGTCAAATGACGGATCTTCCTTTCTGCAACTCCATTTTGTTGTGGAGTATGAGCACAAGTAAGCTCTCTCTAGATCCCGTGCTTCCTGCAAAAAACAGAAAACTCGGAGGAGACAAACTCTCCGCCGTTATCAGTTCTAAATTTTTTGATCCGCAGGTTAAGCCGGCCCTCCACCAGCTCCTTTAACTCCACAAACAAACGGAAGGCTTCAGACTTCTCCTTCAAGAAATACACCCAAGTGTATCTTGAGTAGTCATCAATCAAGACTAGCATGTACCTGCTCCTGCCAAGGCTAGCAGTAACGGTTGGTCCCATCAGATCACCATGGATAACCTCCAGTGGTGCTTTGCTTCTTGTTTGTGACTTATCAAATGGAAGACGATGAGACTTCCCATACTGACATCCAACATAAACATGACCATCACCGAAGGATGATAGCTTAGGCAAGCCTCTCACCAGGCTCCTATTTGCCATAGCCTTCAGCTTATCCATCCCAACATGCCCCAATCTCTCATGCCACATAGCAGCGCTATCATTGGCCCTCATGCCATCAACATAGGAGCTTGTTGATAAAACAAACAAGTCCTTCACTCTCCTTCCAATGTGAGCAACATCAGCCTTAACCGCTGATACGTTGTGAAGGAACTTCACTTCTGTTGGCCCAAACAGAACGTAATAGCCGGCGTCGACAGCATTGGTCACAGAGAAGAGGTTCTTCTTCATGCCCGGTACGTGATAAACACTCCTTAACGTGAGCGGCCCCTTATCACTACCCAACGTTACTATACCCTCCTTCTCTACTGCATGAACAGTATTATCAGCCGTTATAATAGCTTTGTTACCTGAGTATGCCTGCAGCGAAGAAAACTTTGACATATCTCCGGTGAGGTGATGACCACACCCGGAGTCAACGATCCAGTCGTCCTCCATGTCGACGGTGGACAAATCTCGGACACAAGTGCCCGTCATGAAAGCTCCACACCAGCCAGCTTCCTCCTTGTTAGAGGAAGCTTCCTCCTTGTTAGAGGAAGCTTCCTCCTTGCCTGCAGCATGCCCAGGCTGCAGTTTGACCTTGCAGTCTCGCTTGAAGTGACCTGGTTGATGACACCTGTAGCATTTCATATTCTTCTTCCAGTCCTTCTTAGGAGCAAAGCTCCCCTCCTGCTGTTTAGAAGATGAAGGTTCGTCTCCAGCCGCAGTCTGCTTTTTCTTCCCTTCCCATCTCCTCTTCTTCTTCTCAATGAAGTGAGCATCACTAGCTCCTTCAGAGACAGTCACCCCGGCCATCTGTCTTGCCAAGCTCTCCTGCGAAGCAAGCAGGTTCTCCAGCTCCAAAAGAGAAGGCTGAGTAGCCCAACCTTGAACAGAAGAAACGAAGGTCACATACTCCTTTCGCAGACCGTGGATTATGTGTCTCTTCAGCTTGGCCTCGGAGATCGGCTCATCAGGATCAAGAGCGGAAAGCTCAGCATATAAGCTCTTCATCTTTAAGAAGAATTTTGAGATGGAAAGATCTCCTTGAGTTGCCTTAGCCAACTCATTCTCCAAAAACGATAGCCTTGCTACATTCTTCCTATTGAACAACCCATCAAGGGAGGTCCAAATCTCAGCAGCAGACTCACATCCTAAGATGTGATCGAAGAGCACAGGTGACACCGCCCGCTTGAGAGCAAACTCAGCTTTGGCATTTGTCTTCCTCCATACTCTCACCTGCTCGGCTGTTCCAAACTCAAAAGTGATTTCTACTTGATCATCGCCACCAACGACCTCCCATAGCTCCTCGCCCAGAAGATAGCTCTTCATGCACGACTTCCACTTCTTGAAGTTAGTCGGCGTCAGAAGCTCAATTCCCAGACCTCTTGCAAACCCACCGTCCATTGCACTAACTTGGTTATCCTTTCAGAAGCACACAGAGCAACAACAAAGCTTGTTGATCACCGCTCAAGCAACTGAACCTTCCTCTGATACCATGTTGAATTTTCTCAAGTTGCTCAACAAGGTAGTCCAAACACCAAATCAATATCTTCGGAGCTACCCAGATCACAACTTGAACTTGCGGAAAGTAGGAAGCAACTCAGATAACCAAAAACACAGACAGAAGCAAGCAGATCAAAATTTCATTAATCTTCTTTACAGGGCGAGGTATACATGGCGAGACATGATTTCGCCAGTACAGAAAAAATAGAAACACAACAACTCGGGCGGATAGACCGCCGAGATCACCGAGACCGCCCGAACTGAGCTGAAACCAAACAGAACACTGAGTCCGCCGAGACCGCGAGGTCGCGCGGACACGCCGTTATTTGCCGAACTGCTGCAGAACAGGGGAACAAGCCGCCTACCCGCCGAGACCGCGAGGTCGCGCGGACAGGTTATTGAACTTGAGAAAAAATGCTGATGCTGGAAACCACCGAATGCAGCCCGCTAACTCCACAGAGGTCAGAACCAAACTCCTGATTTGACACTGCTAGCCGCGCCACCTGCACACAGTACCCGGTTAAGCAACAACCCGCGCGGATACACAAATCGAGTCCGCAGCCTAAACTCAAGCTCAACTTACTGTTCACTCTATTATAAAATAACGTGCCGGGGGGTCCTATTTATAGGCCGAGTGAGGAGTGTGGTCACCACCCTATGAGATAAAGTCACCACCCCTTAGTTGCAGCTAACAATGCCATACCGCTGAGTCCGCCCACACGGGGCCAACCAAACCACCAAGTCCGGGCGAGATGGTGAACTGCTCAAGTCAGTCCGCCCAATCCGCAAAAACAATGCAGGACTAGCCGAGACGCATGAGCCACTAGCCGAGTACAATGCCAGTCCACCGAAGAGACGACACCGCATCTGTCCGCAAACACCAATCCACGACCACAGGCAAACCGCCCGGTCACAGCGGACTCTGCGGATACCAACCCAGCTCGTAATGTCCACGACCACAGGCAAACCGCCCGGTCACAGCGGACACTGCGGATACAACTCCACCTCGCACTGTCCACGACCACAGGCACAAACGCCCAGTCACAGCGGACACTGCGGAAACCCTGAACTTCACAGAAGTGCAAGTCCAGAAAAGAAAGCGCGAGCTCGGCAGATACAAAGCCAGTCCGCCAGCTCCAAGGCCAGACCGCTGCTCACCGCAATTCCAAAGAAGATGCGCGGACTCCAAGCCCAGTACACACAAGCCGCGCACACCACCTTGCAGAGCTCAGCTCACTGTCTGACTAAACCAGTCCGCTCAGTCCGCAAAACATGACCGCAGCAAACTACGCAGGTCGTCAACCACCAACCCGCCGGACTAGATACCAGTCCGCGCGGTCAGTCCACCCAGGTCGCCCGGACTGCCCGACCGCCCACTTTCACTTCACCAATTTCAACAATCAGATAGTATTGTTCAAATGTCTGCCACACAATGGGAGAATCCATTAGTCTTAAATGATCAAATACCTGCTACATAGGGGAAAATCTATCAGTTCTAATACCAATTACTCAAGGGCATAAAATGTAAAAAGATATTAAATTGGAGAAAGTTTTTGAAATAACTAAAGAAAGAGAGGAAACTGAGTTCAAAGCTTCTGAAGATGACTTAGCTGATAAGAAAAGAATTTTTCTAGCAAGACTACAAGCTAAGGAATCTGGGAAAAGAAATGTTTCTGATTTACCAATCATTTTTCCAGAAACAATTTTTGATCATAATAAATATGTTGACAAACATCCAGCTGCTCAAATTGTGGACACCACTGGGCATTGCCATAAAAGAATAGTAGGTATGAGTTACAATCAGGATACATATATTCCCAATGAAAGTGGAAATCAAAGAATGATAAGTTTTTTAAAAGAAACAACCACTGAAACATCAGTAATTAGAGGAAAATAGAAAGATGCTTTTCCTGATAATTTACTAGAATCTATTAATGAACTATCTGCAAAAATTTTAAGCAAAGGATATACGCTCAATTCAGCATCACATAATGCAGAGACAGAAGTTCAAAAGTTGTTTAATGTTTATCAAGGGATACATAGTCATCCAGAAAATGTAAGAAAGGCTCATTTTGAATTTGTTGAGAAGATGCCAAAGAAATTGTACAGTACATTTATAACTTTTCTTGATGACAAAAATAAGAAGTAATACTGCTTATTGAACACAAAAGATTTAGTTTCTAGTATATTCAGTTGCCTCTTATATATGTACTTTATGATTATTATCTATGATGAGTACATGTTCAGTCAAAATTTTGTATTCTTATTACTGTATATTTGTATAATCACTTTTGAAGTTTTGTAAAATTTGTTAAGTAAAATTGGGGAGATTGTTGGGAAAACTCCCTTATGATTTATCTTAACAAATTATTTTTAGTGATTTTACATCATAGTTTTATTACCCATAATGTATAGAGAGGGTAATTTGGTCTTAGAAGTCCTAGGATGTTATTGATATAAAGGATATAAGGAAGATAAATTGAATTTAAGAGAAAAGTTATGATTTGCCAACATGCATCGATTAGAAGTCGACGCAACTTCAACTTGAATTCGATGCTATTTTCAATAGAAGTCAGAGCAACTGAAATTGATAAGTCGATGATATTTAAAGAATTATATCGGCGCATACTTTGACATGATATCGATGGAACGTTGACTACAGAGATATTCTTACAGACAGTCAGAATTCGATGTTGCTTCGATTAGAATTCGATGTTATATCGACTGAATTTCTTAATAGAATTTATTTTGAGGTTTTTAATCAGAATTATTTCAAGAAGGAGTTTGCATAACAAAATCTTGGAGCCGTTAGAAGATATCAATCTATATATATGATGAGATATAACAGAGCAACACCAATGATGAATTATTATTGAATTCAAACATCAAACACAAACTACAGACGATCAAGAAATTCATATTAGATTATGATGGTTTGATTTCAATAGAGAAAGTTTAGAAGGTCATTATCAACAATTGAATTTCTTCTATCAATCAGTAGATTGTTAAAGTGTTGCTGAATCTGTTAAGGAAAATTAGTTATTCTTCTTCTCAAGAGGAAATTGCATCAGATTAAGAGAATATTCAAGGATAATTTGGAAACAGGGCTCATAATATTTGTGATTTTGATATTCAGAGATTCATCGGAAGTTTCAGAGATCATCATTGTTAGTCCTCATAATTCTGTTAAGAGGACATAGAGAGAAGATTAATTCTATCACAAATCTTCTTTCATTCTCTTCTTACACTTTGTGAAAAGAGTTTTGAGAATCCCTCTTCAAAGGATTCATTAAAAGGTTCTAAGAGTCTCCTTGAGAAAAGACTCAAATTGTATTGGTTCAAAATCTTCTTATCAAAAGATCTGGTGTTAGTTCTAAGAGTCTCTTGATCAAAAGACTCAAATACTATGATAGTGAATTCCTACCAAGGAGATAGAAGAGTGGATGTACCCAAATTGAGGGAAACAACTATAATCTTTGTGTTTTTTGTGTTTATTTTCAAATTCGTGCTGTGATTTTATTTATCTGTAATTATTTCTGGTTGATTATTAATTTATATACAAATTCCATGAATTAAACTAAGTATTTGAAACAAAAATTTTAATCTCTATTCACCCCCTCTAGAGAAAACTCTGAGGTAAATAACAATTGCTCTCCTATCTCATGCTCATTGAGGTGTAATATTCAGTCATATTGTCGAAGTTCTCATCCCATGGGTCTTGTATAAAGGTTGATTCATAGTATAACAAAATCATTGCAAAATGTCTTATCAATGAAATTGGCATTATAAAACATCTTACTTCAGCCATGCAATCTTAAATGTTATTGTTCTCTTCAAGAAATCTGTATCGCTCTGTAACTTGTTTAAGGTTGTACATTGAACACCGACCACACACTTTAGATCCTTAAATGATTTTGGACCCTTAACATGATTAAGTAGCAGTCGCAAGTAAAATCTTTTGCCTTCTATCGGGTTGACTACATATATCATACCAATAACCATTTGGTTTGATACTCTCCGTATCCTCTTGTGCTCGATAGTTAAATATCTGTAGTATTTTGGAAAATCTCTGAGGAATGAGGATCGTCATGAGCTCGCATGTTCACAGTTAAGCCAAGAATGTGAACATTAGTCCATAGATATGATTCAACGACACTTGCTATAATAATTTGAGATTTTGTTCAATTTAAACTAATCAGTGTTAGCTAACAGAAATCACTGCCAAAGATCATATCCTTACCACCGAAGGGCTGATTGACATCAAGCTCATCCTTGAAAGATCGATTTACAACTTCAAATGCCTTCTTATGAATCATTGGGGCCACTTCCCTAATAATTGCTCCTACTTGCTTTATCAATTCACGCAAATCAAACTGCTTAATAAATTTGCATGTTGCCATTTTTGAAATCTGATTGGTATTTTGAACTTTAAATGTGCAGTCCTCCCACCCGGGAGCAGGTTTGCTGTGATGCCTGATGAAGCTGTTGCTAATATAATGAACCCTTCCTTTCTGAAAGTGATTAACAATGCTTGATAAAGTTATGTTTTCTCATGCCTCCTAGACCATCTGAGAAGAACATTGCATTTTGTCGTTCTCATATAACTGTACTGATGACATTAAATGATGATAGTTGTTCTGGATTAAATTATATTGAGCCATATTTATTAAGCTATATTTATTGAGCTATATTTATTGCGCCATACTTATTGTGTCATATTTATTATGTCATATTTATTACACTATATTTGTTGCACCATATTTATTGAGTGCTAAACTAGCCCAAATAGGTAAAACTATTTGCTAGTGGATAAATCTTTTCGAGCTCTTTTCAATAGGCTTTTCTAGGTTGAAGACGGACAACCGAATCAAAAGTTATGGCCATATTTATTGTCATATTTATTGAGCCATATTTTCTGAGCCATATTTATTGAGACATAATTATTTAGCCATATATCTTTTGTCATATTTATTAAATCATATTTATTGCGCCATATTTATTGAGACATATTTTTGTGTCATATTTATTATGCAAAATTTATTACGCTATATTTATTACACCATATTTTTTGAGCATTAAACGAGCCCGAATGGGTTAACATATTTGCCAGTGGATAGATCTTTCCGAGCACTTTTCAATGGACTTTTTCGGGATGAAAACGGACAACTGGATCAAAAGTTTTGGCCGTCGGTATTAAGGCATATTTACTGAGCCATATTAATTGAAACATAATTATTTTATCACATTTTTTATGCCATATTTATTTAGCAATATTTATTGAGCCATATTTATTGCACCATATTTGTTGCATCATATTTCCTGAGAAATATTTATTGGACCATATTTATGGTGCTATATTTATTGCGCCATATTTATTAAAACATATTTATTTAGCACTAAACGAGCCCATACGGGTAAACCTATTTGCCAATGGATAGATATTTTCGTGCACTTTTAAATGAGCTTTTCTGAGCTAAAAACGAACATCCGAATCAAAAGTTATGATCATATTTATTGAGTCATATTTTTTGCGTCATATTTATTTCACAATATTTATTGAGCTATATTTACTGAGCCATATTTATTGGGACATAATTATTGAGTCATATTTCTTGTGCCATATTTATTGAGCCATATTTATTAAGGCATATTTATTGAGCCATATTTATTGTGGCATATTTATTAAGATATATTTATTATACCATATTTATTATGACATATTTATTGTGTCATATTTATTGTACAATTATACAACCACATATCCAGCGAGTTGTGTCAACAAGAGTCGGTCCAACCATTTTGGCGCAATCCAAGTTCCCGACGAGTCAGAAGGGGTAGGGGAAGTATAGAAGGGGCGAGTGGAGCAAGCGGGCTCGCACTCGCCCCTAACATCTCGGCAGGTAGCCAACGAGTTGGGTAGACCAGGCCCGCACTCGCCCTAGCCCTCGAGGAGGTAGTGAGTGCCAACCTCATCAGGCATTCGCCAACCCAGGAGAGTGAAATTTCATGGACCACTTGCCCAACGATGTATTTATTCTTTTTATTGAAACCGAAAACTCGATCTCTATGGAGTTCACCCTTGGGGAAGGGGTGATCGCACACTTACTTCTCTCTTGCGAGCCAAACGACTAAGGAAAAAGAACATGGGATAGACCCAAGGGCTCGGCGTGGAGGTCCCACCACATACCCGAAAGATCTTAGAGTGCTTCCCCTCCTTAACCAAATGCCGAGCTAAGGATACCTCAGAAAGCGCAAGAAGACCTGGGCAACAAGAAAAGTATGCCTTCTGAGGTACCCCCTTGGGTATATTTATAGATATCTGAAAACAGCCTACAAATAGCCAACCCCCGCTATTCCAAACAGCTATGTGCAGGCCAACTGGGTCTGCCAACAGCGTAACTCTGCTTTTCCAACAGGATATAGGCAGGCCAACGAGGGAAAAATAGTAAAGATATATCATAAAAATTAGGCGAGTGGCCCTCTAGAACCTCCACTCACCTGAGGCGGCGAGTGCTCGATGGAGCTGGCACTCGCCGCTTCCACTCGCTTGGGGAGGCGAGTGCTCGATGGAGCTGGCACTCGACGCCTCCGTACAGCCCTTGGCGAGTGTGGGCCAAAAGATTCCCCACTCGAAGGCACGAGTGCTTCGCAAACCAGGCACTCGCTACCCCCTTATACGCCCGAGCGAGACCCCTTTCGCATTTCCCATGGAGGGATCCCTTCTGCCTATTCCACTCGCCTGACCAACTCAGCTGAGAGCCAACTCAAAGTTAGGGTCCCAGCCCCTAGGTCCTACTCAACAAATATGGGGTTGTACACTTTTACCCTTGCAGGGATGCAAATAGCCGCTTAGAACAACGGAGGTCGGTTGTTGGCAGACCGTTTTTAAAAAACTATAAATAGACCCAACGGGGTACCTCAGAGGACATGCTTACTTGTGCCCTGGTCTTCTTGCGCTTTCTGAGGTATCCTTAGCTTAGCGCTTGGCTAAGGAAGGGAAGCGCTCTAAGATCATCCAGGTGTGTAGTGGGATCTCTGCGCTGGAGCCTTGGGTCTGTTCCTTATGCTAAGTCTTTTTTCGTTTATCTTGTGAGAGAGAAGTAAGTGTGCGATCACCCCTTATCTAAGGGTCGAACTCCACAGAGACTGATTTTTCGGTTTTAATATTTTGGTGCAGTTAGCGTAGAGCGTGGTCAACACCAAAAATATTCTACGAGCTCGATGAATGTAGGAGGACAGGGATCTAATAGGGCCGACTCGCCACCTCCCCCTCCACTCGGCCCCCTCGGGATGTTCGAGGACTTCCGACAGGAGGTGATCAACCTCGTTTAGTTCGCACTTGGCACGTACGTCGAGTGCTCGACTCCAGCCATCCCAGTCGTCGCTGCCCAGCCCTGAGCGAGGACACCCCGACTAGGCGAGCTGGGAAGGAGATAGCAGAGGAGTGGAGGGAGCGAGATCTATAGGGGAGAGTGTTGTTCATCGGCTCGGCAAGATGGGTTTGCGAGATCCCCCGACTCGCCCAATAGGGGGAGGCAGCCCCTTCAGTGAGTTGGTTTCATCTTCCCTAGTTCCAGAGGGTTTTCGTGAGCTGGAGATGTCCTACTACACCGGGAAGGATGATCCGGTTCAACACGTCCAGTGGTTTGAGTATGTGGTCTTGATCTGACATATGTCAAATCCGTTCAAATGCAGGCTCTTTGCCATCTACCTCAAGGATAAGGCAAGAGATTGGTTCCACCAGTTTCTGCCCAGCTCTATCTACTGTTTCGAGGACCTACGTCGGGGGTTCATGCTGAGGTTCACCACTTCCAAGAAGAGGAAGAAGGAGTCTGAGTCCCTGTTACACATCAAGCAGGGGGTGAACGAGACCCTAGGGAGATATGTGGACTGGTTCCAAGAGGAGGTCCTCCAGGTGCAGGAGATGCTAGGGCATACCCTAATGATGGCCTTCATCCTGGGACTGCAGCAGGGCTTCTTCAGGATGGAGTTGAAGAGGGTTCTGGCTCTCTCCTTTGAGGAGCCGATGGAGAGGGCAGCGAGGGAGGTTGATGGGGAGGCATCGAACCCGGGCTTTGCCCGGAAGCTAGCCAGGTGGGCCACATAGGAGGAGAAGGTGCTAGGAGTTGGTAGAGGTCAGGAGGTGAGGAGAGCTGAACCCCGACAGAGGGAACGGTAACAACAACAACAATAGACGAGGTGGGGCCTCCAGGAGCTGAATAATCAGCTCGGTTGGAGGCAGCAGGAGTGGCAAGATCAGGGACCGAGGAGAGGTTTCGATGGAGGAGACCAACGCCAGGGGGTCCAAGGTCAGTTCAACCCCCAGGGCTGGAGGCAGGGCCAAAGGCCTCCTCTCCCTGATCAACATCAGGCTATGGCGATATCCTTGGGGAGGAGGAGGAGAGCCCAGCAGAGGAGGAGATAGGGAGTCAGGGTGGAGTTGCCCTATTGCGACTTCCGTCATGAAGAGGGCCATGCTATGCCCGGAGTTCCTAGAGTTGAGGGTAACCAAGGAGCAACAACAGCAGCAAGGCTGCTGGGAGGTACGAATTGAAGAAGTCCTTCCTAGGGGAGAGGAGGACTGGTACGAGGATAGGGCCTATGTCGGCAATCGAGGATGGATCAGAGTGATCCACAAGGGGGTTGGAAGTTGGGGCTGCTCGGAAGACGAGTCTCCATACTATGTATCGTCGGAGTGTTGCCTCCACATCTCTATCCCCATTCCCGAAGGATAAAATCACCTTCTCTAGGAAGGACATCCCGGATCATGAGGATCCTTTTTGCGACACGTTGATCATCCAGACCACGATCGAGAATTTTACTATCTCCTGGATCCTCATCAATAACCGGAGTTTTGTCAACATCATCTTCAAGAAGGCGTTTGACGCAATGAAGGTGGAGGCCCGGAGGGTGCTGGACTTGGATGGACCTCTCTTCGGGTTCTCGGGAGAGCGGAAGGTGATAGAAGGAGTAGGACTCCATGTTACCTAGGGGGAGCAGTCCAGAAACTGCAGGTTCGTCATTGTTGACGCGCCCTGTAGTTACAACGCTATCTTCAGATGGCCCCTCATCAGTGTCTTCTGCTGCATGCCCTCATCCTTCCATTAGTGCTTGAAGTTCAGCGCAGAGGGCATCCAGGTCAGGGTCTGGGGAGACCCCAAGGTGGCAAGGGAGTGTTATGTCACCGCAGTGAACTCCATCTCTTGGCAGGGAGGAGCCGAGGATATGGAGAGGAGGATGGAGGAGCTATCTAGGCAGGAGGCCGAAGGATAGGTAGAGGATGGAAGTGGAGGAAGAGAGCCGCACCCATGTAGAGATCATAGAAGGAGTTCTGGAGGAGTCGGCCGAGGTGATGACCATGGAGGAAGCCGAGGAGGTGGTCCCAGTCCCAGGTGAGGGAGCCATTGGAGAGTGGGAAGAGCAGTCCTGGCTGGAGATAGCCAAAGAGGTGGTGGAAATGGAGGTTCTCACCCAGGGAGGCAGGATGGAGAAGGTGTGGATCAGTGAGGGGATGAGCCCGGAGGACCAGGGGAGGATGTTGAAGTGCATCCAAAATAACATGGACGTCTTCGCGTGGAGCGCAACAGAAATGTCGGGGATCGATGCGAATATTGCCTGCCACCACCTCAACCTTGATCCAGAAGCCCGACCCATCCAGCAGAAGAAGAGGTCCATAGCGGACAAGTTGGCCGAGCCCATTAGGGAGGAGGTGGCCAAGCTCCTCAAGGCCGGCTTCGTATCCGAAATCCAATACCCCGGCTGGGTCTCCAATATTGTAATGGTTAAAAAAAGAGATGGCCGATGGAGGATGTGTGTTGATTTTTCTTTATTAAATAAATCATATCCTTAGGATTGTTATCCTTTGCCTCGGATCGACGCACTGGTTGACCCAGCCGTCGGTTTTTTTGTGATGAGTTTCATGGATGCTTTTTCAAGATATCATCAAATCAGGATGCACCCGCCCGATATAAAAGATATCTCCTTCATCACTAGGGATGGGTTTTACCGCTACAAGATGATGCCCTTTGGGCTAAAGAATGCAGGGGCAACATATCAAAAGATGATGGACCAGGTCTTCCGAGAGCAAATGGGGATGAATCTAGAGGTGTACGTAGATGATCTCATGATCAAGATTCGGGATGTTGACTCTCACCTCCGGGATCTGGAAAAGACCTTCAGTACCCTGCAGAAGTATAAGATGAGGCTAAATCCCTTGAAGTGTCTTCCGGGAGAGAAGGGGGAAGTTCCTAGGACACCTCCTCACTCCTGCAGGGGTGGAGCCCAACCCTGACAACATCAAGGTGATCATGGAGTTGGGGTCGCCTCAGATCGCCAAGGAGGTCCATAGGCTGACGGGAAAATTGGTCGGGCTGAGCAGGTTCCTCTCTCGGGCGAGAGAGAAGTGCTCCCCCATCTTCAAAGCATTGAGGGGGGGGGGGGTCAAAAGTTCGAGTGGTCCAAGGAGTGTGAGGAGGCATTCCAAGCCTTGAAGAAGCAGTTGACCCAGGCTCCACTCCTCCAAGGGCCCAAGGAAGGGGAGGACTTGTCCTTGTATCTTAGGGTCGGAGCAGAGGCCGTAAGCTCCATCTTGGTCCGAGAAGAGGGGAAGAAATAGCTACCAATCTACTATGTGAGTAGGGTCTTGAGAAAGGCGAAGCACCGATATCCAATCTTAGAAAAGCTGGCTTTCGCTCTGGTCATCTCGGCCTGGAGACTTCGAACCTATTTCTAGGCACACTCCATCTAGGTAGTGACTGACCACGCCCTCCACAACATCTTTGAGGGGGTAGAGCACTCGGGGAGGTTGGCAAAGTAGTCGGTGGAGTTGAGTGAGTTCGACATATCCTTCGTTCCTCACCTCTCGATTAAGGCCCAAGCGATGGCTGACTTTCTTACTGATTATGTGGTCGAGGTGGTGGAGGCGAAACTCACCCGCCCGGTCCCTTGGAAGGTGATGGTGGATGACGCTTTAGAAAGGCATTCTTTGGGGTGGGGGTAATCTTGGAGATCCCCTAGGGAGCAAGGATTGATCAAACGGTGTTAGTACATTTTCCCATCACCAACAATCAAGCCGAGTACAAGGTAGTGCTAGCAGGATTGCGCCTAGCCAGGGAGCTGGGAGTGCATGATGTGGAGGTCCTCACAGACTCCATGGTGTTGGCCTCCTAGATCAATGGGGATTTTGAGGCAAGGGAGCCAACTCTCCAGTTGTACTTGGCATAGGTGAAAGGGGTAATCTGCATGATCCAGACATTCTCCATCCGACACGTTCCAAGGAAAGAAAATGAGCAGGTGGATCAATTGGCCAAGAATGGACCCCAGGTGGGTAACACCTTCACCGACTTGCTCTGCCCATCCATTGAAGAGGTGCAGCTGATGGAGGTAGACCAACACCCCTCACGGATGGATCCTTTTGCGACTTTCCTATCCATAGGGGAGTACCCGGAAGGGATGGACAAGAAGTGATTCAAGTATAAGTCGGCATACTACCGCATGCATGACGTGCAGCTGTATAGGAAGACCCTCTTGGGGATGTTGACACGTTGTGTGGCTGAGAGGGAGATCCCGAGGATTTTGGAAGAGGTCCATTCCGGGGAGTGCGGGAGTCACTCTGGGAGCCGGACCCTGGAGGGGAGGATAGTCAGGCAAGGGTATTTCTGGCTGACCCTGGGCCATGATGTTGTTGTGTTCACAAAGAAGTGCCACAAGTGTCAGTTGTTCGCCCCTCTCCAACTTCTACCAGCTCAGCGTCTCAAAAGCATCACGATGCCCTAGCCCTTCGCCATCTAGGCCTTGAGAACTTGAAGGGGAACTGTGTAGACTAGCTTCCTTCAGTCCTCTAGGCCTTGAGGACCACCCCCAACACAGCCACAGGGGATACCCCATTCAAACTTTACCATGGCTGCAAAGCAGTACTTCCTATAGAATTCAAGGTCCAGACCCTTAGGTAGTTGAGGCAGGAAGAGATAGAGAATAGTGGCGAGCTGAGAACAATGATGAGCTACGGCTCTCCCTGGATATGGTAGAGGAGATGCGCGACCTGTCAGCCATCCGACAGGAAGAGGTCAAGTGAAGCATGGCTAAGTATTTTGACAAGCACGCTCGAATCAAGCAGTTCATGGAGGGGGACTTGGTCTTGAAAAAGATGGATACAACCAAAAGGTCAGATACTGTGGGGAATCTCAACCCCAACTTGGAAGGCCCATACATTATACAAGAAGCATTGAGGTCAGGAGGGTATGGCCTCCGGAATGTAGAGGGCGAGACCCTAAGTCACACATGGAGCGGTGATGACTTGAAGCGTTTCTATCCGTGAAATATGTACGTACTTACCTTTGTTAAATAATGAAATCCTTTGATCTTTCAGCTCTTATTGGCAATGGTGTTCGTGACAGGCCAAAATTTCCTTAGATCCTGAGCAGATCCCGCTGTCAGGCTCTCATCTAGCTGGCAGGGCCGGGATCCTCGATGGACATCATTCTTGCTCTGGAGCCAAGTCTCGAGATGCTCCCGCTGTCAGGCTCTCATCAAGCTGGCAGGGCCGGGATCCTTGATGGGCATCATTCTTGCTCGGGAGCTAAGTATTGAGATGCTCTCGCTGCCAGGTTCTCATTTAGCTGGCAGGGCCGGGATCCTCGATGGACATCATTCTTGCTCTGGAGCCAAGTCTTGAGATGCTCCTACTGTCAGGCTCTCATCTAGCTAGTAAGGCCGGGATCCTCGATAGACATCATTTTTGCTCTAGAGCCAAGTCTCGAGATGCTCCCGCTGTCAGGCTCTCATCTAGCTGGCAGGGCCAAGATCCTCGATGGACATCATTCTTACTCCGGAGCCAAGTCACGAGATGGTCCCGCTACCAGGCTCTCATCTAGCTGGCAGGGCTGAGATCTTAGATGGAGATCGTTCTTGATCTGGAGCCAAGTCTCAAGATGCTCCTGCTACCAGGCTCTCATCTAGCTGGCAGGGTCGGGATCCTCGATGGACATCGTTCTTACTCTAGAGCCAAGTCTTGAGATGCTCCCACTACAAGGCTCTCATCTTGTTGGTAGGGCCGGGATCCTCGATGGACATCATTCTTGCTCTGGAGCCAAGTCTCAAGATGCTCCCACTGCCAGGCTCTCATCTAGCTGGCAGGGTCGGGATCCTCGATGGACATCGTTCTTACTCTGGAGCTAAGTCTCGAGATGCTCCCACTGCCAAGCTCTTATCTACTGGCAGGACCGGGATCCTCGATGGACATCGTTCTTGCTCTGGAGCCAAGTCTTAATATGCTCCCGCTGCTAGGATCTCATCTCGCTGGCAGGGACGGGATCCTCGATGGACATCGTTCTTGCTCTAGAGCCAAGTCTCAAGATAGTCCCGCTGCCAGGGTCTCATCTAGCTAGTAGGGTCGGGATCCTCGATGGACATCGTTCTTGCTCTAGAGCCAAGTCTCGAGATGCTCCCACTGCCAGGCTCTCATCTAGCTGGCAGGGCCGGGATCCTCGATGGACATATTTCTCGCTTCAGATCCAAGTCCTGAGATGTTCCCACTGTCAGGCTTCCACCTAGCTGACAGGGCCGAGATCCTCGATGGACATAGCTGCCACCCCTGAATCAGGCCCCGAGCTGCACTTACTAAGCATAATGCAGTCAAAATTGAGCTTGGGACATAAGCTGAATGAGAGACATCGCAAGGAAAAACAATGAGTTGGTCCAGTAACCTCCAGGCAAGTTGGTAATGGCGAGCAGATATCTCAGCAATACTAAAAAGAGATGACACTATCTAGGCGAGGAATAGTCATAAAGGGCGAGCCGAGAACTCGGTAGAAGGGAGGGCCAAGATTATGCTCGGCAACTACGCTCCATCCCATGGAGATTTTACTTGGAGAATTTCGAAAAAATTTTGGCTTGGAACAAATCTCTAGAAAGGAGAGAGCTCGCAGGCAAGCTGGGTATTCACAGGACCAGCGCGACGAGTGGTCTACCTCCTGATTGTTTAGGGCTGGTGAGATCTCAAGGTCTCCTCGCGTGTATGTATCCTAACTCAAGTGCATTCTAACGGTGAATGCTATCCTAGAGAGGTCGCACAGTGAAGGGGCGGCGCGTGTGCGAGTGCAACACAGAAAGTAAACAAAAAAGAGAAGGAAAATTTGGCAAAGTGATTTTTCATTAATATACATTTCATTACAAAAGGGGCTCGCCTCGGCGAGGTTACAAAATTAGGGTGGGGGGAGAGATCATTACAAAGATAAAACAAGGTTTACTAGCTCTCACCCTCCCCTCTAGAATTATCATCCCTATAGTCGGCGACGTCCTTGAAGAGCGAGTCAAAGCTGTCTTCCTTCTCGCTAGGGGAAGCGGGAAGGGAGAACAGCTCTGACACCATGTCCCTCGCCATCATCTCCTCGCAGCCTTCCGTCAACACCTGCATTTCTCGCATGACTTGTAGGGTGTAGCCAGCAGTACTGATGGAGTTGACGCGCAGCTTCTTGGTGACCTCCGCCTCGTTGAAGATCTTGGGTCTCTAGACTGGGCCGCCCAGCTCGCAGCCAGAGGGGAGGAGGATGATGTTCATTAGGTGAGTGACCTTGCCATGGAGACCTTTGTTCTTCTCCTCCAACACCTTCTTTCTTTCCTCCAGCTCGGCGGCACGAGCGCGCATGTGGTCCGCAGTCTCGGCATCCTGCCAGTCAAGAAAAGGTAAGAAACTGAGGAAAACCAAAGTAAAAAAGGAGAAGGGGTCAGCCGATACTTACCACCCCGCTGGCAGCTTTGGCAAGGAGGCTCTCGGAGATCCCAAGCCGCTTCACCAGGATGGCGGCATCGTCCTTCGCAACATCCCGCTCCTGCTCTGCCTTTGCCAAGTTATGGCTAAGGTGGAAGCTGCGGCGAGTCGACATGGGAGCGAGCTCCAATGCGTGCATTTGAGCTAGCGAGCTCTCATTGGCGAGCCGCTGGAGGCTCATGTTGTTATAGGCTGTGGCGTCCTCGCAGCCATACATCCTGAACCCTAGGGCATAGGCGAGCCTATTGGGAGGGTGGCGCTCCGACTAGGAGGGAATGAGAGAAAAGATAGAGACTAGGTGAGTCTGCTCGTCCCATTGGACCATCGACGCGTCGAGCCGGTCCTTGGCCTTCCCGTCGAGACAATAGTTTTGGTGGTCCTTCGGTAGGCCCAACTCGTGGGACGCGAGCTCCTCGGCGGTGTTGGAGGCAGGCGGGCAGGTCGACGATTTCTTCCTCAAGACAGATTGTCAGCTCGACAACTTGGAGCACAGATTTACCAAGATATTTCCTTATTGAGGATCGCTGAGCTCAGGTCGATGAAGAGGATTTCTCAGCTCGACGAACTTGGAACTCAAGTCGACAAAATCTGCCCAGAGGTCGACGAACTTTATTCTGAGTCAGAACGATAAGTTTTCCTATTTCTGTCCCTAATTCTTTCTACTCTTTAGCAATAATTCTCTGAGTAATTAATGTTTATATTCTCAAGAATATAGACATTCTTGTCAGCATTAATTATGGATTTCATCAGAGTTAATTACTTGCTTATTTTAATGGGATGGTTGGAGAAACTCATTAAAGAATATTTCTAGCCGTTTCAATCTCCAGAATCCTATCAGTAATTAATGCTTACAATTCAAAATTCAAAAGCAGAATTAGACAGCAGGATATAAAAGAGAATTCTTTTCAGACGGCTCTCATATATATAGATGATACGGAAAAGAACACAGAATACAGTAGCAGTAATACAAAGAAGAGAATATACAGATACACAGAACAATATACAGAAGAATATCTGCTTCTTCTCTGTGCAAAAAAATAATCTGTTTTTCCCTTGATCTTACAAAAGACTGAAGAAGAACATCAATCAGATATCAAGAGTCTTCTTCAACTTCTATTCCAGGAATCCTCAGAGAAAGTACTGCTAGATCTGTCTACAAGTTCCTGGATTTCAATAAGACAAGGCTGAAGACCTATACCCTGAGAAAAGCTTCTGTCTTCCTGAACCATTCAACATTTCAGGGGGAGCTTTGATAACAGCAATCCACTGAGTCTTCTCTATTGTTTAGAGAAAAGAGAAGACACCATCACTTTCTTTACCTCACTATAAAAAGGGTAATAACTCCCTTCAAAAATTGACTGGTTTCCAAGTCTCCCTCCAAAAGACTTGAGTTGGTTTTGGGGCACCTGATCAAAAGCCTAAAGAGTTGTGAGATCTCCCTGGAAATAGATCTTGTGGTGTCAGTCACCAGAGCAAAAACCTACTAGTAGATTCCTACCAGGGTGGTAGAAGAGTTGATGTACCCAGTTGGGGAAACACTATAAAACTTCATGGGTTGTCTGGTTGCCCCTTTTTCTTTCTGCACTGTGCTGTGATATTCTAGCTTAGTTATTTTAATATGATATTTATTATCACATATTATACTGCTAGATAATCAAAACAAGTAAAAGATTTTAAAAACACTCTATTTACCTCCCCTTTAGAGTAAGTTAGATTTATCCCTTCCTTTCAATTGGTATCAAAGGGATAGATCTACTGACAGTTCTAGCACTCATGTTGTTCCACCACCTGAGTGGACAGATGCACAAAAGAAGGCCAAGATAGTTGATGCTAAGGTCATGAACATTCTGGATCAGACAATGTCTGATGACATCTTCCAAAAAGTGGCAGAATGCACCTCAGCTAAGGCTATCTGAGATTCTCTAAACCAGATGGTTGCTGGATCTGCAGATAAGAGAAAAGACAGAAGATCAAATCTCATCTCCTAATATGAGAACTTCAAGAAAGAAGAAGTAGAGTCAGTGAGTGATATGTATAACAGACTCAGCTCAATTATTAATGAGCTGAAAACCCTGGATAAGGACATAACACTCACTGAGGTCAATGATAAAATCCTCATGTGCTTCCCCAGCTCATGGGATTCCAGAATATGGTCAATCAAAGAAGCCAGAAGCCTAAATGAGATTTCCACTGAATCTCTATTAGGAAAGCTCAAATCCTATGAGTAGCTAATGAAGTCAAGAGAAGTTGCTGATCTGAAGACTCCCTCAACAGCAAGAAAGGAGCAAAACATAGCATTCAAAGCATCTGAAGAAACAGAAACTCCTTTAGCTAGTAAAGAACTTCTGAGTCTCTTAGCCAAGAGATTTTACAAGATGGCCAAGAAGGATTTCAGAAGGAAGTCATCTAGACAAGATGACAAGCCAAGGTATGATAAAACCCCAACTAAAGAAATTGTTTGCTTTGGTTGCAGGAAGACAGGACACTTCATATCAGAGTGTCCAGAAAATCAAAAGAAGGAGAGAAGAAGAGAAAAGGAGCCTAGGAAGCAGCACTACAACAAGCCCTCCTCCAGCAAGCATAAGAGGAAGGAGAAAGGCTTTGTTGCTGAAACCTTGAGTGAAACTGAAGATGAATTCTCATCTTCCAGCTCCAGTGAAGATGAAGAAGAGACTAAAGCAAAGGATATTTGCTTGATGGCTATTGATGCATCAGGCAGCATCTCAGAAGCTGAGCAGTCAGACAGTGAAGAACCTCAATCTAAAGAAGATCAGGTACTGTCCTCCTTTGATTTCAATTCAGATGGTTTTAAAACTGAATTTAAATCATTATGTATTAATTTAATAAATTCTGAGAAAGAAATTAAACTCCTTAGAGAAAAACTAACTGAACAAGATAACTTATTTTTAGAAAACATTAAATTGAAAGATGAATTGACCTTAGCTAATGAACAAATTGTTTCATTAAAAACTGAATTAGCTGAGGCAAGGCAACTTGAAAAATCCCTAAATGGGAGAGGCATCAAGTTGATGAACATCACAAGCACAGTGAATGTCATACTTGATGGCAAGCTGGGCTTAGGTGCTTCATCAAGCCAACCCCCACTTATTCAGAAAAACATTTTATCAACTCCTATTAAATTTTTTTTTCTGAAAAGGGTAAAGGGAAAGTAGATGATATTAAGCTAATAGAATTTAAACCGAAAAATAAGAAAAAGAGAAAGAACAAGAAGAAGTACAACTATAACAATGTTCAGCAGATTTTGTGAAACTCAGATCGACGAAATGTGCACAGTTCATCGAACTCAAGTCGACGAACTCCGAACGCAAACCTTTATTATGATTATTATTCGAACTGCGATCGATGAAACCTGTATGCTTCGTCGACCCGAGATCGACGAACTTGGGGCGCAGAGAATTAATATCTTCATTCTCTGAGTGGAGCTTGACGAGCTCATCCCCATTTGTCGACCTCAGATCGACGAACTTACCAAAATTCATGGAACCCAATTCCTAATAACAGAAATTTCAATTCTTATAGAACCAATAATCAACCTAGAGAACATATTAATCCATTCACCCAGTGGATAATTCTACCTAGAAGATATCACCCTTTAGGTTATAAAAATCAACCTGAATGTTCTATCACTTTAAATTTCTCATATGAAAAGAAGCAAGGACCCAAGGTAACCTGGGTCAAGAATATCTAATCAGTTTTTGTGCAGGTGAAAGGATATCCTACCACAGAGGAACAGTGGTATCTGGATAGTGGTTGTTCAAAACATATGACTGGCAGCAAGGACAACCTATCTAACTACAAGTCCAAGCTAGGTCCTAAAGTTATTTTTGGTGACTCCAATTGTGGCCAGACTAAAGGCTATGGGAATGTAAAGATTGGAATTATCACATTCAAGAAAGTAGCTTATGTAAGTGGATTAAAGCACAACCTGATTTTCATTAGTCAACTCTGTGATGAAGGGTTTTAGGTATCTTTTAATAAATCCTCTTGCATTATTTCTTCTATAGACAACATAATTGTTTTAACTGGATTTAGAGTAGGAAATATTTACAAAGTAAATTTTAAGTCTGTTAGGTCTGAAATATGTATGTTCAACCAAGTTAGAAATAATAATGAACTTTGGCATAAGAGATTAGGTCATGTTAACTTAAAGAACATTGCTAAACTATCTAAGAACAACCTTATTAGAGGATTACTTTCTTACCACTATAAGAAGGAAAGCCTTTGCAGGGCTTGTCAATTAGGCAATCAAACTAAAAATAGTTTCAAAGCCATTAATAAAAGTGATTCACCTAGGATTTTGTATTTGCTCCACATGGATCTTTTTGGACCCATTATTGTACAAAGCCTAGGAGGGAAATCTTATACCTTAGTGATTGTAGATGACTTCTCAAGATTCACTTGGGTGTTCTTCTTAAGGAACAAGTCAGATAACTTCAAGGTTCTTACAGACTTTCTTATAGCATAAGGATTGAGTACTCTACTCCAGTTGCATTGATCAGAAGTGATCATGGTACTGAGTTTGAGTCTCTTCCCATGCAAAGATTCTGTGAGGAAGAAGGTATCATACATTGTTTCTCTGCTCCTAGAACTCCTCAACAAAATGGGGTAGCTGAAAGGAAAAAATAGAATACTAATTGAAGCTGCATGCACATTGCTTGCAAATGCTTACTTACCACTATCCTTTTTGGGCAGAGGCGGTAAGCACAACAAACTATATCCTGAATAAGAGTTTGATACATAAGCTTAAGGGCAAGACTCCCTATGAATTACTTAAAAGGAAGAAACCTAAAGTAGATTTCTTTAAGAGTTTTGGTTATATTTTTTACATTCATAATAATGACAAGAGATATATTAGAAAGTTTGAAGCCAAGGCTGCAATGTGAATTTTTCTAGGATATTCCCAAGTCAGCAAGGCCTATAGGGTTTATAATAAATCTATAAGGAAAATAGAAGAGTCAGTACACATTTCTTTTGATGAGACTAACATGTTTTATAAGAAGAAGAACTCTTCTACCAGTGAAACTTTGTTGGTACCACATTTGTGTGAGCAGTTGGATGAGTTGAACCTCAACAATGAGGCTAATGCCCATCCCTCTCCACAAAAATTTGAAGACAGTGAAGATGATTTCACTGAAATAGTTGTTAAACCAACAATAGCCCATATAATTCCACAAGAGGAATTAACTCCCCAAGCTCTTGCTAAACTAACTCTACCAACTGATCCTGTCATACTTAGAGATCATCCTGTATCTCAAGTAATAGGAGACATGTCAGTAGGTATGTAGACAAGACATCAACTTAACCAAGACTTAATGCATGCCTACTTCATATCTTAAATTGAGCAAGATCCACTCTGGATTATAGCAAAGCAAGAGGAGTTCAACTAATTTGAGAGATGTAGAGTTTGAGACTTAGTTCCAAGACCCAAAGACTACCCAATCATTGGAACTAAGTGGGTATTTAGAAATAAACTTGATGCATAGGGCATTATCATAAGGAATAAGGCAAGGCTAGCAGCTCAAGGCTATAGACAAGAGGAAGACATTGACTATGATCAGACATTTTCTCCTGTTGCAAGGCTTGAAGCTATAAGAATCTTCCTTGCATATACTGCCTATAAAAAGTTCAAGGTCTACTAAATAGATGTCAAGAGTGCATTTCTAAATGGAGAACTCAAAGAAGAAGATTATGTGGAGCAACCACCAGGTTTTATCTCTCCAACTAATCCCTCTTATGTTTTTAAATTGCATAAGACTCTCTATGGTCTAAAGCAAGCTCCAAGAGCTTGGTATGAGACCTTAACTAGCTTTCTCCTAGAGCATAATTTTTCTAGAGGCATTGTAGATAGGCCTTTATTTATTAAGCATCATAAAGATAAAATTTTATTAGTACAAATATATGTAGATGATATTATCTTTGACTCTATTGATTTCAAACTATGCAAAAGGTTTTCTGACCTAATGCATTTCAAGTTTGAAATGAGTAGCATGGGTGAGCTCTCTTACTTCCTTGGCCTCCAAGTGAAGCAATTGTCTGATGGCATCTTCATATCCCAATCCAAGTATGTTAAGGAGCTAATCAAAAGGTTTGGGATGTCAGATACCTCAGTAAAGAAAACACCCATGGCTACTAATGTTGTGGTTGACTCTGATGAACATGGGAAACCTGTTGTTCAGAAATTATATAGGGGCATTGTTGAGCCCATATTATATCTCACAACAAGTAGGCCATACATAATATTTGCTACATACCTTTATGCTAGGTTCCAAGTGAACCCTAAAGAATCTCATCTTATTTTCCTTAAAAGAATTTTGAGATATATAAAGGGTTGCCCAAATTTAGGACTCTGGTATCC
The DNA here is from genome assembly GCA_039513925.1 of Platanthera zijinensis. NCBI lineage: Eukaryota > Viridiplantae > Streptophyta > Magnoliopsida > Asparagales > Orchidaceae > Platanthera > Platanthera zijinensis. The sequence goes on from CM077095.1 coordinate 171,854,079, forward strand.
AACTGAGTCAGGATTTGAGTTGATTGGATACTCAGATACTGACTTTGCTGGATGTAGAGTGGACAGAAAAAGCACATCAGGGACAAGTCAGTTCCTTGGTGTTAGGCTTGTGTCTTGGTTTTGTAAAAAGCAGACATATGTGTCTACCTCAACTACAGAAGCTGAATATATAGCAGCTGACAGTTGTTGTTCACAGATACTATGGATTCAGAACCAACTCCTAGATTATGGTATCAACTTAAATAATTCAACTTTACTCTGTGATAATACAAGTGCAATTTCTATTACAAAGAATCTAGTGCATCATAGTAGAACAAAGTATATAGAAATAAGGCATCATTTCATTAGAGATTGTGTGGACAAAAATAAAATTAACCTTGTCTACATTTACACTGATTTGCAAAGAGCAGACATCTTCACCAAACCCCTGGATGAGAGGACACATCTATTCTTTATGAATCAGCTAGGTATGATGAATGGAGAAGGTTTAATTTAATTTTTGTTCTGAGTTCGACGATCTGGACATTTTTCGTCGAACGGAGATCGACGATCTATGACCTCTTTGTTAAGTGTTCGTCGACCTGCGATCGACGATCTCTTGTTAGGAAATCATTCGTAGACCGGAGATCGACGATCGGCGAACTCAGCCTGAGAAATTTTCATCGACCTAAGCTTGACGATATTTCTCTGAGAAGTAACTTTCGTCGACCTGAGATCAATGATCTTGCGTCTGAAAATCATTCGTCGAACTGAGATCGACGAACTGTTTTCCCTCCTCTTCAAACTGAGATCGACGAACTTTCCGCATTCGTCGACCTTAGATCGAAGAATTTTGTTTTCGCAGGACGGAGCTCGCCGTTTCATATTTTGAAAACCTTATAATAGGTTTTTCTTTTTTCTTCGAGCTCAATCCCACGCTTTCAGAACTCTTCTGCACTTGATCTTTCTCAGTTTTGTAGGCGATTTCAGTAAGCAATGGCGATTTCAGCAAGCTCTCTCTGACATGAAGTATGACACTGGTTTCGATATCGAGTTCGATTCCTTTGGTCACTCAAACAAAATCTTCACAGATATTCTTTAATTGTTTGAAGATCAGAAATTGAAGCAGTTTATGAATACCAGGATCAAGCTGCCAGTCACCGAGATCAAGGAATGGGTTTTCACATCAACCGCTTCTGATACAGAGATGACGGGATCAATTTTTTGGAATACAGGTTTCCCTCTCTCCTGCTGTTCTTTCTGATGTTTTTGGATTTGTGAATGGGGTAGATGATCTTGAAATGGATAGTTCTGATTTTGATGAGATGCTGATAAAAATGGGTCACTCTGAAGGAAACCTAAACAAGTTATTGAAAAAGAATCTATCGGCTGAATATAAATTCTTGGCTGATGTAGTGGGCAAAGTCCTGCTGGGCAAGCACACCGCTCACGACTACATCACAAGGCACCAGTTTCTAGTTATGAGTGCTTTGGTGAATAAGAAAAAGGTTAACTAGGGTCAGGTTTTATTTGACTTAATCAGGAAGAAGAACTCCAAGAAGGTAGTTTGTTTTGCAAGGATACTTGGAATTTTTCTGCAGGAGAAGGCAAATGATTTACTGGTCTCTCAAACAGTTTTCATAAATGCTTCTAAAAGGTTAACCTCTGCCCTCTTTGGCAGATGGGAGAGGACTATTATCAAGCCATCCAAGGCTTCCTCCTCCTCAAGACCTTCTGAGAACACAAGGGTTGTTTCAGCCACTCCCCACCCTGTTGAAGAATCCTCCATCCTCCCTCCTCCACCTCCTTCAACAACACTTCTTCCAACAACAACTACTTCACCTCCTCAGTCACCACCTCCTCAATCACCTCATCTTACTGACATACATCCTCATACATTCATGTAATCCCCAACCTTTTATTTGCTAACCTCCATACCATCTACACCATATTCTCCTCAACATGACATATCAACTCCTATTCCATCTCCTCCTGCATCACCTTCTCAGGATGACATCATGCAAGATGTTATTCCATCTGATGTCATTCCTCCCTTTCCTCCATATGTCTCTACTCAGATCCCCCCCCCCCCCCGAGTCTATACATTTGGATATTTCCTCCATCTCCATCTATCCATCTATATCCACTCAGACTCCTCCTGAGTTTATGGATATGGATTCTCCTTCTATTGCCACCCTCCTGGAGCACATCACTCCAGTCATCAGGCAACTCATTGCAGAGACAATCACACCACTTGCTGCCTCCATCTCATCTCTTGCTGCCCTCTTTGCTACCTTCTCTGTCCCTCCTTCTTCTATTAGGGGCCTTGTACAACCCCGTATCCGGCCGAGCGGGATCCTCCCCAAGTGACGGACTCGGTACATGCTACGAGCGATGTTTTGGCACAACCCCGTTCGAAGACGCGCGGGAGCTCGTGCGAGCGTGCGGAGGTTTTACGGGCGTAAGCTTTTAATATATATACATGTATTTAACATTATAATATATATATTATATTATATTATAATGTAATATAGCATACGAGCTCGGATTGGATCGTGAATCATTCTGTTGGATGCGTGTCAGCGAGACGGTCGTAGCGAGACCATTCGAGACAATTTCCAAGTTCTATTGAGCGAGATACGAGCGTTTGAATATTAAAAGTTATATTATTATTATTATTAATAATATATATGATATATATATAGAAGTTTAGGTTGAATGGAGAAGAAAAAGGCAGAGAGGATCGGGATTCCTGCAGCGCCGTCACTGCTCCCTCTCTCCCTGTCTCTAGCCCTCTCTCGCGCGAGCCCGCCGGTAGCCATCAGATCCGGCTATCACGAGGTCCCTCCGTCCATATATTGACGTCGTCCCTTACTCCGGTGACCTCATGCAACCCAGGCTCCGCTTCTTCACGGTAAGCTGCAACTCCGGCGAGGGCCCTTCCTTCTTGTTTAGGGTCGGCCTGCTCGGTTACGACTCTGGCAACTCTTCCTCCGGCAAGATCTATCTTGCCCCCAGCTGCCCTCTCTCCCGGCACCGACTGGAGCAAGCCCAGCCCGAACCCTTGCTTCCCCCGACCTCTCCCATTCCCCATTCTCCTGGATCGGGGTTCGTTTCCTCATACCCTTGCAGTCAATCGGGATCCGGGGGAGAGATAAAGGCATTCTCCGGTGACCTCCTGAGACATGGCTCAACTCAGAGCCTTAGAAATTCTACGGCATATCCAAGTTCTCGTCATGGACAAGCTTCAAGTGGTTGCTTCAAGAGTTTATTGACAAACACGATGATAAAGTATAAGTGTTATGTTCGTCATCTGGGTGGTCGAAGAACAACTCTGAAAAATACTGCATAAGACTTGCATCTGGGCAGAAGCTTGAAGAATCAATGAAGGAATTTGGTGGTCACTGTTCAGTTGAGGTTTATAGCATTCAAAGTTGTTTCCCTACAGATCTTGCAGTGCTTTAGAGTGCTGAATTTGTTCAAGCAGAGGAGCTCTTTGATCAGCCATCTACTGCTGATAATTGTTTGAGGAACAATAGGTTTATATAAATCATTTGAAGTTGCGTCGGCCGGGAGCTTCTCTCCCAACGCCGGCCGGAGCTCGAATCATACACCAAGCCGGAAATGGGGATTTCCTCTCTCCCTCCGCCGGCAAGAGGCTCGGCCCCCATGGAGAATGGAGCAAAAGAGGAGATCTACTTCTCCCGGCAAAGTCGACCATCAAGAGATATCTACTTCATCATTTCTAGTAGGGCCGGCCGAGGTTCGTCCTCCCGACATCACTTTCAGTCGTAACAGCCTGGAGCTTCTCTCCCGGCACCGCCGCCAAACACGCGTCAAGGGTAACGATGTTTCTATTTGGGCAGGTGAAGCCCTTATTTTACATATTTGCATGGAAGCCCCTCTCCACCAATGGGTGGGGGAAGGGAGCTCTCCGAAGGGTTGACGTGTACGTCCCCGCTATTAATTGCATTTAGTATCCGGAAGTGTGAGTACGGATTTAGGCATATTGTGTGAAGCCATTCGGACGTACGAGCCGAATTGGTGATGTTCTGTGTGAAGCCCATTCGGACGTACGAGCCGAATTGGTGATGTTCTGTGTGAAGCACATCCGGACGCGTGAGCCGGATTGGTGATGTTCTGGAGTTCACAGAGAAGACTCCGAGGAAGTTGGATATTATCTATTTACAGGGAATGCGTACCATAGCCCTGCAAAAGGGGTGTACGGAATGTATTTGTCCCGCTTATGTTAGCCGACCGATGTCTCGTTGGCTGCCGCTCGTCGAGACGTTGACGTACAGGTGTTGCAGTACCAAGCGGGGAGTAGCGGGCTTAAGCCCAAGCTCGTGCCGGCCCTCGAAGGCCTTCTTTTGTTTATATTGCCGGCCTGCATGTCGATGTATGGAATTTATATTCCTGTAAATTTATAATCTGTGATGCCCTGTGATTGTATGGTTTACTCCTTTCGTCTTGGGCGAGTGGTGTGCTCGTGAACCGCTCGTCCCGTGGGAGCCCCGAGGTTTATGCCGGGAAGCCCATGTTGGCCTGTTGATAGCCTTTTAGGGTAGCGGAGTCGCGCTGTTTGCAGCCCAGTTGGGCAGCGTGTCGTAGAATTGCTCGGCGATGTTGCGCCTTTAGTAGGGCGGGTGAGGAATATTTTGTATAGACCCAAGGAGACACATCTGGATAGGAGAGAGATGGTCTTGAGACCCTCCTTAGATGTTCCGGTCGGCCAAGAGCGCCCTCCGAAGGTGTCTTAGCTCAGCCTTTGGCTTGGGAGGGGAAGAGTTCGTTAGTCTTCCGGGTATGCGGTGGGTCCTCCACGCTGAGACCTTGGGTATGTCCCTTACGTTCATAGTCTAGAGCCTAGATTGTTCATTTGAGTGTAGTAGGTGTGCGGTCACCCCTCTTTTGGGACCCCGAACTCCACAGAAGCCAATTTTGGCTTCGGTCAATTTTGGCTTCAACAGTTATGGTGCGGTGAGCGTGGAGAGTGGCCAGCACGAAAAAACTCAGTCGAACGTCGTGGCTATAGAAGAGGAACTAAGTGAAGACCAGGGTCATGTGATGAAAAAAGTCCCCTCCCACTCCTCTTTAGTCGATCTCAACTATCCTAGCATTTTGTCTCAAATGTTTCTCAAATGCCAAAGTTTAAACCCTCACAGCAAAAGGTAACATTTAAAATAATGTTCCACGGGCTCGAATTTCATGGTTAGGAAATGCGTGTTTTATGATGGGAGAGGCGGGAATAAAAAGAGCAGTAAAACCAAAGAGGATCGCGACATTCACGAACCGTAACTAATTCACCTGTGCTAGGGGATTTGCTTGCGAACCTGTAAAATGAAATCCGGAGAACAAAGATGGATCAGAATCAAACTTGTAACCCTTAATTTCAAATGCATGTGCAGCACCACCAGATATATCCTGATTGTATTTAGCAAAAAGCCCAGCATAGCATAACCCGCCAATACCACTACCAATTACCATCGCATCTGCTTATGGCTCCTCAGAACTTTTGTCATGGTTAAGCAAAGAGATATTTGCTATAAGTGAAATAGAAGTATAATTATAGTTTTTTAGATTCATATTGGAAAGATTAGCAGGCGGCTAACTACTAAAGGCTCAATCTTTCACTCTCTCATGACAAGCATACTTATGAATGTGAAGCGAAGAGCACTTATTGTATCACCGCGTGACCCAGGGTGGTTAAAGTGATGAGTATAATGAACCAAACAAATATTATTTATCGTATCTCTCTTAGTTGAAATCCTACGTGATGTTGATTGTTAGCTTGCTATTTATACATCTCTAATTGCAAGTATAATCATGAGAGCTCGATACGCCAACAAAGTTATATGATTTTATTCTACCAAAAAATATCAAATATGATAAGATATGAGAACAAAAAATTTGAACGGTGATTTGATTTAAAATAGAAAAACAAGAAAGATATATGCAAATCAAATATGATGTTCTATCCTGGAGATCAAAATGTGCCTTAGGGAGAATATTGTATGATTGACCCCGGTTCCCAAGAGGGCGGACGTAGTGGGTAGAGGTGCCTCGTGTCAGACTTTTGCTTGGTTGATCGGGTTAATGGTTCTTTTGAGTTATTGGATTATCTTTATATTTCCTTTATAGTTGTGTTGGAGAGGAGACCCCCAGGTAGACCCGCTGCGCAGGCTCCCATCTAGCTGGCAGGTCCGAAGGCTCGCCTGTGGGGGAGAGGTCTGGTTCTTGGTCCTTGGTTCTGCACTACCCCGAGCGCGGCTAGGCCCCAGGTAGACCCGCTGCGCAGGCTCCCATCTAGCTGGCAGGTCCGAAGGCTCGCCTGTGGGGGAGAGGTCTTGTTCTTGGTCCTTGGTTCTACACTACCCCGAGTGCGGCTCGGCCCCAGGTAGACCCGCTGCGCAGGCTCCCATCAAGCTGGCAGGTCCGTAGGCTCGCCTGTGGGGGAGAGGTTTCGTTCTTAGCCGCTTCTACGACACCCCGAGTCGGGCTCGGCCCCAGGTAGACCCGCTGCGTAGGCTCCCATCAAGCTGGCAGGTCCGAAGGCTCGCCTGTGGGGGAAAGGTTGGCTTTTGTGATACTTTGGTTTAGCCACTTCTACGACACCCCGAGCCGGGCTCGGCCCCAGGTAGACCCGCTGCGCAGGCTCCCATCAAGCTGGCAGGTCCGAAGGCTCGCCTGTGGGGGAAAGGTTGGCTTTTGTGATACTTTGGTTTAGCCACTTCTACGACACCCCGAGCCGGGCTCGGCCCCAGGTAGACCCGCTGCGCAGGCTCCCATCAAGCTGGCAGGTCCGAAGGCTCGCCTGTGGGGGAAAGGTTGGCTTTTGTGATACTTTGGTTTAGCCACTTCTACGACACCCCGAGCCGGGCTCGGCCCCAGGTAGACCCGCTGCGCAGGCTCCCATCAAGCTGGCAGGTCCGCAGGCTCGCCTGTGGGGGAAAAGTTGGCTTTTGAGATACTTTGGTTTAGCCGCTTCTACGACACCCCGAGCCGGGCTCGGCCCCAGGTAGACCCGCTGCGCAGGCTCTCATCAAGCTGGCAGGTCCGAAGGCTCGCCTGTGGGGGAAAGATTGGCTTTTGTGATACTTTGGTTCAGCCACTTCTACGAAACCCTGAGCCGGGCTCGGCCCCAGGTAGACCCACTGCGCAGGCTCCCATCAAGCTGGCAGGTCCGAAGGCTCGCCTGTGGGGGAAAGGTTGGCTTTTGAGATACTTTGGTTTAGCCGCTTCTACGACACCCCGAGCCGGGCTCGGCCCCAGGTAGACCCGCTGCGCAGGCTCCCATCTAGCTGGCAGGTCCGAAGGCTCGCCTGTGGGGGAAGGTTGGATTTTGGGATACTTTGGTTCAACCACTTCTACGACACCCCGAGCCAGGCTCGGCCCCAGGTAGACCCGCTGCGCAGACTCTCATCTAGCTGGCAGGTCCGAAGGCTCGCCTGTAGGGGATAGGTTTGGTTTGAGAAATCTTCATCGACACTCCGAGTCGGGCTCGGCCCTAGGTAGACTCGCTGCTCAGGCTCTCATTAGCTGAGCAGGGCGGTAGGCACACCTGGGGTGAAAGGATTAGCTATGTGTGTACAAGAGAGTACAAAAAGGTATAGCTTAGATATTTTACAATGTCATGATAAATTGTATACTTATTGTAAGTAATGTTATAAGGGCAGTTCAGTAGCAGAGAGTGTTACAAGTATCAAGTGGTTCAAAATGATCAAAAGGTGCACGGAGAGTTTAGTGTTTTGAATGCAAATTTTGGATTTTCTAAAAAATTTTCTTTGGGTCGGCTCCCACTCGCCGGATACTTGGGATTGGACATTTCTTTCCGAGCTTGTACCAACCTCGAAAAGAGCGGGGATTGTGTACAACCCCGTATCCGGCCGAGCGGGATCCTCCCCAAGTGACGGACTCGGGATATGCTATGAGCGACGTTTTGGCACAATCCCGTTCGAAGACGCGCGGGAGCTCGTGCGAGCGCGCGGAGGTTTTACGGGCGTAAGCTTTTAATATATATATATATATATATATATATATATATATATATATATATATATATGTATATATATATATATATATATATGTATTTAACATTATAATATATATATATTATATTATATTATAATGTAATATAACATACGAGCTCGGATTGGATCGTGAATCGTTCTGTTGGATGCGTGTTAGCGAGACGGTCGTAGCAAGACCATTCGGGACAATTTCCAAGTTCTATTGAGCGAGATACGAGCGTTTGAATATTAAAAGTTATATTATTATTATTATTATTATTAATATATATGATATATGTATAGAAGTTTAGGTTGAGTGGAGAAGAAAAAGGCAGAGAGGATCGGGATTCCTGCAGCGCCGTCGCTGCTCCCTCTCTCCCTGTCTCTAGCCCTCTCTCGCGCGAGCCCGCCGGCAGCCATCAGATCCGGCTATCACGAGGTCCCTCCGTCCATATATTGACGTCATCCCTTACTCCGGTGACCTCCTGCAACCCAGGCTCCGCTTCTTCACGGTAAGCTGCAACTCCGGCGAGGGCCCTTCCTTCTTGTTTAGGGTCGGCCTGCTCGGTTACGACTCCGGCAACTCTTCCTTCGGCAAGATCTATCTTGCCCCCAGCTGCCCTCTCTCCTGGAGCCGACTGGAGCAAGCCCAGCCCGAACCCTTGCTTCCCCCGACCTCTCCCATTCCCCATTCTCCTGGATCGGGGTTCGTTTCCTCATACCCTTGCAGTCAATCGGGATCCGGGGGAGAGATAAAGGCATTCTCCGGTGACCTCCTGAGACATGGCTCAACTCAGAGCCTTAGAAATTCTACGGCAGATCCAAGTTCTCGTCATGGACAAGCTTCAAGTGGTTGCTTCAAGAGTTTATTGACAAACACGATGATAAAGTATAAGTGTTATGTTCGTCATCTAGGTGGTCGAAGAACAACTCTGAAAAATACTGCATAAGACTTGCATCTGGGCAGAAGATTGAAGAATCAATGAAGGAATTTGGTGGTCACTGTTCAGTTGAGGTTTATAACATTCAAAGTTGTTTCCCTACAGATCTTGCAGTGCTTTGGATTGCTGAATTTGTTCAAGCAGAGGAGCTCTTTGATCAGCCATCTACTGCTGATAATTGTTTGAGGAACAATAGGTTTATATAAATCATTTGAAGTTGCGTCGGCCGGGAGCTTCTCTCCCAACGCCGGCCGGAGCTCGAATCATACACCAAGCCGGAAATGGGGATTTCCTCTCTCCCTCCGCCGGCAAGAGGCTCGGCCCCCATGGAGAATGGAGCAAAAGAGGAGATCTACTTCTCCCGGCAAAGTCGACCATCAAGAGATATCTACTTCGTCATTTCTAGCAGGTCCGGCCGAGGTTCGTCCTCCCGACATCACTTTCAGTCGTAACAGCCTGGAGCTTCTCTCCCGGCATCGCCGCCAAACACGCGTCAAGGGTAACGATATTTCTACTTGGGCAGGTGAAGCCCTTATTTTACATATTTGCATGGAAGCCCCTCTCCACCAATGGGTGGGGGAAGGGAGCTCTCCGAAGGGTTGACGTGTACGTCCCCGCTATTAATTGCATTTAGTATCCGGAAGTGTGAGTACGGATTTAGGCATGCTGTGTGAAGCCCATTCAGACGTACGAGCCGAATTGGTGATGTTCTGTGTGAAGCCCATTCTGACGTACGAGCCGAATTGGTGATGTTCTGTGTGAATCCCATCCGGACGCGTGAGCCGGATTGGTGATGTTCTGGGGTTCACGGAGAAGACTCCGAGGAAGTTGGATATTATCTATTTGCAGGGAATGCGCACCGTAGCCCCGCAAAAGGGGTGTACGGAATGTATTTGTCCCGCTTATGTTAGCCGACCGATGTCTCGTTGGCCGCCGCTCGTCGAGACGTTGACGTACAGGTGTTGCAGTACCAAGCGGGGAGTAGCGGGCTTAAGCCCAAGCTCGTGCCGGCCCTCGAAGGTCTTCTTTTGTTTATATTGCCGGCCTGCGTGTCGATGTATGGAATTTATATTCCAGTAAATTTATAATCTGTGATGCCCTGTGATTGTATGGTTTACTCCTTTCGTCTTGGGCGAGTGGTGTGCTCGTGAACCGCTCGTCCCGTGGGAGCCCCGAGGTTTATGTCGGGAAGCCCCTGTTGGCCTGTTGATAGCCTTTTAGGGCAGCGGAGTCGCGCTGTTTGCAGCCCAGTTGGGCAGCGTGTCGTAGAATTGCTCGGCGATGTTGCGCCTTTAGTAGGGCGGGTGAGGAATATTTTGTATAGACCCAAGGAGACACATCTGGATAGGAGAGAGATGGTCTTGAGACCCTCCTTAGATGTTCCGGTCGGCCAAGAGCGCCCTCCGAAGGTGTCTTAGCTCAGCCTTTGGCTTGGGAGGGGAAGAGTTCGTTAGTCTTCCGGGTATGCGGTGGGTCCTCCACGCTGAGACCTTGGGTATGTCCCTTACGTTCCTAGTCTAGAGCCTAGATTGTTCATTTGAGTGTAGTAGGTGTGCGGTCACCCCTCTTTTGGGACCCCGAACTCCACAGAAGCCAATTTTGGCTTTGGTCAATTTTGGCTTCAACAGGCCTGGTTCTAGTTACCACTGAAACTAGGTAGGGGGAGATGCTCTTTGAAGAAGCAGCTCCAGCAGCAGCAACAGTAATTCCAGAAATTATGCCAGAGATCATAACTGTTGGTGATTGTGTGATCAATCCCACTGTTGATTTGTTTTGCTTATTGAATTCTTTCAATTCAGTATTCTTTAATTTTATTTCTGACTTGATCCAAGATTAGTCTATGGCTCTAGTTTGCTATACTCCTCCCATTAGCCCTGAGGTTGTAAAGCTACTGAAGGCCAGTTTTGCAGTTATTGAGCCAGTCACAGAATCAGCTCCCAAGGCTATCTCTCCTCCAACTTACAAAATGGATGAAAGTCCTATACCAAATTTGGATGATCTTCTGTTTGCTGATATGGAAGAAGATGACAATCAAATTGTTAGTGAAAGTATTGCTGAACCAGAAATTGCAGAACTACCCAAGGTTGAGAAGCAGATCTCCAAAGAAACTCTCAAAGAGATTGATGATTTGTATGCTAATCCCCCTGGATCATCTGATGATGAAGATGATGATGATGATGAGCCATCTTCTAAGAAGAGAAAGCTAAAGAAGAAAGCCCCTCCAAAGTCTATTTCCAAGCCTAATCCAACTCATGACACACCATACTACATTATGAACAGGATTACTCCTTACCCTGGCATGCCTCAATAGATGTGGATGTCTAAGAATAAGCAGAAGGAAAGGAAGAAGAGAAGAAGGTACAGTTCCCCTCCCAAGCAACTCAGGAAAGACTCTCCTCCTCCTCTTCCTCCATCAGTAGGGGCCTCTGGAAGTGTCTCACATAGATCAGCTCCAATCACCAAAACATATCAAAGACATTCCAAGCCAAGTTCTCAAGGACAGCAGTCTACTGAAAGCTATCCTCCTCCATCAACTGAGCAAAAGAGTTCTTCTATATCTCATGATAAATCAGAGAAAGACAACAGTCCTAAAAGGTCAGAATCTCCTCCAATTCCCTTTGTGGATCTAGAACAGGAGACCACTACAAAAATGGCTAGATTTCAAGAGTTAATTAGACTATCCTTGGTCAATAAAGCAAAAGCAGAAGACAAAGATCCATCTCAGTACTCCACCATGTCCTCTTACAGAAAAGAAGAGCTAAAAAAGTATGTTAAAGCAAACAAATTTTTCAATGTAGATGATTACATGAGTCTCCATCCTGAAGCTGTAGTACCAAGAGCTACTTCTTGCAATATTATTGGAGCATCTGAAATGACCATGTCCAAGAGAGAAGCTACAAATCATAACAAAAAAATCATATTCAGGAAGCCCTCTAAGAAAGCTGAGAAAGAAAAATCCAAGAAACCTAAGTAACTGTTTGTTTAGTTTATTTAATGAACTATTTGTGTTAATCATAAAGCACCTGTTGTATATATATCTGCTAGATCTTTATTCTCTGCCAGATATCTGTTATTTTGCTTTGTGATTATATTTTCTCATTTTGTTTAGTGACCTCACCCAAATAGGGGGAGATTGTTGGATCCCTAGTTTGGATTTGGGTTAGGTTCATTAATTAAGATGTTTGACCCACATTGTATAGCCTAGGTCAAGTCTGTTGGTCCTAGAGTTTAGGCTAGTCATTAGTGTCAATCTTTATGGACCATCCTATAGAGGACTTCAGTAGACTCAAGACTTAGAAGAATTCAGAGTTCAGAATATTAGTTTGAAGTTCTTCGAACTCAGATCGATGATCGTCGATTGCAGATCGACAAACTCAGAGATCTTTCTCTGAGTTGAGATTGACGATATTGAGCTCAGGTCGACGATTTCTTCCTCCAGACAGATTCTCAGCTCGACGAACTTGGAGTGCAGATTTACCCAGATATTTCCTTATTGAGGTTCACTGAGCTCAGGTCGACGAAGAGGATTTCTCAGCTCGACGAACTTGGAACTCCAGTCGACGAAATCTGCCCAGAGGTCGACGAACTTTACTCTGAGTCAAAATGATGAGTTTTTCAATTTCTGTCCCTAATTATTTCTACTCTTTAGCAATAATTCTCTGAGTAATTAATGCTTATATTCTCAAGAATATAGCCATTCTTGGCAGCATTAATTATGGATTTCATCAGAATTAATTACTTGCTTATTTTAATGAGATAGTTGGGGAAACTCATTAAAGAATATTTCCAGCCGTTTCATTCTCCAGAATCCTATCAGCAATTAATGCTTACAATTCAAAATTCAAAAGCAGAATTAGACAGCAGGATATAAAAGAGAATTCTTTTCAGACGGTTCTCATATATATAGATGATACGAAAAAGAACACAGAATACAGTTGTTGTAATACAGAGAAGAGAATATATATATACACAGAATAATATACAAAAGAATATATGCTTCTTCTCTGTGCAGAAAAACAATCTGTTTTCCCCTTGATCTTACAGAAGATTGAAGAAGAACATCAATCAGATATCAAGAGTCTTCTTCAACTTCTACTCCAGGAATCCTTAGAGACAATACTGTTAGATCTGTCTACAAGTTCCTGGATTTCAACAAGACAAGGTTGAAGACCTACACCCTGAGCAAAGCTTCTGTCTTCCTGAACCATTCAACATTTCAAGGGAGCTTTGACAACAACAATCCACTGAGTCTTCTCTGTTGTTTAGAGAAAAGAGAAGATACCATCACTTTCTTTACCTCACTGTAAAAAGGGTTATAACTCCCTTCAAAAGTTGACTGGTTTCCAAGTCTCCCTCCAAAAGACTAGAATTGGTTTTTGGGCACCTGATCAAAAGCCTAAAGGGTTGTGAGATCTCCCTGGAAATAGATCTTGTGGTGACAGTCACCTGAGCAAAAACCTGCTAGTGGATTCCTACCAGGGTGATAGAAGAGTGGATGTACCCAGTTGAGGAACCACTATAAAACTTCTTGTGTTGTCTGGTTGCCCCTTTTTCTTTTTGTATTGTGCTGTGATATTCTAGCTTAGTTCTTTTTATATGATATTTATTATCACCTATTTTACTGCTAGATAAAGTAAAAGATTTTAAAAACACTCTATTCACCACCACCCCTCTAGAGTAAGTTAGATCTATCCCTTCCTTTCACAAATGTCGATCTCGTGATCTCCATCAGTCCGCCAAACAAGGCTCCAACTCATAACTACCGGACTCGCAACCAGTCCGCGCAGTCCGCAGATAAGCTCCAAACCCGCAAAACAAATTGGCGATAAGCCAGGTCGAGAAGCAGGCAGACTCCAATCCTATCTGTACTGCTACCTCGGCCACCACAACGGACCGCCAAGCTGCTCCATCAGTCCGCATGGACAGTCCGCCCAGGCCGCCCGATCACCCACTTTCACTTCACAAATTTCAACATACTCCACATTATCAAAATTGCTTCTCAAGTCCCTGAAAACAAAGTTTACCAAAGTATAGATTAAATTTTCTTTATCCCACAGAATAATCATAGAATCTGGAATTCTAATCATGTCATCGTCCAGTACCGGTTCAGTGCCATCACCAACTTCAAGAACAAATTTGCTAGAATAAATATCACTGGCCGACCTCATATTGCTTGATAAGCGTAGCACATGAATAACCTTAAACCTTGTAGTAATCACAGCAAGAGACCTTTCTTCCTTGTGTTGTGTGTAGATTGCATGACCACCCATATGTTACATGCGGCAATAACAACGGATACTGCAGCGGATCATAATACCCAGAGTAGTCTTTGACATTGAGTAATTGACCTTCGGTCGTCTGCACAATTATGTCTCTGTCATTTGAACCCACGACGTCTTCTGCACCGACCAATACAGCAGTGACAACCTGGTTTTGAAATCCTGTTCCAACTGTATTTCTTTTTGTTTCAATTTGGCCTCATGTCCTAGAAGGGAACCCATGAGCTCAGTAACCGATAGTCTGTTGATGTCTTTCTCTTCCTGGATGGCAGCAATAACATGATCAAAGCATGAAAGTAGGCTACCCAAGGTATGGGAGACCACATGTTTCTCTTTCTGGATGGTATATATTTATTTGTGCTTGTAATGATAGGGTGCGGATAGCCCTTTTCTTTTCTTCAGCTTATATATATAGGTTTGCTTATATATATATATATATGTATATATCAGTATATATAAAAGTTTATATATATTTGTTCCGAGCTTGCTCGGGTAGGGTCAGCTAAGTGGTCGGAGTTCAGTTAGCTGAGGTGAGGTTAAGATAAGTATACATGTATATATATAAATGTGCTTAAGCTAGAAGCTAAGTGGTTGTTAGCTGACGGGTGAAGAGGTAGGATTACTGTGGCTGGTGGCCGAAACTCCCCATGCTTAGATTATTTTATATTATCTTTTAGAGAAGGTGGCTGGAGATATATAGGAAGTCAGCTGGTATCGAGCTTCACTTCTCCTCCTTCCCATGAAATCAGCAAGCTTCCTGCAGAAGGAACCGGCGGAGGAGCTGCAGCTTTGACCGGCAGTGGCCGCTAGTTTAGGAGTCTTTTCTCTCAGGCGACGGTGGATCCGAGCTGCTCTCGCCGAGAGCTAGCTTCCTAGGCAGCTGCTTTGCTGCCGGTGCCAAGCTTGGGAAGGCAGCTGCTAGAGCTTGGTGGAGAGGCAAGTGGCTCCCTTGCCCTTGTTATTTATTTTATTCTATCTCCTAGCTTGTGTCCTGGTTGTTCTTCCCGAGAAGTAGAGCAGCAAGAGGTTTTTTTTCTCTCTCCCTCAATTCCTCCTGAGATGCTCCCTAAACTCTATCTTTAGCAACATCAGCTTTTCTTTCTTTTTGTTTTTGTTTATCTCGGCTGGTGTCCAACCTTAGTTAATATTAGGATTAGGCTTAGCTTAGAGGTAAGCTAGTTTGGAACTGTTGTGGTCGGGTAGGAGAGGTAGGAGTGAGAGCTGGAATTAAATTCCAGCTCTCGGGTTGTGGGAAGCTGAGTGGGCAGGGGTAGATTTAGTTCCAGATTTTCTGGAAGATTGTTAAGTGAAAAGCGTTGAGTGAGTGTACCCCACTCAACGCCTAGACTGTTAGGCTTATTGTATTGAGTGTGGTGCACTCACTCAACGCCATAGTTGTTTTTCGGCTAAGGGTCCAGGCGTTGAGTGGAGTGGGCCTCACTCAACGTCAGGTTGTCTTTTTGCGGTTAAGTGCTGATGGCGTTGAGTGAGTCGACCTCACTCAACGCCAAACCTGGTTTGGCGTTGAGTGAGGTCGACTCACTCAACGCCGCAGTATTTTAAGCAGTTAAGTTCGATGGCGTTGAGTGAGTCAACCTCACTTAACGCCAAAGCAGGTTTGGCGTTGAGTGTCGACCTCACTCAACGCCAAAGCAGGTTTGGCATTGAGTGTCGACCTCACTTAACGCTAAAGCAGGTTTGGCGTTGAGTGTCGACCTCACTCAACGCCACAACAGGTTTGGCATTGAGTGAGGTAGACTCACTCAACGCCACAACCAGGGCTTGTTGTTGAGTCTTTGGCGTTGAGTGAGGGTACCTCACTCAACGTCGTGGCTGTTTTGGCGTTGAGTGAGGTAGACTCACTCAATGCCGCAGTTTTTTTAGGCTAAGTCTTTAGCCTTGGGATGCGTGCTTCTTTAGGGCTGTTAGAGGAGTTTTTCCTTCCTAAGGGGATGTTGGGGTGTTCGGCTAGTTTTTGCATGCCGACTCGGGGATTATGGCCGGAGGGGGTGTTTTCTGGACTCTGGAGGGGTGAAATGTGTGTGCTGAGCTGTGGACACCACGAAGTCTGGACAATGAGGCCGACTTGTTTAGGTGTGTGGACCCTAAGGTTGCCACCAGTTGTGTTCACCCTTGAGTATTTATTTTGGGGTCTGGTTGTTGGTGCTGGTACTGTCACCCACTCCAGCCCCTTATTATTTACACCCCGGTCATTTGCCCACAAAGTTAGGATTGTTAGCTCTTTCTTTTTCTGCTTTTGGCTATTCCTGCTAGTATACTGATGCTTTACTGCTGCAGGTTGTTTCTTTCTGCCGAGCAGGTAGCTTTTGTGCTCACACTTGGCGTGATTTACCTTTACTGTCCTTTTGATAGTATTGTTCTTCTTATTGTCATACTTTTCACTTACTGTTAGCTGTTGCTTTTGTTACCGGGTTGGTAAACCCTTTTTTTTACTCGCACTTAAATCTTATATTCTTCATGCTTTGATATTGTGCTGAGGCATTCTTCCTTGAATGCCGTCCAAGTTGTAGCCGATAGAGCGGTTGTTTCCTTCTAGTGGGTTTTGTTGTTAGCCTCCAAGGTAGCTGAGTTGCAGATCTTCCACCTTGTGAGGTAGTTATCCTTCTTTTCTGTATAGACATACACACTCACCGGTGGGTTCGTGTCGGGTTATCGACGCACACTGGTGGCTTACTTGTTTTGCGGAATATGAATTAAAACTGTTGTTTTTGCCCTCTTGGGGTTGCTTACTTGCTTCTGGAAAGGTTTTATGCTAGGTTGCATATTAGGTATTTTAAAACCCTAAACTATTATATGCATCTCATGCATATCATATTTGCAAAGCTAAAACACTATCTTCTTTAAGCGTAAAGAATATCTTTCATATATAAATACTATACTCATTTAGGATATCAAATCAACTAAATCAAAGTGTTTTTCCGCTGCAAACAAATATATTTTCCTATCGTAGACTAGCTGATCCACTGTGCCGAGGGATACGGCCTTTAAATAAACTGGTTGTCTACTATTTTAAAACTTGTGATTTGAAGTCTTAGTGCGTTGCCTAAGCGTCAGCAGTTTCTCATGCTCGACGTGACATCACAACGCGTGTTTTCCCGTACTCTGATACTTCTTAACCTCGGGGAAAATGCGGGTTGTGACACCCTCGGGTAAAATTACCCATATACCCCCGGGGGCTGCATTTAGTACTTTATAAACAGGGGGATTTGGCTATTGGCAGACCAGCCAGGGGTATTTCAGTAACTTCAGGTCAGCAAAAGTAATAGTTTTACTTTCAAGACTACCTAAAACACCTAGAGGGGGGGTGAATAGGTTCTAATTGCTTGTTTATATTTTTAGGCAGAATTCAATCACAGAATTAAAACATTCAGCACAGCAATCACAGAAATCTAAACATCACAGATTGCATAATGTTTTATAGTGGTTCCCCAAGGTTTGGGTACATCCACTTTCCTCCTTCACCTATCTAGCAGTATGCTAGATTCGGCCAAACTTCCACTATTCTCAGATCCTCAGATCCTACAGCTCAGAACCTGGATAGGTTCCTACAGCTCAGGCACAACAGCCCTACCTCAGCCTTGCCACAAGGCCTACAACTCAGAGAAGAACCTTCTCCTACACTCAGGCAAACAGCCCTACCACTCAGAGATCAACTCTCCTACACTCAGCCTTTATATTACAGGCTTACAACTCAAATCTGTCTAAAACAGATCCTACAGAAATTTAGAAAAGAAGTTTTAATGTCTTGCCTTTGTTGAGAGAGAAGAGGACAAGACAATTCTTGATCAGCTGATGAAATCAACTGAATCTGAGCTTTCTTCAAAGCTTCTTGAATCTGAACTTAGCTGAGTTGATTTCCAAACAGCTTCTTAAGAAACCACTGATGACTTCCTTCTTCTTCTTCAAAATGGGTGGATCCCTCTCTATCCAACACCTTTGATGATACTTCTGAATTCTTGTTAGAACTCTTCTTAGATCGATCCTGAGATCGTCTTCTTAGATCTTCTGATGAAGATCTACTTTTAGAGTATTACTCCTTCTTGATTTGATTTCTTAATTTGATTGCCAAAGTTCAATCTTTTTCTCATGATCATTCTTCTTTCTGAATCTGTCTATTTATAGACCTTCTTAATGGTAACCGGCTGATTCGGTTTATAACTGTCTTCTGACAAGTCTGACAACATCAGTTAACTGGCTGCAACCCACAGCTGTCAAGTCTTCAAACAGATCCTGTGCCTTAGTCTTGGTCAGCAATGTGTTGAGACAGACTGTCAGGAAGTGTCGAGACCAACTGTCTATATGTGTCGACACAAGTAACTTTGGTGTCGACACAACCTTTAATGATGTCGACAAGTTTGCCTTTAAGTCGACACAGCTTCTTCAGAAAATAACTTGGTCTTGACTTTGCAGTGTGTCGACACAAGTCCTGTGTGTCGACACAGTTGTTGTAGATTCAGAACTCAGTATGTGTCGACACAGCCTTCAGGTGTCGACACATCAATTTTCGACTCTGCCATCATGTGTCGACTCTGTCTCATTGTGTCGACTATCTCCTTCTGCGTCGAGGTCGACTATCTTTTAGTTAGTCGACACTGCTTCCCAGTGTCGACACAAATGTGGTCGACTATCTTCCTGTGAGTCGACACTGCTTCCCAGTGTCGACACAAATGTGGTCGACTATCTTTCTCTGTGAGTCGACACTGCTTCCCAGTGTCGACACAAATGTGGTCGACTATCTTTCTCTGTGTCGACACAGCTTCCTTCAAATGTCGACACAAATATTCTGAAGTGTCAACACTGTTTCTTCAGGTATCGACACATGGACTTAGAATATTTTTCTGCATTCTTTAACACTTCTTCACCTGCACATGTCAACTTAAAACAACATCAAATACACCTTGATGTATATCATTGAGCTAAGTTGGGCTTCTTCAAATTAGGTACACATTTTCTAATGTACCCAACAATCTCCCCCTATTTGGAGAAGTCATAACCCTTATAGCCAAGATATACACCATTTAAAAATATAATATGATGATATATGACATAACAGGAATACTTAATATAAACAAAATATGAACAATCCATCACAGAGTGAACATTATATGATTCCAAACAAAATTTTGTTTATAACTTGATAATGTTTGATTACAGAGTTTTACACTGAATGATTTAACCAAAACATTATAAAACACATTTGAAAGAACTTAAAACTAAGACTGATCAGGCTCTCTTATGACAATCCCTTTGCCAGATTGGATTTGAGCCTTCACAGGAGCTTCAGCATCTTCAGCTGGCTTCTTGCCTTTTTGATCAGCCTTCTTCTTTGCTTCTTCCTTGAGCCTTTGCCTTTCAAAGTAATGAAAGGGCTTTGGAAAGTACTTGCTCGGCTCCTGAGCATCTGGTGGCAGCCTACCCAGCTTGGCATTTCTTCTGAACTATACTATTGCCTCCTGCCTAGCTTCATGCTTTTGCCATTCTATTTCATTATACCACTTTCCTCTTTCATGAACTTGGTCTTTCACAGCCTTCCATGCAGTGAGTATAATATTTCTTGAAGTAGGGCTCCACTGCTCAAAATCTGGCTTAAGTTCAGCCTGCTCTCTATATCTTTTCTTGGATAGTAGAGCATCTTGCTGTTCTTTCAAATTGGACTCAGGCTTATCCACTTTCTCAATAACAACCCTGTTAACCTCCTTTGGAGGGCTATACATATCTTGAACTTGCTGATCAATCATATCAAAATTTGGAGGAGGGTAAATGACTTGGGCAACCTCAGGTTGATTGCCTTCAAGTAGACCTGTTTGTATTCCTGACTCAGCCACCATAGCATCATCACACAAAGGTGGATATCTCAATGTGGCTCGAATACTATTTGTCACCCATTTGGTGTGCTCTGAGCCAGCATGAACCAACAACTTCTCCCCCTTTATGGCTTCTCTGGTAATATGATCTCTTAGATCTTCCTTCTGAAACCTGATCTGTCCATCCAGATAATTCACACCCTCTTTAAAAAATAGTTTTAACTTTTGAAGCTTGTCAGATATGTCCTTTTGAGAGGTAGTGATAACAGTTTTAACTGATTCAATAGCATCTTGAAGTTTCTTATCAAATTCTCCCATCTCCTTTGCTCTAGCTTCAGTTAGCCCTGGAGTAGTCTTTTTCAATTCATTAATAATTTCTTGATGAGATTCAGTTAAATTGTCATTCATCCTCAGCTGATTCTCCAAAACATAACTTTGCTTTAAAACAATATCATCCACTTTAGGGATGATGGACTGCTGTTGTTTAGCCAAATACACCACAGCATTACCTCCCTTATAGAAGCAATCCGTCATCTCCTTCTTATGCATATTGACTTCAAATCGAATTGACTTTATATCCTGAGCCAAGTCAAATTGAAGGGACTTATTGCTCTCATCAACATATTTTTCAACAGCCACTCTATGGTCATCTAACTTAACTTGCAAATCAACCATAAACTTGTTATAATTAAATTCAGAATGAGATGGTGGAGTTGTAGTCTGTAGAGCCTGCTTATAACCTTTGCTCATTCTCTTGAAGACAACAAGTTTTCTCTTCTTAGCCATTCTGGCTTCTTCAGTCTCAGATTCAGATGAACTATCAACTTGAACTCTTTCTTGAGGAGGAGGAGGAATATCTGTCTCAGTGCTATGTTGTTCAGCTTCAACATGCACAGACTCCCCCTCAACCATTTGCTCCTTCTCAAGTTCTATCTCCATGTCAAGGGCCTTTTCATCATCTTGCCCCTCTTCTACTCTATTAGTAGCAATATCAACATTTGGAAATAACTCATCAAGAGTATATTCCTTCTGAGCTTGAACATAAGATGTATCAATTAGATCTTCTATATTCAGATCTCTGAAGATATCAATTTGTACTGCCTCTTGCACTGGGTCTGACATCTTCTCCCCCTGTACTTGTTCAGTATTGGTAATGTCCTGGGCAGGTGAGTACACTTGCTCCCCCTGCACCTGTGCAGAAATTGAAATATTAGAAATGTCTTTTATAAGAAAATACACCAGCTCCCCCTGCTACTGTACCTGGTCAGGAGTAGTTTCATTCTAGGCAGGAGAATGAGCTTGCTCCCCCTGCATCTGTGCAGGTATAGTGTCTTGCTGGGCAGGAGTAGACGCAGGGTGATCTTCATCCTGCTTCCTCTCTTGTTCTTCTTGAAGCTGCTCAGTATCTTGAGCATGAGAAGAGGATTTCACTGGGGTGTCCTGCCTGCTCTCATCAGGCACATCCTTATACAACACTCTATCCCACCTAAAGAACAATCTTATGTCCATTTTTCTCATGTGATTGATTTTTGTTCCTGGCAGGTGTTGCATTATCTCAGGGATTACTCCATTCAGATATAAACTCATAATTCTAGCCAGATTTGGCTTCTTGATTCCTTCCTTGATCTTGTCAAAGATTACAGCTGACCAATCAGTTGGAATTGTAAACACAATTCTGGTCATGAGGCTGAACATATAGGCTGAAATCCTATCATATCCCCCTGGTTTGCACAGAATCACCTTGCCAACTACTTCAGACAGAAATTTCCCTTGCTGATTCATCCCTTTCCTGTTGAAAGCAGCTCCAATCTTCAGTGTGGGATCCAATCCGCACCATTGGATAGCCTCCCTTAACTTAGAAGCAGGGACTTCTTCTTCATTCTCAATTATTGGTAAGTGTAGAATCTTCCTTAGACTTCTTGGGGTAATCTTCACTGTCGACCCATGCACAGTGGATTTTATCTTGAGTGTACTGAACCTATTGATGCAGAGTTAAAGAATTCATGCACCTCCTTCTTCCATATCTTGGAAGGTTCAGAAACTATAAACTCTAATCCGGATTCGGAAATAAGAGTGATAACTCGTTGAACATCTGTCGGGGCTTCGGCAAAGGCATTCCTTACCAACTCATAACCTTCATTGACGTTGTCTTCAATCTTCGGCGCCATTGTTCAGGTGAGAAAGCTTGAGAGAAGAGAGAGAGAGAGAGGAAGTTGACACAGGGTTTCAGTCTCGAAAACCTTATAAGCGTGTCGACTGAATAATTTCTTGACCTATTTATACCTTCTATTGAAAGAAGATCAAAAGGCGGGCAAAAACAGTCTATATGTGTCGACACGGATGGAATGTGTCGACACAAACTTCTATTGTCTCGACAACAAATCTGTCTACTATGTGTCGACACCAATTGTGGATATGTCGACACCTGAGAGATATAGTAGAGAATCAGAAATTCTGTGTCGACTCTTAGGATAAGTGTCGACACAAAATTTGGAAGTGTCGACATCACTATTCTGATGAAGTCGACACTACATTCCTGGATAAGTCGACAATTTAATTCTTAAGTGTCGACACATATTCTCTGTGTCGACACAATATTTCTGACTTGTCGACATTACTACACTGAGTCGACACATTATCACTGAATGTGTCGACACTATTTCACTTAGCCAATTTCTGTTTTTGTCAACACCACTTGAGACCATTTGATAATCTAATATATTACTTGTAAGTTTGTTGATAATCTAATCAATGGTCAGCATGCCTAATTCAATTTTAAATTTATTGAATTTTGTTTCATCCAGAGGCTTAGTGAATACATCTGCTATTTGATAATCTGTTTTAACAAATTCCAATGTGATGTCTTCTCTTTCTACATGTTCTCTAAGAAAATAGTATTTAATTTCTATATGCTTAGTTCTACTATGAGAAACAGGATTATTAGCAATAGAAATTGCACTCTTAGAATCACACAAAAGAGGTGTTCTACTTACTTGAATACCATAATCTTTAAGCTGATGCTGTATCCACAATAGTTGTGCACAGCAGCTGCCAGCAGCAACATATTCTGACTCAGCTGTAGAAATAGCCACACTGGTCTGCTTCTTACTACTCCAAGATATCAATCTTCCTCCCAAGAATTGACAAGTACCTGTTGTACTCTTCCTATCCTCTCTACAGCCTGCAAAGTCTGCATCTGAATAACCTATTAGTAGAAAATCTCTATTCCTGGGGTACCAAAGGCCTAGATTAGGTGTGCCCTTAAGATATCTCAGAATTCTTTTGACTGCAGTATAATGAGACTCTTTAGGGCAGGCTTGGTACCTAGCACAGACACATGTAGCATACATAATATCTGGTCTACTAGCTGTGAGATATAGTAGAGAACCAACTATTCCTCTATACAAAGTCTCATCAATAGGTTTACCTGCATCATCTTTGCATATAGGCACACTTGTTCCCATAGGAGTTCTCATGATGGAGGATGACTCCATACCATACTTCTTAATTAATTCTTTGGTAAACTTTGACTGGGATATGGACAAGCCATCATCAGTCTGTCTTACTTGGAGTCCCAAGAAGAACTTTAGTTCCCCCATACTGCTCATCTCAAACTTCCCTTGCATAAGTTTGGCAAACTTTTTACAAAGGTTGTTTTCAGTAGATCCAAAGATTATGTCATCAACATAGATCTGAACTAAGATGATCTTGCCTTTGGATTCCCTAAGGAATAGAGTTTTATCTATTTTTCCTCTTGAGAATTTATTCTCAATAAGGAAAGTAGACAGGGTTTCATACCAGGCCCTTGGGGCTTGCTTTAACTCATACAAAGCTTTTCTAAGCTTATACACATAATCAGGTTTAAGAGGATCTACAAAACCTCATGGCTGCTCTACATATACTTCTTCTTTAAGATCACCATTCAGAAATGCTGACTTCACATCCATCTGGTATACTTTGAAGTCTTGATAGACTGCATAGGCAAGGAACATTCTGATTGCCTCCAGCCTTGCTACTGGGGCAAAGGTTTGATCAAAGTCAATCCCTTCTTCCTGCCTGTATCCTTTAGCAACCAATCTTGCTTTATTTTTTACTATTACTCCATTCTCATCCAACTTGTTCCTGTAGATCCATTTTGTCCCAATTATATTGTGGCCTCTTGGTTTAGGAACAAGCTCCCAGACATTGCACCTTCTGAATAGATTCAGCTCCTCTTGCATAACATCAGTCCAGTGCTGGTCTTGGATGGCTTCTTCAAACTTCTTAGGCTCCATTTGTGACAGGAAACTTGAATGCAGAACTGTGCTTTGACTTCTGTTTCTAGTCTGCACTCCCTGTCTTGGATCACCTATTATCTGATCAGATGGATGGTCTCTTAAATGTCTTGTAGCTGGAGGAAGATTCCCTTCTGGTTGAACATCTCCAGCTCCTTCATTATGCTGAACCTCTTGGTTTTCTTCATCTTCTATTGTGTCTTGTACTCCCCCTGGACAATAGCCTTCATTTTCCAATACTCCATCTTCCCTTGAAGCTTCAGCAATGGAGAGCTTGTCCATTCTTTTGCTTATACCTGTTGAGTCATTTGATCTACAAGACAACTCACAGTTGATTAATCTTGTTTCATCAAACACCACATGCACAGATTCTTCAACAACTTGAGTAGTCAAGTTGAAGATTCTATAGGCCTTACTATTTGTGTTGTACCCAACAAATATCCCATCCTGGGATTTGGCAGCAAACTTAGTCAAATATGACTTACCATTGTTAAGTATATAGCATTTGCAACCAAAGATTCTAAAGTAGGATAGATTTGGTTTTCTACCTTTCATAATCTCATAGGGAGTCTTTTTGTGGCTCTTGGTGATAGAAGCCCTATTGATCACATGACAAGCAGTGTTTACTGCCTCAGCCCAGAAATATTCTGGTAGAGAGGTGTCACTCAATAGAGTTCTACCAGCTTCAATTAATGTTCTATTCTTTCTTTCAGCAATTCCATTTTGCTGAGGTGTTCTTGGTGAGGAGAACTCTTGGAAAATCCCAAAGTCTTCACATAACTTTGTCATGCTTTCAGATTGAAACTCAGTACCATGGTCACTTCTGATTTTGACCATTGTATTATTCAGTTCATTCTGAATTTGCTTTACAAAATTAAGTAAGACACTTGGGGTTTCAGATTTCTGTCTCAGAAAGAACACCCATGTAAATCTAGAATAGTCATCTACAACCACAAAAGTGTAGACCTTTCTACCTAGACTATGAACTGGCATAGGACCAAAAAGATCCATATGCAAGAGGTATAAGCACCTCACAGAATCCTTGTTTTCAAGGCTTTGAAAGGAGGATTTTGTCTGCTTGCCCTTTTGACAAGCTGAGCATATCCCTTCCTTCATACACTTAACTTGAGGACCATTCCTCACTAATTCTTTGATAAAGAGTTGGCCAATTGTCTTGTAGTTAAGATGAGCCAATCTCTTGTGCCACTTAACACAATGAGAAGCATTGTCATCAGCTACAAGACAGATGGGAGAAGCCTTATTCTCACATACAAAATTAAGATAATATACATTTCTCTTCCTATACCCAGTCAAAATGATCTCTTGATCACTTGACCTTTTGATATGACATCCATCCTTAACAAATGAAATGTCATATCCTAAATCACTCAGCTGGCTTATGCTTATTAGATTATGTTTCAAACCTTTTATATAAGCCACTTGGGTAATAGTAATTAGGTTAGAAAAAATGTTACCAAACCCTTTGATGACTCCTTTTTCAGATCCACCAAAGATCACTTTAGGTCCATCTTTGACAGATGAATACTCCTTCAACAGCCCCTTTGTTCCAGTCATGTGCCTGGAACAACCACTATCCAAGTACCATATAGGGGCATGGCTACTTGGATACACCTGCAACACAGATTTACCTTCCCTTAGAACCCAAGCAAGTCTTGGGTTCTTGGTTCAAGTTAGCATTAACAAAGCTACCATTATCTCTTCTAACAGGTAGACTATTGTTCTTTCTAACACTTGTGTTATATCAGCAGTCTAGTGCAAAATGGCCTCTCTTGCCACAGCACCAACATTCAAACCTATTGTATCTAGTTCTAGATACATTCTTGACAAAAGAATTTCTGTCCATTGCTGGTGCTGCAGCTCCTTCACCCACTGATTTTTTATAACCATTGGGTTTATGAACATAGGTAGGCCTGTTGGCAGTTACACCCTTGTTTTTCAGAACATTAGACTTAATATGACCATGAATATTTTCATGATCATATAGGTTAGAAGGCACTTCCACCTTTCTAAACTTAATAGGGACTGAAAAGTTCAGTGGCTTGACAGGAGCTTTGCCTTTCCTCTTGAATTGGCCAGCCCTGGAGTTACCTTTGAATCCTAATCCTGCCTTACCCTTTTGATTCACAAATTCATCTATCAAGGGTAAGACAGACTTTGGCTTAGAGTAACTAGCCACTAAATCTTTTTCAATTCTTAGTCTGGCCTCCAGACTCTTCACTTGGTCATCGGTATAATTAATTGTGCCCATCTGAATAACAGTTATAGTCTTTAGCTTGGCAATTTCATTTAACTTCTGATCAATTACTTTCTCTAACTCAGTTGCAGCTACCCTTAGTTTAGCAATTTCATGAGCCTGAAGTTTAACCAGGTTCTTGCTTTTCTTAAGGGCCTGCACAAGTCCCCATACTTATCTATCAATTGATAGACATCTCCTTCAGATTCAGATGCATCTACATCACTTGATGCAGATGTAGCTGATTCAGTACTTGTACTACAAACAGATTTCATAGAAGGATATTGTACCTTATTAAGACCAGACTGATTCTGGCATATGTCCTCTTCTGATCCTGCCATCAGTCCCATGCACTGATGATCCTTTTGTTCATTGATGGAGTCTAGCAACTGCAGAAACTCCTCTTCTTCAGATACAGCATATAGTCCAATATATGCTTCTGCTTCAGATTCTGACTCTGAAGTTGACTGATATGTTAGACTCTTATCCTTCTTTGCAACAAAGGATTTCTCCTTCTTGCCCTTTTGATGAGTCTTCTTCTTGTCTGAATACTCCTTTCTCTTATCAGGACAGTCGGCCACTATATGTCCAGGCCTATTGCAACAATAGCAGACAATCTTTGAAGTAGTGGCTTTGCTGGGCTTTGATCTGCTCTTATCTTTCCTTGATGACTTTTTCTTCTGATAATAGTCATCAACTTGCTGTGAAGTGGAGGGCTTAGACTTCCACTCCTTCTTCTTCAAGAACCTTTGGAATTGCCTTGTGAATGCATCAAAGTCTGCATCTGAATCACAGCTTTCTGAATCCTGATAATCTGAATTTTCTGAACCAACTTCTGCAATTTCCTTAGGAGGGGATGGTGATATCCTCCTATTCTTTCTGATGGATTCTGCATTGAATGCCACAGTCTTTTCTCTATGCTCTCCTCTTGAATTCTTTTCCTCCTCCTTCCTCACCATAAGTTGCATTTCATAGGACATCAGCTTTCCAAACAAGGTGGGAGGAGAGATCTCTGCCAATTTAGCCACTTCTTTTATGGCACAGATCTTTGTGTCCCAATCCTTTGTCAAGGATCTTAAGAATTTGTCATTCAGTTCATAGGTACTGAAGACTCTTCCATAGGACATTAACTCATTCACAATTCTATAGAATTTCTTATAGCATTCAGTTATGTTATCAGTTTTTCCTTGTCTAAAACTTTCATATTCCTGGTTGAGCATAGACTTCCTATCCTGTCTTACTTCTTCAGATCCCTCTATGTAGACAATCAAGGTGTCCCATATTTCTTTGGAGGTCTTGCAGTGAATCAAATTCTGAAATGTAGAATCATCTATGGCACTCACAATAATATTCTGAGCTCTCTTGTCCATGGTTGCCAAAATGACTTCATCCTTGGTCATTTCAGAATAACTCTTTGGAGTTTGAATATTAGCATCAAGAACTGATACCTTCATTGGAATGAAGGGTCCTTCCTGAACTGTGATGTATATTCTTGGGTCAGATGCTTCCATGAATAATCTGACTCTTTCTTTCCAAATTCCAAAGATTTTCTTCCTGCAGATGGGTAACTTCATTGACCCTAACTCCTTGTGATTTTCTCCAGAACCCATCCTCTTGAATCTTGATTCTGCCTTTCTGATCTACCTCAGACTGTTAAGTCCTTTTTGAGGAACCTCCCTCTGATACCACTTAATAGTTTTACTTTCAAGACTACCTAAAACACCTAGAGGGAGGGGGGTGAATAGGTTCTAATTGCTTGTTTATATTTTTAGGCAGAATTCAATCACAGAATTAAAACATTCAGCACAGCAATCACAGAAATCTAAACATCACAGATTGCATAATGTTTTATAGTGGTTCCCCAAGATTTGGGTACATCCACTTTCCCCCTTCACCTATCTAGCAGTATGCTAGATTCGGCCAAACTTCCACTATTCTCAGATCCTCAGATCCTACAGCTCAGAACCTGGATAGGTTCCTACAGCTCAGGCACAATAGCCCTACCTCAGCCTTGCCACAAGGCCTACAACTCAGAGAAGAACCTTCTCCTACACTCAGGCAAACAGCCCTACCACTCAGAGATCAACTCTCCTACACTCAGCCTTTATATCACAGGCTTACAACTCAGATCTGTCTAAAACAAATCCTACAGAAATTTAGAAAAGAAGTTTTAATGTCTTGCCTTTGTTGAGAGAGAAGAGGACAAGACAATTCTTGATCAGCTGATGAAATCAACTGAATCTAAGCTTTCTTCAAAGCTTCTTGAATCTGAACTTAGCTGAGTTGATTTCTAAACAGCTTCTTGAGAAACCACTGATGGCTTCCTTCTTCTTCTTCAAAATGGGTGGATCCCTCTCTATCCAACACCTTTGATGATACTTCTGAATTCTTGTTAGAACTCTTCTTAGATCGATCCTGAGATCGTCTTCTTAGATCTTCTGATGAAGATCTACTTTTAGAGTATTACTCCTTGATTTGATTTCTCAATTTGATTGCCAAAGTTCAATCTTTTTCTCATGATCATTCTTCTTTCTGAATCTGTCTATTTATAGACCTTCTTAATGGTAACCGGCTGATTCGGTTTATAACTGTCTTCTGATAAGTCTGACAACATCAGTTAACTGGCTGCAACCCACAGCTGTCAAGTCTTCAAACAGATCCTGTGCCTTAGTCTTGGTCAGCAATGTGTTGAGACAGACTGTCAGGAAGTGTCGAGACCAACTGTCTATATGTGTCGACACAAGTAACTTTGGTGTCGACACAACCTTTGATGATGTCGACAAGTTTGCCTTTAAGTCGACACAGCTTCTTCAGAAAATAACTTGGTCTTGACTTTGTAGTGTGTCGACACAAGTCCTGTGTGTCGACACAGTTGTTGTAGATTCAGAACTCAGTATGTGTCGACACAGCCTTCAGGTGTCGACACATCAATTGTCGACTCTGCCATCATGTGTCGACTCTGTCTCATTGTGTCGACTATCTCCTTCTGCGTCGAGGTCGACTATCTTTTAGTTAGTCGACACTGCTTCCCAGTGTCGACACAAATGTGGTCGACTATCTTCCTGTGAGTCGACACTGCTTCCCAGTGTCGACACAAATGTGGTCGACTATCTTTCTCTGTGAGTCGACACTGCTTCCCAGTGTCGACACAAATGTGGTCGACTATCTTTCTCTGTGTCGATACAGCTTCTTTCAAGTGTCGACACAAATATTCTGAAGTGTCAACACTGTTTCTTCAGGTGTCGACACATGGACTTAGAATATTTTTCTGCATTCTTTAACACTTCTTCACCTGCACATGTCAACTTAAAACAACATCAAATACACCTTGATGTATATCATTGAGCTAAGTTGGGCTTCTTCAAATTAGGTACACATTTTCCAATGTACCCAACAAAAAGACTATAAATAGACCCATAAGGACTCCTTAGAGAACAAGCTTTAATTATTCTCCAAATCTCTAGTGCTTTCTGAGGAGCTCCTAGCCCAGCTTTTGGCTTTGGAGGGGAAGCTCTCAGAGATCTTCCGGGTGTGAGGTGGGACCTCCCTACTGAGGCTTTGGGTCAGTCCTATGTGCTTAGCAACCAGTCGAGGGTCGGGGCTTGAGAGAAGTAGGTGTTGGCTGCACCCCTGTTTTTGAACTCCCGTTGAGGTCATTTTTGGCATCAACAGCCAAAGCACGTTTTTTTGCTCGGACGCGAATTTTTCGCCCGGGCTGACATTTTTAGCCCAGACGCAGGGTTTTTCGCCTGGGTAGGTTTTTTTCGCCAGGGTGCGGTTTTTTCGCTCGTGCACGAATTTTTTACGCTCGAGCTTGAATTTATTCCCTGAGAGCAATATTTTTCACCGGAACTCGTTTTTTTTCGCCCGAGAGCGGTTTTTTCGCCCGGACACGATTTTTTCGCCCTAGCTTGATTTTTTCGCCCAGACGCGAATGGCTTGTGCGCTGTTTTTTTGCCCGGTCGCGAATTTTTAGCCCGGATGCGAATTTTTTTGCCCGTGTGCGATAGTCGGAGCGCGTTTTTTTTTGCCCGGGCGCGATTTTGTCGCATGAGCGCGATTTTTTCACCCGAGGGTCAATTTTTTGCTCAGAAGTGAATTTTTCGCCTCGACGTGTTTTTTTCACTCGTTCGTGCATTTTTGCACGGTCATGTGTTTTTTATTCGCCCGGACGTTATTTTTTTTCGCTCGAATGCATTTTTTTGCTTGCAGGCAAAAATATCAAGTCTGTGAAAGAATATCGTGTCCGGACGAAAAATTCCGGCCCATGCAAAAAATTTGTGCCTGGGCGAAATATTCATGCCCGGTTGAAAAATTCGCGTCTGTCTGAAAAATTCGCGCACGTTCGAAAATTTCGCGCCCGGTCGAAAAATTGAAGCCCGAGCGAAAATATAACGCCCAACCAAAAAATTGGCTTCCGGGCGAAAATATAGATCTCGCACGAAAACATCGCGGTCGGGCGAAAATATCTCTCCCGGGCGAAATATCGTGCCCGGGCCAAAATATCGCGCCCGGGCGAAAATATCGTGCCCGGGCGAAAATATCGCGCCCGGACGAAAATATCGCGCCCGGGAGAAAATATCGCTCCCGGGCGAAAATATCGTGCCCAGGAAAATTATTGCGCCTGGGTGAAAAATTCGCAGTCGGGCGAAAAATTCGCGGTCAGGCAAAAAAACCGTGCCCGGGCGAAAAAAATCGTGCTCGGGCGAAAAAACAGCGCCCTGGCGAAAAACAGCGCCCGAGCAAAAAATTCGTGCCTGGGTGAAAAAAGCTTGCCGAGGCGAAAAAATGACGCCTTTTCTCCGGGCGCGTGTTTTTGGTCGGGTGCGCATTTTCAGCATGTCCGTGTATTTTCCGTTTGGACGCGCATTTTCCGCCTGAGCGCTCATTTTCCCCCGGATGCGCATTCTTAATAAAAAGTTACCGTAACAGAGATTTGTCAAACGGTTTATAAAGTGATTCTTTTTTCTGAAAATTTTGCAAAATGAGTTTACCCAAATAAATCTTCTTTTTCAATATACATTTTCAAAAAACTCATTTTCTTACTTCTTTTACCACCACTCATTTTCTTTCTAAAAAACCTTTCCAAATAGGCCCTAAGCTCAAAATTGTGAGCCCAAACAGAGGCTGAACAAAGCCCAAATGCTAAAACAAATGGGCCTAAATCAGCCGTTTGAAAATGACCTTTTAGAGGCTTCGTTTGTTTAAGCGTTTTTGCCGAGCGTTTGGAGCAAATGCCACCGGACGGAGGGTAAACAAACGGGACTCCGGTGGCGTTTGCTCCGTTTGCACCCGCCGCAAGGAGGAAAAGCCCCTCAAACGCTGCTTTTCCAACCCCGCCTCCCCCCCTCCGGTTCCAACTCTCCATTTCGATCCGCCGGGCACAACGGCCAGCTTCGCCCCAACGCGCCATCAGTAGTGTGTAAGCAACCTGATTAGTTGCTCCACTATCGAGCCACCAAGAACTTGATGGGACTTCAATTAAATTGGATTCACAAAGAACAAATGTTTAAGGGTTACCTTTAGGTGCAAAACCACGTTTTTCCATCCAAGCCTTAAATTTCAGGCACTCGTGCTTCACGCGCCCCTTCTTCTTACAAAAGAAGCAGCTAAAAGGCTTCTTTCCACCAGTGTCCTTGCTCTATGAAGTTTGTTCATCCTGAGCTTTAAACAGAGCTTTGAACTTCTTATTCTTCTTCTTAAACAGGGACTTGACTACGAGCAATGCAGTGTTCGTCTTTTCCTTCTTCAGTTTCTCCTCCTCAGCAACACGCCGAGTGATCAGATCATTTATCTTTCACGCCTCATCCTGGGAACTGTAGGTGGTCTTCAAAATGCTGAATTCTACAGGGAGTGTATTTAGTGCCTGATGTACTATCAAGGCTTCAGGGAGAGTAATCTACATCTCCTACAGTTTTGTCTGATAGTAGACTATCTTAAGTATGTAATCACGAACTCCGTCTCCTCCTGAATACCTCATGGAGAAGAGGTCCTGAATCAGAGTCCCAATCTTAGTATTAGAAGAGACCTTATACCTCTGCCCAACAACAGTCAGAAAATCCCTGGCAGTCGTGTCTGGAAGACCACTCAGCAGGTGCTCCAGAATGGAACGCTTCATAGTCAACAAGAAGATTTTGTTCGACTTTTTCCATGCACTGTAATGATCCTTCTTAGCTTGAGTGCTGGTCGCCGTGAGAGTCGCAGACTGGTTGGTATTCATGGCCATCTCTATGTCCACCATCTCAAGAGCAAACATGATGTCGGACTTCCACTTCTTAAAGTTCGATCTAGTGAGTTTCTCAATGGTCGTCATATTATTATGGACTGTAAAGGTGACTGAAAAGAGAGAAAAAGAAAAAATTAAAGACAAATAGGGCAACAGTGGCTATAAAACCCTAAATATCACACTAAATAGAGAATCCAGGCGCATCAACGTGCAACACCTTTGAGCAGATTATGCGCCACACAATTAGTGATTCGCCGGAAAAGCCCCTCAAACATGCTGGAATTGCCTGTAAAATGATGGCAAAACGGACATAAAACTGACATATAACACGTACATAAACGGTTCTTTCGAAAAGGGCATTTCCAAATGGCATTTCAAAGAGCGTTTCCGAAACATTTTATTAAATACATTTATTTATAAACGAGGGTGCGAAGAGATGCTCGTGGATGGGAGTTGATTTGTTTTTTCAAATGTGGCGAGTTGGGGCGAAGCTGGCCGTTGTGGCTGCGCTCATCGGCGGTGGTACCGCGTCCGTTGCCATCTTCTCCTCCGACGATCTCTCCACCGCCTTTAAGATCTGTACTGTGGTGCCCGTACGCCTCCTTCGCGACGCATTTACAGCCGCTACCATCGCCCTCGTTCTGCGCACGTAACCCTAATGCCTTTCCATGCCTCCAGTCCTTCTTATTCGCATGAGTATTTATGATTCTATGCCAGGGTTTTGCTTGCGCTCTCTCTCCAATATGTTCCACACGTTAAGCCATTTATAATACTTCGTGATTATATTTGATCAATTTTAGGGTAAATTTAGTTTTTCCCATTTTTATTTTTCTGATCCTCCATGCCTATTGCATCGTGGATTTGTTTTGATTTTGTCTGCTCCTGTTACCTTTAAGTTATTTAGAGATATCAAATGTCTTCTAATAGCATGTGATGTTTTCAGTCAGAGTGGGAAATCATTGGTTTTTCTTCTGCTGGGTTATAGATTCAGAATGATATCCTTTGTTACTTGAATTGGCACGTCACGGAAAGTTTGCTAGGAACACCTCACTATATATTAACTCTGCATATTCAGAAGAAGTGAGATGAAATAAAAATTACATATAAAAGCATATTACTTAAACAACTAATTTTCATGAAGAACTCTTAAACCTGTAATGGCTCAAGATTAAAAAAAAAGAATTTCTGAAAGCATCATCTTTCCTTTTATCTCATTCAACACCCTCTCAGATGTCTTGTGCAAACATCTCTTAAATGATCCAAATAAAGATAAATTGTTAGAATCTCTTTTCGAGCAAGAGGGAATCTCCTTGGATTGAAGGCAAGAGAATGATAAAAATAAAATTAAATGTTATTGTCTCTATGGCAAGAGGAGTTTTTATTCATATATTATGTTGTAATGAATTATAAAAAGATGCTTAAACATACTCATTTTATATTAATTGTTAATGATAGTCAACAAAAGAAGTTTACCGTTTGGTACTTAGTAGAGGTTACTCAGCAAATGATGTTGGAAGAGAGATGTTGGTGTATGATTGTTTTCATTCATGTATTTTAAGCATGCGGTATAAACTAAATGCATTACATTTATTTTACTTGAAACTGTTTCATTTGACGTGAAATAAGTGTAGGGCAATATGTATTGTTGTTTGGTTGTAAGATTTGTTACCTTTATTATTTAGTTAATGGGAATTTTATTATTTTATTGCGTAGTAATTTAATAATTAGATGCTATGTAGAGGTTATATCACCCTTTTTAGACTCACAACTCCGCCGCTATCCAATTCATATTAAAAGGTAGAAAGAAGCCATGCAAGGATATATAGAGCTATACTTAAACATATTTTTCATATAATATAACAAATTGTATGCGGTGAAGCTATAGCTAAAGTAAATACTACAATATTAAGAATGCTTAGGATTTAGCTTTAAGACATCACAAAGCCAACTACTACATTTATAGGTTCTTTACATATAACTCTATTACATTATACTTGTGACCAAAAGTTACAACATTCAATTACAAGCTTTTCCTATGTACAAACACTCATGCATCAATAATTATCTACGAATACTCCAACTATTTAGTTCACTCCCGTTATCCCACAAAAATTTTAAGCTAAAAGCATTATAATTAATCACGACACTTTAGGCCAAAAGAATTAAAATTATTCATGAAATTTCAAGCTTAATGCATCATGCTATATAATACAAATGCGTTAGTCTTAGCTTTTACCGAAAACATCAGCACAAATACACTCTTTAAAGACTTTGTAAGCACATGTTTTCATCCCATGTTCATGCATTATTAAAGATGAGGAAACACATAAATTATATACTATTGTATGTTTTGGCCATCATTCATCTTACACTAAATTCATGCATACAATATCATACCATAACATGTAACAACATTAACATGCATTTCATTGCAAGGAAAAGAAACTGACAACTATTATGTATTTAGTAGCTCCTCATTTCTGGCTAAGCAGCACACATTGTATAACAAATCAAAAGTTTATACTTTCCTTATCAAAATTTCAATGTGTACACCCACCCACTATTGCCAACCAAATATTCATCTCTAATACATTTTTTTTTGTAAGGATCACACTGTCCATGTATATATCATCATGCTATTTATTCATTTACTTTGATATGTGATATCCTATCCCAAAGTAAAAAAAAATCACACTTGTCTTAGATTTTGCCAAATAAAATTTCTATATAATAGATTATGCATATAGTAAAGTACCCATTTTTCTCCCCACTAAAGTTTCTTTTAACACATATATCACTCACAATTGTCCCATTTTCTTTTGATTCCATTTTCTTAGGAGTCAAAGCTAAACTAGAAGTTTGATTATTTATCAAAGGAGTCTATTATATAGGAGTTTAGAAGTTCATACATTCATTTATTCAATACATGCAAACAGAAGTGTACGCACTTGCATAATGAATTGTGTTTGTGAAATCATCTTTGTCTAGGACCATGAAGACGATCCTATCTTCCTTTCACCATACTTGTAGTGTTGGACCAGAGTCCCAAATACATTTTGCAGCTATGAATAATTTATTGAGTCCCACATAAATTTTCCTCCTTTACTTTTGAGCATCCTCCCTTAATGACTCAATCTTCATCTTCTTTTAATAAGGAATATCTTTCTAACTGAAGTATAAAATGGTCTAATGAAGCTATAATAAGATTATTTCAGCCTACCCAGAACCTTGATACTCACCTCTTCAACATATGCATGGATAATTGGTCTTGTAATTCATGACAATTTAAGTGAAGGCAAACAACATTGTAGTCTCCAAGTCTACTTTCTATAATATGCTTGGTAATAGTTTCTAAACGATTCGCCCTCGTTATGTATATAACTATATATGAATATGATTTGTTATATATTTCCTTATGGTGGATGTAAAACCAACGTACCCATAATATATCACCTAAAACACTAATTTTATCAAAACTACAATATACTTGCATAAAAAGTCAAAGAGTGTCATGCAACACCATTTCTCACTAAAAAGAAAGGAAAGCCCTGAACTTAATAGAGGAAACATGTTACTTTTGAAGATCTTTTGGGAGACATGACTGGTCATGTGCTACTTCTGGCTAAGAAATGGAAGCTAAATGCCCTTTCTTCTTCTTCTCTCTCTCTTCTTCTTCTCCTTGCTTGAAACCTCTTGATTGTGTGTTCTCTCTCCTTAGCATACTGATTTCTTTCTTCCTTTCACTCAAAATTGCCATCCAACTTTGATAATAAGGTGGGTGAATGAAAATGAGGGTTCTTAAAGATAGAAATGGCTTATTCCTTAAGACAACTCAAATCTATCATACATTTTTCTTTGTACAAGAAGGGTTAATATGATTTCATCATGTGGAGATTTTATTCACCATGCATTTAATGCTCTTTCATCTCCCCTCTAAAATTGGAAAAGAAATTTCTACCCCTCCATGTGGTCTTGTCCATAGCTAGGGCTTGTTTAGGAAGGCGATGGAGGGTGGAGATAGAATGTTTGTAGATTGAGATTAAATGACATTTTTGAACACGCCCCCTCCCCCCTTGTTGAAGTTAGGCATAAAACAATGTTTTTAGGGATCTGAGTTCCAAATGGTGCTTATCTGAACGAGCAACAATATACCGTTTGTGTTTTTTTCAAAATAACAACGGAGCACCCAGACAAAGAAAGCCTTACTTTTGTAAAATAATTAGAATACACATTTTGCTTGATGCCTCGTATCTTTGTTTTGTGTTAAATGAAAATTTGATCAAAATTTAAAGGAATTTGTGCAAACCTCTTTGCCGGGATTCACAGTCGGGGTTGTGGTGTCGATGTTGTTGGGGGTCTCAACCCTAAACGGGAACGCAACTTGACTCTATCGATGTGTACGGAGGGTGGGGCAAAATTGATAAAGATAAACAGAGCGTTGACGTGGCTATCGTGGACAAGATGCTTGAGGGGGAGCTCCAAAACCCTTTGACCTAAACTATGAGAACTAGAGAGGAAGAGGAACTTCAAAATTACTTCTTTGATATTCATGATCCCAGTGGTCTATTTATTGATTTTATTAAAGACACAATGACATGATCTATAAATAAGTCCAAACCTAAAACTATCCAAAATATTAAAATGCTTTAAAAGACAATGACTCAAAATAAGATACTTTAACATTGTCCTATAAAAAGACACATAATAACATACTTAACATAAGGATACATAATAAATCCACCCCTTTCAATTCGAGCTTGTCCTCAAGCTTGAAGAAGGGAAAATGTGTGTGCGAAATCCTCAAGTTACTTTATTTCCCATGAAAAACTCCCTATAATGGTCTTCCGGGCTAATCTTTTAACATGAATGAATCCTAGCTCGTGCTTGCTGATGGTGTGGAGAGTGGTGATATTGTTGTGGGGTCTTTGTTTGCCTTGAGATGGCACCTATTTGGTAATTGATCAACACCAAAGTTTAGATATTGTGAGGGTGAGCTTGGATAGAGGTTGAGAGGCCTGCTGGAGGAGGACCACAAATGTCAGATGTTGTACCGATTGTTGTTGCAGAACTGTCAGTTTTGACAACAAAGGTGTCTGCTTGGGGGGGGACAATTTAGGGGGATGGTCTGACGTGACAGACAGTGAGTGATGGGGGTTCTCCGTTCTCTGGTCGGATCGGGCCCCGGGCCCCCCATTTGTCAAAAGATTCCGTCAATGCTGGTGGCGAGTTGCGAAACCGTGAATATAATAATCAATTAATCAATGCCTTAACTGAATAAAGTATTAATCAAATATTAGTATTAGAGACTTTGATTTCAGAGGGGTCTACTGTTGGAGTGGGGCTCGAGGAATGCAACCCCGTAACTAGATTGAAGGGACATGCAAAGAATACTATGGAACGACAGGTCGTCGACTGACTCTGGAAGGTAGCGGTTCCCCGGTGTGGGGACATGTTGCACCAAAGCAGAAAGACGATGTTGTGTTTATGCGCGGTTGACACTGGTTTCTATCCACTCAATCGTGTACCTCATGCACAATATCTAAAAAGGAAACTATGCGAGAGTGTGGTGATATGAGATGGCCATGGCAGATGAATTCGACATAAGATAGCTCGCAAGAGGCCTGAATGTAGACGAGTGAGGTTATATTGTGTTTCCTCGATATCGTTTAGATGGAGGTGTTGATTGGAAGAGGGAAGTGGTGGAGGCCAGTCCCGATCAGGGCATCGCAAAAGTACCCGCCACCGCACTCGACTGGACCTCTATCAGCCCTAAGTCTAAAATATTTTATTTACGTCACTTTTGTATTTGAGTAATTTGTATGTAAATAAATAAATAAATAAATAAATATATATATGTAAATACATATATATATATATATATTTACATATATATATATATATATATTTACATATATATATATATATATATATATGTAAATATATATATATGTATTTACATATATATATACAAGCAGTTGTGCACGGGGGACCCCGTGCGGGTAACATTCGTCGTGGGTGCGACAATTGTTGAGGGTGTGACATTTGTCGAGGGGGAGACATTTGGCTGAGGCGGCAACATTGGTCGTGGGTACGACCTTTGTCGAGGGGGCGACATTTGTCGTGGGGGCAATATTTGTCTTGGGGGCGACATTCGTTCTTAAAATCTACCGTCTGCCGAACAGGGTGGCGAAATCAGACTGAATCATTTCTTTTGTCTGCGAGTTGGGTGGTCTTCGACCGCATCTATAAGAAGAGTTCTCAAAGTATAAGAAAAAATGACTAAAAAGTTCACCCAAGATCCGGCCTAAACAAATAAAAAGGTGGGGAGAGCTCTTGGGTGGTCTTCAGACGCATGTAGGCGGACTTCGTCCGTGCTCGATGTGTAGCTGCGGGCTACGCCCACAACATATACATATGAGTACTCAAAATGACCGTAAAAAAATTAAATTAGGATTACATTTTTTATTTTGTAAAAAACACATGTTTTGACATACAAAACGTAATTTATATCTCTCCTCTCTAAATATAAGAAAAAATGACTAAAAAGACCCAAACAAATGAAAAGGAGAGTTGATTTTATGAGGGGTATTTAGGGAATAAATGTTACACCATTGTGAAGGGTGTTTTGGGCATCCAAATGTTACACCATGGCTCTTTTGCTCCTTGCTTATAGTATAAATATATATATATATATATATACGAGCATCTTCGCACGGGCTAAGCCCGTTCTCGATGCTCTCCGGCGGCCTTCGGCCGCATCAGGCGGGCTTCGCCCGCCTGCGCACGGGCTTCGCCCGTACCTGATGCTTCATGTGGTCTTTGACTGCATAGAAGCGGGCTTCTCCAGCAACTGGCGGGCTTCACCCGCCCGACCCGACGGGTCATTGCGGGCATATACATATGAGTGCTCAAAATGATCGCAAAAAAATTTACATCAATATTATCATTTTAATTTTTGTAAAAAAATATGCGTTTGTGAGTAAAAACATTTTCATCTCCCTCTTTCTTTCTTCTCTCCCCCTCTCTCTATTATATAAAATATAATATAATTATATATAAATAAAACTCACCGCTCTCTCTCCCGCTCTCTCTCTCTCCCGCTCTCTCTCTTCACCGCTCTCTCTCTCTCTTTTGCTCTGTTTCTCTCCCTACCACTATCTAATATATAATATCGCACGGGCTACGCCCGTGCTCGATGCTCTCGGGCGCCCTTCGGCCGCATCAGGCGGGCTTTGTCCGCCTGCGCACAGGGTTTGCCCGTGCTTGATGCTTCGGGTGGTGTTCGTCCGCATAGAAACGGGTTTCGCCCGCTTCCACGCATCCACAATCTCAGCAATTTCTTTGAGTAATTTTGCTAATTCAAGGACTGATGGGGAATTGTTATTATTATCCATAATACTGGTTCAGCCAATTAGTTCTGAGAAAATTATAAAAGCATAACTCGAAAACAACAATACAATGGGAAATTGATAAACATAAATCACAATACACAATTACTAAATCTTCTATACGTGAAATTAGTAACTAACAACAATACATGTCCTAAATCAGCAATATGGAAATTTAGAAATGAAAATCGGGAAGAAATAGCAAATTCTGGAATCAGATTTCAGCAACAAAACAAAATCTACCCGTAAAATAAGCAAAGCGAATTAAGCACGAACGGCAATGAACGACCCAACCCACTGTAAGTCTAAATATTTGCTATTATTATGTAGTAATTAACCATATAGCAAGACCAAAAATATTACAGAGTAACTATGTTATCCACAAAATCAAACAGTAGAACTCGCCACCTCCTCCTATGGGAATGCCCTGGTCTCCTCCGATACAATGTATGGCTTTGAGTGCAGTCAAAGCCGTGAGTGGTGACGGCTTTGAGTGCACTCAAAGCCGTGAGTGGTCACGGCGTTGAGTGCACTCAACGCCGTGCGTGGTCACGGCTTTGAGTGCACTCAACGCCGTGCGTGGTCACGGCTTTGAGTGCACTCAAAGCCGTGAGTGGTGACGGCTTTGAGTGCACTTAAAGCCGTGAGTGGTGACGGCTTTGAGTGCACTCAAAGCCGTGAGTGGTGACGGCTTTGAGTGCACTCAACGCCGTGCGTGGTCACGACTTTGAGTGCACTCAACGCCGTGCGTGGTGACGGCTTTGAGTGCACTCAAAGCCGTGAGTGGTGACGGCTTTGAGTGCACTCAAAGCCGTGCGTGGTCACGGCTTTGAGTGCACTCAAAGCCGTCACCACTGAAAGCTGTGAGTGGTGACGACGTTGAGTGCACTCAAAGCCATGAGTGGTAACGGCGTTGAAGCCGTGAGTGGTGACAGCGTTGAAGCCGTGAGTGGTGACGACGTTGAAGCAGTGAGTGGTGACGGCGTTGAGTGCACTCAGAGCCGTGAGTGGTCACGGTGTTGAGTGCACTCACAGCCGTGAGTGATAACGGCGTTGAGTGTACTCGAAGCCGTGAAACGGGCTTCACCCTCAGGCGGCCTTCTGACACATCAGGCGGTCTCCGACCGTGCATGATCTTCCGGGCAGTCTCCGACCGTGCATGATCTTCCGGGCGGTCTCACGACGCAAAGAATCGGGCCACGCTTTCACGCAATTCATCAACTTGCCGTCGCAACCGCCACTCGCAGCCGCGCAACGCGTGTATATATATGAATTTTTGGAACACAGGCAGGGGGAAGCGTGGTCAACATGTGGTTGCCCACGTATGGCTTCGCCGTGACGTGGCGTGCTCTGCCTGCCCTCGGCGGGGTCCGTCCGCCCCCGTCGGGCTCCGACCGCCCCCGTCGGGCTCCGACCGCCCCCGTCGGCCTTGCTTTGAGTGGCCCGTGCTCGATGCTCTCGGGCGGCCTTCGGCCGCATCAGGCGGGCTTCGGCCGCATCAGGCGGGCTTCGGCCGCATCAGGCGGGCTTCGGCCGCATCAGGCGGGCTTTGCCCTCCTGCGCACGGGCTTCGCCGTGCTTGATGCTCCGGGCGGCCTTCGGCCGCATAGACATGGGCCGCATAGACATGGATCCTGCTTCCACGCAATTCACCGGCTCGAAGCCGCAACCGCCACTCGCGGCCCACTGGAGCGCATATTTTGAACAGAAGCTCTGAGCGGTTCGGATTTGTTCCACAACAAATTTTACAAAATTGGTGGGGTTAAATAAGATGTCAGCTGTTAATACAATTAAAATATAGAACACGCTCTTCACAGAGTCTATCAAACAAATAATATCGCTCCAATTTGCTCAGATAAGCTCGTCAATGAATACATCTATGGGTCCTGCGTTGAGTTCACTCTCAACGGCCAGACAGCCGTTGAGTTCACTCACAAACTTAATATAATATCATTAAAACGTAATAATTACAGAAATTTAAAGCGGGGGGAGGAGGCGGATGAGGAGGCGGAGGAGGAGGTGGAGGTGGAGGGGCGCAGTCGAACCGTCGGACACCGGCGTCCCCGGCGACCTA
This sequence comes from Platanthera zijinensis, assembly GCA_039513925.1. Classification (NCBI taxonomy): domain Eukaryota; kingdom Viridiplantae; phylum Streptophyta; class Magnoliopsida; order Asparagales; family Orchidaceae; genus Platanthera; species Platanthera zijinensis. The sequence continues at coordinate 171,896,328 of CM077095.1, forward strand.
GGCGGGCGTAGCCCAGCTCCCCCAGCGAACTCAAAAAAAAAATTTGATTTCAGACACCGCCGACAGTGGCCCTGCGGTTCGCCTCTGGCCTACCCCCGCCTCCGCCGGCGGCGGCTAGGTGAAATTAAATGGCGGAGCTGGGGCTCACGGGCAGGGCCCTACGTCGGCGATGGCCTTGCCGGTTCGCCTCCGGCCTACCGCCGCCGGAGTCGCCGGCAGCCGGCTGCACTGGCGGCCCGAATGGTGGGGTCCGGTGAGGCAGGAGCCGCCTACGCCCGTGCTGGTGGGTTAATTTTTTTATTTTTGTTACAAAGAATTTCCATTTATGTAGGAGATAGATACCAAAAGTTGTGAAGAGAAAGCTAAACTTCTGTTTAATACAGTTTCATCGAAAAAATATCAAAACAACATGAGAGAGAGACTGAGAAAAAAAAATCAATAGTCTGATAAAAGCATCCAGCAGCTAGAACTACTTAAGCAACAATCCAGATCAACCTTTGTAACTGCTATTGCTTCCACCGGACTGAAAGGGCCTCGGGTTTCGATCCAAGCTTCATATACTTTCATCTTGGCCGAAATCTACAGACCTCTTCAAAGTTAGTGAGATTTCAATACCTTTCCAATTCCTTATGCAACCCAACGAATAGCAACTTAGGAAAGGATATTCAAAAGTACTGAAATTTTACCCTCCCAATAAAAAGGAGAAAGTGTGAGGAACAACTTTGTTTTCCCCTCCGAATGAAAAGGATTAAAATTGGGGTTTAAAGGGCCAAAGGGTGAGTGCCCATGTTTCCCCGGCTCGATGCTCTTGGGCGGCCTTCGGCCGCATCGAGGTGGGCTTCGCCCGTGCTCGATGCGTTGCTGCGGGGTGCGCATGTATGAGAACAGGGTATATGCAAAACATATACATATGACCGTTCAAAATGATTGGAGAACATCTAAATCAAGATTAAAATTTTACTAAACTGTACGTTATGCATTAGTACTTGTAATTTCCTTCTGAGTTTGTATTTCCCTATCTCATATATATCGAAGAGCTCTGTAAATGTGATTGTCCTCTTTGTTGCCATCTCATTTAAATATGTTTTTTTCTCTTTTCATCTAAAGGATGAGATATAATGTGATATTTCATTGCAGGATTAAGGGGCAATAGTTGCTATGTGCTGATTAGAGGCGGATGAGGCTTATTATATATCGCGCAGGCTACAGCTGCGATCGATGATGTTGGGCGTCCTTCAGCCGCAACAGGCGGGCCTTGTGCACATGCGCAGAGGATGTGCTCGTAATTGAGTGGTCAGTATATTGTGTTGAGTGATTGTTGTGTTCAGTGCGTTCAGGTGGGTGGTAATGTCGCTCATAAAATGATATTCAGTAAAAAGAGTAGAACACACAGATGAGAAGAGGAGATTGTACATATAAAAAGTAGGTAGAAAAATGATTATTACAAACGGTGGCATATGTTTGTCAACAGTACATGAGTATCCCTATGGTTGGAGATGAGAATATGAGAACTCGTATTTTCTTCTGTAGAGCTTATGTAGATATGGAGCATTGAAGCAGAAGTGTAGCTGTACTTGCAAAATCTCAGAGGGAAACTCAGTTGTTGATGGTGTGCAATTTTTAGTGATTTTGGGAGACCCTGCATTTATGAACGATGTCAGTTATAGTAGTTATTAACAAATGTTCGTTCAGTTAGGGTAAATGTGTTTCTATGTGCTGTATATTATGTCGTAAGTGTTACCTTCTGATCATTGTAAATACATAGTTCCATTCTTGTTCAGTTGTCAGACCTGGCGGGACAGGTAGGATACGTAATCGAAAGCCCGGAATCTCAGTTCGTGGACCATCTGACCACCTCCTTGTGTCTGGCTTGCAGATATCGTCGTAGTAATTGTAGTCGGAGCACTCTGCAGGGTTGTTGTTTGTAGGGGTAGCTGCAGGAGAGAACTTTGTAGTTTAGTGTACAGATTGTTCTTATAATAAGGAAGTTTATATGAAGAGTATCAATTACTTACTTTGTTGAGATGTTGAGTTATTTTGTTGTAATTGTACCCGCTGATATGGTGCATTCTCGTTTGACATCTGCAGTGGTTTAAATGGCGTTAAAAATCATACGGTGCACGATAAATGAGCAAGTTGTTTATGACAACTATGTAATATATCATAATATCAGTACAGTATATAACAAAAACGCAGTATACGTCAATGTCTATAAATGTGAAAAGTTATTTTAGAAAGTTGCAAGTAGTTAGAGCATGTAAGATGAAATGTGAGGTATTGCAGTATAAATGTAGAAAAGAAAGAGAACATAGTTCTGACTGAAGGTATATGTATATAGATGTTGCTAAAATGAGATCTTGTAATCATAGATGTTAGATATATCATAATAAGAAATATCATTAGGTATAAAGTGCCTCTCTTATTAAACCTATACCAAACATCACGGATATGTTGTCAGTGTGTATGAATGTTGGTTTGATATTGTAGACATGTGGGCTTACAACAGGTGATAGGAAAGTCAGTTTACTTATAGTACGTATATGTTGTTGTAAGGCAGATTGTGATAATGTAGTTTGTGGTGTAGATTTTGTACTACCATGAGCGTTTTAAAATGCATATGTGTATACAGAGTAATATGTTCATAATATTAACTATAATGTATGTGTAAATTTAGTCCATGCAACTCCAGCGTAGTGTATATTGAGTGGATATGTCACAATAAGATTGAATGTTGTCAGAAATGTTCGAAGATGTATTTACAGGGAGAATTTACTATGTATATATGTTCATGAATATTTATGTTCAGATTTTTGCAAGAAATAGTGTGGTTTTTATTCGTGTGCGCATCATGGTAGGTGTATGAAGTTGAGAAGGGCAGACAGTATTGTTTTGTAGGTATATTAAGAGATGTGAAAATGGTTATGATGTATATGTATTTATTGTAAGTACATATGGTAAGCATATTTATATTTTTGTACGTATTGAATGAAATGGCGTATTAATATGAAGTAGTAATTGGTGTAAAAAGATATTAGTGGGTATTTTATCACGTATATGTATTTTTATTGTAATACTTTTACGTTATATGAAAAACAGATTATACAGAGCAGTATGAAAATATCAGGTATTGCCTTTGAAATGTACATGTCGTTATAAATTGTCAGGCAAAATGTGAGGCGTTGTAGTCGAGGTGTAAGAAATGAAACATAATATGCTTGAGTGATGGTATATGATTGTAGATACTGGTAGCAGAGAGATGGTGTATTTACAGTTTTTATGGATATCGTGGTAAGAGATTTTGCCCTGTAGTATAGCAGTCATTATATCTTATATGTAATTTCAAAACATCGAATAACAATGTATACGTTGTAGTAAAGAATTTGTAGACAACATATATATTTTTTATTAAATGCATACCTCAATGTGATATTCTATGTTGATGTTGAAGTTGTGCGAAAATTTCTTTGTACACAACATTCGCTGTGTAGATACCTGTATGATTATCTATTTTGCCATTCTGGACTAAAACAGTTGTTTTATCTCGGGAGGTGCCTCGTGATAGAGCTACATACAATTGACCATGACTGAATACATTGTTTGGTAGATATATTCCGACATGTTGAAATGTTTGTCCTTGAGATTTATTTATTGTAAGTCCAAAGCTTAATCGGACTGGAAATTGCTTACGTGTTAGTTGGAATGGCAATTTGATATCTTCTGCAGTATTTAAAGGAATTCGTGGTAAGAAAACGGAGTTTCCCTCAAAATGTCCTGTTAGAATTTCTGCTTCGATCACATTTTTTGCAAATCTACGACACAGCAGTCTTGTTCCATTGCAAAGTCCGAACTTTGGATCAATATTCCGCAGTAACATAATTGGTGCCCCAACTTTTAACTTTAACTTATGAGGCGGTAAATTACCTGGTGTTAATGTATTGAGAAATTCTGGTTGATAAAAATTGCTTGCATCATCTGAAACAGAATCATATGAATAGTATATAACTTCTTCTCCCGGAAGTTGGAGTACAGTGATATCGTTCAACATATTCACGTGCTCATTTAGAGGTGTTAGTATAGCTCTATCTCGCATATAATTTTTGTCTCCAATATGTGAATCCAAATTTGGGAATGTAACATTTATTAAATCAATAATGGATTGCTAACCTTCCCGTAACATGCCTATTGGGTCAGGAATTCTAATCATTTCACCTTTTGTCATTGTTTCTGTACCATTTCCAACGTGTAGCAAATATTCAGAGAAAGTAATATCCTGTTTTGCACGCATATTCTCTGTTAGACTTAGTATCCTTACATAACTCCATAAATAGGATTGAACGATACTTGCATTAATAATTTGTGCTCTGGTTCCATTCACAACAACAGGCAGCACCTGACGAAAATCACCTCCCAAAATAATAATTTTTCCTCCGAATGGTCTGTTGATGTTAGTTGCGTCACGGAATGAACGATCAACAGCTTCGAGTGCCTTTCTATCAGCCATTGAGGCCTCATCCCATATGATTGCTGATGATCTTCTGATAAGTTCAGCTAAATCTGATTGTTTTGTAAAGCCACAGTATGACTGCCCATGCAATTTAATGGGTATACGGAATTTTGAGTGTAGTTCGACCCCCTGGTAATAGAGTTGCAGCAATTCCTGAAGTAGCTGTAGCTAATACGATGCATCCTGAACTACGAAAAGTTGCGATAATTGCACGGTATAGATATGTTTTTCCAGTTCCACCTGGTCCATCAATGAAAAATAACTGCTCTGATTTGTTGCTTATTGCGTCGCTTATTGTGTTGTACGCATGTAACTGGCCTTCATTAAGTGATGTGACGGTATTAAGGTCATCATCGGTGATCGGTAATGATAACTCTGCTTCAATAAGACTGGATAGGTTATTGAGATGTTTGAAGGATTCATTTATTTGGGGTAGATCAAACTCTCTAATCGAACGTTTATGTTGTTGAAGAATCTCATTGAGTTCGTATAGAAGTTTATTCATAATATAGAGGTTGTTAGTGGCACTGGAACTTGGGAAGTCCTCTATCATGCTTGCATAATTTTCAGACCAAAGAGTTCTGACATCTGCTGGTTCACAAAATATCAAGATAGTGGCAAACAATCTTCGTAACGCAGACGACATTCTGAATGTTCGAGCCTCGGTTAGGCATTCTCGAACACTATTATCTTGCTCGAGCAAACCGTAGTTTCTTGCTGCTTCCTTAAAAGTGGTACATGTAATGTTGTTAACAGTCAATAAATTATCAAATGATGTGAGGACCTGGAACATGATTTAGTAGCATTCGCAGATAGTATCTCTCATTATCAGCAAGCGGAACAGAGTAAATCCTACCAATAATTTTTCGTCTTCTGACTCTTTTTCTCCAGTACTTTTGTTGCTTAAACCAACGATAATATTTAGGGAAATCTCTGTATAAATATAGGTTAGGTTCTTGGTGTTGACTGTATATACTGAAAAATTCAGTCAACATTGTTTTGGAGTTTCGGTTGTTTGTTAATATTGATGAAATCGATTGGTCAGTATGGAATTATATCTGATGTTGATTCGGTAGATGTATTTGTAATCGCTCTACTGATGGATATATTTGGCTCATCTGAAACTTGAACAGTCTCCACAATGTCTCAGGTGGGCATAACCATCTGCCGTTAATGTAGTTTGTGATTTCATCGTGATTGGTATCAGGTTGGAGTTGAAAAGAGATTTGATCTGGGCCTTTGTATATATATTTGTATAAATATTTTATACTGTTGATACTGCTGCAAATTTCAACATTTAGATGGCAGTTGTATTTTAAAAGTAGCCATGGGTTATATGGAACAACCCATCTGTTGTCAACGTTGAAATCTGTGTTTCTGCCAAACGTTATGCAGCGTTTGCTGTTTCTTCGTCTATATATTGGATATGCGTCATTTCCTTGAAGAGTTGTATTTGAGTACTGCTTCGGAAAACATTTGCTGCAGATGTTGTTATGCATACATTTAGCATTTGGATTGTATGCACCGCAGGGCCCATGGATCATGTGCTTTAGCACAGACTCATATAATGCAGGTTCTTGGTTTGCATATGGTATTTCGGCGCGTACGATTGAATCATACTCGTCAGGAGAGTTTAATTTGTACGCTGATTTTAGCAATACTAACATATGCACATGTGGTAATCCTCTTTTTTGAAATTCAATGACGTGCACATGTGCAACAACTTTTCCTAGAACACCTCTTTTGAATATATCTTTTTTCAGCTCTTCGTATTTTGAACGAAAGATTCTAGTTATTATATCTGGACGTTCATACGGAGATTGTCCTTGCAGTAGGTGGTCAGTAATCTCTTTCCATTCTGGATTACATGTCATTGTTATAAACAAATCTGGTTTTCCAAGGTGTTGAACAATTGTCATAGCATCTTGGTATCGTTGATATAGATCTCGTGGACTGCCTATAAATGATGATGGTAGTATTATCTTTTTACCTACGCAACCTAAAAAAACAGATTATTAGTTACAACATAACATTACAGAATAGGTTAGTAATATAGTTCTTTAAAGCAAATAATTTGATGTACCAGCATTATTTTCACCAGCATTAAAGCAATCCTGTAAACCTGAGTATAATTCTGCACGTAGGTCGCTTTGGTGTGATCTAATAAAACGTAGTTTTTGTGTTTCGACCTTAATGTAGTTGTCGACAACATATCGTTGGAGTAATCTTCCACTGCGTAGCAGTATTGAATTAGATGCGTCTCGGATCTGCAGGATGGTAGTTAGAAATGTAGTATATCAGGAAAAAAGACTTTGTAAATGAAACATTTTTAGTAATGGCTTATTACCTGCAACATGTATGAGTAGTAATCACAACATGTGATTTTTGAGTTGTTTAATGACTGTAAATTGCAAGACCAGCCAAAAGTGCCATAAGGTAATAACAGTGGGTACTGGAGTGGATCGTAAAAGCCTGAGTATTCAGGGATATTCAGAAGTTCATCTCCGGTTGTTTGAATAATGATATCTCTTTCGTGTGTCTCAGAGCAGTCTTCATCTCCAACCAATATAGCAGCAACTTGAGATGCAGTAGGTAAATTGTATTGAAGCAGAGTAGATGGACGTTCTCTTAGAAGGAGCTTGCATTCTTGTATATCTGGTCGACGCGCTAGCTGGCGCAATATTTTTACATACGGGTTGCATAAATCTAGTATGTGTGTTAATTGTTGAAGCAGTTCAGATTGCAACTCATTATTTTCTTGTATGCGATTCGACGTTTCATGTTCAGTGTCGTAGATGAATAATTGAAGGAAGCGTGGTCTTAACCCATCAGGAGGTGTAAGGCTTCCAATCCGATGATAAATTGTGCCATGTGCCCGAAAACTGTAAATGCCTTGGTGAAATGATGGTGTGGGATCGTCCATTGTAACACCAAATGATGTGAAGGCAAATACATGGTTGTATGAGCGCAAATTTTTCCTGAAGTGTTTGCCTCTCGCACTTTGTGCAATGAATAGATTGAGAAGTTCAGTGGGTGTTTGGATATCAGGAAGTGCGATTCTGCCCCGATTACAACACAGGCTGCTCGTTTCACGGTGGAATAATGTAGCTTTACAGTTTGAACAACTTGTTGGCATGGGTAATTGGAACGGTGTGTCGAAATTGGCTGGGTAAAAATTTCTTGCACAGTTACACTGAATATACGATCTAAGGCCGCACTCAATAGTGCCCTCAACATCCTCGCTCTCGTGCTCTGCTTCTGAGGTCGAACTGTCAGTATTTGCTGTAACTGCAACTAAGACACAGTGAAATTGTAAACGTAATAATTTAGCAGAAATAAATATGTAGGTGTACTTATACTGAACCTGTTGTTAGTGGTGGATGCGCTGATGTTGAACTTTCACCGTGGTGAAAAGTTGAACGCGTGTGTACGAAGTCGGGCAATGTTGCTGTCTGTTCTTCGTTAAGGTGTCGCTTTTCGCGCCTTCTCATATTTGATTCAGTACGCTGTAGTGGAGTCATATTATTTCTCCGTATGCGTGCTGAGTTACGATTCAGTAGACGTCGACGACTTTCTGGTATGTGTATAAGATTTGTAAGTAGATTATTTTGAGTAATAAAGTAAAATGCTTATACGATGTGCTCGTAGTTTCTGGGACCTGGGCGTAGAATGTTTTGAAGTAAATCTTCATCTTGAGGCTGTTCCATTTTGTGTATACTCGATGTACCTAGTACTGTTGAAGAATGTGCAGATCGCAAAGATCAGTAGTTTTGCGTAGAACAATGGAGTATTAAAGTATGGAGTAACACAAAGATGGTCATAAGTAATTGGAGTACGTAGTTGAGCAGATGGTAATAAACATGGGCTAAATGGCACAGTAGTACAATGAAAGCTAGCATAACATCTGAGCGTTGGTACACGCAAGGTATATATTAAACAGAAGTGCGCGTGGTCGAAATTTATGAAGTATATTTACAGGTACATCCTTCGACAAAGCAGTTTAAGTAGTACATTGCTCATAGTATTCTGATTTAATATCAAAAAGTCGTAGCTCATAGGCGGATATTGTTCTGCCGTTAATTGTTTGCCCGTGTATAATATTTGTGGCAGCCTGCATCGAAGCGTCATCAGCAAAAATCAGTTCTCCTGTCCCAGATGCCTTGCCCGCTGTGTCGACGTCAGTCTTCAGTAATAAATGGTTAGTATGTTTGAAATAAAGAGAGAAATTGTTGCGAAAATTTATTTTGCAATGTCGAGTAAGAGATCGTACAGTGGCGTGTAGAAAGCCTGGAAGTGTTTGGAAGAGTGATCTTAAGAGCTCAGTGGTTGTATCATGACTAAGGTTGCTAAGCAGTACAGCGAAGTAGTAGTACTCTCGCATATGTGAGGGTACATTGTTGTAGGTGTCAGCAGAGCCGAATGTCGATGCAAGGTTGTTGTCACGCGTGACAGTTGATGAGGAGTCGTAGTCGGCCATTGTAAATGTGTCGGGGTGTTCTTTTGTAAATGTCATAAACGGGCAAAGTAACATCGAGTTAGGCAATGTTTTTAGAAGAAAATGTAAGGTCAAAGACATCCTATGACAGTGATATTTTTGTACAAACTCACTCAGGAGAAAATGCAGCGCCAAACAGGGCCTTAGTATTGTCAAGAAGATACCTACCACGATAGCAGACATGATTGGGAAGCTCAATCGTTCCGAGTTCATTAAACGATTATGATTCTAACTGCAGAGCTCTATATTTATGACCTTAGAGGATTCATAGCCATAATTTACATCATCAAAGAATATAACAATTTATAGTATCACTAAACAAATTTAGGTAGAGGAAAGAATAGAGCAATTTACATAATAAATAAACAATTGTAGGTACACCAAAGAGTGTAACAGTTTACATTATCATTAAACAAATTTAGGTACAACAAAGAGTACAAAAATTTACATTATCATTAAACAATTTTAGGTATATGAAAGAATATAACAATGTACATTATCATTAAACATTTTTAGCTACGTCAAAGAATAAAATAATTTACATTATCATTAAACAATTTTCGGCATACTAAAGAATATACCAATTTACATATCATTAAACAATTGTAGCTACATCAGAGAATATAGCAATATATGATAAGTTCAAATCAGAGGACATGTATCATTATCATGACTTGAGATAGTGTTTTGGTATGCATCTTCATTTAATTAAAGTAAATAGATGTTCAACATTTATTATACCACAGCTACAATGCATTATACAGTCGGTACTACTAAAGTGCTTAAAACTCTGATTAGCAGTTATTGAGGAAAATATGCTTTTGTTTTGATTTTTAGAGCTTAACGTGAAAACAAAAGAAAATAATTAAAAGGAAAATTCTAATTCCGAATTACCTTCTTCAAACTGCTACATTTTATTATGTAAACATATGTTAATTCAGTAACATGTTTTTCATTCCGTAAAGATAGTAGCAAAGGCGCATGGGCCTTCACATGTGCACCATGCGACAACAACAATATCTTATTACAACAACAATATCTGACTGATACATGACGTCTCGCATGTCGTGTTCATTGAAATAAACACAATTTCAGGCGGAACATTAAGGCGACAGTCATATATTGTTGGTACCACAGCATAGCGCAGAAAAGAGATTTTTTCTACTAAATAGTAATAGATAAATTATTATTCTATATAGGCGCTTGCCTTAACGGCATTTTTGGTATGATAATTACTTGAGTAAGCAGGAAGTTGAACTTCAGCCGCACGGGCCCAACATAACTTGTACTATTGTATTAACTCTCTGATCTCTTTATATAATATTACCGGTGTCTAAGTAGCTCATAAATCGCAATCAGAATTAATTTATATTTCTCCATGTGAATTAAATAGTTACTAAATAAATGAACTTGATACAAAAAACATGAACCAATTTAATTAGGTGAAGCATATTTACTTTTCTTAAAAGCACAATAAAACGGAATTGAAATTATATACATTAAGTTATTTCTCTTTAACCATCAATTTTGTATTGTGCAAGACTATGTTAGGGTTCATACATTTGGATGAAATTGAGCAGTTCTACCACTGCGGGCAAATGTCATTTCATTGGAATTGGAGGTGGAATTCCAATTTCAAAAGCTATTTTCATATGCAGTTGGGCAGGAGTAAATTCAGAAGTGAAAGCAAATAAAAACCAGGTTTGAAGTTGACAGCTATCCTCATATCCGTAATCCATACAAAGAGTTTCATATGTAAGTGGCGATGATAATGAAATGGAAAAAACATCAGTTTTAAAAGCAGCATAGCAAAGTACAGTTCCAAACCTGAAAGGGGAAGAAGAGCACAAACAAATGTGCAGGAGCGCAGAAAAATGCGGAGGAGGCAGCGGCAGTGACGGGGGATGCGGAGCCGGCAATGGCAAGGGCAGTGGCAGCAGTACCGGAAGCCTCAGCGGGTGCGGCTTGAAGTTGCTTTTGACCTGCGGAGAGAGCAGCGGCGGAGTGAACCAACAGGCGAAGGTCGAACTGATGAGGAAACAAAATCGAAAGCAAAAATGATATGAAAATGCAAGAGTAGAACCGAAATCGAAACCTGGAAGGAGAAGAAGGGCAGAGGGAAATCCAGAAGCGGGAGCGGCAGCGCTGGGGGCCGCAAATGCGGCAGCGGCAACGGCCGTCGAAGCGGCAGCGGTGCGGAAGAGGCAGGGCCACCGAGCGGAGCAGCGGAATGGGCAGCGACAATGGAAGCGGAAGTGGATTCGAGCAGGGAAGATGCGGTGGGAGGCCCTCTGCAGATATGTGCGGCGTGAGCGGCGCATGAGCGGCGAGCGAACATCGCCGGTGAGGACACGCGGGCGCGGTGATAGGGCACGCGTCGGGGAAGGAACTGTGCAGCAAGCATGAAAACATCGGGCGGCTTGCAGGCTTTAGAGGAACTGACGGGCGCGATTCATCTGATGGTAAGAGCAAACAATTGCATAGTTTTTTATATATAATAGATATATATATATATATATATGTGTGTGTGTGTGTGTGTGTGTGTGTACAGAGGACCCCGTGCGGACAATATTTGTCGTTGGGGCGACATTTGTCGTGAGGGCGACATTTGTCGTGCGGCGACATTTGTCGTGTTACGACATTTGTCATGAGGGCGAAATTTGTTGGGGGCGGCGACATTGGTAGGGGGCAGCGGCATTGGTCGGGTGCGGTGGCATTGGTCGGGGGCGGCGGCATTGGTTGTTGGCGGCGGCATTGGTTGTTGGCGGCGACATTGGTTGTTAGCGGTGGCATTGGTCGTTGGCGGCAACATTTGTCGGGGGGGGGGGGGGGCGATATTGGTCGGGGGGTGACATTGGTCGTGGGTGCGACATTGGGTCGGGGCGACGACGTTCGGCGGCGGCGGCGGCGTTCGGCGGGGGCGGCGACGTTCGGCGGGGGCGGCGACGTTCGACGGGGGACCGTACGTTCGGCGGGGGAGGCAACATTCGGTGAAGACAGTGACATTCAGTGAAGACAGTGACATTCAGCACTGGCGAATAGATAGGGGTGCATTTTTGGACAATGTCTCTGCTATTGTCCTAATAACACTAACTCAACTACAATGATTTCGTGCACATAGAGAAATACTCTTACGATTTCTACTATGACATGCAACATTTGGTGAGGGAGACAACACGATAGAAACATTTGGCGCTCCTCTGGATGTAGAAGAAACTTACTAATAGAAAGGATTATAGACATAATTAATTTGTAACCCAAAAATATAGAAGAAAATCTTAGAAAAGATGACAGAACAGTAATCTTAGAAAAGATGACAGAGCATTACTGTTTAGATAATGACAGGCCTTTGTATTTTCATGCATTTCCATGCTTTCATCATAGGCCTTTGTAAGAATATGAAAAAAAAACTGGAACACTTCACTCTTGCATTATAGTTTAGATTACCCGAAATAAATAGTTATATCAAAAAATGTTGATGAAATAGAGCAAAAAATGTCAATCAAATAAAATCAAATCAAAGAAAATACCTTCAAGTTGTCATATTGCCTATGCTGATAATTGTTGATAATGAAAAACTATGGGAATACTCACCCTCCACTAAACATTAAAGTGAGTATGAAAATAACATTGATTGAATCTATAACCCAAAATGAGCAGAACATGTACACCAACCTGTTCAGTGAAAAAATCATCACATATACACAAACATGTTGCTCAAATCAGCCTCCTGTTCAGAAAAAATCACTAAACATGAGAATACCTTCAAGTTGTCATATTATCGTGATATTGTCCGTGTTGACAATGAAAAACTATGGGAATACCCAATAAGAAATAAAAATATTAGACCAGCACTAAATATAAAATAGATCTTAAAAACTCAAAATTTCACTTGTACAAAGAGCAATAATCATTTGAACAAAGCACTTGATGAACATGAGAAAAGTGCTGAACCACCACTTGACCAATTTTCACTTGAACAAAGCGAACTGGACAACATAAACTGAAATGTTGTGACCTCACAGCATAAACTAATAGTCTGCGAGCTCTTAATTAAGTGCTAGAAAATTGTGAGCTCACAGTTGTGAAGGTTAGCCCCTAAGAAATATTTTTTGACACCTTGACATTGAAAACTGTGAGCTCACATCAATTAAGTGCTTGAAGATAACTGAAAATGGTCGAGAAAGCAAAAAAAAAAAAACTGTAAACACAATACATAGAGAACAAAAAAATCTAGATGGTTGAAAAAAAAAGAAAAATCTGAGAATAGAGAAATAGAAGCTGCAACGATGAAGTGAACAAATCCAAACAACCCTCATCCATGGCGGTCCTTTCAGCGGAGGTACAGCTTCGGGAAAATTGGAAAAAATTAGGAGGGGACACCTTCGATGACAGTGGATGGGAGATCGCGACAACAATGGAGGAGGAGCTTGCCAAAATCACCTTTGGAGGGCCCAAAGCCGGCGATTTGAGCGACAACAGTGGCAGAGGAGCTCTTGAGGAGGACGGCTGAAAGCAGGGGAATGGCTCTGTGGAGGAGGAGAGTTGAAGGAGGGCACTCTTGATGCGGGGGTTCTGTTGAGGGGAGGTACAACTTTCGGTGTGCGGCAGTCGAGAAACACAGGAGATTTGATAAAAAGATGAAAGTGGGGAAGACCGGGAAAGAGATTTGATAAGAATATGAAAGCGGCAGACTGGCGTGTGGGAGGAGAAGATGGGATTTGCTTCTTTTGGCTGATAGGAGACTGGTTTGTGCAGGCAAAAGATGGGATTGCTGGATTAAATAAAAGCTGAAAGCCTTAGCGCCTGAAAAGATCAAAAGGTCCAAAAATTAAGCCCTGAAAACTGTTTTAGTGAGGACATTTCAGAATTAAAAAGTTACACCATGAGGTACTTATGTGTTTCCTTATAGTATAAAGATATATATGTAAATACATATATATATATATATATATATATATATTTTTCTGTTAAATATTTATAAATATATATTTATAAAACATAAATATATGTGTGTGTATATATATATATATCTTATATATATAAGGGAATATAAGTATTTGGAGGCACACCATAAAATGAATATTGGTCATTGGATCATGAGAGAGAACATGGGGGGATTTGGAGAGAGAGAGAAGAGGGAGAGGGAGAGAGAAGAGGGAGAGAGAGAAGAGGGAGAGGGAGAGAGAGGGGGCGGGAGAGAGGAGAGAGAGAGGGGGCGGGAGAGAGGAGAGAGGAGAGAGAGAGGGGGCGGGAGAGATGAGAGAGAGAGAGGGCGGAGTGATAAAGAGAGAGGGAGAGAGGAGTAATAAATTATTTTTATAGATTAAAATTTGCAAAATTTTATAAAATAAAAATAGGAATAATAATTCATATTTTTTGCGGTCATTTTAAGTACTAATATGTATATGTTTTGAAAAAAATAAGATTTCGGGTGCGTGCGTAACCCGCAGCGGCGCATCGAGCACGGACGAAGCCCGTGCACAGGCGGGCGAAACCCGCCTTGATGCGGCCGAAGGCCGCCTGAGAGCTTCGAGCACGGGCGTAGCCCGTGCGAAGAAGCTTATATATATATATACTTAGGTTAACACCGTGGAGTTCCAATCAGTAAAGTTGAACCGGCCCAACCCCCTTGGCACTGTTCCTCTTCCCGTTTCAGCGGTCCAGGCATGGTCCAAGCACGATCTAGGGCTCCCGTCTCCGCCATTGTTGACCGCAGGAGCTGCGGATTTCACGCTCGACCACTCCCCCGAAGCCCCACATCGACGCCTTCAGCAACCGCCAACCACGCTACGTCAACAGCCGACCACGACGCCTCGATTCCGCCATGGCCGCATCTTCCATGACAAGTTTTTTTTTCTTATTTTCTCTCTGTTTGTAACCCTATAAAAGTGATGCTTGTATTTTTTTTTGGGTGATGAATGTTGATGAAAAATTGAAGATTGCGGCTTGTAATCCCGTGTGAGGGTTTGCGTTTTTGCGTGCTTCCTGTTAGAAATTAGGCGTGTGAGAAGCTCTGGTTGAGAGCTGTAGGTTAAGAATTAGTTTTGTTTGAGTTCTGTGAATGCTGAAATTTGGAGCTTGAATTCCTGTGTTGTTGAGCCTGCCGCTGCTTCTCGTGAAGAAGATGTGCAGTAACATTAAAGTGACTGTGCACTTATTCAATTTCTGATCCCTTCTACAGTGAATTAGCGTTTGAGGTTGCTCCCGTGAAAACCCTGCTGTGATATGCTGCCGATAAATGGAGTTGAGTTTCCTTTGCTGTTTGTTTCCATGAAAGCTCCAGGATGATGAACAGTAATATTTTAATGTATTATCTGTTGATGGTTTCCGTGAGAGGAGCTTTGTAATTGTGAAATTTTGCTTTGTGGAATTCGTGAACAATAAAGAGATTAAAATATATCTTAGTGTGTGAGATTTCGTGGAGCCACCGCGAGTATTTGAGATTTCGTGGAACCATTTGAGTGCGAGAGCGAGTGAATTTTAGGTTATTAGTTTGTGGTTTTCTTGCTTTGTTGAGTGATTTCGTGGAACCACCTCGTGTGAGGGAGTGATTTAATTCCTTGATGCTCGTATGCGATAATGGCCGACCTCGGAGCGGAGATCGAAGGTGACGAGTAGTTTCTCGCGTGATCGCCATCGACTTCGAATACGGAAAAGCGTCTCTTTCCGTGGGTAATTGTTTCTATCTCTTCTTTTGTGTGAGCCTCAATATTTTCTCGTAGGATATTAGACTCTTTGTTGGGCTTTCGCCCGAGTTTTGTCAGCGAACGCTACGTCGAAAACTCCAAACAGAAACGTATTTGGAGTTCACAATTTCCGCTATGCCACGACAAAGGGAACAGAATGAAAGTTGCGAGCTTTCTTCCCGGATTTAGAAATTGAACCATTATTTAAGAAAATCCATATTTTTAACAAAATAGTTAATTTTATGTTTTCTCCAGAAGTTGTTAATTTCTTAAAGTATTTGCATTGCACGCTCAAAACCTTTGTAAAATTAATTTAAACATCGCATGCAATTAGAGTTTCCTAGAAAAGCCGACAAGCGCGCAAACCCTACGCGCCGTCCTGCATCAGGAAGGCTCCTGATTGCAATCTGGGTTCCGATCCGCACAAAGAACGGAAGATGGGAGAAGGACTTGATTATCTGATAGTAGTTGTTGCAAACTTCCGCTTGGGATTCACGATCAGGGGTGAGGACATGGAGTTGGGGGTCTCAATCCCAGAAGGGAGTGGGTGATGCAGGACGACACACAGGGTTTGCACGCCTGTCGGTTATTTCTAGGAAACCCTAAATGCATGCAATGAATGATTGTAATTTTGAGCGGGCGTTGCACGAACTTTGCGAAATTAAGCAACTAGATTTTTTTATAGTACAAAATTACTATTTTGTTTAAAAATGAATTTTCTTGAAAATAAATGGTTCAATTCTAAATCTGGGGGAAGGAAGTTCGCAACTTTCATTTTATTCCCCATGTCGTACCAAAACAGAAATTGTTGGATCCCTAGTTGGATTTGGGCTAGGTTCACTAAATTAGGTTAAGTCTGACCCACCTTGTATAGCCAGGGTCATTTTCTTTGAGTCCTAGAGTTTAGGCTAAGTCATTAAGCTCAACTTTCTTGGACCAGCCAGCAGAGGACCTCAGAAGACTCAGACTTAAAAGATTCAGAGAACAGATTGTTCAGTTCGAAGTTCTTCGAATTCAGCTCGACGATCGTCGATCTCAGATCGACGAACTCAAAGTTATTTCTCTGAGCTGAGCTCGACGATATTCGAGCTCAGGTCGACGATCAGTTTTCTTTTGGCAGTTACTCAGCTCGACGAACTCAGAGTACAAATTTGGCAAGTTATTCTCAGTACGCAGTTCGCAGAGCTCAGGTCGACGAACTGGAATTCTCAGGTCGACGATCTTGAAACTCAGGTCGACGAATTCTGTTCAGAGGTCAACGAATTCTGTCCCGCTCCAGAATGAGAAGTTCTCTTCCTTCTGTCCCTAAATTTATATATTATTTAACAGTAATATTCTTGAGTAATTAATGCTCATATTCCTTTGAATATAGCCGTTATTGGCAACATTAATTATGGTATTCATCAGAGTAATTACTTGCTTATTTTATTAAGGACAGTTGAGGAAACTCATTTATGACAGACATTCCATCCGTTTTTATTCTCCAGATTAGTCAACAATTAATGACAGAATTCAAAATTCAAAGGAGAAATTAACTGCAGAATATAAAAGAGATTCTCTCTTTTCAGTCAACAAGGATACATAGAAAATAACAGAGAATAACAGAGAACAATATACTCACAGAGCATTACAGAGAAGAAAATCCAGAGCCTAAAACAGATCCTGATCATTCAGAACTTTCTTCTGTGTACTGAAAACATTTCTGTTCTTTTTCTTGTCAGTCCTGAAATCTGAAGAAGAACATTCATCACAAATCAAGAGTCTTCTTCATCTTCAGAGCCTGGAATCTTCAGAGACATCTATTCAACATCAGTCTACTGGATTCCTGTACATTGACAAAACAAGGCTGAAGACCTACACCCTGAAGCAAAGCTCCAGTCTTCCTGAATCATTCAATATCTCAGGGGGAGCTTTGTCAACATCAAAGATCCACTAGTATTCTCTGTTGATTAGAGAAAGAGAAGACACCATCACCTCCTCTCACCTCCTGTAAAAGGGTTTTAACTCCCTTCAAAAGTTAACCACTTGGTTGTGAAGTCACCTGATCAAAAGGCTTGGTTGGTTTTTGGGCACTTGATCAAAAGTCTAAAGGGTTGCAATATCTCCCTGCAAATAGATATTGTGGTGGCAGTCACCTGATCAAAATTTGCTAGTGGATTCCTACCAGGGTGGTAGAAGAGTGAATGTACTCAGTTGGGGAACCACTATAAAATTCTTGTGTTGTCTGGTTGTGCTCATTTTTTGTTTGTTCTTGCTGTGGCTGTGATAGATAGAATAACAAAGCCTGTTTTTCTTTTCTTTTCTTTATATATTATTGGTATCACCTACTTTCACTCTGATATAAAAGTTTAAAACAGCTAAAATTTTTAGTACTCTATTCACCCCCCCTCTAGAGTAAGTTAGATCAACCCCCTCCTTTCAATTGGTATCAGAGGGATTTCTCTTGGTTGAACAAGGTAACACTTGAACCAACAGATCCTTCTTAGATCTTAATTTCTCTAGCATATTTCTGATAGCATGACACAGAACAAGGATTATGCAAGCACCAGACTTGCAGTGTGCAACTTAAATAAGTTTGCCATCTGGAAGGCAAGAATCAAACTATATATGAATTCTAATGATGAGGATATTTTTAATTCTATTTTGACAGGACCTCCAGTTCAAGTGACTGCGTCCACATCAACTTCAAGCACTCATGCAGTTTCACCATCTGAGTGGACTGATGCTCAGAAGAAAGTCAAAATAGTTGATGCCAAGGTTATGAACATTCTGGCTTAGACCATGTCTGATGATATCTTTCAGAAGGTGGCAGAATGCACATCAGCCAAGGCTATTTGGGACTCTCTTAACCAGATGGTAGCTGGTTCTGCTGATGAGAGGAAAGACAGAAGATCTAACCTCATCTCTCAGTATGAGAACTTGAAGAAGGATGAGTCAGAGTCTGTTGGTGACATGTACAACAGATTGAGCTCAATAATTAATGAGCTAAAGACTTTGGACAAGGACATCACTCTTACAGAAGTGAATGATAAAATCCTCATGTGCTTCCCTAGCTCATGGGATTCAAGAATTTGGCCTATCAAGGAAACCAGAAGTCTTAATGAGATTTCCACTGAATCTCTCCTTGGCAAGCTCAAGTCTTATGAGCAGTTGATCAAATCCAGAGAGGCTGCTGAACATAAGACTTCTACACCCTCAAGGAAGGAGCACAACATAGCTTTCAAGGCAAATGAAGAATCAGAAACCCCAACAATCAATGAAGAATTCCCGAGTCTCTTAGCCAAGAGATTCTACAAGATGGGCAAGAAAGATTTCAGAAGAAAGTCATCAAGGCAAGATGACAAGCCCAGGTATAACAAAACACTAACTAAAAAAGTTGTTTGTTTTGGCTGCAGGAAGCCTGGACACTTCATCTCAGAGTGTCTAGAGAACCAAAATAAGGAGAGGAGAAGAGAAAAGGAAACCAGGAAGCAACATTACAGCAAGCCTTCCTCCAGTAAGCATAAAAGAAAGGAGAAAGGTTTCATTGCTGAAACCTGGAGTGACACTGAAGAAGAATCTTCATCTTCCAGCTCCAGTGAAGATGAAGAGGAAGTAAAGGCCAAGGAAATGTGTTTGATGGCTATTGATGCATCAAGCACTCATTCTGAAGCTGACCAATCAGATACCGAAGAACCTCTATCTGAAGAGGATCAGGTATTATATTCTTTTGATTTTGATTCAGAAGAATTTAAAACTGAATTTAAGTCCCTATGTTTTGATTTAATAAATTCTGAAAAAGAAATTAAGCAACTTAGAGAGAGTAAATGAACAAGAAAACCTGCTGTCTGAAAACAACAAATTAAAGGATGAAATCACCTTAGCTAATGAACAAATCATTAAATTAAAGACTAAATTTTCTGAGGCTAGACAACGTGAAGAATCCCTGAATGGGAGAAGCATCAAGTTAATGAACATCACAAGCACAGTGAATGCCAGACTTAATGACAAGCTGGGCTTAGATGTTTCATCAAGCCAACCCCCACTTATTTAGAAAAACATTTTATCCACCCCCATAAAATTTGTTTATGAAAAGGGTAAAGAGAAAATAGAAGATAACCATATTAAACAAATAGTCTTAAAACAAAAGAATAAGAAAAGAAGAAATAATAAGAAAAATCTTAACCTTAACAAAGTTCAGCAGATTTCGTTGAACTCAGATCGACGAAATGTATAAAGTTCGTCGAGCTCAAGTCGACGAACTCCGAACGCAAACTTCTACTATAACTATTCTCTGAACTGCAATCGACGAAACCAGTATGGTTCGTCGACCAAAGATCGACAAAATTTTGGCCCTGAAAATGAATACCTTCAACAGGATTTTTAATCAACTAGACAGAACATTAATCCTTTCAACCAATGGATAATTCCACCAAAAAAATATCATCCTTTAGGTTACAAAAGTCAACCTGAATTTTCTGTTATATCAAGCTTTTCATATCAGGAAAATAAAGGGCCCAAAGTAATCTGGGTCAAGAATAACTAAATTTTGCCTTTGCAGGTAAAGAGCTGTCCAGCTTTTAATCAACAATGGTATCTGGACAGTGGATGCTCCAAGCATATGACTGGCAGCAAGGATAACCTAAATAATTACAAGTCTAAGCTGGGACCAAAGGTGATCTTTGGTGACTCAAATTGTGACCAGACTAAAGGCTTTGGAAAAGTTAAGATTGAAGCAGTTACTTTCAAAAAGGTTGCATATGTAAATGGACTGAAACAGAACATCATCTCCATAAGTCAACTATGTGATGAAGGTTATCAGATATCTTTTAACTCCAGCTCTTGTATTATTTCTACTAAAGAAAACCAAACTGTTTTAATTGGAAATAGACAATGCAACATACATGTAGTTAGTTTTCAATCTGCAACATCAGATATTTGTTTATTTAATCTTGTTAGCAATCAGAATGAATTATGACATAAGAGATTATGTCATGTTAATCTGAAAAGCATTGCTAGGTTATCTAAAGACAATCTTGTTAGAGGTTGCCTTCTGGTCCATACAAGAAGGAAGGCTTCTGCAGAGCTTGTCAATTAGGCAAACAAACTAAATCTAGCTTTAAATCAGTTAATAAGAGTGATTCATCTAGGATCTTGTACTTGTTACACATGGACCTTTTTGGCCCTATTGCTGTACAAAGCCTAGGAGGGAAATCTTATACTCTAGTAGTTGTAGATGACTTCTCAAGGTTCACTTGGGTGTTCTTTCTGAGATCTAAGTTAGATACATTCAAGGTTCTCACAGATTTTCTCAAGACCATACAGATTGAGTACTCTACTCAAGTTGCATTGATCAGAAGTGATCATGGTACTGAGTTTGAGTCTCTTCTTATGCAAGAGTTCTGTGAGAAGGAAGGTATCAGACATTGCTTCTCAGCTCCTAGAACTCTTTAACAAAATGAGGTAGCTGAAAGAAAAAATAGAACCCTAATTGAAGCTGCAGACACATTACTTGTAGATGCTTATATGCCAATATCCTTTTGGGCAGAGGCTGTGAACACAACAAATTATGTACTGAACAGAAGTTTGATACATAAACTCAAGCATAAGACTCCCTATGAATTGCTCAAATGGAAGAAATCTAAAATCACATATTTTAAAATATTTGATTGTATATGCTATATTCATAACAATGACAAGAAATACATTAGGAAGTTTGAAGCTAAGACTGCAGAAGGAATTTTTCTGGGATATTCCCAAGTCAGCAAAGCTTATAGGGTATTTAATAAATTCACTTTGAAAATTGAGGAAGCTGTTCATGTAACTTTTGATGAAGCTAACATGTCTTATAAGGAGAAAAAAATTTCTACCAATAACACATTACAGATACCTTACTTGTGTGAGAGATTGGATGATCTAAGCCTCACCCAAGTGGTTCCAACACATCCCTTTCCACAAGTTGAAGAAGAAAATGAAGAAGAAAGCTTAGAGGTGGCTGAACCCTATCCAACAGCTAATGAAATTCCACAAGAGGAATTTATTTCCCAAACTGTTTCCCAACCAGCTCCTCCCATTGATTTTGTCACACTTAAAGATCATTTTAGATCTCAAGTGATTGAAGACATTTCAGTTGGTGTGCAAACAATGCATCAACTCAACAATGATGTGATGCATTCTTGCTTCATTTCTCAACTTGAGCCCCAATCCATTAAAGATGCAGAACAAGATCCCAACTGGATCATTGCAATGCAAGAGGAGCTTAATCAATTTGAGAGTTGTAGAGTTTGGGATTTGGTTCCTAGACCCAAAGACTACTCAATCATTGGAACTAAATGAGTGTTCAGAAATAAATTGGATGTTGATGACAACATTCTAAGAAACAAAGCAAGGCTAGTTGCTCAAGGATACAGACAAGAGGAAGGCATAGACTATGACCAAACCTTTGCACCTGTTGCAAGGCTTGAAGCAATCAGGATATTCTTAGCCTATGCTGCCTACAAGAAGTTCACTGTATACCAGATGGATGTCAAAAGTGCATTTCTTAATTGTGAACTCAAAGAAGAGGTTTATGTAGAACAACCACCAGGTTTTATTTCTCCTACTCATCCCTCTTATGTCTTTATATTGCATAAAACTCTCTATGATCTAAAGCAAGCTCTAAGAGCTTGGTATGAAATCTTAGCAAGCTTTCTTTTAGAGTATAATTTTTCTAGAGGCACAGTAGATAAGACCTTGTTTACTAAGCATCATCATGATAAAATCTTGTTAGTATAAGTATATGTAGATGACATTATATTTGGTTCTACAGATCTCAAACTATGCAAAAGGTTCTCCAACCTTATGCATTTTAAGTTTGAGATGAGTAGCATGAGTGAGCTCTCCTACTTCCTTGATCTCCAAGTGAAGCAGACACCTGATGACATCTTCATATCTCAATTCAAGTATGCTAAAAAGCTAATCAAAAGTTTGAGATGTCAGATGCCTCAGCAAAGAAAACACCTATGACTACAAATGCTGTGGTTGATTCCGATGAACATGGAAAACCTGTTGATCAGAAATTATATAGGGTCATTGTTGGGTCCCTTTTATATCTCACAGTAAGTAGACCAGATATTATGTTTGCTATCTGTCTTTGTGCTAGGTTCCAAGTGAATCCTAAAGAATCTTACCTTATTTTCCTAAAAAGAATTTTGAGATATATAAAGAGTTGCCCTAGCTTAGGACTCTGGTATCCAACTGAGTCAGAATTTGAGTTAATTGTATATTCTGATGCTGACTTTGCTGGATGTAGAGTAGACAGGAAGAGCACATCAGGAACATGTCAGTTCCTTGGTGCTAGACTTGTCTCTTGGTTTTGCAAAAAACAAACATCTGTGTACACATTAACAACAGAAGCTGAGTACATGACAGCTGACAGTTGCTGTTCACAGATGCTGTGGATTCAAAACCAACTCCTAGACTATGAGTTCAACTTAAATAATTCAACTCTACTTTCTGACAATACTAGTGCAATTTCCATTGCTCAAAATCCAGTTCATCATAGTAGAACAAAGCATATAGAGATAAGACATCATTTCATTAGAGAGTGTGTGGACAAAAAAAAATAATCTTGTCTTCATCTACACTGATTTGCAAAGGGCAGACATTTTCACCAACTCCTTGGATGAAAGAAACCATGTGTTCTTTCTAAATCAGCTAGGCATGATGAATGAAGAAACATTAATTTAATTTCTGTCCGAGGTCGAAGAATTTTTTACAGTTCGTCGAACGGAGATCGACGATCTGAGGACAGTTCTTGAGAAAATTCGTTGACCTGAGATCGACGAACTCTCTAAGTGAAGCACTTTCGTCGACCGGAGATCGACGATCTGGCTTCAAAAAATTTTCATCGACCTGAGAACGACGAAAGTTTTCTCTTCTTCAGACTGAGATCGACGAACTCATTTGTTAATGAAATATTTCGTCGACCTCAGATCGAAGAATTTTTCATTTTCGCAGGACGGAGTTTGTCGTTTCATATTCTGAAAAACCTTATATTTAGGTTTTCTTCGAGCTCCGTCCCGCGCTTTCTGTTCCCCTTGCACTTGATCTCTCTGTGTTTTCTTTGTAGGTGATCAATGACGATTCCAGCAAGCGCTCTTGCAACAATGAAGTTTGACATGAGTTTTGATATAGATTTTGAATCATTTCAACATTCCGACCAGATCTTCTTGGAAATTCTGAAACTATTTGAAGACCAGCAGTTAAAGAATCTGATGACCACCAGAATGAAGATAGCTGCAACAGAAGTTCGGGAATGGGTTTTCACTTCTTCCTCTCCAGATGATGATACTATGGTGGGAACCATATCGGGTAACGTCGTCTCTCTTACCCCCGCCGTCTTAACTGAAATTTTTGGATTAGTTAATGGAGACGAAGAGTTAGAGATCGACAGTGCTGAATTTGATGAGATGTTGATTAAGATGAATTATTCTGGAGAAACACCCCATAAACTGCTGAAGAAACATTTATCTACTGACTACAAGTTTCTAGCAGATGTTGTAGGCAAGGTACTGCTGGGCAAGCACACAGCCCATGATTACATCACTAGGCATCAGTTCCTTGTGATGTGTGCTGTTGTGAACAAGAGGCCCGTGGATTGGGCTAGAATCATGTTTGAAATGATTAGGAAGAAAAATACCAAAAAAAGTGTGTTTTGGAAGAATTCTCGGAATCTTCCTTCAGGCCAAGGCTGCTGAATCACTGGTCTCCCCGACCATATTCATTAATGCCTCCAAGAGGCTTACCTGCGCCTTATTTGGCAGGTGGGAGAGGAATATCCCTAAGCCATCCAAGGCTTCCTCTTCCAGACCTTCTGAGGATACAAGGGCTGCTCCAGCCACTCTCCACCCTGTTGAGGATGTTTCCATTCCCCCTCCACCTCCTCTTATTCAAACTCACTCAACATCCCTCCAGCATTCTTCCACATCTCAAGAACATCAACCAACACCTCCTGCTTCCCCTATCCATATTTCTTCACCAGTTCATTCTCCAGTACATCAACCTTCACCACATCAAGCCCCTCAACATCAACACTCACCTATTCAATCTCCAGTACATGCTAATACACCAGAGCATGTTGCTCCTCCTCTGTCTCCTCCTCCTTCACATCTTACTGATATCCCCCTTCACAACATATCTTCCTTACCATCATTTGAACTGATGTCATCCCCCTCCCATACTCCATCACCTCAAGATGAGCCAATGTCAGATTCTTCACCCCTTCATCCATCATCACCCTCCCTTAACCCATCTGTATCCACTCAAACCCCTCCTGAGTTCATGGTCATAGATTCTCCCTTCATTGTCTCCATCCTGGAGCACATCACTCCAGTCATCAAGCAACTCATAGCAGAGGCTATTTCACCTCTTACTGCTTCCATTTCTTCTCTAGCTGCCCAACTTTCTGCCTCCTCTGTCCCTCCTTCTTCAGTTAGGGGCCTGACTCCAGTACCTACTGAAACCAAGCAGGGGGAGATACTCAATGAAGAAGCAGCTCCAGTAGCAGCAATAGCAGCAACAGAAACAGTATTACAAATAACTGAGTTAACAGCTGTAGATATGGTTCCAGAGACTGATATAGTAAATGCAGATATGCTGATTGCAGAGATTGTGACTGATGGTGATTGTTGTATCAATCCCTCAGTAGTCATTTTAGATTTGTTATATTCTTTCAATACAATTCATCAATATTCTTTTCTTCCAGCTATCAAACCATCTTTGGCAATAGTATGCTATACTCCTTCTGTAAGTCCTGAAGTTGTTAGTCAACTGAAGGCATGGTTTGCTACTAACATGGTTGTGGAATCTGTAGGCCCAACCTATGTAATGGATGATAGTCGTATACCCAGCTTAGATGATTTAATTGCACAAGATGTTGCACAGATGCAAAATGATCCAGAGCTAAATGATTTTCTATGGACTGATAAAGACATAGAAGATTCACAAATGATTACAGAGATTGTTGCTCCTCCTGCAGTTGTTCTACCTCCAGCTCCTCCTCAGGCTGATAAATAGATTTCAAAGGAAACGATGAAAGAAATAGATGCTTTATATGATAATCCTCAAAGTTCTTCTGAAGATGACACAGATGATGATTTTGATGATTCTGCTGATCCTAAATCCAAGAAGAAATTTATCAAGAAGAGAAAGATTGTTCCAAAGGCTGCCCCTAAGCCTAAACCTAACAGTGACACCCCTTATTATATCTTGCAAAAGATAACTCCATACCCAGGGATGCCTCAATGGATGTGGCTATCCAAGAATGAACAGAAAGAAAGGAAGAAGAGGAGAAGGTACAGGTCTCCTCCTATACAATTTAGGAAAGATCCTCCTCCTCCTCCTTCAAGTGCTTCTGGAAATATTACTCAAAGAGCTGCTCCAGTGACCAAGACATATCAAAGACATGCCAGACATGACAATCAACAATCTTCTCAAAGCCATCCTCCTCCAGCTTCATCCAAGAGAACTCCTATAGACAATATTGATGAATCAAAGCAGGACTCTAGTACAAAAAGGCCAGAATCTCCTCCAACTCCTTTTGTAGATCCAGAACAGGAGAATTCAGCCAGAATGGCCAGATTACATGAACTGATAGGACTCTCACAGATTAACGAAGCCAAAGCTGAAGGAAAGGAACCTTCTCTATTTTCAACAATGTCATCTTTCAGAAAAGAAGAACTTCTAAGGTATGCAAAAGCTAATAAATTCTTTAATGCTGATGAATATATGAGACTACATCCTGAAGCTGTAGTGTCCAGAGCAACTTCTCTCAACATCATTAGTGCATCTGACATGACAATGTCTAAGAAAGAAGCTGCTGATCCAAACAGAGAAATCATCTTCAGACAGTCTGTTGAGAAGTCAAAAAAGCAATTTCTAAACAGAAATAGTGATTTTGTTTCAGAAAAGAAGAACTTCTAAGGTATGCAAAAGCTAGTAAATTTTTTAATGTTGATGAATATATGAGACTACATCCTGAAGCTGTAGTGCTCAGAGCAACTTCTCTCAACATCATTGGTGCATCTGACATGACAATGTCTAAGAAAGAAGCTGCTGATCCAAACAGAGAAATCATCTTCAGACAGTCTGTTGAGAAGTCAGAAAAAGCAATTTCTAAACAGAAACAGTGATTTTGTTATTGTGTTGTTCTTATTTTTGAACTCTATTCTGTTTAATCATGAAGCACATCTTGTAAATATCTGCTGAATATTTTAATTCTGTCAGATATATGTTTTCTTGCTTTATGATTGTTTCTTTTATTTTGTGTTAGTGACTTCACCCAAATAGGGGGAGATTGTTGGATCCCTAGTTGGATTTGGGCTAGGTTCACTAAATTAAGTCTAACCCACCTTGTATAGCCAAGGTCATTTTCTTTGAGTCTTAGAGTTTAGGCTAAGTCATTAGGCTCAACCTTCTTGGACCAGCCAGCAGAGGACCTCAGAAGACTCAGACTTAAAAGATTCAGAGAACAGATTGTTCAGTTCGAAGTTCTTCGAACTCAGCTTGACGATCGTCGATCTCAGATCGACGAATTCAGAGTTATTTCTCTGAGCTGAGCTCGACGATATTTGAGCTCAGGTCGACGATCAGTTTTCTTCTGACAGTTACTCAGCTCGACGAACTCAGAGTACAAATTTGGCAAGTTATTCTCAGTACGCAGGTCGCAGAGCTCAGGTCGACGAACTGGAATTCTCAGGTCGACGATCTTGGAACTCAGGTCGATGAATTCTGTTCAGAGGTCAACGATTTCTGTCCCGCTCCAGAATGAGAAGTTCTCTTCCTTCTGTCCCTAAATTTATATATTATTTAGTAGTAATATTCCTGAGTAATTAATGCTCATATTCCTTTGAATATAGCCGTTATTGGCAGCATTAATTATGATATTCATCAGGGTAATTACTTGCTTATTTTATTAAGGACAGTTGGGGAAACTCATTTATGACAGACATTCCAGCCGTTTGTATTCTCCAGATTAGTTAGCAATTAATGCCAGAATTCAAAATTCAAAAGAGAAATTAACTGCAAAATATAAAAGAGATTCTCTCTTTTCAGTCGACAAGGATACACAGAAAATAACAGAGAATAACAGAGAACAATATACTCACAGAGCATTACAGAGAAGAAATTCCAGAGCCTAAAACAGATCCTGATCATTTAGAACTTTCTTCTGTGTGCTGAAAACATTTATGTTCTTTTCCTTGTCAATCTTGAAATCTGAAGAACATTCATCACAAATCAAGAGTCTTCTTCATCTTCAGAGCCTGGAATCTTCAGAGACGTCCATTCAACATCAGTCTACTGGATTCCTGTACATTGACAGAACAAGGCTGAAGACCTACACCCTGAAGCAAAGCTCCAGTCTCCCTGAACCATTCAATATCTCAGGGGGAGCTTTGTTAACATCAAAGATACACTAGTCTTCTCTGTTGATTAGAGAAAGAGAAGACACCATCACCTCCTCTCACCTCCTGTAAAAAGGTTTTAACTCCCTTCAAAAGTTAACCACGTGGTTGTCAAGTCACCTGATCAAAAGATTTGGTTGGTTTTTGAGCACCTGATTAAAAGCCTAAAGAGTTGCAATATCTCCCTGCAAATAGATATTGTGGTGGCAGTCACCTGATCAAAACCTGCTAGTGGATTCCTACCAGGGTGATAGAAGAGTGGATGTACCCAGTTGGGAAACCACTATAAAATTCTTGTGTTGTCTGGTTGTAATCATTTTCTGTTTATTCTTGCTGTGGCTGTGATAGATAGATTAACAAAGCCTGTTTTTTTTCTTTTCTTTATATATTATTGTTATCACCTACTTTCACTATGATATAAAAGTTTAAAACAGCTAAAATTTTTAATACTCTATTCACCCCCCCTCTAGAGTAAGTCAGATCTAACCCCTCCTTTCAGAAATCGTAAACTCTAAATACGCTTCCATTTGGAGTTTTCGACCTAGCGTTCACTGACAAAATCCGGGTGATAACCTAATAAGAATCTAATTATCCTAAGAGAAAATTTAGATGCACACAAAGGAAGAGATATAAGCAAGTTACCCACGGAAAGAGGCGTCTTTCCGCAATCAAAGTCGACGGCGATCCCGCGAGGAATTTTCTCGTCATCTTCGATCTCCCGCTCCGAGGTCGGCCGCTATCGCACATGGGCACCAAGGAGAAATTTCACTCACTCTCACACGAATGTGGTTCCGCGAAATCTCAAACACTCAACATTATAAGGAAGACATAAACTAAACAACCTAAATACACTCACTCTCATACAAGAGTGGCTCTACGAAAGCTCTAAACAGGAAAAACAATTCTTTCCCTCTAACTCTTCCCGGAATCAAGATTCACACAGTAGAATCAAAATTCCCAAATTCCTACAGTAATACTCACGGGAAACAAAGCATTAACCCGCAAATTAACTCACTCAAAGCATTAGATAACACTGTTCATTAATCTAGACCTTACAACAAAATATTCAAGTCACTGTTCAGCTTCTCTGCCGGCGGAAGGCAACAAGAAAACAGAAATCAAACGGGAACACTTAAACTCACAATCAAGGTTGCAGATGTCGGATGTCGGGTTCATGCCAGTTTGGGTTTGAAATGTCATATGCCGGATTGCGGGGGATATATCAGAGATATTTTACAATGTCAGATTTAATATTTAAATAATTTTATTTATATATATATATATATAAACATTTTTTTGTAAATATATGCAGTTACATACATAATGTATTTTTATAAATTACACAATAAACATATATACACATAATTATGTTTATAAACTATACAATAAATATATATACACATAATGTATATTTATAAATTACACAAAAAAGCGTTGATGACAGTAAACGACATAAAGAACACCAAATAAAAGTGAAATGAGAAAAAAGTCAAATCTTGGCTCAGACAGATGCACAAAATGTAGCGTAAAACAAAATATTACCGCTCAGATGATTAAAAGAAATGATATATATATATATATATATAGTACTCGTCATATATCGTTTGCGAGATATCGCCCGATATATCAGGTAAGATTGATATATCGTGGCTTGAAGACCGATATATCGGGAGTATTTTCAAAAATGACATTTTTTCTTAAAATGTCAATATTGTGGCGTTTTCTGCCCAAAACCTTTATGTCGGCCGACATCTACAACACTGCTCACAATCAATAGCAATCTCCGAAATCATACATCAACAACCAACCAAAAGAAAATTACAGCAAGCCCTATTTATAGGGTTTTGAAAACAAACATAGGTAACTGGAGGAGCTTTGAGGTGCGACCATGGTGAAAGCTGGACGCGGAGCCGTAACCGTCGAGGGGAGGGCTCGTGCAAATGGCAGAAGTGGGCAGACATCTCGCTGGAGTAGATCGTGTGCTGAGATGCGCGATTTGCACTGCGCCATTGTCGAGGATGGGTCATCGAAGCCAAGCCCTATTCGCCTGTGCGGCACAGATCGAGAGGAGGACTGGACCGATTCACTTAATACATAATATATATACATATATTTTTACAAGCAGTCGTGCACGAGGGATCCCGTGCGGGCAACATTTGTCGTGAGGGCGACATTTATCGTGGGGGCGACATTTGTCGTGGGGCGACATTGGTCGTGGGGGCAACATTGGTCGTGGGGACGATGACATTGGTCGGGGACGGGGACAATGGCCGGGGGCGGCAAAAATGGCCGGGGGCGGCGACAATGGCCGAGGGCGGCGACAATGGCCTGGGGCGGCGACAATGGCCTGGGGCGGCGACATTGGCCATGGGTGGCGACATTGGCCGGGGGCGGCGACATTGGCCGGGGGCGGCGACATTGGCCGGGGGCGGCGACATTGTCCTGTGGCGGAGACATTGGTTGTCGACGGCGACATTGGTCTTGGGTACCAACATTGGTCTTGGGTACCAACATTGGTCTTGGGTACCAACATTGGTCTTGGGTACCAACATTGGTCTTGGGCGTGGACGTGGGCGACGACAATGGTCGTGGGAGCGACATTGATTGTAGACTATAACATTGATTTAGGACTATGGCATTGATTGTGGACTATGACATTGGTTGTGGGGTCCGGAAGACGTTTACGTTGTCAAAGGAACGATAATTTCTTGCTATATTTCGACGTCTTGTTCTCAAGTGGGGCGCAATATGATTATCTTCAATTTCATATGATTGATTTGAAGGTTCTTGCTCGTTTGGTCGGACTTTCACGGTTGATGGTAAAGTCATCGATGAGTGTAATTGTCTTCTTCTCGCATTCAGTGCACACCGTTGTTCTATAGTCAATGACCGCTCCAATCACTAACACGCACTCGGGATGACTCTCAAGTTTGCTCAGTCATTATCGTGAAAGTTGAAGGCCTCCCTCTTTTACGTTGGACTGAACCACCCCTGTTTGGCAACGATGATTACACCTCAGCTTGATTTTGGTGTCAAAGTCTGATTAAAGATCCCTACTGAATGTAACTATTGGGCAAGATCCCTACTTGATAAAATAGAGAGTTATATTTGCAAGGGTATCAAAGTCCGAGCAATTCACAACATAAAGCTATTTGTATTAAAGCATTCACAACATAAAGCTATTTGTATTAAAGCATTCACATCATAAATCTATTTGAACTCCTTCATTCATTTAGTAACAGTTATTGATCTCGTTGATTTACAGGAAAAACTACAACATCTAGCCAATGATGTATCCAAAGATAATATACACGCGCGGGTGGAGCTGCAGGAGGAGCTCTTGCATAAAGAAGCACAGGTAGTGGTCCAAAGGTAAGCCCGTAACGTACCTGATGAGGGAAATGAACTCATCCATG
Source organism: Platanthera zijinensis (assembly GCA_039513925.1). NCBI lineage: Eukaryota > Viridiplantae > Streptophyta > Magnoliopsida > Asparagales > Orchidaceae > Platanthera > Platanthera zijinensis. The sequence goes on from CM077095.1 coordinate 171,927,854, forward strand.
TAGTCATGAAGGGACTTGGATTGCCAGATGCCGCATAATCCTTTGATAGCGTTTCTCAAGTAGCAGACATCATAAGGCTTTAAGGCATCTTTCTCTAGGACCTCCTATATGTGGCTGAGGACGATTGATGAATTGCCCACATCCATTGGAGAGTGGAATCCTTCGCCCCCAAGAGAATAATTGTTACCTTTTATGTCTATAGTGTCCGATGGATGTGAAAAAAATGCTCGGCTTTGACGAGCCATCCAATGATATTCGATCCATTGAAGGGAGGGAATTCAAGGGCTCACAGAGCGTGGGCGGAAACTTCGGTCACCATTGGTAGGTCGAGTGAGTGGCCCGACACAGGCCGAAAAGTGACGAGAATTCAACAACAATGAAGGCGGAGGACAACATCAAATGGTTAGGAGATTAGTGCTCAAACTGTGTGTCGATGCGAAGAAAGTAGATGGATGAACTATAGGAGTTCGTCATGGGTGTCATGGAGTATGAGTGAGGATTGCATATTGTTGATGTGAGTGTTCATCATAGAACAAGTGTAGGACATGCACCAGAGGTGGGCATTGAGACGATAAAAATCAGAGCCTCAGAGGGGTTGGGCTTGGGTTTCGATGCGGATCAGAGCAGCTAGGGCAATGGAGAGAAAGATCGAGGGAGCAACTAGGTGGGCGATATGTAATGCCCCAATTTTTGTAAGGGGGTAATCTGGGAGCTACCGCGACGCGGTAGCAGTTACCGCCATTTATCAAATTAATTCCAAAACTAGTTCATTTCGATCCCGGTCTGTATTTAGTACTACAGGCTGTTGGGGGCTACCGTCGTGCGGTAGGTCCCACCGCAAGCGGTAGCGTGCGCTTCGAGTTGGTAGTGTCTGGGGAAATACCGTCACGTGGTTGTGATACCGCGACGCGGTAGCTCCCAAACAGACTGTTTTTGTTTAATCTTCGCGATTTTGGCCATTGGATCTCCATCAAAGCCCATCGGATAGCCACGATATGTGTGCCTGAGTGCTATTATAGGAAGGCCGAACCCTATTCCTTTCATTCCATTTGTTTCATCTCTTTTGGTGTCTAGGTCAAGAGTGGAAGACAAAAGAGGGTTTTCCTCATCCTTTAGGAAGGTGTTGTTGGAGCTCCGCCGCTCTGATCGTCGTTTCGTCGTTGGAGAAGGACTCCTTGGGTTGCTGCGGTTCTTCTCCATCCAACCATCTCGAAATTTCATGGATTCGTTTCTTTCTCCTAGGATAACAACCCTCTCCTTTCGATTATTAAGATTCAAATTTTTATTTCTTTTATATCTCTATGCTCCCTCTTGATTGTGAGTATGTGAAGTCGATATCGTGGCGTGCAACCTGATCCCGTGACGTTTATGTGCTTTCGTTTGGGGGAAGTTCAATGGGGGATGTTAGGAAGGCTTTAAGGTTGTGTGGTTGCAAGGATATGCGATTGTGGAGCCTTGAGAAGGATGAAATCGGGTGTGTTCTTGGATTATGGGAGGTACTACCGGGTGGTAGATATTACCACAAGCGATAACTTCTAGTTGGCCTGTATAGGTACTTCTAGGCACTGTAGATGGTTGGGGTTAGCCATATGATGTTTATGTGGTATGTTGAGAGATTGATGTAGTACCGAACTCGATGGCTTGGGTTATGTGAGGTACCGTCAGGTGGCAGCTATTACCGTCGACGATAACTTCCTGGAGAGATTGATGTAGTATCGAACTAGATGGCTTGGGTTATGTGAGCCCTGTTGGGCGGTAGCTGTTCCCGCCGACAATAACTTCCTGGAGAGGATCTCTCAGGAAGCTGTCCTAATTCTATGGATGAGATTATGGAGGCCTGTATGAGAATTGACTTATGGAGTGTCAATAGTGGCATTGATGAGTATGATTATATTATTGAGCGTGCATCTCATAGGGGATTGATAAATGTTAATGGTGCTTAATCATGATGGTCATGAGTTTAGTTGTATATGGGACAGACTTCTCAATGAGAGAATTCATGGAATGGGATGATGGTCTTGTGTCTCGAGGAAAAGCCTTTTAGTACTATTTGTGATTTGTTGGATGAGGTGTGATTATCTCATTTGAGTAATAAAAGGTGTTGGAGCCCTAGTGAGTCATCAAGGACTTTACGTGAAGCGTGGGTATGAACTTGGCTTGGAAAAGGGGTTTGTGGACATGACCTGCAGTGTACTCGGTTTAGGAAGAGAGTCTACCGCTAGGACCTGCCGTATGTCTATCGTATGTGCTATGAATGTGATATTCTACCCTTCTCCATGAGTGTGATAATGATTGTTCCCATGTTGGTGGACGAGTCTTCGTGGTGCTGAGATTCCATGTGCGAGTAGGGATCCCACTGGGGTTAGCGAAACCGAGTAAGACCTCCATGCTTGGTTGATGAGTCCCCGTGGTGCTTAGATTCCTTTTTCGGGTAGGCGTCCTAATGTGGCTATCAGAACCGTTTTCTTTGTTAGTAGGGGGCGTGCATACCCCATTGTATGTGTGCAGTGTGTACCATATGCGACATCAAATTGTTCTTGAATATTGATTGTCTAGCTTGTTAGTATTTTATAAATACTGTAGTCTAACTTGAAAACTCTAACAGAGCTTACTAAGATGTTTTGAGAAGTGATTGTGGTCCTATTCCTGAAGGTGTGTAGATACTGGGAGGTATCGAGGTGTGTAGATATTGGGAGGTATCGCTGGGCAGTAGTTCCTAACGCTGGCTATAGTTCCTATCGCCAGTGATAACCCCCAGACAACAGTTTAACATCATTGCGTGGTTGTGTTTTGCACAACTTTCTTGCTTTTAGTACTACTTTATTTATATTTATATATATCGAAGTGCTGACTTGCAAGGCGATGGATTTTCCCAAGGTCTGCTAGGGCGGCCAGGAGGAGAGATGTTGTTACATAGTTTGTGGTCAGCTCATAGTTGACCCATGTTTTCTCGCTTATGTGATTTGGTTGCACGACTTGGTTCAGAGGAAATTGTGTGCTAACTTGCAAAAAGGAAAATACCTCATGATGCGTTTTACTTTTCTTGCACTACTACCTTGCTTATTATACCGTCTTGCATGCTTTGTTAGCTTGTACTCTTTTTATGTGATGTAAGAGCATTTCTAACCGATCGACAAAATTGGCATTTCGCCATTTTTAGAGGAGAATTTCTCTCCAACCGATCGGCATATAGGATTGCATTTATGGAGATTTTCTCTCTCCTCTAAATATAGAGGAGGGGGAGAGGAAATGCTGTGACCGACATATATATTCTTAATAATTTTTTTTTAATTATTTAATTGTTTGTTTTATGAATTCTTCGTATAATCTATAAATCGCCATAGCTGCTATAATAAATTTTCAATTATGACATAAAATATCAATAAATTGTTTTTTCGAGACCTATAAAACGAGACTAACATTGAATACTTTCTAATTATTATTTATCATACAAAGGAGAGAAGACCTATTTACTGATTAAACTCGTGCAAAAATAAAAATACATTCAAAATTACATAGCTTCATTCCCATGTCGTTCCTACAAATGTTCAACTAATGCATCTCGAAGTGTAAAATGCGCATCTCTGTTCTTGATCTTTTTATGTCGATTTAGGAACTGACGAAATCGTTCGGCTTCACTTGTGTCCAACTATTCAACATTCTGAGTTGGTGCTGTAGTAGAAATAACGACATATTCATTTTCTTCTCGCTCGTATTCAACGATCATATTATGCATTATAACACAAACAGTCATGATATCGTGTAAAACGCGCTTATCCCAAAAACGGGCCGACCCCTTAATTATCGCAAATCTTGATTGAAGAGCACCAAATGCCCACTCTACATCTTTTCGGCATGCTTCTTGCATCATTGTGAAGTATTGTTTTTTTGTCTTGTGAATGAGAAATTGTTTGAACTAGTGTTGAACACTTCAGATATATTCTGTCAGCTAAATAATAACCAACGTCATAATTTTTTCCCAATATTTGATAATTAGTAGGAGACGTAATACCCTGTGCTAAGTTGGAAAACAAAGGAGACGATTGCTGGACGTTAATATCATTGTTCGAGTATGGTAAACCAAAATATGCGTGCCATATCCATAAGTCATAAGATGCTACTGCTTCAAGTATAATTGTTGGCCCACCATGACGTCTTGAATATTAGCCTGCCCATGCTGTTGGACAGTTCTTCCATTGTCAATGCATGCAATCTAGACTTCCCAACATCCCTGGAAATCCTCGTTCTTCACCTTTCTGTAATAATCTAGCAACATCATTGACATTCAGATATCTCAAATATTCTTCTTTGCACACTTGTACAATCGCCCTACAAAATCTTTTCAAACATTGAATCACGGTTGACTCACCGATTCGAATATATTCATCGCAATTATTAGCTGCTGTTCCATATGCCAACATACAGAATGCTGCTGTTATTTTTTGTAAAGTGGACAATCCAAGCTTACCAACCCCATCCTTCTATTGCTTGAAGAAATTATCGTTCTCCTGCACCGCGTCAACAATACGTAGGAATAATTTTTTTTCATGCGAAATCTTCTTTGAAAATATGTTTCCTCATATGTGGGATGATCGGAGAAGTAGTCATTTCACAATCTAGTAGCACCTTCAATCCTGCCCCGGTTGATTACCACGTGACCGAGCATTGAACCTCGACGTCTCGGAAGTTCATTTTCATGAAGTGCCACTATGTTGGAGTTATAAGCAGATGTGTCTTCTTCCCACTTTTGAATTTGCTGATAAAATAATTCATCATCTGAAGACGACGAAGATCGTAAATGAGATGATCCTGCTCCGTAGTTCATTATTTGTATGAGGTAAAGATAGTTTAGTGTTTGAAAATGAGAAGAGAAGTGATGCTTAAATATGATTTTTTAGATTAAGCATTGGATTCCCTTATCACTTCATCTTGAGGATTGAATTATATCTCCAGCATTGGATACCTATCACATGTCCCTTTATGACAAGCATCAGAGATAAGAATCCAATGCTGTGGATGAAGTGACATGAGAATCCAATGTTGGGGATGAAGTGATAAGAATCCAATGCTGGAGATAAGAACACCTGACAGGATTTATTTCGTCGAGCCGGACAATATTTTCGGCAGAAAAAACAAGAAATTATGAATAAAAACATAAAACAATCCCTATTTTGAGGATCATCATTACTCGAAGGAACCGAATATGGAGGAAGCCAGCACGGAGGAAGCCAGTACAGCGGAGCCCAGCATAGAGGTGACCAATATGGTGGACATCAGTTTGGAGTCGGCCAGCATGGAGGAAACCAATATGGAGGAAGCCACTATGTAGGAGACCCACATGGAGGATCTCAATTTGGAGGGCCTCAATTTGGAAGGCATCAGTTTGGAGGACCTCAATTTGGAGGGCCTCATTTTGGAGGAAGTCAGTACGGCGGAAGCCTACATGGAGGAGAACAATATGCCAGAGCTCGATCCGAAGGACACCAGCACAGAGGAAGCCAGTATGGAGGAAACGACTATGGAGTTCCCGGGTATGGAGGAGAACAACACGGGGGAAGCGCACGCGGAAGTCGTAGCGAACCCGATGATGACCTCCCAAAATTTTAGCATTATTTTCAAATGTAATATTTTTTTTGAACTATATAATGTTTATTTTATTTTAGTTATGTAATTAAATTTTAAATTAAAAAGCTTAAAAACTAATATAATATAATATTTTATTTTGGTGTTTATATTTTAAAATTGTTTATATTTTAAAATTGTTTAAATAATGTTAAAAAATTCATGTTCTTCAAATATGGAGAACATGATTGGAGTTGATTCTCCATGTTCTCCATATTTGGAGAACATAGTACAAGGGGATCTCTAAATATAGAGATCCCCCATTGGAGTTGCTCTAAGGCCTTAAGGAAAAAGACTCTTTTGTTTATTGAATTGGATGTGGACAGTCTCTGGGTTCTCTTCTAGTTTCTGCTGTGCTAAGTAATCCAATTGTTAAGGTTTTGATTCTTTTATCACTTTATAATAGATGATTGTATGTTGTGCGGTCTGGCTAGACCCATTTTATACAGTCATTGCAGGCAGGGTGTTACACGATCGCTAGTACCCGATGATTAAGGGCAGACAATGCGAGGCAGGTTGGACTAAATGACATCCTAGGATATCACAACACCAAAGAGAAGAAGCGTGGAAGAGGAGAGAAAGAAGCAGAGAAGAAAGAGAAAAAAAATCAGCCCTAAGCTCTTAGATATTACTTCAAACATAAGTTTTACAACCAAAAGTCATATTAATACATTCCCCAACCATAGGGGCAAAATAGAAATAACAAAATGGAACAACACTTAAAAGTAAATGCCGAAGGAGCTGTATCACCCCCTTTTCCAATACTCGTATTCCGGCACACCTAGAGAACCATCATTCCAGCTCGAGCCATATTAGGGCCACAATATTGAATCATGGGCCTGCTTTGCTAGAGGCTCAATTCTACCACTCTGCTCCATGCTTCTCGCCACACGTCCTTTATACATGTGATCCGAAGTGTTTGCGTCCTCCACATGTGGTTGTCGCGCCCACCCGCTTCATGTTCAATAACAACGTTTTTCTCCACTGTGTTTACAACCTTCATTGCTCCCCAAGCAGAACCTTAGTCCCATATTAGATAAGTGGCAAACTGTTACGGACGTGCATGTCGACGAGACGACGTGGAGGATCTACACGCGGAGGAATACGACGACGGATCCGTCTGGAGGAGAGACCGAAGACGCGCCGCTGACATGATTATTTTTATTTGCATTCAGTTATGTCATATTATCTTTGTGTACAGTTTTCTATTAGCACCGTCTTTTCGCTATCTGCATCTCGCACCTATAAGGGGTGATGTTGTACTCTTTTTCATTATCAATGTATGAGATTTGGGATTGCTCCCTAGCCTTTCCGCTCGATGCCTCCTCCTTTCTTCTCCCTTACCACCACCGGCCTCCACTTGTCGGATTCCTTTCCGGGATCGTGTCTATTTGGTCCGACCTGCCTCGCCGTCCGCCCTCTAGCTGTTAGTGATCGAGATCACGCAACGTTCACGTCTTCCCTTCACGTTCGACTCCATCGATCGTCTTCCGCTCCTGTGCACGTTCTGCTACAAATCTGTCTCTTCCGACGTTCGGGTCGCCGATCCGCAAACCTAGCGTTCGCCTGACCGCCAATATGTCGATCCCGACGTAGGAGCCATCCCTCGCATCGTCGTCCGTCGCTTACAGCCTTTAGCAGTCCGCCGATCCTCCGATTTTGAGCCACGATCGGACGCAGGAAGGCCCAAGCCTCTGTTTTCGTCGACCTTCACCAGATCCGCCCACTTCCGGCTGTCGTCCGACATCTCCAGCCCCATGGCTCCCACCACTCGCTCCTCTGGTGACCCCGTTTTAGATACCTCTTCCGAAGCTCTGAGCCGTCACGTCGAGGCTCAAGAACAACTTGCCGCCTCCTTGCACGCCTCCCTCCTCTCCCTCCACTCCAATATGGACTCCCTCCAGGCGTCCACCACCATTGTTTTCGTCGCGTTCGGCTTCGGCTCGCCCGCGGACGGCGACTCTCTCCTATCGTCGGGCCGCCATCCATTCCCTCCAGACACCCTCCTCCCGCCATTCAGGGCCGACCCACTCTCTCCCTCGATATTCCCTCTTTTGCCGACGTTGACCTGATGGGGTGGATCGCCAAAGCGGAGTAATATTTCGACCTCAACTACACACTAGAGCACGATAATGTGTCTACGGATGTGGTTGACCTGGACGACTCGACCCTCTCCACTGGGCTCTGTGGCTCCACCAATCCAACTCGTGCCTCTCCTGGCCCGAGCTCAAACAGGAGATGATCCGGCGGTACGACGCTCGCCACTCTGACTCTTCTGCTATCGAGCGGCTATGCGGCTTCCGCCAGATAACCGGCCTGAACGACTATATTGATGAGTTTGTATCCTTGGCCACTCATGTTCTTGGATTGCCACCCAACAATTACCTGGGTTTTTTCATGCAGCGGCTCCTGCCCTATATCCGCCGCCGCCTCCGCGCGCACCATCCCCGCACGATCTTTGACATCCTTGACATGACACGTCTGGTGGAGGTCGTCCTCCCCCCCATAGGGCGCCTGCAACCAGTCACGACCCTCCTCAGCCTCCCTAGCAGCCACCTCCTTCGACGGCCCCGCAACGGCCGTCCCCTAGGAGGTACCGACCTGGAAGACCGGCGGTTCCCCAACGCATTGTTATGTGGCGTGACGACGCAAATATCTTCGTATCTTCAAAATTATGTTATGTTATTTCGTGTGTTAGTTTTAACGTTTTGTGCCCATTATCGTAAGCCCAAATGGGGGGGGGGGCGTGTTTGTGAACTTAAATAGTTTCTGGTTGGGCCTTGATGGTATGCAAGAAATTAGAAGTAAAAATCTCTCTCGTAATCTCCCTCTTTCCCTATCTCTCTTTAAACCCATGGTAAAGACCCTGTATACCCTAGCCACAACCCGCGATACGCCCCACCTTCCCGATCGACGTCGCCCGCTCGTAGCATTTCCTAGTCACCTCCATAGCTCCGCTGCCGGTCACATGGTCAAGCGGGAAGGCCCATAACCGTCTGGTATCAGAGCCCGACTTCTCCGACGCTTCCTCCGCTTCCCCAACCCTGCATGATCGGCACCGCTCAACTGCCGATTCTTTTTCCCGCACTCTGTGCGCTCCGGTACAACATCCCAGCCCTACGACCACTACTCCGTCACACTGCACGCTCGCCGACTCTTCTTTCAGTCCCGCGGCCACTACCCCGCTGCACCGCACGCTCGCCTGCTTGTCTCCCAGCCCCGAGACCCTTACTCCCGGGTATTCTGCAGCTCCCACAACAAGGGCCTATTTTTTCAATGTCGTCAACCCTACTCTCCTACGCATGTGTGCTCCATCGAGGAGTTCCACGCCATCATCGACGACTTTGACTTGGAGGTCACCTTGGAGGACTTCGAGGCCCTCGATCTATTCGAGGGTGACGGCGCGGTGGACACCGCCTCGCCTACATTCCACCTCTTGGAGCTGCCCTGTTTCTCGGTCGGCGGAATTTCAGGTCCTTAGACCATGAAGCTGGCAGACACGTTGTGTGATCGTTCCATTGCGATCATGGTGGACAGTGGTGCGAGCTACAACTTCCTCTCAGCCCAGTTGACAAACTACCTTCACCTTCCCTTGGTTCCCTCTCCTGGTTTTACAGCCTGTCTTGGAGATGGGCGTCGCCGGCCAACCCACGGGTTTTCCACCGCTCTCTCCCTGACGGTGGGGTATTGCCCGGTGACCGCAGTTTTCTATGCCTTCGGCCTCAACGATATTGGCGCTATTCTGAGAGTGGTTTGGCGCCGCACATTGGGCGAAGTGCGTGTCAACTGGGAGAGTATGACTATGCAGTTCTTCCAGGAGGGCCAGACATGCCACCTGGTGGGCATCTCCGCTCCGCTTTGCTCTTCGGTCTCCGCCCGTGCGATTCAGGGGATCACCGACATCGAATTTTCCGCATGTCTTTGGCCCCTCCCCGCTCCGACACCGCCGCCTCGTTCACACCCGGCCGACCATCAGGCATTACTCTCCGAGTACGACGACATCTTTGAGGCCCCGACCGGCCTCCTTCCGTCTCACTCGACTGATCACGTCATTCCCCTCCAACCTAGTATTGTGGAGGTGTCAGTACGCCCTTACCACTACGGCCATGTGCAGAAGGACGAGATCAAGCCGCTGGTCCGTGAGATGTTGATGGGAGGCCTCATCCGTCCCAGTGCGAGCCCTTTCTCCAACCCGGTTCTCCTGGTCCGGAAGGGCGATAGCTGGCGATTCTAGATGGAATACCAGGATCTCAACAAGGCCACCATTCCGAATAGGTACCCTATCCCAGTTATTCAGGAGCTCCTGAATGAGTTCCACGGTGCCATATTCTTCACCAAACTGGACCTCTGAGTGGGCTATCACCAGATTATGGTACGACCCGAGGATATTGCCAAGACCGCCTTCTGGACGCACGATGAGCACTACGAATTTTTGATCATGCCCTTCGGCCTGACCAACGCACCGACCACCTTCCAAGAGACGATGAATGACATTTTTCGGGCGGTACTTTGTCGACACGTTCTCGTTTTTTATGACATTTTGGTATACAGTTCATCCTGGCAGGATCACCTTCAGCATGCCCGCCTCTCTCTGACCACCATCAGACGCCTTCCTCAAGCTCCACCCGAAGAAGTGTTCATTTGGTGCGTCAGAGGTGAGCTACCTCAGGCACACCATATTGGACCGGGGGGTCTCCATGGACGAGGAGAAGATTGCATCGGTCCTTCATTGGACGACTCCTACATCCCTTTGGGACATCTGGGGATTCCTCGACTTGACGGGATACTATCGCCGCTTCATCCAGGGGTACGAGGATCTAGCTCGCTCCCTCACGCAACTACTGAAGAATTCAGAGGAAGACCTTTTTCAGTGGACGACCGCGACCGCCGCCGCCTTTGCTGCCGTTCAGCAGGCCCTAGTCAACGGGCCGCTACTGGCTATGCCCGATTTCTCTTTGTCGTTCTTAGTGGAGTGTGATGCATCGGGCTTTGGCATTGGAGCCATCCTCATGCAGGCCGGACGACCGATAGCCTACTTCAACCACACTTTCTCCAGCACTGTCCGCAGCCGCTCTGCATACGAGAATGAGCTCATGTGTCTCGTTCTCGTTGTTCACCATTGACGCTCATATCTGTTGGGCTACCACTTCGTGGTCCTCACCGACTGCCACAACCTACACTACCTCCTCCAACAGATGATCGCAACGCCCGCCCAACAGGTGTGGGTGGCCAAACTTTTGGGCTATGATTTCACCATCGAGTTCTAGTTGGGGAGGGCGAACCGAGCGACCGATGCCCTCTCTTATCAGGGGTAGTCGTCGGAGCTCACGACTATGTCTCAATCAGTGTGGGAAGACGACCATCCAACACGAGGTTGAGGCCAACCCCATTTTATCGGGGATTCAGACGGTTCTCATCACGGACGCCACCACCCATCCACCATACTCGCTTGTAAGAGGGCTCCTGTTCTTCATGGGCCGCCTTGCTTTAGTGCCCTCTTCACTGAGCAGTCCCCGCCTCACTGAGTTTCGCGCATCGCCCTCCGGAGGGCACGCCAGGGCCTTCCGTACCTATCACTGTTTAAAGGTCTCTCTCTACTGGCCCCACATGTTCCGACAGGTCAATGCATTCGTGGCCATCTGTCTTGTCTGCCAGAAGGCCAAGTACGAGGTAACGTTTCCAACCGGCCTCCTTCAGCCTCTTCCCATTCCAGGCCGCATTTGAGAGGACACGGCCATGGACTTCATTACTCGGCTACCGCGCTCCCAGGGGTTTGACTGTGGATAGAATATCCAAATGCGGCCATTTTATTCTACATCGCCACCCTTACATCGCCACCACAGTCGTGGCCAGATTCATTAGCGGCGTCGTGCATCGTCATGGGTTTCCTTGATCGATCATGAGCGATCGTGATCCGCTTTTATTGAGCACCTTCTGGACCATGCTTTTTTGGCTATAGGGCAATCGCCTCCGCATGAGCACTGCTTATCACCCGCAGACGGATGGCCAGTCCGAGGTTCTCAACCGCTGCTTGGAGACGTACCTCTACTGTTTTCTGGCGGAGCAGCCTCGCGAATTGTCCAAATTGCTCTGTTGGCCAGAGTACTCCTACAACACCGCCTACCACCGTGCGGTAGGTACCACCCCTTTCGAGGTCGTCTATGGCCAGCCTCCGCCCCCCATTCTCCGCCATCTGCCGGGAGATAGCCAGGTCGAGAGTTTGGACATCACCCTGCAGGACCATGACACCATCCTGGACCACTTGAAGCATCACCTTCTACGGGCCCAACAAAAGATGTCCTTTGCGAACCAGAAGCGGCGCAACCTCTCCTTCCAGGTGGGGGAGAAGGTGTTCATCAAATTGCACCCATACCGCCAGCTTTCCGTGGCCCGCAGGCCCTGCTCGGAGCTTGACCCCCGGTTCTTTTGCCCCTTTGAGATACTAGTGTGTATCGTTGCGGTCGCCTCCGTCTTCCCTCCGAGAGCCGCATACACTCGGTCTTCCACGTTTCCTAGCTACGCCGCGTGGAGGGCAACCACACCACCACGGATCACATTCTGGCCGACGTCGATCTCGTCGGCATGATGCCGTATTACCCGACCAAGATACTTGATCGCCGCTGCCATCTACCGGGAGACCCCACTTCAGAGGAAATCCTGGTTGCCTGAGCTAATCACCCAGACTCTGACGCTACATGGCTTCCTCAGGATTACTTCCGTCGTCAGTTCGCCGATTACTGTCTTGCATACAAGACACATTTTTCAGATGGTGAGATTGTTACAGACGTGCACGTTGACGAGTCGTCGTGGCGGGTATACACACAGAGGAAGAAAACGACGGGGCCGTCTAGAAGAGAGATCAAAGACGCGCTGCCGATATGATTATTTTTATTTGCATTCTGTTATGTCATGTTATGTTTGTGTACGTTTTTTATTAGCACTATCTTTTCGCTATTGGGACCCCACACTTATAAGCGGTGCCGTTGTACTCTTTTTCATTATCTTTGGATGTGTGAGATTTAGGGTTGTTCCTTGGCCTTTCCTCTTGATCCCTCCCCCTTTCTTCTCCCTCACCACCGCCGGCCCTCCCTTTGCCAGATTTCTCTTCGGCATCGTATCACAATCTAAGCCTTAGTTTCACATTCAATCAAAGGCCTATTTAACCAGAGGTTTAATCCTCCCATTTTGCTCCATTCTTCTGGTCGCGCATCCGTACTAGGCGTGATCCGAAGTGTGTGCATCATTCACATGTGGTTGCCGGGCTTACCCGCCTCCTGTTCAGTAACAATGTTTTCCCCACCGTGTTTGCAGCCTTCACTGCATTAGATAAGTGACAATATTTTTGGTTTAGAAATATCACATGGGTGGCTTGGACCTAGAGGCTTAACCTTTTAAGGTGAAACATGTTTGACCACTAGTATTTCAAACCTAATATTCATCGTTTCACACTTATTAATATTGGTAATTTGGTATATGGTGAATGGTTAACTTTATTGAGTAGTTCATTTGATTTATGCTTCATATTGTTGAGTTCATATTGTTGCCTGGCTTAACATGTTTGCGGCCGTCTACTATGATTGTGTAGGTTTCAAAATTGGTTTGATCTTTGTGAGAGTTTTAGTTCATAATACTTGATGATGTTGAGAACTTATGCTTGATGGTGAATGTTGGGCTATGTGAAGAGCTCTCACTTGACGAGGACATTATTAAGTCTACTCGAAGAGTATTAAGACCATATTAAGGATATGCATGCCCTTTGTCGACTCTGATGAAGAATTTAAGGATACTCTATTAAAGTGACACTCCATCTCAAGTACAACAAGATATTAAGCAAGTTTCTTAGGACTATGGAAGAAGAACATTGTGTCAAGCTTTCTTAGGAGATACATATAGCCTATATCTTGTTGTCCGCATCACAAAAGAGATTTTTGTCATGAGTTTGATGGGTGATTCTAATATTACCATCAACATGGAAGATATATTGACCTCTGTTATGTGGCGTGACAACGCCAATTATCTGCGTATCTTCAAAATTATGTTATGTTATTTCGTGTGTTACTTTTAACGTTTTGTGCCCATTGTCGTAAGCCCAAATGGGGGGGGGGGCGTGCTTGTGAACTTAAATAGTGTCCGGTTGGGCCTTGATGGTATACAAGAAATTAGAAGTCAAAAATCTTTCTCTCCAAACCCACTGGAAAGACCCCGTTTGCCCTAGCCGCAACCCACGATATGCTCCGCCTTCCCGATCAACGTCGCCCGCTCACATCATTTCCGCCTCGTCGCCATAGCTTTGCTGCCGGTCACAAGGTCAAAGGGGAAGGCCCATAACAGTCTGGTATCAGAGCCCGACCTCTCCGGCGCTTCCTCCGCTCGCCCAACCCCGCGCGATCGGCATCACTCAACTGCCTTTTCCTCTTCCCGCACCTCGTGGGCTCCGGTACGCCATCCCAGCCCCACAGCCACTACTCCGCCGCACTGCACGCTCGCCAACTCTTCCTCCAGTCCTGCGACCACTACCCCGCTGCACCGCACGCTCGCAGCTCGTCTCCCAGCCCCGAGGCCCTTGCTCCCGGGTATTCTGCGACTGCCATCCTCCCTCCCTGCCCCACAGCAGCATCCCCGCGACCCTCCTCTTCCGTCGGCCTACTTCCGTCACCGCCGACTGTCTGTCCAGCCCTATCACAGATGGAGGACAGTGCTCCCTTGTTCGCCGAGATCATGACACTCTTCCAAATCTTGCTTGCGACGCAAAACGCCAAAATGGACGCCCTTAACGCACACTTGGATGCCCTACAGGGGCTGGCTTCTCCTCCTCCCTTGCACATGGCCGATCACCATTCGGCAAGCCGCGTGGACTCCCCCGCTCCTACAGGCGCGAAATACCCCGCCTACGCACGAACTATCCAGATGGATTTTCCCATCTACTAGGGCCGCGAAGATCCTCTTCCTTGACTTACCCGTTGTGATATTTTCTTCGCCAACCAGCGCACGCCAGAGGAAGAACGCGTCGGCATTGCCTCCTTCTACTTACTTGGCCCAGCGCAATTGTGGTTCACTCAGCTTTTGCGGGAACACCCCACCACTTCGTGGGCAGAATTTCAGTACGGCCTGCACCCTGAGGTTTGGTCCTGCTCTACAGGGAAACCCACTCGACGATCTTGTGAATCTCAAACAGGACGTCTCCATCGACACCTATCTCGAACAATTCCAAATTTTACTGTCGAGGGCAACACCCGTCTTACCGGAGCAACAAGTTCCCCTCTTCACTGTCGGCCTCCACGAGCGATTACGTTGGGATGTGGAATTCCTTCTGCCACGTGATCTCAACACAACTATGAACCTCACCAGGGCTTGTGAACGACAACTGCTACTAGATCGTCCGCTTTTGGGATGTCAGGACTATCAGGGCACTTACTCTCTAGCCAGCTTGCCTGACAATGCTCCATTCCGGGACGATACACCGCGGCCTACTGTTCGCCGCCGTTTGTCCCGCACCGAGATGGCCGAGTGTCGCGAAAAAGGCTTGTGCTACAATTGTGATCAACATTTCACGTCGGGACATTGATGCAAACATTTATTTTGGCTCGAAGTAGATGATCCTCCCAATGATGACGCGACATGCGGAGAAGACACTGCAATACCCTTCGATCCAGCTTGAGGACAAACTGTCTTCGGACGAGGGCGGCGATGTTATGTGGCGTGACAACGTCAGTTATTTTCGTATATTCAAAATTATGTTATGTTATTTCGTGTGTTACTTTTAACGTTTTGTGCCCATTGTTGTAAGCCCAAATGGGGGGCGTGTTTGTGAACTTAAATAGTGTTCGGTTGGGCCTTGATGGTATGCAATAAATTAGAAGTAAAAAATCTTTCTCTTAATGCCCCTCTTTGCCTATCTCTTTCTCTCTCTCTCTCTCTAAACATACCGGAAAGACCCCGTATGCCCTAGCCGCAACTCGCGATACGCCCCGCCTTCCCGATCGACGTCGCCCGCTCATAGCATTTCCGCCTCGCCGCCATATCTCCGCCGCCGGTCATAAGGTCAAAGGGGAAGGCCCATAACAACCTCTTAAGAGGAGATAATCACATTTTTATGAGAATTAATGTTGATACTTACATGACTCGTTATAAGCTTATTGCCACTACTTTCTTTGTTTATCTGACTAGTAACTTCTTTCAAATATCATGATATGTGTAATCACAAGTTGGTTTGCAAAATTGAAGTTAGTTGGTCTGCCAAAATAATTCTTGGGAGATCTCCTAGCTGTTATCCATCGCTTATACGAGAACCAATTATTACTTTATCGTGAAATACGGCACTCCCTATAACCACATAGTTGTCATGTGGTTGCATCCAAAACTTCACATGTTCTTAAACTTTAGAAGTTCATCATCCGATTCTATAGTTTTAGAGGAAGCTCAATATCAAACTTTAGTGATAAAAAATGAAGTAAACCGTGAGCAAATTCAGGTGTTGATCGTGCACATTGTTAGCCCAAGTTACTTTTTGAACTTTCTAAAGGCCCATGTATTGAGAAAAGGAATTATGAGAATCAGGCCCCAAATAGCATATATTAAAAAAGGGTCCTTTTACAAACTCTTCTGATATGTGTACACTTTGCACGCTCGTGCTCGGACGACCGTCCTCACTACATGAGAGTTCTCTGGGATATGTGGCGCCTTTATGGATTATCTTATATTTCTCAATTAATCATGTAATTTCCTTTATGTATTTCATCATGTAGTGTCTTTGTCTTGCAGTGGTATATAAGGAGCCCCTTTGGTTGTGAGATCTCATCTTTGTAGTCTTAGGGTTTTTGTCTCTCTTTGAAGAGACGAGTGCTCTGAAAGACCCAACCTTCGTGTGCTTGGCGGGTACGTGCCTTTTGAGTTGTATCTTTTATTTTCATGAATGCAAGCTATTGTTCATGTTCTTCGTTCTTGATATGGCTTTGATGTATCAATTGATCAGACCTGCTGCTCTCTGCCCGTCACTTTCGGCCATTGGAAACCACCAATCTCCTTGCTTCCCCCGTCATGGCCTCCACCGTGGATTCGTTCTAAGCTCGTTGCGATCAACCTTACAATTAGCATCCTCGTCGTCGCGCACGAGCTTCACCATCATCTCCTTTGACATGCACACATCCAACCACTGTTCCTTAGCCTCGGCGGACTTCCCTCTCGCACTAGTACTGAAGTTTGGATCCAACCCCCTTTGTGCTCCTAGTCTCCGCCCACATCTCCAACCTTTTGGACGCTGTCCACCACGATCCTGGCCGCTTGAACCTGACCCCACCCTCACCCGATGCTTCCACCATCATCCAGTCACTGTCAGGCATCAGCTCACCGCAGATGATCTTCAATCCAACGCCCTTTTTGTCCCCACCTACGTCCAATAGCGCTGCCCACGCTATCAGTGTTGACCCGGATACCCTTCTCCAGCATCGCCGACCACTGTCCATCGAATCACACACACCACCCTTCCTCGCCGAGTTCGAGCGTGCCAATTTTATTTCCCTGCTGGCTGTCCGATCGCGACTATTTCTCTCTTCCGTCGTTCGCACGCTGCCTGGTCTCTCTTTCTGTCCCGATGCCTCTCCTTACCTTCCCATGCCGGTCCTGTTCTTCTCCCGTGTCGTGAACCCTGTCATTTAGTGATTCTCTGCCTCCTTTTCATCTAATCAACCCTTTCCTTCCTGCAGAACCCCCTCCACCCCCTTCACATGTTTTCTTTTTCATGTCTGATATCAACAGCTCTCCACCACAAGCGACATTTTCGGTTTCACGCGTGCACCAATTAACATCCTCTCCTCCAATTTTGTACGGCTGTGATTTTTGCGCATAAATTTTTCAATGGCCCCTACAACTTCGCTCCACTGCTTTCCAGCCAATTTCGACTCCGCCCGAGATCATATCCAAACTGGCGCGTTTCGGTCACTGTGGCAGCCTCTGCCTCCGCGCCACCACGCTCGACCTTGAGGACAAGATCAATGTTCAAGTCGGGGTGTTGATACATATACGCCTTGCATACACTTGCTCAGACGACCTCCTCATTACGCGAGAGTTCTCCCGGAGATGCGCGACCTTTATGAATAATCTTATATATTTCAATTAATTATGTAATGTCTTTTATGTATTTTGTCTTGTAGTGTCCTTGTTCTATAGTGAGGTTTCCATTTATATCAAGGGCCCTCTAGCTTGTGAGATCTTATCTTTGGAGTCTTAGGGTTTTAGGCTCTCTTTGGAGAGGAGTGCTCCGGAATACCCAGCCTTCTAGTATTTTGCAAGAGCGTAACTCCTAAGTTGTATCTTTTATTTTCAAGCAATGCAGGCTATTGTTCTTGTTCTTGATACGGCTACCATGTATCATATTCTCCCAATACAATTTAGCCCTTAAACTAGATTGTCTCCCAATACAATTTAGCCCTTAAACTAGATTTTGTTGACGATGTGTTTCTGATGACGAACATTATAAAGGTATTCTGATGATTGCTGGACTATTCCTTTGGTTCTCTAGTTTGGTGACTATCCTAGTATCCTACCTTCCGCTATGTAAATTTCCTCGTGTTGATGTTTTGAAGTGTTTATGTGGCTGCCAATGAGTCGACTCTCTCTAACAATAAGGAATCTCAAATTTCGTTGTTAAATATTTCTTGATCAAATTAAATTAAGCTGCTCAAGTTGACTCAACAGGTACATAAACATAGAAAATTATTCTAGGGTTTTATAAGACCCATGCTAAAGGCATAACAATTGAACAATAACAACATGATAAGATTCTTCCAGAGGTAAGAGATTAAAAACAATAAGCAAAATATGCATTAGTTGAAATCAGGGGTGGGGTTTGTGGGGGTGGGAGGATCTTTCCACAAATTAATTTCTGTACTCATTAAATATAAAAAAGCGTTAATAAAGAAGGAAGTAATTACAGGGAAATAATAATTATGTAAGCTCGTAGTCATAAAACACCTGCAAAAAGATTCATAAATAGATTTTTCACAATAAAAATAGATGCATAGTTTAGCTGGACACCTTGCTACAATGAGAAGATCCGGATCCAATTCGGTATGTAGGCATCCAGAGAGAAATAGGACAAGGGAGGCTATTTGAGGTTGCGGTGGAACCTATGTTGTTAAAAGCGCGTCTAAGGCTCAAGGCTCATCAGGCTTAGAGGTTTGTGCCTGCGTGCGCCTTTGGAACATAAAAGGTGCGCTTGAGTGAGTTTTTTGTCGTAATTTTTTTTTTCGAAAATAAAGAAAAAAATAATGTAAGAACTCAATAAATTTTGATTGATTAAGTATTTCTGAAAGATAATTGTGCGTTAAAACTTAAATATGATGCAAGTAATCACATTGATTCTATTTCTTAAGAGATATAAATGATAGTAATTAATTATTAATTAGTAGAATAGTTGAAGAATATGAAATGATGTTGAAGAATAGTAATTAATTATTAATTAGTTGAAGAATTTGATGGAGAATATGAAATGATGTTTGATGTTGATTATTTAAAATGGATGTGATTGCGCCTTGCCTTCGTCAGGCGCGCGCCTGCGCCTTGAGCCTTGCGCCTAGGCTCCAAGATCCCTTTGTGCCTTGGTGCGCCTTGCGCCTTTAATAACTAAGGACGGAACTTGATTTGGGTAACGAGGCATGCTGCTCAGATGTGCGGTGAACTAGGAAGGTTTATGGGAGTTTGGAGCAGGTTTATGGATTAATTAGGACGGCTGGGGGTAATGGCGGATGGAAACCGGTTGCAGGAATTTTATTTTGATGGTTGACAGTAATTTGGAAGGTGGTTTCTTGATTGTAGGGGGTGCATGAGAGAAGGGGGAAGCCATTGGATTGCTTGGAGGGAGTCCTGAATTGGGTTTGGAAAGCCACTTCAGTGGCTGGAGGTCCTGAGAGGAGCCTGGTTACTGGCTGGACACGACAGGGAGGGATGAAGGCTAGCGAATGGAGGGCCTGGAATCTGCTGGGAAGTAAGGAGGGTTGGACCAAGCTCGAATGGAGTTGGGATGTGGATCCAGCGACTTGGTGGACTTTTCAAAAGGTTTGGGGGGGGGGAATTCGAGAGCTTAATGCCTGTTAGGGTTTAAAGTGGGGATTTCCTTCACTTCATGTCCTATTTTTTGGTTTCCTAAAATTTGAATCCTCCCCACTCTACTAATTTTATAATTGGGGAAAATAAAAAAAAATCAGAATAATATCTTGTTCCTTTTGCGAGATCTTTAATTTATTTGTTCAAAATGCTTAATTTTTATATTCTCTATTAATTAACAGATTTTTTATTTATTTTATTACTTATTGGATGATTTTGCCAACAAGCTGATAAATACCATCATATGTGAAATAAAACTATTATACATGAGTAAACTTTAAAATAACGCGTGCCTAGTGCTAAGACGGTTTGTTTGGTGTAGCTGGTGTGATACTATTTGCATCAATTTTCGCAGGGTTAAATGGACTCGAGCCCATCGAGAATTCATGGTAACCTGCTATTGAGAGGTTTGGATGTTGTTGCTAAAGCTCTGCTGCACTGATCCAGGAGTTGGGTGTGATGCTCCGCCCTATGCTAAGAGACTAAGCATTGCTTATATGTTCCTTGGCGAATCTGGTACTCTCTAACATCTAGAACCAGATCGATCTCCTCGATGGGGGGGGGGGGGTTGCGGATGTTGAATCATGGCTGGAGGTGAGAATCACCAGGCTATTGATGTTGGATTAGGAACGATTGTAGGTGGATCGCGACAAATTCAATAAGGAGGTACTCAGCCGCTTCCTTACCTGGAAGGACCAAACATTCTCCATTGCAATTTATCGTAGGTACCTACGGGAAATCTCTCCTTGAGGAAAGCATACACCCAATCCACTTCTAAAACATATAATTCCCAATATCGACAATGCCTATATTTTTCGGAGGCTTGCAAGCAGCATTTTATGCAAAGCTATAATTCGTTCATTATGTGTGCGTTCATATGATATGGAGTAATGTTCAAATAAGTGTGGTACTAGATTAACATACTCAATGAAACCCAGTGGAATCATCCAATACTGGTATTTCCATTGTCTTGTTAAGCACCTATGAATGTCTACTAAACTCTGACTAACTATTGAGAATACAAAAATATAGAGAAAAGAATTGAATTTTTTATTAATTTCTCCACTCACATACATGAATACAAGTATTTGTACATAATATAGGAAGAGAAAGTGGGAAATCTATCCCAATCTAAAATGTGGGACTAACATACAAGGAGGAAGAGGACCCTATATGAGCCTTGCTTCTAATACTCCCCCGCAAGCTGGAGCATACACATTTTAAACACAGCTTGGAGAAGAACGAATAATTTAATTTACATGGTAAGGATTTAGTGAGAAGATCAACAACTTGATCGGCAGTCGGAACATGTTTCAATTCTAACTTCTTCATTTGAACTTTCTTCCGAATGAAGTGAGTTTACCTTAATATGTTTGGTCCACTCATGAAAAACATGATTCTTAGCAATGTGTATAGCCGCTTAACTGTCAGAAAATAAAGTAGATGGTGAGGAAAACTTGACTTTCAAATCATCAAGGAGACTTTCTAACCACGTAAGCTTAGATACAACCGACGCCATCGAATGATACTCAACTTCGGCCGAAGAGTGAACAATCACCGATTGTTTCTTGTTGCGCCAGGTAATAAGGTAGTCCCCCAAAGTAGGTACATAATCCACTTGTGGAACGCCGATCGTCCAGGGAGCCAGCATAATCAACATCCGAATAAGAAACCAACGATAGAGAAGGGGAAGAGGGTTTGTATACTAGCTATTGTCCAAGGGATGTTTTCAGATACCTTAGGATGCGCTCGACAGCCTGGAGGTGAGACTTCTGTGGAGAATGCATGAATCGACTGACAACTCCAACAACAAATGAGATATCCGGTCTGGTAACTGTATGATAAATCAATTTTCCTACAAGACGACGATAACATTCCGGATTTATAAGATGTAGATCAGTGTCGGATGCTTGAGCATATAGCTTGTGATTGACATCTATAGGAGTATCAATAGGCTTGCATTCAGAATAGCCAGCATCATGAAGAAGATCAAGAAGTACTTCCGTTGGGATAGAAACAAGACCATCAAGACGCCTTGCAACCTCTAGGACAGGGAAGTACTGCAGATTCCTCAAATCTTTAGTTTGAAAAACTGAATTCAGGTGCTAATTGATCATTTGTATTCCTTTGAAATCGTCTTCCGTGATTAGAATGTCATCGACATAAACTAAGAGAATCACCGTGGTTGTTGTTCGATGACGAGTAAAGAGAGAGAAGTTCGCCGAACTCCGAGTGAATCCAACATCACAGACAATCTTACTGAACTTGGCAAATCATGCACGCGGAGACTGGTTGAGACCATAAATTGATTTCTTGAGATGACAGAAAAGTGACTCCCTTGTGGTCTCAAACCCCGGAAGTTGGTGCATGTACACAGTTTCTTGAAGGTTGTCATTGAGAAAGACATTCTTCATGTCGAGTTGATGAAATGGCCACTAGCGATGCACAACTAAGGAAATTAAGACACGAACAGTGTTCAGTTTGGCAACGAGAGAGAATGTCTCATCATAATCGAGGTCTTGCTGTTGAGTAAACCCACGAGGCACAAGACGAGCTTTGAAATGGTCAAATGTCCCATCAGGAGCATGTTTGATTGCAAAAATTCATTGACAACCAACACAAGTTTGCCTCGGAGGAAGAAAAACCAGATCCCAAGTGTGATTAGCCAAGAGGGAACTGATTTCCTTATCCATGGCCGCACACCATCCTGGATGTTGGAGAGCCTCCTGCACAGAGTTAGGTATAGAAATGGAGGATAAAGATGTGACAAATTTGAGAAGTGGCGCAGAGAGAGGATGCAATGATGCATAATTCGCCTGGGCATGAGCCATGGAGATAGGAGCCGGATCAGCCGGCCGCGAGGTACCAGTGGTAGAAGGCGATTTTTGAGGGGCGTCAGAGCGAGGAGGACGACATGTGTAGACACGAAGAGGAGGTGTTTTGTTCGGTACGGATTACAAGGTTGGAAGGAGTGGTGGTAGAGGAGAAGTAACATGGCAGGATGTGATACTAATGGTGGTGGAAGAGGAGAGGAAGGAAGAGAGCAAAAGGGTTGATCTTCCAGAAAGGTAACATCAACAGACACAACATCCTTACGATCAGTGGGAGAGTAGCACACATATCCTTTCTGAGTATGAGAGTAACCAACGAACATATATTTGGTAGCTCGAGGTGCAAACTTGTCGATGGAAGGACCAAGAGTATGGACATAACAGGTACAACCAAAGATCCGATGTGTGAGGGAGAAGGGCAGTGTGGAGGGAAAATGAAGGCTAAAAGGAGTGACATAGTTGAGAATTGAGGAGGGCAGACGATTGATGATATAACATGGCGTTGAGACTGCAAAGTGCTAATAAGCCTTGAGAACCTGCATTTGATACATGAGGGAGCGAACAACATCTAGAAGATGTCAGATCTCCAGTGATGCGTCTAACAAAAAGAAGATTAAAAGGAGAGTTCGGGATATGAAGAACCGAGCAAAGAGAGATAGAGCGGATGAGAGGCATATTAGCAAACTCGGAGACAGGAGCGGTGTCACCATTGGCCACTTTGATAAACTCTGGTTTCAGAGATGCCAAGTACTGAGGTGATTTTTGCGAAGTGATATGGTGAGTGACACCAGAGTCTACAATCCACCGTGGACTATTGGAGAGACAAGTAATATCTTCGGTGGAGATAGAGGCAATAGAGCCAGGCGGACGAGGGAGTAACCCTTGGAGATGTCAATATCGGTGCGAGCGGCAGAGGATGTGTCACCAACAACGGAGACATTAAGCGAAGGGGCAGACCATATTTATGATAACAAGTTGCCTCAAGATGTCCATCCCTGACACAGTGAGTACACTTGAATTTAGGCCGGCTGATGTGACCTCTCCTGCGGTTGCCGGTGCGACCTCCTCTGGTAGATGGAGGGAGTGGACAGACAGATGAGTGCTGAAGTGGTGCCGAAGAGGGAGGTCCAGGAGCATCTGGGGGTGGTGTCACATTCAACAACATTGAACAAACAATGGAGAAAGAGGGAATAGTGGAGGAGGACAGGATCTGAGCCCGAACATTGCGAAGATGAGGCGGAACACGAGCCATCATCATTATAATATTAACTGTTTCCTTCTGAACACATTGCTCAACACGATCAGGAGTAGGAGGTTGATTCTGAATCCATGCCTCCACTAAAGCCTTGGACCGCGCCACAAAGAAGGTTAAGTCACCAACACCGCCAGAGTCGAGAGATTGAAGATTCGTGATGAAATCAAGCAGATGTTGAAGGCTGTCCTTGCCGGAATAGAGGGAGTGGAGTTCATCCCTCATAACCTTGGTCGTCTCATGATACATGGCCATACGATAAGGTTCACCATCCGGCGAGTTGAAGATCCATGTCTGGACACGACCATCATCACGTAGCCAGTCATTAGTGGGAGCAGAAGGGGTGTCCTTAGTCACATGATGTAAGAGACCCTTAGTCTGAAGAACACGACGCACGAAATGCACCCGTTCATCACAATTCTTCTTCCCACTAAGAGAAATAGTGGTGATCCACCGCTCATCACGGACTTCAGAAATAGAAAGGGCAACACGAGAAGGAAGGGAGGGCTAGACAGGAGAGGCTAGCGGCAAGATACAGAACGACGACCTTGGCTTGGATGGAAGAGCTGTAGCAAGCCAGGAGAGAGCTGCGGCGACGGCTAGATTTGCGACTAGATAGATGAGTGTAGCGACTGCGGTTAAACGTGCGAGACTAGGCGAGAAGAAGAGCAGCGGTTGCAGCGAGCTTAGGCGAGAAGAAGAAGAGTTGTGGTTAAACGTGCAGCGGTCGTGGAGAGCTTAGTAGCGGGGTCACAGACCTGATGAGAAGAAGAGAAGACGGTAGTTATCAGGAAGCAGTCCAAGCGACTTGAATAATAGGTAGCTTTTAATTCTTAAAGAGGCCAAGCGAGCCAAATCGAGCTTCCGCGCGCGAAATCATCTTATTGTCCGAACTTCGTGATGACCGTCAATTATTATTCCAGAGAAAATTTTTTGCGTATTTGTCGTTTTGCATCGCCGCGAGACGTGTAATTCCACAAACAATATCACAAGTAAGAATTTATGAAATAAACGGTATTTAGAGTATCGAGAACATTCGAGGCAACCTATAATTAATTAATTTAGGCGCATAATATTAAGCCAACAAGAATAACGAGACGGTGAGATTACCCTATAGTGCGTATGATTCTAACACATCATCACGCATCATCACATCACATCATCCAAACATGTACTTCCAATTTCCCCTAACAGCAGTCAAGCCGCCACACGGAATTCTTGCCTAGGCCCCACCCGCTCGTGGGTCTCAATACTCGTGCTTCCCCGCAAGCTCTGACCCTCATGTCAGTTCCATCACACAAACAAACCGTTGCTAAGAACCCTTGCTTGACCCCACCCGCTCATAGGCTTCATCGCCCGGGCTTGTCCAAAGCTTGGCGTTCTCGTCAGTTTCACAGAAGGGACTTGTCTTGCCGGGACACTCTCCACTCATGACTTTGCAACGTCACGGGCTAGCCAGCCGAGCATAAAGACAAAGCCGCACCCACACACATCAATCAATCACATCATTTCCGCCCTAACTCAACATTCGTTTTTACACGAAAAAGAGGGCAAACATCACAAATGGCATCTTGCCGCAAACGGATTTCTAGCAAAATCCTTAGTGCTCGTCATGCAACATCACCGCATCGGATCACCGGTCGCGATTACGGCTTCACCCACAATGCCTAATCCACTAACGGAGCGGATTTGTAATGCCACATCATGCCGGGGACAGACATGATGTGATTGATTGATGTAGTTGGGACGTAGTTGATATGTAGTTAGGACGTAGTCAGAAAAATTATTTTGTTTGCGCATTGTCATTTCAAGACTGTGTATATCAGTGCACAATCCAGTCACATTCTGCGTGAGTTCTGCAGTAACGAACTCAACGTTCTTCATTAAAGTTTTCATTTGCTCTTCAAAACTCTCCATTTTTTCAATTTTTTTTTAAAAATAAATAGAATAATGATTTAAAGTTAAAAACAGTTAATAACCTTTTTCTTTGTTTTTTTTAAAACACTTGGAAAAATTTAAAATAGAAGTCTTTTTTAAAATTTTGAAAGCCGGATCGCGTGATTCGCGATAGGGGCGAATCACAAATCCTCTGATACCAAACTGATATAAACCGGATTCCTCAAGGCGGTTTTAAATAAATAAATTTGTTTTGTCTTTTAAAACTCGTAGTGTTAGTGTGATTTTCTCGAGCAAATGGTGAGAGACAATTGATCTAAATTTCATAAACGCGCGTATAAGTCTAACACTCGAGCATAATTAATGACTTGACATAAATCTTCCACAATCATAGGGGAGAAAAAAAAAGTGCGGATATGAAAATTATCGGCAAATAAGTTCAATATTAATTGAGGCAAACGACGCTCTTAATTTTAAAAGATCAAATAAATAATTAAGCATATATATTTGACTAATTAGAAGTGAGCTGGAGTGGTTGGGAAGTACACCTTCTGCCCATAAGCAGGCAAAAGGGGAATCCTCATGACAAGGCTCTAACGAAGGAGTTCAGAACGGGAGTCGGTGTCGAGCCCAATCTGCACGCCAAGGTGAGGTGCAGCGCTGGCAGGAGAGTCGCGGTAGCTGCCGACGATGTACGGCGCTGGGAAGGACTCGCCGCTGGAAGGGATACGTCGGGAGCTTGCCGCTGGAAGGAGTACGCCGGGCTCGCCACTAGAGGGAGTGCGCCGGGCTCGCCGCTGGAAGGAGTTGCGGGGGCTCGCCTGGAAACGGGAGAAACAGTGCCGACGTCCAACTATCGGGCGGTACTACTGAAAATAGGGAAAAGGATTCCCTTTTCTCAGTTTTTCCTCGCTGTCAGGGAAGGAGGGTGATGTTTGCTTTTAATGCCAGGTCAAATCGATAAAGGAAACAATTTATAATAGGTAATATGAGGTGTGGCGTTGGTTTTTAAAGGGAGAAGAGAATTCTCTATGCCATTGATAATAATTTTATAAAAAGGATTTTTGTATAAGGAAATAATTTCTTTTAGGACAATGATATTTCTCTAAATACTCCAATTTATAAAATATTCATGTTATTGAGTTCGCTTGCCCTAATCAATATCTCTCCTAATTTGAAGGATCTTTTATTTAAGAACTTATTGGACGATTACCCCCAATAAACTGTAACAAGTGCGCGAAATAAAATACATGTGCGCTGATACATGCGCTACAAATACCAAAATTAAAATGCACTAAAAACAAAATTGCGTGACAAAAAATAATACACATGATGCTACGCAGGTTGCACCAGCCAGTGCCGATATCTTTTACATAGTGGAAACCACCATGGCTTTTGAGAGCCCTACGGAGATTCCTGAGCCACCACCTGAGGTCCGACGACTCCTGAATATTTATGTTGATCTTATTCCAGAAGAGCTACCTGACGAGTTACCTCTGTTACGAGATATTCAACATGTCATAGATTTGATACCGGGGGCTTCACTCCCGAATTCACCCCATTACCGGGTGAACCCAGATGAGCATGCTGAGTTCAAGCGGCAGGTTGATGAGTTACTGAAGAAGCAATTCATTCGACAGAGTCTGAGCCCGTGCGCAGTTCCTACTCCCCTCACCCTGAAGAAGGACGAGAGTTTGAGAATGTGTATTAATAGTAGGGCTATCAACAACATTACTACAAAGTATCGTTTTCCCATCTCCCGATTGGACGATTTACTTGATACGGAGATTGGTGCCCGGTTATTTTTGAAAGTCGATCTTTGCAGTGGGTACCACCAGAATACAGTACGCGAGGGAGATTAGTGGAAAATAGCTTTTTAAGATCAAAGATGGTCTTTACGAGTGGTTGGTCGTGCCATTTAGGTTGTTCAACACCCTCAACACTTTTATGCGCGTCATGACTCAGATCTTTCGGTCCTTCGTGGACAAATTCTTGGTCGTCTACTTTGACGATATTTTTATCTATAACCACTCTTCTGATGACCATCTGTGCTATTTGAGGCTCGTATTTGATGTTCTTTGAAAGGAGAAGTTATGCGTGAACTTGAAGAAGTGTTCCTTCATGACGGATTCTATACACTTCCTTGGGTTCATTATATCAGCGTCCGACTTGTCTTCGGGAAGGAGATTTTCACAGGCTATTCCCTCCACTAAAAGGCGCGAGTGACGAAAGCCGTCCACTGAAAATTTTCATTAGAGGCGCAAATGATGAAAGTCGTCCACTGAAAATTTTCATTAAAGGTGTGAGTGTCTACGGGACGCATCTGTCGTTGGGATCAACAGAGTACTATGCCAGGAAGGCCATCCCGTTTCTTACTTTAGTGAGAAGCTGAATGAGGCCCGACAAAAATACTCAAATTATGATAGGGAATTTTATGTTGTAGTGCAGTTGCTTTGGTATTGGAGACACTATCTCCTCCCACGAGAGTTTGTTTTATACTCTGATCACCAGGCTCTGTGCTACCTTGATTCACAACGCAAATTAGGACACAGACATGACAAGTGGGTCGAATACTTATAGGATTTCCATTATGTTCTCAAACACCGTGCGGGTGTTGAGAACAAACCTGTCGACGCCCTTAGTCGTCGTGTGACCCTCCTCCGCACACTTAGTGCTAGGACGTCTAATTTCGATCGTTTACCGAGTGAGTATCCGACATACACCGATTTTGGTGCGATTTATCTTGGATTCTTGAGAGAGCCCACTGAGAGGTTCGATATTGTCGAGGGTTATTTATATTATGGGACTCGTCTCTACATTTCCCGAACCTCATTCCTGGACTTCCTCATTTGGGAGTTGCATGCGGGTGGTGCCGCTGGGCACTTTGACAGGGACAAGACGATTGCTCTGGTTGATGATCGCTTTTATGGGAGAGAAAAGGTTGAAATGAAGGAGGGTCTGCGACTCTATTTATAGGCTTCAAAGATAGTTATGATGGTTATCCAGTTATTTGCAGACCGTAATCACCATAACTACTATTTGCTGGCCGAAATTCTATAGTTTAATACGCATATTTTTATAATACTTGATATCCGTACATCGATAAATAATTTCGGATATTGACACCCACCCATGACAAGTGGTTACGCCGGCGGTTACGCGGGTGGTTACACGCGTAACGGACAGTGGTGATCGCTCAGATGCGATCAGACGATGGAGGATTGGCGGAGGCCAAGGTGCCGGCCGGTGGCGTTTGGCAGTGATCCCTCGGCGTTGAGAGGCCGACCGGGGAGAGCGGTCGGGAGGCCTTTTGGTGGTGGAGGCCGAGTGGCACGGAGGCCACTCGACGGCAGAGGCCGAGCCGCTGTGACGACGACGATAAATATTGGTGTGTTGGCGGCGATAACGGTTGGTGCGGTGGCGACGATGGTGGCCGGCGCGGCGACGGCGATGACGGTTGGCTTGGCGGCGACAATCATTGTTTCAGTGTGGCGGCGACGATTGCGGTTTGTGCGGAGGCAGCAATGACGGTTGACGCGGCGGCGACGATGGCGGTTTCAGTGCGGCGGCAAAGATGGCGGTTTGCGCAGTGGCGGCAATGGCGGTTGGGCGGTGGAGGCGATGACGGTTTCAGACGGTTATGGCGTTAGTAGGTCTCCTTTGGTCAACCCCACTATTTCAACTAAAGGAAGTGGGCTCTCCTTCTATCCACAACCCGAATAATATTAGCGGATTTGCATCAAGTATGAATGCACATTAATGGTTAATAGGTGGACTGATCAGCGGAGTAGAACATTGTATGGTGGGCCCTTGTGGTTTATTATTTTTGAAGTCAGTTGATAATTATGATCTCGAGAAGGATGCATAAACATTGTGTATTATTTTCAGAGGTAGTTGCATGGGGTTAGAGTGAGCCCATGTTCCCGACGCGACAGTATCCCTACCGCAACAGTAGACTGGCCACAAAGCTACTACCGCCGGTACTCACCTGCTCTAAGGTACTCGTCTTCGCACGTCGTTACTCCACGACTCACAATACCCCAAGCACACGGCTCAACAAATATCATTGTTCATAATGCACTTTAGGGGATTGCGAGCCGTGGAGTAACGACATGCGATGACCGAGTACCCGAGAGCAGGTGAGTATCGACGGTAGCAGCTTCGTGACTGGTGTACTATTGTGGAAGGGGTACTGTCACACGGTGCATTGGGCCCCCCGTGCACTGCAACTTGATGAAAATAACAAAATTTGTTATGCCTATTCGGACTTTTACTGGTCGTTCAATAACAAAAAGCCACCAACCTTATACTGTTAAATTACGCTGCAGATGTTCCTTAATCTGCTTCATATTGTGGGTTGAAACTTGTGCCCAAAAAAGTAATAAAAAAATCCTAACCAATAATTGAACATGGGTGCATATGCATGTGTACAATTGAAGGAAACAAATAATTCTTTGCCTTCATTTGTAATAGTTTGATGTCATCATTTATTTCCTTAATTTGTGGGAGCAGATTTTTCTTTCTTGTTACTTTCCTCTTTTTCATATATTTAAAGGTTTTGTTTAATTTTACTTATTTCAGATATGCTCCGTACCTTTTGGACACGTACTTGCTAGATAACATTCTCGAATGATCAATTGATCAGCATTTCCACACATAAATCCACAATCGTCATATGCAAAGAAGACTCAACATTGCAGGAGATGGCTTCACTATGGAAGTCGAGAAAAATATTGATAGTTTATTTGAGCCTCCAGAGGTAATCTCCAGCTAAGTTTGTTTCCTTGATCAGTCTAGTTGTCTGCAACCTAGTGGATACATTTGTTTCTGAATTATAAAATTTCTGGAGGCATGCATGCCTAAAATTTTCTTCTGAATTTCAATTCTATTTTCATTCCAGGTTCAAGAATTGTTAGATGAAATGGGTCATCCTGAAGTACCTCTTAGCATTATATCGAAGGCTGCCGAGGTTCAATTCCTTGTTGTTGTTGACAAAGTACTTCTAGGTAATAAGTGGTTGAGGAAAGCAACCGGTATTCCGCCAAAGCTTCCATATCCAGTTGATTCGTTTGAAGAAATGTATGAAGTTGGCTCAGTCTACTTTATCTTCTTTATGTGTTTTCCATGGTATGCCACCATAAAAGAGAGTTCTTGTTTTCCATCTGAATGATTTTGAATGATTTTTTTGCTCAATGCCTTGCCAAGTTCTAGGTCAAGTCTAACTTAATTATAGTTGCCCGCTAAGGTTACTACATAATCTTAGTTGATGGTCAAGATCACTACCTAACTCTTCACGGGGAAGTTTACCAAATACAAATATTAGTCCACCAAGATTTGGACCAATTATGTGTGTATAACAATCCAAAGGGTACAAATTTGTTCTACCATTACTGGAGATATTACATATACAAACTCAATTAATGAAAAAAATAGTCTAATGAAATCACCTTAATTTATCTTAATAAATGCATTGTTCTTACCAAAGATATTGAAAATACATGGTAATATGTCTCTCTCTCTATATATGTGCGCGCCCGCGCGCGCCCGCACGTGTGTACGTGCGCGTGCATGTGTGTATGCTATGCTAATCGAAGTATCAATAACTTCACTGGTTAAGCTATAAACTAAGCAAGATAATGATTGTGACGCGGGATGAACTATAGGAGATGGATGCGATGCCCTAACCCTAGGTGAATGCAAATAAGCACATGACAAATGTCAATGTATGTAGGGTTTTCTAAATGATGATGCGAATATGCAGCTAATGAATGTGAGACTGATGGACGGGTTCCACGCTGTAGGGATGGTCGGGACGGTTTGAGGTCGCCGGAGGTAGGGTTGGTGACAGGATGTGGTTGAAAAGAATTTTCAGGCCGATGGACGAGTTCTACGCTGCAGGAATATGTTGGACGGATTGTATTGGGAGATGTCTTGGTCGGTCAAGGAATGGGAGACTGGAATGTGTTTTGGTAGGGTTGTCGGAGGCCGAAAAGCGGTGAAAAGTCGAGGCCACAGGAGGACAGCGACGATAGTGTCTCCTACTGTTGGCTCTCGGAGGAGTCGACACCTCCTGCGGGATTCAGCACTGGTAGCGACCAAGTGGAATTTTTAGATATCCAACTCTCGATCCTTGCTCTAGGGAAACTCATGATTCATACAGGGGCATGAGTGAGGTTAAATAAATCTGATGAATTCTATCGTGCGCTCGGATTCGATACCTTAATTCTAACTGATTTTTCTTATCCAGTAGATGAAGCTAGGTAGTTGATGCAGGCTCACACGTTGACACCGGTTGTTAACGGACAAACACGACTTTCTCTCAATGACCTAATTTACGTTCGCACAAAAACTTCAACGTGGCACACACGTTACACAATTTTATCAATTAAATGCTAACGTACGAGTAGCCAAATCGTTTAGGATCGAACAAAGACTATATGCCAATATTCTTTCCGGTTAAAAGGACCCACCCGGTCCGATCGAGCGGTGGTTGTACCAAAAGGGATCTACCAAAATTTACGATTCAGAAAACTTTAGATCTCTCCCAACAAAAATAAAACGAGGTTCGCCAATCCTATCAAACTTAAATAAAACAAGGATGAACAACAAAACCTATCGAAGAAAACCACGAAAATTCCAACGTTTCAAAGATCACGCTAAAGTAAATGCACTACAATGAAAATCTAGAGGGAAAGCACACAAAAGTAGAAAAAGTTTTGTTACTCAATCGGAATGAATGATTCCGCTTCAGTAATCTGGATTGCTCTTCAACGGTTCCGCCAGAGTTACGCCGAGAGGAGAGAAAACTCGTCCGCCTTCTTCGCTTCACGCCGGATGGTTGCAAAAGGTGGGATCTATGTCCCTTGGCCGAGATCTCCAAGGAAGAGCGCTGATCGGGTTTGCCCTTTGAGAGGGGCTGTTCGAGTTGGTTTTGGAGAGGGGTTGGTCGGATTTGGCCTTTAAAGGGGCTGCTCGGGTGGAGAGGGGAGGAGGCTTGATGGTGGTATTGAAGGAGAGAGGAGGGTGGCAGCTTTGGTGGTTGGACGAGAGAGAGGGGAGGGAGGATGAGGCCGACGGTTTTGGAGAGGGAGAGAGGAGTCTATCCGAAATTTTGAAAAGAGGAGGAATTAGGGTTTTAATCTTTCTTATCATTCAACTTAATGAAAAATAACAATAACAAGGCCTTATATAGGCTCACTATAAAGTTAGGCTACATGCAGCCCAGATAGACAAAATAAAAACACTCCAATGTTTAAACATAACATGATGAAATAAAACGCTCTCAAATAAATGCAAATAAATATTAATAGGTTTTTTAGCGTCGAGGGCGGAGATTGTAGCGTCGCTCCACAAGATCACCACGGTGCCACAAGTCTTTGACTGGAGATGGAGAAATATCTTCTGTAAGCATGCTGTCGCCTTCTTCATCATGTTAGGGGTCGCCGTCTCCATCAATCCTCCCCCGCTCGAAAGTACTCATCACCGATGAGTTGGTCTGAAGGTACCGGCACAGAAGAACATCATCCAAAAGAGCCACCTTGGATTCATGAAGCCAAGAGTCATCGGAGGCCGGACGATCACGCCATCATAGCGGAGAACATCACATTTTGCGAGGAAAGTACTGCATCTTTGATGATCCTGTCTTGCAAAAAGTTGGTCTTGGGGAACCTTGGAAAAACATTAGGTAATAAAGGAGGAAAAATTTCTTCATCAACAGTCAACGTACCTCCATTGGAGACCGATGGAGAGAGCGATCCAGAAATAAGCTTAACCCCTAACCCATTAGAAAATGCAGTGGAACCAAACATGCAGTTAGATAATTCAAGTGGTGGCGATACATATGACGTTAAATCAGAAACATTAAAAATAGGGAAAATACCTCAATCAGTGGGTAACTCCAAAAGATATGCGTTTTCTCCTAATTTCTTTAAAATACGAGAAGGTCCTGCTCGCCGATTCGCCAACTTTTTTATGGTGCCCGAAGGCATCCGTTCGGGGACGAGACGCACCAAGACTAAATCGCTAACCTTAAAGTGAGACTCTCTTTATGTACGTTAGCATGAAATTGATAAGATATATATTGTGTGGTTAGCTCTTCATTAATGTGTTTATGCAAATTATGAACATGAGAGACAAAATCCTGTGCAAATTGACTTGAATTATAAGATGACGGTAACATAATTAAGTCAAGTGGTACTGGTGCTTTATATCCGTGCATGATCTCATTTGGTGACAAACCTGTGGACTTATTTTGAGTTGTACGCTAACTGAGTATGAGGAAGGATTAGGTCCCACGTACCCTTGTAGTCACCCACAAGACAACGAAGTAAACTCCCCAGACTTCTGTTTACCACTTCCGTTTGCCCATCTGTCTGTGGATGATAGGCCGAAGTAAACAATAGTTTGGTGCCCATAATCCTCCATAGGGTCTTCCAAAAATAACTAGTAAATTTCACATCTCTATCGGTCACTATCGTTTTTGGAATGCCCCGATGCCCCACAACTTCCTTAAAAAATAATTTCGCCACATTTGACGCATCATCGGTCTTACTACACGCAATAAAATAGGCCATTTTAGAGAACTGATCTACTACCACTAGAATGGAGTCATGACGTCTAAACGTGACATGTAGACCTAGAATAAATTCCATACTAACATCTTCCCAGGGGATGGAAGGAATCAGAAAAGAGGTATAATGTCCCGCATTCGTTTTATGTCCCTTAGCTAGTTGACACGAGCGACAACTTCCCACAACTTTATTAACCGTAGATTTAAGGCCTGACCAGTGAAACTTATCTTCTACTAACGTAACGTCTTATCACGCCCGAAATGTCCACCTAGACCACCACTATGTAATTCCCATACAATGAAATGTCGAAGGGAAGAACGAGGAATACAAAGCCTCGAATGTTTGAATAAATAATCGTCCCGAATATAATATGCTGAAATGGTAGTGGGAGAGTTGTTTTGAGTGTAGTAATAGATTTTCTTGAAATCTGGGCAGTTAACTCACTCATCCTTTATCCTATCAAACCCAATCACTTTCACCTCTAACGTAGACAACAGTAAGGAGATACGACTAAGAACATCCGCCACACGATTTGAAGTTTCCTTAAGATGTTTAATTATAAAAGGTGTACTCCTGAAGATAAGAGACCCATTTAGCATGCCTTGGGCTAACTTTATTTTGGGAATTGATGAACCTCAAAGCCTCGTGGTCGGATAGGATAACAAATTCCTTAAAGATTAAATAATGTCGCCAATGTTGTAGGCACCGAATAACCGCATAGAACTCTCTGTCATAATTAGAATAATTTAATTTCGGTCCCGCAAGTTTCTCACTAAAGTATCCAATAGGATGACCCTCTTGACTCAAAACACCACCAATACCGACTCCAGACGCGTCACAGGACAATTCAAAAACCTTATTAAAATATGGTAATCGTAAAAGAGTAGCTTCCGACATTCGGGATTTAATTGTTTCAAATGCTTTTGCGGCCGATTTGGTCCACGTAAATTCTCCCTTCATGCACTCCGTGATCGGTGCCATGATACTACTAAAATCCCGGATAAATCGGCGGTAAAAAGTAGCTAGACCGTGAAAACTCCGAACATCCCGTATATTGGTTGGTTCCGGCCAATCCTTGATGGCTTGGACCTTCTTAGGGTCAACATGGATGCCCTCCAAACTTACAATATAACCAAGGAACTCCACAGATGGAACATTAAACGTACATTTTTTAAGATTAACAAATAATTTCTCGGTTTGCAACGTGGTAAGCACTGTCCTCAAATGAGGCTCATGATCGTTCAGTGAGGCGCTAAAAACTTGGATATCATCAAAATATATGACTACGAATTTTCCTAGGTAAGATTTGAACACTAACGTCATCAATCTTGAAAATTTACTTGAGCCATTAGTGAGCCCTTCCCCGAGCACCAACCACTCATAAAGTTCGTCCTTTGATTTAAATGTCGTCTTCCACTCATCTCCCTCCCTAATCCTGATTTGATGATAGTAACTCTTAAGATCTAATTTAGAAAAAATTATGGCCCCGGCTAACATGTCCAATAAGTCGTCCAATCGAGGGATGGGAAGCCTGTATTTGACAGTTATTTTATTTACGGCCCTATAATCCCCACACATCCGCCAAGAACCATCTTTCTTAGGAACCAATAATGCAGGTACGATACAAGGACTCTTACTATGTCGGATGAACCCCTTACTTAGCAAATCTGAAAATAATTTTTTCAATTCAAGGTGTGCGGAGGGATTAAGTCGATAATGGGGAAGGTTGGGTAGTGTAACTTGCGTCACATCATTTGTCTTATTTTATGTCACGCGATTTTATTTTGGTATTTGTAGCGCATGTATTAGCGCACATGTATTTTTATTCAATGCACTCGTATGACTTATTGAGGGGATCGTCCAATAAGTTCATAAATAAAAAGATCCGTCAAATTAGGGGATAGGTTAATTAAAGGCAAGCATGCTCAAAATTTAAGATCAAATAAAAATAAAGACTTTTATTAGTTAAAATATATATAGATATAAATATTCTCAATCCCACCCTTGATTGTCGGATAGACCAAATAAGAAATATCATATATATATATATATATATATATATATATATATATATATATATATATATATATATGATATGTTATTCCTATTTTTTTTCAAAATGCCTAAAAAAGAAAAATATATCACCTTATAAAACCCTCTCCTCCTTCCCGTAAAACTCAGCTGGGATAAATTTTGGAACAGAGAATTTTAATATTCTCTGTTCCCAAAAACATCCGGCCCGTGCCCTTCCTCCCCATCCCGTTCCCGTCTTCCTCCCGTCCTCAGGTCTGGCATCCGCGACCCCTCCGCGCTCCAGGCTTCCAACCAGTCGCCAGCAACAGGCAGCAGGAAGTGCGGGCATCGTCGACCTCGTTCTCTTCCGGTGTCCAGGCTCTCCTGCCGGCGTACGCCCGAGTTCCGCCGGCCTGCGCCACTCCTCTCCCGTCGACTGCGCCCATCTCCAGTGCCGTCGAGCTCTTTGGACGCTGTCGACTTCGACCCTCTCATCCGGTGTCCAGGGAAGTTCCTCCCAAGTTCGCTGTCGGTGCCGCCACCTAAGTTGACAGAAATTCCGTCGGGCACCGTCGACTGCGGAGAACTAATTTTCCGGTGTCCCGGCTCCTTCCAACACCGTCGACTGCAACTTCACTTCCGGTTGCTCCTCGTCGTCACTTCCAGCACCGTGACCACCACCGCCAGCCTCCTCGTCGACAGCCTACGTGGGCTCCGGTGAACACCTGTCTTCCAGCACTCGTCTTCCCCCTTACACGTGGGCTGCACCAAGGGTGACCTCCTTCCAGTTCACTTGCTGTTTGGTTAATTTTATGCTTTTATTTGAATATCTCAAAAAAAATCAGAGTAAGCTTGCCTTTGAATTAACCTAGAACCTTTTGCCGATTATTTTAAACGCCCTTGTTTACCGTGTGCTCGCGTACTTGTGGAAAGTTATTTTTATTTGCTGAATATGCCCGATTGTTAGACTCATAGGAACATTTATGAAACTGAGATCGATTGCTGCCTACCATTTGCTCGAGAGCTTCACGCTAGCGCCATGAATTTTAAAAGAAAATTTCAAATTTATTTATTTTAAATTGACTCGCGAATTCCAGTTTACATCATTGGGCAACGAGGAACCCGGAACAAAACCAATCTCGTGTTGAATTTCTCGCATGGGGGGTAACTCGGGAGGTAAATCATCTGGGTAGACATCCTTAAATTCTTCCAAAAGGGTCTTCAATGCTAGAGGTAAGTTTGCAAAAGATGAGCTATCTTCCTTGACTTGCAAGCATACTAACGCATACATGACACCGTCTATAAAGATCTCGCGCTCAAACTCCTTCTTAGCTATTAAACTTAACGTTTTCTTCTCTACAGGCACAATCGTGTCTTTAGAAGAGACCAACGGATCCTTAGGCGTTGTAGGTTTTAAGATAATGGTCTTGCCATTAAACTTAAACTCATATGTGTTGGCTCGCCCTAAATGAGTAACATCATGGTCATAAAACCATAGACGTTCTAGTAAAACATGACATGCATCCATGGGGATGACGTCACACCAAACCTTTTCAGAGTAAGCCTTGATGGTAAGGGAAACCAAACAACGCTTCGAAATCGGGAGGGATGTCTTATTTACCCATGTCACCTTATAAGGGTGAGGGTGCGACTCAGTAGCTAATAACATTCGGGACACCGCGTTTTCAGAGATCACGTTCATACAACTTCCACTATCAATGATTAACTTACACCACTTCTCTCCATTCTTAAAATTTAACGAAAAAATATTCGTCCTATTCCAGTCATCTAATGCTCGTGGAGTATCCAGAATACACCGCATGACCATCATATGAGCGTCATCCTCTATATCGCTCGACACTCCTTCTGACTCGCTATCTTCTCCTGCCTCATGTATAAGCTCGTCTGACTCACACGAGGAATCTAAAAGTGCTAGGGGCTTGGGCTTAGTAGGACACTCACTAGCGTAATGACTCTGAATCCCACAAGCAAAACATGTAGCATTTGTTTTGCTGACCCTTCCTACTGGAACTCTCTCACCCGGTGGGTTTATAATATTCCTAGCAGTCACGACTACGGAGTTTGAGTCAGTGGAACGGAACTTACCCTTATCCTTATAGGTGGAGGTGGGGGGTGGTCCTAAGATGGACTTTCCCTTCTAAAATGAGCGGGTCTTATTCTTATGAACGTTGTGCTTCTCAATATCTAATGCAGCATTGAAGGTGATGTTTAGGTCGGTGTGATCATAACGCAGTAGTTTACCCTGAATGTCGGGGGTTTAATCCCTTACGAAACCTAGGGAGGGTGATCTCTGGCATCTCCCTCACATCACATCTAACCATCATATCCTTAAGAAGCTCATATACTCAGAGACCGACCTATTCCCTTGTTTAAGGGTGGTCAAATCATCAAACATCTGCCTTCGATGGTACGTAGGGACGTACTGGTCTGTCAGCATGACCTTCATGCCTGCCCAACCAATGTTTAATTCGCCGTCCACGGTTCTCAAGCGTCGTTCCTCATTCAACCAGAATATCTTAGCTCTACCTAACAGCTTCATCCTCAGCACTCGCACCTTATCCATGTCAGTTAAATTGTGCCACTCAAAGTATCATTCTATTTCCATAACCCAGTCTAGGAAAACTTGAGGTTCACCCAATCCATCTTACGATGGGGTTTTTACCTGGACGGCTCTAGTAATGTCAAACTTATACGGTGCACATGGGACATGTTCATTATTGTTGTTGTTGTTATGATTATTATTCCCTTTATCACGTGGGTTGACGACTTGATTACGGGGAGCCGCTTGATTTAATCTTAAGCTGTGTAACATCTCCCTAATCTCCGTCAACTGATTTGTGAACTCCTGGCGTAGTTCTTCAATCGCTATGGGAACGTGACCCGCTTCCCGCTCATCCGCCATTTGGGAGGAAGACGGGGAATACTCCGTGCCCAATCTAGTGCGCCTGCAAAGTAATAGTGATTCTGACTCAAGGAAAATACAACTGATGAAATTGTTCCCGCTTAATATCTAGGGTAGAAAAATAAATTTTTTGATTTTCTTACTGAAAATAATATAAAGATTATTAAACTTTTTTTTGATTTTTTTGCAGAAAAATAAAAATTTTAGGCCGCTATTAGCAGACCAGTGAATTTTTTTTTGTAATTTTGACAAAATAAACGTGCAAGACAAGTGCGTGTCGGCGTACTAATAAAAGGGGGAGGGTGCCAATTAGGAAATTGACGTGAATCTCTCTCTGATACCAAATTGATGCAAGCTCACACGTTGACATCGGTTGTTAACAGACAAACACGACTTTCTCTCAATGACCCAATTTACGTTCCCACAGAAACTTCAACGCGGCACACACGTTACACAATTTTATCAATTAAATGCTAACGTACGGACAGCCAAACCGTTTAGGATCGAACAAAGACTATATGTCAATATTCTTTCCGGCTAAAAAGACTCACCCAGTCCGATCGAGCGGTGGTTGTACCAAAAGGGATCTACTACTTGTTTCTTGTTATTGCAATCCTATTCATCTTCTACAACTGTTTCATATTGCATCCTCCATTCTCTTCATCTCTCTCAATTTAATTATATCTTCTCCTATTTCAATTCTTTGTTTTTGAAAGATCCTACATTGCTAAACCTGAGCATTTTTTTAAATGATTAGCTAATTTTCTAATTTCAAGCTTTCTAGTTTCTATATTGGAAAAGTCCATGTAAAGGGTCCATTATTGGGTCCTCTTTCTTTATTTTCTCTCTCCTCCTTCTTTAGTCCCACATCTTGTATATGATTTATTCTTCTCTCCTCTTTCCTACATATTTGTATTCTCTCCTTGTATTTCACATCTGAAGTAATACATACAAGCTTTTGAACCTTTTTCTACATGATATCAGAGCCAGGTTCCGTCTCCTGCGGCTTCTGAATTCTATCCGTGCGGACTGAGGTTTCCGATTTCTATCCGCGCGGACTGCGGCTTCTGATTTCTATCCGCGCAGACTGCGGTTTCCGCGACATGTGTTTTCAGTCCGCGCCGGCCTGCCCTCTCTTCTCTCTTCTCCCTCTCCTCCCGTGGATCCACTCTTCTGGTCCTTTTATAGCCCTCTCTCTGGTCTGTGGGGTCCACTGTTACCCACAGTCCGCTGCGGCCTCCTTCTGACCGCTGCGAGCTAGGCGACCTCCTCCTAATTCTGCGGTCTCCTTCTGTCCGCCGCGAGCTCGACGAACTCGCTTCCTCTTCTTGCTCGGCGAACTCGCTCCCTTGCTCGGCGAACTCGCTCCCTTGCTCAGCGATCTTCTTCTGTCCGCTGCGAGCTCAGCGAACTCGCTTCCTCCTCATGCTTGGCGAACTCACTCTCTTGCCCAGCGGTCTTCTTCTGTCCGCTACGAGCTCAGCGGTCTCGACTCCTTTTCTTACTCTCTTTGGTCCGCTGCGAGCTTCGCGGCCTCTCCATCCCGCGCGGCCTATCCTTCTCGCGGCTTCTCCTAGCCGCTGTCGGTCTCTCCTTACCGCGCGACATCTCCTGTTCACGCGGCCTCTCCTTCCCGCGCAGCCTACCCTTCTTGCGGCTTCTCCTAGCCGTTGTCGGCCTCTACTTACCGCGCGACATCTCCTTTCCACGCGGCCTCTCCTTCCCGCGCGGCCTACCCTTCTCGCGGCTTCTCCTAGCCGCTGTCGGCGTGCTGAGTTCCCCCCGCTGGTCCTCCCCTCTCTTTACTCGCCGCGGATTGTTCCTGTCTGCCGCGAGCTGCTCTTGTCCGCCGCGGCCTGCTTTCTGTTCGCCTCTTCTCCTCCAGCTCGCCTTGTCTTCTAGTGACTCGACTACCGCTACCCCTACAACAGACCGCATAGCTCCTGCTCCTGAACTCCGCGATGAGCTTCGAATTACTACTCTTTCCCTTTCGGGGAAGTCAAACTTCATCCCATGGGTTCACTCCGTTCGGAGGGTCCTGCAAGCTAAAGGCCTTGCACGTCACCTTACCCAGAGACCTCCTTCTCCTACTACTGATGACTGGATACGAAATGACGGCCGCATCCAGACCTGGATCCTGAACTCTCTGGAGGGTGAGCCCTACCAGATGATCATGTATCATGAGACCGCAAAGGCAATGTGGGATGAACTCCACTCATTGTACTCGGGCAAGGATAGCCTCCAGCACCTCTTTGACATCATCACCGATCTTCAAGCTTTGGATGTTGGCAAAGCTATGAACATGACCTCCTTTGTGGCTCGTGCTAAGACTCTCACGGAGGCCTGGATTCAGCACCAACCATCTACTACTGATCTCGCTGCTCAGCGTGCCCAGAAGGAGGCTATGATTATGGCTCGGGTCCCGCCACACCTTCATAGTATCCGGGCACAGGTTCTGGCATCACCTGCTACCCCCTCCTTCTCCGATGTTTGCTCTATGTTACTTCGAGTACCTCCTCCCCTGGAGACATTTGCACCACCATCGCCGGCCCTTCTTCAGCAGGCCCTTCCTCCCTTACTTCCCCCACCATCTTCTAATCGGGGCGGTCGTACGGGTTCCCGCCGCAGGGGCCTTGGTGGTAGGGGTCGCCCAAAGTGCTCATTCTGCGGCCGAGATGGACACACTGAAGCAGTCTGTCATAAGAAACATGCCTACCCTTCTCGCCAGCCTACTGCTGCTACTACTGATAGCTCTCCACCCGCCGGAACGGACATTGAGGCTATTCGCCTCCAGCTGCAACACCTCCAGGGGCTCCTCAACCCTCCGTCTGCTTCGGTTGCCTCCACCTCTACTGCAGGTATTGCATCCACCTCCACTACAGGTACTGCCTGTCTTTATTCCAATTCCCGTTGGATCCTGGACTCGGGAGCCACCCACCACATCACCTCACTGATGCCGCCAAAGTTCTCAGAAGCTCCTCATCCCACGTCTATTACCGTGGCCAACGGTGCGCATGTTCCGGTCTCCGGTTGTGCTGATCTCTTGCTCCACCCCTCCATCTCTCTTCGCTCCGCTCTTTATGTGCCGGCATCCCCTTTTAATTTACTCTCTGTTGGCCGTCTTACTACTGATATGAACTGCTATATCACCTTCACTTCTTCTGGTTTTTTGATACAAGATCGACAGACGCGGATTACCTGGTAGGGGTCGACTGCAGAATGGGCTCTACCTCCTCGATGTTTCCTCTACCGCCCTTTCCCCTGTATCCTCTAGTGATTGACATTGCCTTCTTGGGCATGCTCCTCTACCTATCCTCCAGAAAGCGCTTCCTGATATATCTCTTCCTGTTTTTCAATGTGATTTATGTATTATTGGCAAACAACCACGTTCTTCGTTTCCCGCACATTGTACTCGGAGCTCTGTTCCTTTTGATTTAATACATTCTGATATTTGGGGTCCGTACAAGGTTACAAGTATCTCTGGTTATCTTTACTTTATAACATTCATTGACGATTACTCTCGCACCACGTGGTTATATTTACTTCGTGATCGCTCAGAGCTTCCACGTGTCTTTCGGGCCTTTGTATTAGAAACTCGTACGCAATTCTCTACTACTATCAAAACGTTCCGCTCTGACAATGCCCGTGAGCGCACGAGCCACGAGTTTGCCAGTCTCTGCACGGACTTCGGCATTATTCATCAGACATCTTGTGCCTACACACCTCAACAAAACGGGGTCGCCGAACGTAAGAACCGCCACCTTCTTGATGTTGCTCGATCCCTCATGCTTCACATGCATGTTCCCAAAGAATATTGGAACTTTGCGGTCTCCACTGCTTGCTTCCTCGTCAACCGTCTCCCATCTTCGGTTCTCCAAAATGCTACCCCATTCAGCCTCCTCTTTCCCTCTGCACCAGCCTTTCCTCTCACACCCAAGGTCTTTGGATGTTCCTGTTTCGTCCATACCATGGGTCCCACAATCGACATACTGGATCCCCGAGCAGCGAAACACATTTTCGTCGGCTACTCCCGCACCCAAAAGGGATATGTGTGTTATTCTCCGGCTACCTGGAAGGTTTCTGTGTCAGCTGATGTTACCTTCTGGGAGGATCAACCCTTCTTCCCTCCTCCTTTCTCCCCTCTTCTACCACCAACCGCTCTACCACCTTCCATACCCCGTCCAGTTATCCCCGTCCACTCGCCTCCACCCCTCCCTTCTACTCCTAAGCCGCCCGTCATTCGGGTTTATACTCGACGCCCTCTTCCTTCCGTTGCCCCTATGCAGTCGGCTTCAACCTCGGCTTCTCCGTGCTCTGCTGCTCCGGTGCCCGCCTCTACAGCTCATCCGATGACCAACTATGTTTCTCTACATCGCCTCTCTCCACCTCTCCAGACCTTGGCTACTTCCCTATCCTTGGTCTCTGTTCCTAACTCCGTCCAGGAGGCTCTTCAA
Organism: Platanthera zijinensis; assembly: GCA_039513925.1. NCBI lineage: Eukaryota > Viridiplantae > Streptophyta > Magnoliopsida > Asparagales > Orchidaceae > Platanthera > Platanthera zijinensis. The sequence continues at coordinate 171,971,515 of CM077095.1, forward strand.
CATCCTGGGTGGCGCGCTGCTATGAAAGAAGAAATGACTGCTCTTTGGGCTAACCAGACTTGCACCCTGGTGCCCCTTCCTCCCGGACAGAAACCAGTTGAGTGCAAATGGGTTTTTGTCATCAAACATGCTTCTGATGGGACCATTGACAGACTCAAAGCTCGTCTGGTCGCTCGAGGCTTCACCCAGCAACAAGGTCTCGACTATGACGAGACTTTCTCTCCGGTAGCAAAGTTCAACACCGTCCGCGTTCTCATTTCGGTGGCTGTCCATCGACAGTGGCTCTTACTTCAACTTGACATCAAGAATGCTTTTCTGAATGGCGACCTTCACGAAACGATTTACATGCAGCAACCTCCCGGGTTTGAGACCACGGGGGAGCCTCGGGTATGTCACCTTCTCAAATCACTCTATGGTCTCAAACAATCCCCTCGGGCATGGTTTGACAAGTTCAGCAAAGCTCTCCGGGAAATTGGCTTCACTCCGAGCTCGACTGATTTCTCATTATTTACTCGCCACCAGACAACGGGTACGGTTCTCTTATTGGTATATGTCGATGACATCATAATTACTGGAGACGACTCGAACGACATACAGGCCGTTAAGCAACATTTGAGCTCTGTCTTCCAAACTAAAGATCCGGGACATCTTCGGTACTTCCTAGGTCTGGAGGTTGCTAGACGATCAGATGGTCTGGTCCTCTCTCAGCGGAAATACTTCCTAGACCTTCTTCATGATGCAGGCTACTCAGGCTGCAAACCTGTGAACACTCCCATGGATGTCAATCACAAACTATGCGCTCAAGCCTCGGATTCTGATACTCTTCTCCAAAATCCAGAATATTACCGTCGCCTAGTTGGGAAACTAATCTACCTAACGGTAACAAGACCGGACATATCCTTCGCTGTGGGGCTCGTTAGTCGGTATATGCACTCTCCTCGTAGTTCTCATCTTCTGGCAGTGGAACGGATTCTCAGATATCTCAAGACAGCTCCTGACCAAGGACTTGTATACAAAACCTCATCTTCAATCCCAACATTGGTGACATACTCTGATGCCGACTACGCTGGCTCTCTTGATGATCGACGATCCACTAGCGGGTTTTGCACATATTTTGGAGGACATCTAATTACTTGGCGGAGCAAGAAACAAGCAATTGTTGCTCGATCCTCAGCAGAAGCAGAATATCGGACAATGACTTCTGTGGTCTCAGAACTCACATGGATTGAGAGACTCCTTGCCGACCTTGGTGTAAGGCTATCCTCACCAGCTCTCCTTCTATGTGACAGTCAAGCTGCTATACATATTGCCAAGAACCCGGTCTTTCACGAAAGAACAAAGCATATTGAGGTAGATTGTCATTTCATCCGAGAGAAAGTCCACATGAAGAAGATCGAGCTCAAACATGTTTCGGGTACTGAACAGGTCGCAGACGTCCTCACAAAAGCTCTACCAAGTACCCTCTTCTATCAGTGTCTATCCAAGCTTGACGCATACGACTTGTACGCTCCAGCTTGCGGGGGAGTATTGGAAAAGCCCATGTAAAGGGCCCATTATTGGGCCCTCTTTCTTTATTTTCTCTCTCCTCCTTCTTTAGTCCCACATCTTGTATAAGATTTATTCTTCTCTCCTCTTTCCTATATATTTGTATTCTCTCCTTGTATTTCACAACTGAAGTAATACATACAAGCTTTTGGACCTTTTTCTACACAATCCTATTCATCTTCTACAACTGTTTCATATTGCATTCCTCCATTCTCTTCATCTCTCTCAATTTAATTATATCTTCTCCTATTTCAATTCTCTGTTTTTGAAAGATCCTACATTGCTAAACCTGAGCATTTTTTTAAATGATTAGCTAATTTTCTAATTTCAAGCTTTCTAGTTTCTGTAGATTTGTTTAGTTAAAGTTTTGATTGAGGCATTAGTCAGTTTTTTTTATTAATTATGCCTATATGGATCCTTTGTCGCCATTGTGCCCTATCTTTAGTCATAATCTCACTAATGCCTAAGTACAAAAAATTTAAAAAATTAATCCCCCAAAATAATCTATATATTATATACACAATTTATGTATTTTATGCTTGTGTGTGTATGTATTAATTATATGTATGGTATAATACATATATATATATATATATATTTGTATTATATATATGAATACTTATTGACATGCTGAGGATGGGTTATGTCCACGGAAAAAAGGGCCGCACGATCATTTCACTAGAAGAAGCCCGTCCGTTCGATCAAACTCTCATATAACGCTGCTTTAAAATCCTGCAATCCCTCCCGTTAAACCCTGCCCAACCCGCTCTTTCATTTCCCAGTGGAGCCGATGGTGAAGGGAAGAGCGGAAGAAACCTCTGGCACATCTCCCATCGCCTCCTACAGAGTTCTTCTTCAAGTTTCGGTGTCCTCCACATCTGCACACCTCACACAACCTCCTCGCTTTTCCCGTGAGTTCCCCCCCTCGCGCAACCTACTTGCCTTTCCCGTGAGTTCTTCCCCTTTGCTTTCCTCGCCTTTCCTGTGCCTAACATCGCTAGCTCGCTTGCTCTTCCTCTCCTGTAGGTCGTACGCTCACGACAAGCCATGCTACAAATCAAAATATTTCTAAATCATGCGGCGTGAGGGATTTTTGCCAATGATTTCTTCATGGCATGTGGAATTTCAAGAAAGAGATAAGGTTATTTAGTCTAAACTTATTTGTTAATTTCATTCCTACCTGCACAATTTTCTCAAATGCATTTTTTGATGTTCATTTTATATTCATACTGCTCCCGTGCTCCGTTCTCATCACTCAAAAGAACTGATCCTGAGACTTGGGTTTCCTTTGCCACAATTTGATTCATTGTGGCATGGTTCCGCGGAACCACCGATTCCTTGATCGGTGTTGTGGTCATTTGGCCACCATGTGGTTTGGCGTTCCACTGTACTAGCCTACAAAGCACAAATACTTAAAAATGATATACGTATCGACTCGAACGCGTGCCGGATACGGGAAACGCCCGGAAACGCGTGGAAATGTGTTTCCGAAACTCCAGGGAACACTTTTTTTAAAAAATATATATATTTTATTTTCGGAATCGCGTATCTCGCAAGGGGGATACGTGATTCCGTGAGATATAGAGCTCGCGTATTTTATTTTACGCATTAGGTTTTCCTGTTCCGCTCCCGATCCCGCCGGCGTTTCGCTCCCGATCCCGCTAGCGTTCCGCTCCTGATCCCGCGGCGTTTCGCTCCCTATCCCGCCAGCGTTCCGCTCCCGATCCCACCGACGTTCCGCTCCCGATCCCGCCCGCGTTCCGCTCCCGATTCCGCTGATCCCGCAGGTACTCCTTCTCCTGCTTCTTCTTCTCCTACTTCTTCTTCTTCTTCTTCTCCTCCTCCTCCTCCTCTTCTCCTCCTCCTCCTCCTCCTCCTCCTTCTTCTCCTGCTTCTTCTCCTCCCCCTTCTTCTCTTCCTGCTTCTTCTTCTTCTCTGCATCATAGTAATATCCAATATATGCCTAAAAACATTGTTAGGTACGGCCACATCTGTATTCTCTACATGTTACTATGTAATCTTATTTTGCTTATGGTATTTACATTGATAATCCCCCAACAACTCCAACTCAAACAAGTAATGGAGATGAGATTTTCCCCTTGCCCTTGATAGCTTTCCTTTCACAAAACATGAGTTCGTAATGTTAACACACTCTCAATCTAGCTTTGAAGAACATATGTGCTGCTAAGAATTCAGAGAATAATGCGGTTACGTATGAAGAATGTTCGTGGATTACTCATATTGGTGATGATGTCATGTTCATTAAGAATTATATAATGAATCATTCCATGAGATTGACTATGTTTAATGAGTTTGTGAGCATGAAATTATTGTTTATTGCCGAAACTCGTTTTGCTTCAATTATCATCATGTTGAAACGATTCAAACTTAATAAAAAATGGATCGTAATTTGGTCGCCAAGGAGTATGCGGAGTTCATTGACAAATCGGGGGATTTTAACGATTATGATTCAATTCAAAATCGTTATCTCTTAGATCCAAAGACTTGGTGGATAAATCATGGCTCGCCGGCCCCTTCGCTTTAAACCATTACATTGAAGTTATTAGTACAATCATCATCTTCTTCATGCGTCGAGAGAAATTGGAGTACTTACTCCTTTATCCATTCAATGAAAAGGAATAGAATGATACCGCAACGTGCAGAAGATTTAATAAATATCCATAACAATCTTCGTCTTCTTTCTAGAAAAGATCAAAAATACAATGAAGGAGAGTCTACATTGTGGGATATTGCGGGCGATGGGTTCGAGTCATTCGAAGATGTAGGTACACTTGAGATAGCTAATCTATCGCTTGATGAACCTATGTTGTTAAAGGCGCGCCTCAGGCGCGCCTAAGGCTCCAGGCTCACCAAGCTCAGAGATTTGCGCCTTCGTGCGCCTTTTTTGCGCCTTTGGACATTATAGGCGTGTCTGAGTGTGTTTTTTGTTGTAAACCTATTTTTTTCAAAATAATGAAAAAAATAATACAAAAACTCAATAATTTTTATATGATTTAGTGTTTTTGATACATAATCGATCATTGAGAATTAGATATGACGCAGACGATCATATTGATTTTATTTTTTAAGAGATATAAATGATAGTAATGAATTATTAATGAGTAGAATATATAAAGATTATGTTCAAGAAGATGAATTGATGTTTAATGTCAATTATTTAAAATGACTGTGGTTGCGCCTTGTCTTCTTCGGGCGCGCGCCTGCGCCTTGAGCCTTGCGCCTAGGCTCCAAGACCCCTTTGCGCCTTGGTGCGCCTTGCGCCTTTAATAACTAAGTGATGAACCAAGATTGGAGCTCTCGATTATTGAAGATGATAAAGTTGATACTATTGGAGAGGATGTTTAATTTTTATACTTGATATTTTGCATGTGAATGTAACAAAACAATGCTCTCAATTGATTTAATGATGTATTGATGTGGACATGTGATAAATTGTTTTTTATGGTGCTTGTTTCCTTGAATGTTATTTATAGTATTATATGAAATGTCAATGATATATAATATAGTCTTATTAATTTTTTTCGTTACAATTCAAGATATGTACAAATAGTTTATTAGTTGTCTTATTCTTATATTAATTAATACTTATATTAAAATAATTAAAAATAATTAAAAACGTTTCGCGTATCCTAATTTTTTTAAAAATCACGGTTTCCGTATCCATTTCGTATCGTATCCCGTATCCCGTTTCCGTCCCTGTGCTACATAGGTGCTAGCTAGGCTCAAAATCGTAGAAACCCAGCCGCCCGCAACTCTGCCCTCACTCATTCTGCTTTGGTCGCAGCTCCGGAAGGGGCCCCTTCTCTTGCTATGATACTCAATTATAAGCCACTCTTTTTTATTCCCATGTGCTCTATTACATTCCATATTACCTGTCTATAAATAATTTGCTTTCATGTCCATGTGCCATTATTGATGAGATTCTTTATATTTGAATGCTACATGTCATATTGCCCATTATTTCAACAGCCTTATATAATATGGTGAAACATCGTTAGACCAATGTTTACAGCAATAAGATTGACATTCTCCAGTAAGCATTAATAGATAACTATCGATTCTCTTCGGGCTGCGCCCTATATGACGGGTGTAGCCCATGCACCTAAGCACACAACTATATAGTCATTTACAGTCAATGTTGTTATTGGTTATGAATTCCATGTATTTACAATAACTCACTTCTAAGATTACACTTCAGAAGTATTTCAGCTAGCTCTTATTTTATTGTTTTGTTATGCAATGATACTTGCCATTACAGTTTTTTTCCATTATCTGCGATCCATTAGGATGAGAATGAAGATAGCTTGAGGAGATAGAAGGAGCAGCTATTGGAAACTGTTGATATTTATTCAGTCGGAGGTAAAACGATATCTTTTTTCTCTCATATCTATTTGAATTCAGCTTTTGATAAAAAAATTACCTTCTTTTTTTATTTGCTTTACATCAAAATCAATAAATGTAGGGATTTTTAATGTGTTTTTAATTAGGTGTTCTTATAATGTGTTTTTAATCAGTCATTCTGCTATGGTCCCAGCTCGGGAAGGGGCCCTTACATCAAAATCAATAGTGTTTTTTAATTTACTTTTTTATTTGATTTACATCAAAATCAATAAATGTAGGGATTTTTAATGTGTTTTTAATTAGGCGTTTTTATAATGTGTTTTTAATCATCTGTGAAGCCCACCGCGGGCGGGCGAAGCCCAACGCAGATTATGTACTGTCGTGCGGGGAATGAGCGGCCCCCGTGCACCGTCACTCGTATAATTTGGTATGCATTTTATGAGAATTATTACTACAAATATAAGACTATTTAATTAATTATTAATTTTATTTGTTATATTATGTATTTTAAAAAATTAAAGATTATTTTCCTATTAAATATTGATAATTAAGTTTTTAAGTAATAATTAATAGTGTAGAAAACAAAGGCTCAACCTTTTATATACTTCATGTGTGAAATACAAGAAAGAATACAAATATATAGGAGAAGAGAGGGATAAATAATACTATACCGGAGATGTGGGACTAAAAGAGAAAGGAGAAAATGAGTCTACACTATTTTCTTCTATATTATCTAACACTCCCCCGCAAGCTGGAGCGTATAAGTCATATGCGCCAAGCTTGGACAAGAACTGGTAGTACAACTTGCGAGGCAGCGCCTTGGTACGGATATCGACAACTTCTCTAGAGGCAGGAACATGTTCAAGCTTTAGCTCCTTTACTTGAACCTTTTCTCGAACAAAATGACAATCAACCTCAATATGTTTAGTTCTCTCATGGAACACAGGATTCTTTGCAATGTGTATCGCAGCTTGACTGTCACAGAACAATGTTGAAGGTGAGGACAATTTAACCCCCAAGTCCATTAAAAGACTTTCAAGCCAGGTTATTTCAGATGTATCATCCGCCATCGCACGATACTTAGCCTCAGCAGACGAGCGGGCGACCACCGTCTGCTTCTTACTCCGCCATGTGATAAGATTTCCTCCAAAGTATGTACAGAACCCAGTAGTTGAGCGTCTATTATCCAATGAGCCCGCATAATCCGCATCTGAGTATGCAATAAGAGAAATGGAGGAAGACAACTTGTTCACAAGTCCTTGCCCAGGGGAAGTCTTCAGATACTTAAGGATGCGTTCCACTGCCTGGAGGTTAGAGACCCGTGGGGTATGCATAAACCGACTGACCACACCAACCACAAATGATATGTCAGGTTTTGTAACTGTTAGATATATCAGTTTTCCCACAAGACGACGATAGTATTCTGGGTTCGGAAGAAGTGAATCATTCTCAGATCCCTGAGAACACAACATGTGGTTGACTTCCATCGGAGTTTTCGCAGGTTTACAATCTGAGAGGCCAGCATCATGTAGAAGGTCAATACAGTACTTACGCTGGGATAAGACAAGGCCATCCGGTCGTCGTGCTACTTCTAGCCCAAGAAAATAACGAAGATTGCCCAAATCTTTGATTTGAAAGGTAGAGTTCAAATGTTGCTTCACATGGTGTTTCCCAGCTGAATCATCACCAGTGATAAGAATATCGTCCGCATAGACCATATGTATGACTGCCCTTGTTGATTGATGACGAGTAAAGAGAGAGGAATCTGCCGAGCTTTGTTTGAAGCCAACCTCACGAACCACCTTGCTGAACTTCCCAAACCACGCCCGTGGAGATTGTTTAAGACCATAAATAGACTTGCGAAGTAGACAGACCCGAGACTCCCTCGTGGTCTCAAACCCGGGCGGTTGATGCATGTACACTATCTCTAGAAGATCACCATTCAAGAACGCATTCTTGACATCTAGTTGATGGAGGGACCACTGACGATGAACAACTAAGGAGAGGAGGACTCGAACCGAATTCAATTTTGCGACCGGGGAGAAAGTTTCCTCATAATCAAGACCGTATTGTTGGGTAAAGCCCCGGGCCACATGCCGAGCCTTTAAGCGATCAACTGTCTCATCCGCGACATGTTTGATAGTGAAGATCCACTTGCAGATAACACAACTGTGACCCGGAGGAAGGGGCACAAGATTCCAAGTGTGATTACCCCACAGAGCCGTCATCTCGTCATCCATGGCAGCGCGCCACCGCGGATGCTGGAGAGCTTCCTGCACAGAGTTAGGTACAGAAATAGAAGAGAGAGAGAGATCAAAGGCACGAAGGGGCAGAGAGAGCCGGTGTAGAGAGACATAATTGGCCATGGGATATGTCGTCGAAGAGGATGCCGGATCAACAGGCCGCAATATATCACCGGTAGAGGGAAGCTGCTGCAGGGCTTCTGAACGTGGAGGACGACGAGTGTACACCTGAATAACAGGGGGTTTGGAGGGGACGGTTGGTGGTGGGATGCTCAGAGTGATAGGAGATTTGGACTGGTGGGGTTGGGGGGTAGGTATAAGTGGTGGTAATGGAGATGTTACGGGTACGGAGGGCCGAGGTAGAGGAGGAAGAAGGGGATCAGAAGGACTGGTGTGATATGGTTGGTCTTCATGGAAGGAGACATCAGCAGACATAACCATCTTAACAGTTGTAGGATCAAAGCAGACATACCCATTCTGAGTGCGGGAGTAGCCAATTAACATCGCCTTGGTAGCCCGAGGGGCGAGCTTGTCAGTTGAGAGACCGAGGTGATGGACATAACAGGTACAACCAAACACACGCGGTGTGAGAGAGAAGAGAGTCGTGGATGGATAAAGTAGAGTGATGGGTGCCACAAAGTTGAGGACGGAGGACGACATGCGATTAATGAGGTGGCAGGCTGTAGAAACGACAAAGTTCCAATAAAGAGGAGGAACCTGCATTTGGATCATAAGAGAGCGAGCCACATCAAGGAGGTGCCGATTTTTTCGTTCCGCTATGCCATTCTATTGGGGGGTATATGCACATGAAGTCTGATGGAGAATACCGAACTCAGCGCAGAGTCTGGAGAAGGTGCGACCGGTATACTCTCGAGCATTGTCTGTACGAATTGTTTTGACACAAGTAGAAAATTGAGTGCGCGTTTCGGTAAGAAACGTACAAAACGTAGCTGTGAGTTCGATTCGATCACGAAGTAAATACAACCAGGTAACTCGCGAGTAATCATCGATAAATGTAATAAAATATCTGTAACCAAAAATACTAGGGACCTTATAGGGCCCCCAGATATCAGAATGTATTAACGATAAAGGAGCATCGCTCTGAGTACATAAGTACGAGAAAGATACACGGTGTTGTTTGCCGAAAATACAAGATTCACAAAAAAAATCTTGAAGAGAAACAGTACGAAGAGCTTTCTTGAGAATCGGGAGGGGAGCGTGGCCCAGATGACGATGCCAATCAGTGGTGGAGACCGTGGTGAGAGCAGTGGGAGAAACGTCGAGGTGATACAGCCCGTTGGACAGCCGCCTTCTACCAAGTATAGTCCGCATTTGTCGATCCTGCACAACAAATGAAAAGCGTGAGAAAGTAACACAACAATCAATATCTTGTGTAAGACGGCTAACAGAAAGGAGGTTAAACGAAGAGCACGAAACATGAACCAAGGATAAGGAGAGGGAGGGAGTAAGAGGGAGATTGGCAGCGCCAGAAACCGGGATCGTGCCACCATTAGCCACAATGATGTTCTTATGGGAAGGAGTATCGAAATATTGAGACGGCCGCTGTGGAGAAAGATGATGTGTAGCACCCGAGTCCACAATCCAGTGAGGGCTGTGAGAGAGGCAAGATATACCTTCATTGGAGATCGAGGCGACGAAGGCAGAGGAGCGACTAACCTTGCCTTGAAGCTGTTGTAGTTGAGCCCGTAACGCAACAATTTCATCACTAGTCGTGGAGGGAGGTGAGGGAGCCACTGTAGCAGTAAGATGAGGATGCATGCCATGTTTGCGGTAACAAGTGGCCTCCAGATGGCCATCCCTGCCGCAGTAAGAGCACTTGAAGAGGGGTCGGCCACCATGACCGTGTCCCCGAGGCTGGCGGCCACCACGAGCCGGTGGACCACGAGTAGATGGAGCGAGAGTGGACACGGGTTGCTAAAGCAGAGCAGGAGACGAAGTCGGGACATTCGGAGGAGGAGTAACCTTGAGGAGCATTGAACATCGGAAAATAGAACATGAGCGCGGACACTATGAAGATGTGGGGCGGCACGCACCATCATCATAGTAATTCCCACGGCCTCCTTCTGCTGTCGTTTAGTCACCAAGTCCGTAGTGGGAGGCTGATGCTGGATCCAAGCCTCAACAAGAGTTTTAGCCCGCGCAGCAAAGGAGGTAATATCTCCGGTAACTCCAGCATCAAGGGACTGGAGATCAGTGAAAATGTGAAACAAGTGCTGTAAACTGTCCTTTCCCGGATAGAGGGAATGAAGATCAGTCCACATAGCATGAGCGGTCTCATAGTACATAGCCATACGATAGGGCTCGATTTCCAGAGAGTTGGGCAGCCAAGATTGAATGCGTCCGTCATCACAGATCCACTCATCAGCAGGTGCAGTGGGTGGGGTCTTGGTAAGATGATGAAGGAGACCTTTAGTTTGAAGTACACGTCGTACGGAGTGTACCCATTCCACAAAGTTTTGCTTTCCACGAAGAGAGATAGTGGTAATGCGCAGCTCATCCCGCAGCTCAGAAGGAGCAGTACGAGGATAGTCAGAGGGAGGAGTTAAATCCGCAGCATTGGTGGAATCAGAAGTCATGTCCCCGGGCGACTAGGCACACTAACCGGGCGGATAGGAGCACGCGGTTAGCCGGTTAACACAAGCGGCTAGAGACAAGGCAACAGATAGGAGACGCCGTAGGAGAAGCAAAGCCGCATCGAGCAGAAGGGAGCGCTGCTAGGTCGCCACGAGTAAGGAGAGACTGCAAGGAAGGATAGACCGCAGCGAGCAGAATAGGTCGCTGCGAGAAAGGATAAGTCGCTGCGGGTAGAGAGAAGTCGCTGCAGGTGAAAGAAGATGCTGCGGGTAAAACAGGTCACAACGAGCAGAATAAGTCGTAGCGAGTAAGGATAAGTCGCTGCGGGTAAAAGAGGTCGCCGCGAGTAGAAGAAGTCGTTGCGGGTAAGAGAGGTCGCTGCGGGTAAAAGAGGTCGCTGCGGGTAAAATAGGTCGCTGCGGGTAAAATGAGGTCGCCGCGAGAAGAGGCAGCTGCTGCGGGTAGAGAAGTCTGCGACGAGAAGTGAAATAGGCTAGCAGACAGAGCGGTTGAGAAATAGGCCCTCTTTTATGTTCTCTTCTCTTTCATGTGCACTTTAACAATCCCCCTCTTATTCGATTCTTTCTCCATGTCCATCTCTTCTCCTCTACTAAAAGTTTCAGGTCTCGATGGGTGAAGGGAGCTGGTGACACTTGCATGAAGAAGACAATAAAGGAGTTGACCAAGGAGCTGGAGCTGGTGAGCCTTGCATCGTCGCCCTCCGGGGTCGACAAAGAATCTCTATTTGTGGTGAATGTCAAAGACTACTGCAGTGTCACAAAGAACCTCTGATTTTGATCCTCTGTTTTTATCCGAGTTGGCTCTTCTTCTTCCTGGCCGGTTGTTTAATAGTCATCCGATTTTGCCCTGTCCATCATTGATTACGGGTAGCAGATTTTGCTTTTCCTTTTTAAATAATATGTTTCCAACTCTTGTTTATTACCTGTGACTTTTCTAAATCCACGACAACTTTCTAAATTTTATTATTTTTCCGATTGCCTTCAAATGGCAGCACTTCAACATTTTCCAACCATTTTATATGACAACAAATATTTCTTCTGGTGGCAAAGAATGTTATTATTTCTCTCCAATAAGTTGTTTCCAAAATCTTCCAAATTATTAATATTTCTTATGGTGCAATTGTTTGCCCATTTTGGCAATATTTTACTAAAATATTTATATGTATTTTAATTAACTCAAGCTTGCCCCTTACCTTCCTAACTACCTAAATTAGACCTCTTTATTCAAGGTCTCATCGGACAGTCAACCCGAGGAGCCAACCAACTTCAGAACAAAAATGCTCGAAAAAATACATGCTGATAAATAAATGCTGAAAAATAAAACAAATGAGATATCCGGTCTTGTAACTGTATGGTAAATCAATTTTCCTACAAGACGACGATAATATTTCGGATTTGTAAGATGTAGATCGGTGTCGGAGGATTGAGCACAGAGTTTTTGATTGACATTCATAGGAGTATCAATAGGCTTGCATTCAGAATAGCCAGCATCATGAAGAAGATCAAGACAGTACTTCCATTGGGATAGAACAAGACCGTCAAGACGCCTTGCAACCTCTAAGCCAGGGAAGTACCGAAGATTCCTCAAATCTTTAGTTTGAAAAACTAAATTCAGGTACTGCTTGATCATTTGTATTCCTTTGGAATCGTCTCCCGTGATTAGAATGTCATCGACATAAACTAAGAGAATCATCGTGGTTGTTGTTCGATGACGAGTAAAGAGAGAGAAGTTCGCCGAACTCCAAGTGAATCCAACATCACAGACAACCTTACTAAACTTGCCAAACCATGCACGCGGAGACTGTTTGAGACCATAAATTGATTTCTTGAGATGGCAGAAAAGTGACTCCCCCGTGGTCTCAAACCCTGGAGGTTGGTGCATGTACACAGTTTCTTGAAGGTTGTCATTGAGAAAGACATTCTTCATGTCGAGTTGATGAAATGGCCACTAGCGATGCACAACCAAGGAAATTAAGACACGAACAGTGTTCAGTTTGGCAACGAGAGAGAATATCTCATCATAATCGAGGCCTTGCTGCTGAGTAAACCCACGAGCCTCAAGAAGAGCTTTGAAACGGTCAATTGTCCCATCAGGAGCATGTTTGGTTGCAAAAATTCATTTTACAACCAACACAAGTTTGCCCCAGAGGAAGAAAAACCAGATCCCAAGTGTGATTAGCCAAGAGGGCACTGGTTTCCTCATCCATGGCTGCACACCACCCTGGATGTTGAAGAGCCTCCTTCACAGAGTTAGGTATAGAAATGGAGGATAAAGATGTGATAAATTTGAGAAGTGGCGCGGAGAGAGGATGCAATGATGGATAATTCGCCTGGGCATGAGCCATGGAGATAGGAGCCGGATCAGCTGCCACGACCCGTCTCGACAAAAGTCAGAGTGCGCTTCGGGCGGGCCGTGATGCCACATGCATGGGCAGAAAGAAAACCATGCCTGCTAAGGCGGATGCAGAGATTACTGGAAATAGTTTTTATGAATAGTTACTTTGATTGAACAATTTATGGTTTATAAAAATATACGGAAGCGCTTAAAGTTTTAAAACAGTGAGAATTTAATTGCACATGCATTTCTTTAAAAAATTTAATGCTATGCACAGAGCTGAAACAAAAGTGAATGCAATGAGCAACAATAATGATTATGTCACAAATAAAAATGATTTAGTACATCAGAAACATTTTAGGAGTTGTCCGCAATACATGAGAAAATGACTTACAATAACTAGTACATGGTAAAACACGCTGACAGTAAAGGAAGCAAATACATAGAACCTGATGTAAGTAACTACAAAAGAAAAACCTCCAAGCAAAGCTGTAGCTGAACGAGAAATCGCTCAGGGGGCAGGCGGCGCCAATGTTGTTAAGATCGCGTGCAAGATCGAAAGATCGCACGATCTTACGATCTTGCACAAGGTAACGATCCACGGTTTACTTAAAATCGTCGTCCTGTTAGGATTGTTAGGATCGTAGTGCAAGATCGTAAGATCGTTAGGATCGTAGTGCAAGATCGTAAGATCGTTAGAATCTGAGTTTTTTAGTATGATTAAACACTATTGACTTTTTGGAATGTAATATTTTAATGTGATGGTATGGTATGCGACTATGCATCTGTCTTTTATATTAATATTTTGATGTGATGGTATCATTGGTAATTTGGTATGGTATGAAATATTATATTTTTATTTGATGGTATTTAGATTGTTACATATTTCTCATGCTTTTGATTTAATTTTTATTAAAATACGATCTTGCGATCCATGTCGATCCTACGTTTTACGATCTTAGGGATGCCTCCCGATCTTAGTTAAGATCTCGATCTTCACAACATTGGGCGGCGCGGTCACGAACCCTAAGACAAATCCAAAACAGAAGGAAAATGCCTCAGACCATAGGAATTAAATCATGAGCAAGTTAATTAATTAAATTGCGAACAGAAGCAAACAGGCATAATCGAGTACCGATACATCTTGTTCAAAACTAGCAAACAAACAAAAAAAAACTAAGTCAGACAAATATTTCTGAAATGATAGTCTACTTCGGAGTATAACATAAAATTATTCATATAATATGTTGTAAGCTGTAATCGATGAAGGGTGTAAGTGCTATAGCGGGCGCACATGGGTCACGATCATATATGCATGCAAGTCTTGTCGGAAAAGTAGTCCTGCTTGCCGTGACCATGACGGCAAACGGATGCCCAATTAGACGCTACAGTTCAAGGATTTGCTTACAACTACGGATTTATTTTTGGGTGTCATACTTAGGTGATTATTTATCATATTAATTTATGCTAATATTACGAGGGTTCAGGGATTTACTAAAATTAACGTTAGTAAATATAATAGGGAGCAAATAACAAGGTTAAATTCCAAAGTTTGCAAGTGAGAGGGTGGTCTCCACTTGCCTTAAGGTGATGTCGAAAATGCCAGCGACAGCTAAATGGTGCAAGCAAGGTTAAAGGCTCTAGCTAAACCTGTTCCAAGATCACAAATGTACTTAAAATTGCATTAACAAGATTCCTACGTTTGTACACGCATTTGATAACCGCGCTACACAACAAGAGAGGAGTCTAGAAATTTACCTCCCTCGAGAGTGAGGGGAGAAGAGGCTACTGCGAGGGATCGGGGATTTTGGCAGCGTTTGGATGCGAAAAGACCTAATTCGGAGAGAGCTTGGAGCGATTCCACCACCTAGATCCGAGGGGATGCACCGGAAAACACAAGCAAAATTAATGTTAGACGGACATACGACAACCGCAAAAGGGATCGACGTAAGTACATTGACTGGAGCTAAAATTAAAGCAACAAAAATTAGGGCAAAAATCTGAAAACGTGAGTTGAGCGGAGATCCTTACCCAAGGAAGTCGGATCTAGGCTCCAAGATCAACGTAGAGGAGTATCGAGCGAAAACCCTAAGCGCTCCTCTTGAGATTCACCGGCCGGCGGAGAGGAAAAGGGGGCTGTCGGAGAAGGGACTTTGCTTGCTGCATCACTGAACGAAGAAGGAGAAAAGGAAGGGACTGCTGCTGAAACCGTCGGCCTGAGGAGGAGCAGGAGGCACAGCCGTCGGATCCGGGGTCTGCCAGCCAGAAGAAGAGAAGAGGAAGTGGCGCCGACCCTAGAAGGAGCGATCTACTACCACTGGAAGGCGATGCGGGGGCTGCCGGACGCGCAGAAGGCGGAGATGGGGGCCGACGGGGTGCGCAGGAGGCGGAAATCGGGAGAGCTGATGTCGGCGGGTGCGAGTTGCGGGATGCGGCAGTTAAAAGAACGGGGGGGGGGGGGGGGCTCGGTTAAATGAGAGGGGAAAATAGGGTTTTTTTATTTTTATTATTAATAATAATATTATTAGTGTTATAATTTAACCCTAGTATGAGTTGTTACATTCTCCTCCACTTAGGAAATTTCGTCCTGAAACTTTTCTGAGAATTCTCTGATTGTGGCCAGAAACAACGAAGATTCAGGCGACATGCACTTCAACAACAGTTTGTCATATAAAGCATGAAAGCTAACTATGAAAGATACTGAAATAACAAGGAAGTCAGACTCAGAGATGTACCAAGATTAAGAGAAGAGTTACAGATACTTGCTGCGCATATCAGATTCGAGCTCCCAAGTGTACTCCTCAGACTTGTCATGCACCCAAAGTATCTTTACCATAGGAATGGTTCTCTTGTGAAGCTTGCATTCTTGATATTCTACGATCTCCGCGGGCTCGACTGGATAGGACAGATTGGCTTTAGGAATCATTGGAATCTCTTCAAGAACACGATTAGGATCGTGGATGTATTTCCGAAGCTGGCTGACATGAAAGACATCATGAGCACCGGCCAAAGAAGCAGGTAGTTCCAGACGGTAGACAGATCCTCCAACACGCTCTGAGATGACATACGGTCCCACGAACCTCGGGCTGAGCTTATGATGACGACCGAGCCGTTTCACCCCAAGGGTAGGAGAAACCTTCAGGAATACTTGATCACCCACGACAAACTCTAACGGACGACGACGCTGATTAGCATATTTCCTCTGCCTCTCGATGACACGACTGAGCTGAAGACGAGTCTTCTTTGTGGATTCTTCCATTTCCTGAAGTAACTCAGACCCCAAAATCACCTTATCACTAACTTCTGACCAGTAGAGCGGGGTCCTGCAACGACGCCCGTACAGTGCTTCGAAGGGGGCCATCTTGAGGCTCTCTTGATAGCTGTTGTTATAGGCGAATTAGACCAAGGGTAGGCGCTCATCCCAAGCTCCCTTGTAGTCCAGAATATAACACCGTAGCATATCTTCAAGAATCTGATTAATTCTCTCGGTCTGGCCATCGGTCGTCGGATGGTAAGCGGGACTCAGGTTGAGATCAGTGCCCAAAGCTTGCTGAAATCCCTTCCAGAAGTGCGATAGAAATCTTGAGTCACAATCAGAAACAATCCGCGGAGGAATCCCATAGAGCCTAATGATCTCAGAAACATAGATCCGGGCCATCTTCTCGGTCGAATGACCTTCCTTGTACGGGATGAAGTGAGCCACTTTAGTCATGCGATCTGCTATGACCCAAATCGCATCATGTCCTCTCGGAGTGCGGGGCAAACCAGTGATGAAGTCCATAGAGATATCTTCCCACTTCCATTCTGGGATATGCAGAGGTTGCAAAAGACCACCAGGGCGCTGACGCTGAGCCTTCACCTTTTGGCACGTCAGGCATCGAGAGATGAAGCGTGTTATATAATTCTTCATACCAGGCTACCACACGATCTACTTCAGATCATGATACATCTTGTTGTTGCCAAGATGGCCAGATGTGCGGGACTCCTGAGCTTCTCGGCAAATACTATCCAGCAACTCAAGAACATTGAGAATACATATGCGACCTCGGAAACGCAGAACATCGTCAGAGATAGAGAAATCTGGAAGAGTACCGAGTTCAACCTTCGGCGAATACGCTGGAGTGCGGGATCAGATGGTTGCAGGTCCTTCACCCGTTCTACCCATAACGGACCAGAGACTTCCCCTTGACCTCCAGGTGAGAAGGATACGTCCATCCGCTCGAGGTCATCAACCAGGGCCACGCGAGAAGCTGACATAGGTGCACAGGAGGCAACAGAAGCCTGACGACTCAAAGCATCCGCCACAGAATTGGCTTTACCAGACACATACGTGAGCTGCAAGTCATAATCTGCTATGAATTCAAGCCAACGCCTCTGATGAAGATTGAGATCCTTCTGGGCAAAAATGTACTTCAAACTCTGATGGTCAGTGAAGAAGTGACACTTCACGGCATAAAGATAATGATGCCAAAGCTTCAAAGCAAACACTACTGCAGCGAATTCCAGATCATGGGTGGGGTAGTTGCGTTCCTGAATCTTCAACTGCTTCGACCCATAAGCGATAACACGATCTTCTTGCATCAGGACACAACCCAATCCAACTCCGGAAGCATCAATATAAACTGAGAAGTTTAATCCCTCTGACGGAAGAGCTAAAACTGGCGTTGAACATAAACGTTGCTTCAATTCAGAAAAAGCCTGCTCACACTGATCTGACCACTCAAACCTGACATGCTTTTGAGTTAGCTTAGTTAAAGGTGCAGCAAGAGAGGAGAAATCCTTGACGAAACGTCGGTAATCGCCAGCCAAACCAAGAAAACTGCGGATTTCAGTAGGGGTAGAAGGCTACTTCCAGTCCATAACTGCGGAGATCTTTGGTAGTGTCAACAGAAAGTCCATCACCCGAAATGACATGCCCCAGATAGTTAACACGATCCAGCCAGAACTCACATTTCGCCAACTTGACATAGAGTTGGTGCTGACGAAACATGGAGAGAGTGAGTCTAAGGTGAGTTGCATGCTCCTCATGAGACTTGGAGTAGACTAAGATATCATCAATGAAAACGATTATGAACTTATCCAGATACTCGCAAAAGACACGGTTCATCATATCCATAAAAGCAGAAGGGGCGTTAGTCAACCCAAAAGACATCACCAAGAATTCAAAGTGTCCATACCGAGTCCGGAAGGCTGTCATGGGGATATCGATTTCCTTGATCTTCAGCTGATGGTAACCCGAACTTAGATCGATCTTGGAGAAGACAGTACTGCCTTTGAGCTGATCAAATAGGTCATCCTCGCGCGAGAGAGGATACTTATTCTTGATGGTTACCTTGTTCAAATCCCGATAGTCGATGCACAACCTCATGAATCTGTCTTTCTTTTTAACGAAGAGAACATGGGCTCCCCAAGGTGAAGAGCTGGGATGAATGTACCCACGCTCAAGCAACTTATCCAATTGCGATCTAATCTCCTCCAGTTTGCGCGGTGCCATACGGTATGGAACTTTAGATATGGGGCGTGTCCCAGGATCTACATCAATGGAGAACTTTACATCACGATCGGGAGGCATTCCGGGCAACTCGGCGGGAAACACGTCAGTGAACTCAGAGGCAATCAGGATAGATCCAAGTTGAGGTATGACAACATCCGAGTGTGAAGCATAAACAAAGCAAACAAAACATCCCTGGCTAAGAAGCCGAGTGGCGCGCACAGCAGAAATTACCTTCAGGTGGCTGCGGGTGGTCTGAACATGCACAATGTAATCCTTCCCATCGATACTGAGATTGACCCTCTTTGCCACACAGTCCAGCTTTGCTCGATACGCGACCAGCCAGTTCATACCCAAGATTACGTCGAATTCTGTCATATAAAGGACGATGAGATCGGCGACGACTTGCAGTTCACCCAGCAGTATCGGACAATTGAGAATGCCCCTAGTTGACAGTTGCAGATGACCGGGCACAGAAATCTCAAAAGGGACTTCGAGTGGCGAAGTAGGCCAACCATGGAGATTCATGATATGACACGCTATAAAAAAGTGAGATGCCCCAGAATCGAAAAGGATTTGCATCCACTTATTCTTGACCCTAAAACTCCCTAGAATTAAACATCATAAACACATTTCATGATTATACACTACTAAAGGCAGGTAATTCAAAAGGATGCAGGAAAATTTAAATCTTTACATAAGACATACCAGAGATGACGGAGGTAGAAGCGAGCGCCTCGCCCTGAGTGGTGACGTTCAACACAGCCTTGCCCTTCTCTTGGGCTCCAGAAATAGCCTGCAGAGGTTGAGCGGGGACCGGGCTTTCCTTCGCGGGACAATATTTGATTTGATGTCCAATCTGCCCACATCTGAAGCAGGTATTCAGCTTGCGGCGATAGTCTCTCACCTAGTGGCCCGATTTATTGCAGAAGGCACAGACGGAGGAGGCAGTGGCAAGCGTCACCTGGGGCTGTTGAGCAGGCACAACCATCTTCTGCTTCTTCAGGAGGGAACGACAGCTTTGAGAGATGTGGCCAACCTTGTGGCAGTAGGCACACACTTCCTGGGACTTGGGACCTTGCTCCTGAAGTGGAGCACCCTTGCTCTTGTGGTAAAATGCAGCAGCATTGCTTGTACCATGCTGGAGTTTCTTGGCATTACGATCCAGCTCTATAGCTTCAACTTGCAAGGCGGCTCCAACAGTCTCAGCGTAAGTGGTGGCGCCATGAGCTACCATATGCTGGCGGAAGTCATGTCGGAGGCCTTTCACGAATCGACTGATTTTCTTAGACTCACCAGGCACGAACTCTGCGGCAATGAGAGATAGACGAGAGAACTCTATCTCATATTCAGTCACGGTCCTGCCGGGCTGCTGAAGGGACATGAATCTCTCAGCTAACTTGTCACGCTCCACAGACGAGAGAAACTTCTCCATGAGCGCATTCTTGAACTGCTCCCAGGTCATAGCGGAAGAGTTGGGGAGACTACGATGCTGAAGCCACCAAGTATATGCATCCTCGGTCAGCTGGTAGGCCGCAAGAAGAACCTTTTGTGCATCAGGAACACCGACATACTCGAAGTGCTTCTCCATCTGGGAGAGCCACTCTGAAATGACGAAGAAATCGCCACTGCCATTGAAGGACGGCAGATTCAGCCTCTTGAACGCCAGTGTATCTGCCATCGCCACAGGAGGGGTAGCCGGACTTGACATGAGCGAGACCACCAGGGCGTCAACAAGCGAGCTAGTTCCCGAATCAGGTGCAGGAGGGGTGGCTCCAAGAGCGGAGGTAGTAGCAGCTCCAGCTGTCCCTCCGCTGCCGGAATTAAGAGCTGTATCAGGAGTTTGTCGATCTTCTTCCAAGAGAGTGAGACGCTCGAGAATCTGCCTCAACAGCTGAGCAGTGGCGTCTCTAGAAGTTGCTCTAGCAGGAGGGGTAACCTTCTTACGCTGCGATCGCTTAAGGGCCATCTAAGGAGGAACACAAAGGAAACGAGTAAGAGACACAATCAAGCTAATCATAGAAGATTAAGAAACAAAAGGCTCTAGTATTTTAATACTGTTGAATACGTATATCATATATTAGTTACAATATTTTTATTGGACAACTCTAGGTAATACTCATGTTAAAATGACAGTGAATCACATGCAATGCCAAACAACTTGTAAATCCATGCATGCACAATCATCATGTGTTGTTCTTGGTTTAACGCTTGTGTAATGAGTTATGTTATGCATGCAATGCAATTATGTCTAAAATGCATTTCTAAAAATGTGCATGAATGAATACACCTACCATGTTAAGCGCTCATATCATTTAACATGTCATGCATATTATGATTCTAATGTCAACGCACTTGAAAATATTAAACCGTCTATACAATTTAATATTCGCAAGCGGTGTATATTCTAGTGGAAATTCATATGCAAAAAAATGTTAAGTTTGTCCATAACCCCTTAACAATCGTGTGCATACTATTCATACTTATGAGTGAGTGTGTGCGTGTTTCAGCCGTGAACAACAGATAATGACAAAATGAGTGAAACAATGATGCATGTATATATATGTACATTATAAAGTTTCAAATATTTAATAATTTCAAAATACTTCATTTCTAGGAGCAAACCTGGCTCTGATACAACTGTCATGACCCGTCTCGACGAAAGTCAGAGTGCGCTTTGGGCGTGTCGTGATGCCACAGGAATGGGCGAAAAAAAAACCACGCTTGCTAAGGCGGATGCAGAGATTACTGAAAATAGTTTTTAGGAATAGTTACTTTGATTGAACAATTTATGGTTTATAAAAATATACGAAAGCGCTTAAAGTTTTAAAACAGTGAGAATTTAATTGCACATGCATTTCTTTGAAAAATTTAATGTTATACACCGAGCTGATACAAAAGTAAATGCAATATGCAACAGTAATGAATATGTCATAAATAAAAATGATTTAGTACATCAGAAACATCCTAGGAGTTGTCCGCAATACATGAGAAAATGACTTACAATAACTAGTACATGGTAAAACACGCTGACAGTAAAGGAAGCAAATACATAGAACCTGATGTAAGCAACTACAAAAGAAAAACCTCCAAGCAAAGCTGTAGCTGAACGAGAAATAGCTCAGGGGGCAGACGGCGCGGTCATGAACCCTAAGACAAATTCAAAACAGAAGAAAAATGCCTCAAAACATAAGAATTAAATCATGAGCAAGTTAATTAATTAAATTGCGAGCAGAAGCAAACATGCATTACATCTTGTTTAAAACTAGCAAACATACCAAAAAAAACTAAGTCAGACAAACATATCTGAAATGATAGCCTACTCCGGAGTATAGCCTAAAATTATTCATGTAATATGTTGTAAGCCGTAATCGATGAATGGTGTAGGTGTTATAGCGGGCGCACATGGGTCACGATCAGATCTGCGTGCAAGTCTTGTCGGAAAAGTAATCCTGCTTGATGTGACCATGACGGCAGACGGAAGCCCAATTAGACGCTACAATTCAATGATTTGCTTACAACTACGGATTTGTTTTCGGGTGTAAATTACGAGGGTTCATGGATTTACTAAAATTAATGTTAGTAAATATCATAGGGAGCAGATAACAAGGTTAAATTCCCAAGTTTTCAAGTGAGAGGGAGGTCTCAACTTGCCTTAAGGTGACGTCAAAAACACTAGAGACATCTAAATGGTGCAAGTGAGGTTAAAGACTCTAGCTAAACCTGTTCCAAGATCACAAATGTACTTCAAATTGCATTAACAAGATTCCTACGCTTGCACACACATTTGATAACCGCGCTACACAATAAGAGAGGAGTCTAGAAATTTACCTCCCTCGACAGTGAGGGGAGAAGAGGCTACCTCGAGGGATCTGGGATTTTGGCGGTGTTTGGATGCGAAAAGACCTAATCCGGAGAGCGTTTGGAGCGATTCCACCACCTAGATCCGAGGGGATGCACCGGAAAACACAAGCAAAATTGATGTTAGACGGACATACGACAACCGCAAGAGGGATCAACGTAAATGCATTGACTGGAGCAAAAATTAAAGCAACCAAAATTAGGGGAAAAATCTGAAAACGTGAGTTGAGCAGAGATCCTTACCCAAGGAAGTCGAATCTAGGCTCCAAGATGCACGTACAGGAGTATCGAGCGAAAGCCCTAGGCGCTCCTCTTGAGATTCACCGACCGGCGGAGAGGAAAATGGGGCTGTCGGAGAAGGACTTTGCTTGCTGCATTACTGGCCGAAGAAGGAGAAAAGGAAGGGATTGCTACTGAAACCGTTGGCCTTTGGAGGAGCAGGAAGCACAGCCGTCGGATCCGGGGTCTGTCGGCCAGAAGAAGAGAAGAGGAAGCGACGCCGTCTCTAGAAGGAGCGATCTCCGGCCACTGGAAGGCGATGCGGGGGCTGCCAGACGCGCAGAAGGCGAAGAAGGGGCCGGCGGGGTGCGCAGGAGGCGGAAATCGGGAGAGGTGATGTCGGCGGGTTGCGTGATGCGGCAGATAAAAGAACGGGGGGGGGGGGGGGAGGCTCGGGTTAAATGAGAGGGGAAAATTGGATTTTTTTTATTAACATGTCGTAGAGACTGCAAAGTGCTAATAAGCCTTGAGAACCTGTATTTAAAACATGAGGGAGCGAACAACATCTAGAAGATGTCGGATCTCCAGTGAGTCGACTAACAAAAAGAAGATTAAAAGGAGAGTTCAGGATATGAAGAACCGAGTGAAGAGAGATAGAGCGACTGAGAGGCATATTAGCAGAACCGGAGACAGGAGCGGTGCCACCATTAGCCACTTTGATAAACTTGGGTTTCAGAGATGCCAAGTACTGAGGTGGTTTCTGCGAAGTGATATGGTGAGTGGCACCAGAGTCTACAATCCACCGTGGACTATTGGGCTTTGGCATTAGGCTGGACGGCGCTGTAATAGGAACGGCCCTTCGGTGGAGATAGAGGCAACAGAGCCAGGCGGACGAGGGAGTAACCCTTGGAGGTGCTGGAGCTGGAGGCGCGTAACTTCAATATCGGTGCGAGTGGCAGAGGATGTGTCACCATCAACGGAGACATTAGGTGAAGGGGGCAGACCATGTTTATGATAACAAGTTGCCTCAAGATGTCCATCCCTGACACAGTGAGTACACTTGAATTTAGGCCGGCTGTTGTGACCTCTCCTGCGGTTGCCGGTGCGACCTCCTCTGGTAGATGGAGGGAGTGGAGAGACAGATGAGTGCTGAAGTGGTGCCAAAGAAGGAGGTCCAGCAGCATCTGGGGGTGGTGTCACATTCAACAACATTGAACAAACAATGGAGAAAGAGGGAATTGGAGGAGGACATGATCTAAGCCCGAACATTGCGAAGATGAGGCGGAACAGGAGCCATCATCATTGTTATATCAACTGTTTCCTTCTGAACACATTGCTCAACACGATCAGGAGTAGGAGGTTGATTCTGAATCCATGCCTCCACTAAAGCCTTGGACCGCGCCACAAAGAAAGTTAAGTCACCAACACCGCCAGAGTCGAGAGATTGAAGATTCGTGATGAAATCAAACAGATGTTGAAGGCTGTCCTTGCTGGAATAGAGGGAGTGGAGTTCATCCCTCATAACCTTGGTCGTCTCATGATACATGACCATACGATAAGGTTCACCATCCGGCGAGTTGAAGATCCATGTCTGGACACGACCATCATCACGTAGCCAGTCATTAGTGGGAGCAGAAGGGGTGTCCTTAGTCACATGATGCAAGAGACCCTTAGTCTGAAGAACACGACGCACGAAATGCACTCGTTCATCACAATTCTTCTTCCCACTAAGAGAAATAGTGGTGATCCACAGCTCATCACGGACTTCAGAAATAGAAAGAGCAACACGAGAAGGAAGGGAGGGCTAGACAGGAGCGGCTAGCGGCAAGATACATAACGACGACTTCGGCTAGGATGGAAGAGCTGCAGCAAGCCAGGAGAGAGTTGCGGCGACAACTAAATTTGCTGGTAGATAGAGGAGTGTAGCGATTGCAGTTAACCGTGCGAGACCAGGCGAGAAGAAGAGCAGCGGTTGCAGCGAGCTTAGGCGAGAAGAAGAAGAGCTGTGGTTAAACGTGCAGCGGTCGTGTAGAGCTTAGTAGCGGGGTCACAGACCTGGTGAGAAGAAGAGAAGACATAGTTATCAGGAAACAGGCCGCACGAGGAGGAAGGCGCAGGGCACACCGGACAGGATGCTGCTCGCAGCGATTTGTGAGCACATCAAACAAGGTGTTAGTCGCAGGAGAGCGGCGAACAGAGCAGCGATCCCCGGCAGCGGAATGAGAACTCCAGGTGACTAAGATGATGCGGAAACCAGTGCTGGGAGAAGACAAATGATGTAGACTCGATTTAGGGTGTTAATATTAAATAATTTTTAAGAAAAATAATTTTTATTTTGTTATAAAATAAAAAAAGTAATTTGAAAATTAGGTTGCTTTTAATTCTTAAAGGGGCCAAGCGAGCCAAATCGAGCTTCCGCGCGCGAAATCATCTTATCGTCCGAACTTCGTGATGACCGTCAATTATTATTCCAGAGAAAATTCTTTGCGTATTTGTCGTTTTGAATCGCCGCGAGACGTGTAATTCCACAAACAATATCACAAGTAAGAATTTATGAAATAAACAGTATTTAGAGTATCTAGAACATTCGAGGCAACTTATAATTAATTAATTTTGGTGCATAAAATTAAGCCAACGAGAATAGTAACGAGGCGGTGAGATTACCCAAACATTTGAGCTCGTTCATGTTCTGTCAACGCACGGGTTGCAACAAAAATTTGCTATTAGTGCCAGTTGACGGAAGAAGAGTGCTCAACGTCGGCGTCAACGGGAACCGGGTCGTTGGAGGCAGTAGACGGGGTCGACGACGACCACGCAGCCTGAGGTGTCGCTGGCAGGGTACAGAGGAGCCGGATCTAGATGAAGCGCAAGTCGCCGAAGTCGTGCGACCGGCTAAGCCCGTCGCCGTTTCGTAACTTTCTGAGACGCACATGAACGGAAAGGTGGAAAACTACGGTGGCGGCTTGACTCCGACTGGGGAAGAACGGGTGAGCAGGCAGTATTTTGTTGCCGACAATACAGAGGGATCAAAAGTAATTTCGATCCTCTGTTTCTATCCGAGTTGGATCTTCTTCTTCCTGGCCGGTTATTTAATAGTCATCCGATTTTTCCCCGTCCATCATTGATTACGGGTTGCAGATTTTGCTTTTCCTTTTTAAATAATATGTTTCCAAACTATTGTTTATTAGCCGTGACTTTTCTAAATCCACGATAACAACAGCTTTCCAAATTTTATTATTTTTCCGATTGCTTTCAAATGGAAGCACTTCAACATTTTTCCAACCATTTTATATGACAACAAATATTTCTTCCGGTGGCTAAGGATGTTATTATTTCTCTCCAATAAGTTGTTTCCAAAGTCTTCCATCTTATTAATATTTCTTATGGTGCAGTTGTTTACCCATCTTGGCAATATTTTGCTAAAATATTTATATGTATTTTAATTAACTTAAGATTGCCCCTTACCGTCCTAACTACCTAAATTAGACCTCTTTATTCAAAGTCTCATTGGACGGTCAACCCGAGGAGACAACCAACTTCAGAACAAAAATGCGCGAAAAAAATAGATGCTGAAAAATAAAACATGTAATTTAGGATGTGGCGAAGGATGCATCAATTCTCCCGGGTTTAAAAGAGCTCGACCCCGTCGAGACTTCGCAAAAGCTGACATTGGAGAGATCAGATATCTTTGCCGGAGCTAGATCGGGTGGAATATTTGGGGCCTTGACGGGCGACTCAACTGGTGGCTCAATGCTCGTCTGATCATGAACTAGACCCAACCGCCTTTTGTAAACAATCACCAGACCTCCCTTTGAAAAGTACAACTCATGACGATAACGACCGACCGTGAGTTTGTAATGTTCAAAGGTTGCTCGAAAAATATTAACAGTAATTTTATGCAGTTCTCTTAAATAATTATTATGAGCTTGTGTCTCGAAGGAAATACGTTCTTGAAAAGAGAGATGATAATAGTCAGGTGGGCGGGACAATGTATAGAAAATCTCGTAAGGAGATGTATTAAGAGTGTGGCTTTAGAATTATTACAAGTAAAATTTATCTGTGGAGGTACAAGATCTCATTTCTTTAGATTTGCCCCAATTGAACGCCTAAGAAAATTCTTCAAACTATTATTAACAATTTAAGTCAGTTTATCGGTTAAGGAGTGATAATCACTATTAAACTCGAGTTTGGTGTTCTCTCGATCCCATAATATATTAAAAATTTTATTATAAAGTATTTAATACTTTGTTGTAGTTTCACAAATCCGCTTACTTCTAATTTAATATTATAAAATTTTAAATTGCTTATAGTTTTGTCTTTCAGAAGTTTTCAAAGAAATCTTTTAAAACGCGTGTAATTATTAGGGTGAAAATTTGTGAATTTCTTACTATCCTTATAACACGAGTTTTCTTAAATATGTTTATAATTTGTAAGTAAATTTTTTCGAACATATTTATATTTAGTGGATAATGAAATGATATGAAATTATGTTCTCTAAATATAAAATCAATATTTTGTGGTGATTCCAATGCTAAGGCCAAATGATATCATTAGACATAGTATTTGTGGGCTCAACTTTTGGTGGTGGTCTAGGAGAATCATGACATAGGTAGTTTGAGTCTATGTCATCTAAGGTGTGGGGCTCTTCACTAGCCAACTCCATCTTTGGGAGAATTGTTATCGAAATTTCGTCATTCAAGGTGGGTGTCTTATCACTATTACATTCTTCTTCCTGGAGCAGGGGCTCAGGAAGAAACTCAGTGACTACCGTTGGTGATTCAGTGAGGCCAAGTGTAGACTCAAGGAAAATACAACGGATGGAATTGTTCCCGCTTAATATCTAGGGTAGAAAAATATTTTTTTAAATTTTGACAAAATAAACGTACAAGACAAGTGCGTGTCGGCGTACTAATAAAAGGGTATATGTCAATATTCTCTGATACCATATTGATGCAGGCTCACACGTTGACACCGGTTGTTAATGGACAAACACGACTTTCTCTCAATGACCCAATTTACGTTCCCACAGAAACTTCAACGCGGCACACACGTTACACAATTTTATCAATTAAATGATAACGTACGGGCAGCCAAACCGTTTAGGATCGAACAAATGGTATATGTCAATATTCTTTCCGGCTAAAAGGACTCACCCGGTCCGATCGAGCGGTGGTTGTCCCAGAAGGGATCTACCAAAATTTACGATTCGGAAAACGGTAGATCTCTCCCAACAAAAATTAAACGAGATTCGCCAATCCTCTCGAACTTAAATGAAATAAGGATAAACAACAAAATCAATCGAAGAAAACCACGAAATTTCCAACGTTTCAAAGATCACACTAAAGTAAATCAACCACAATGAAAATCTAGAGGGATAACACACAAACGTAGAAAAAAGTTTCGTTACCCAATCGAAATGGATGATTCCGATTCACTAATCTGGATTGCTCTTAAACGGTTCCGCCGGAGTTATGCCGAGAGGAGAGAAAACTCGTCCGCCTTCTTCGCTTCACGCCGAATGGTTGCAAAAGGTGGGATCTTTGTGCCTTGGTCGAGATCTCCAAGGAAGAGGGCTGTTCGGGTTTGCCCTTTGAGAGGGGCTGGTCGGGTTGGTTTTGGAGAGGGGATGGTCAGATTTGGCCTTTGAAGGGGCTGCTCGGGTGGAGAGGGGAGGAGGCTTGATGGTGGTGTTGGAGGAGAGAGGAGGGTGGCTGCTAGCTTTGGAGGTTGGCCGAGAGAGAGGGGAGGGAAGAGGAGGCCGGCGGTTTTGGAGAGGGAGAGAGGAGTCTAGCCGAAATTTTGAAAAGAGGAGGACAATTCTAAAGGAGGAATTAGAGTTTCAATCTTTCTTATCATTCAACTTAATGAAATAACAATAGCATGGTCTTATATAGGCTCACCACAAAGTTAGGCTACATGTAGCCCAAATAGACAAAATAAAAACACTCCAATGTTTAAACATAACATGATGAAATAAAACGCTCTCAAGTAAATGCAAATAAATATTAATAGGTTGTCTAGCGCCGAGGGCGGAGATTGTAGCGTCGCTCCACAAGATCACCACGGCGCCGCAAGTCTTTGACTGGAGACGGAGAAAGATCTTCCGTAAGCATGCTGTCGTCTTCTTCATCATGTTGGGGGTCGCCGTCTCCATCAGTAGTGATGTTAAATTATTACTTAAGCTAATAAGACACGCTAAATAGATGTAGAGATGAAAGTTATGAAACAATTAAGTAAAGATGGTTAACTGATTATTTTTCCTCAAATAAATCAAGCTTAATAGGATGCATAATCATATCGAGTAAGTCTTGATTTAGTGAAGCACTAAGGAAAATGAATGTAAAACTGGAGATAATTTATGCTCAATGATTCCTTTTGATATTTTAACCAAATTTTATTCATTGATCAAAGTGTGAGATTTTTAAGAAATGCAACCAAGCACGCAGACAAACAAGAGACTCTATCACTATGGTAACATTCGCTAGTTGATAGGAAGTGAAATGTTATATATATATTACATTTGATTTTAGGTAAAAAATTAAAGTAATTACAACTCTCAAGCCCACGGGGGGAACTAAGTAGAGAGACGCCCAAGAATGTGCCCGAGCATGTTTTTGGAAAAAGTCTCCCTAGGGTTGGTTTTCTCTGATCTCCGCATGCTTTGCCGGCTGTGCAGAGGGAAAAAGCTGTGACAGTTCCATTGTTTTGAAAATCTTTGTTAGAGCATTTATTATCTGAGCATCTCTCCACCCAAGCCATTTTCAGAAAAGAGCCACCCGAAAAATCACATTCACAGAACCGTCCCTCCCCGCTCTGCATCTTCACCGCTATGCTCCACATCCATGGAAGCAAGGCTTTCCAATAGCGAAGAGATGATAGCTGATGGACATTTCCTTACACCACTCAAGTTCGGAGGCATTCTAGCAAGAAATTATCGCGGAAACCACCATCGAAGCCGGAAGCCTCGATCTTCTCCTTTCATTGTGTTGTCACTCGCATGGAAGCCAGAAGCCTCTGCCTTGAGCCCTTGATCTCTTTTTCGAGTATTGATGCATTATTTGAGCAAGGTACACCATACCTTCTCTAAGTCTCTGGTTACAGTTCCATTTTTGTTTAATAAAGCTTTTTTCGACCACTTATTTCTTGTTATTGCAATCCTATTCATCTTCTACAACTGTTTCATATTGCATTCCTCCATTCTCTTATCTCTCTCAAATTAATTATATCTTCTCCTATTTCAATTCTCTGCTACAAATCAAAATATTTCTAAATCATGCGGTGTGAGGGATTTTTGCCAATGATTTCTACATGGCATGTGGAATTTCAAGAAAGAGAAAAGGTTATTTAGTCTAAACTTATTTGTTAATTTCATTCCTGCCTGCACAATTTTCTCAAATGCATTTTTTGATGTTCATTTTATATTCATACTGCTCCCGTGCTCCGTTCTCATCACTCAAAAGAACTGATCCTGAGACTTAGGTTTCCTTTGCCACAATTTGATTCATTGTGGCATGGTTCCGCGGAACCACCGATTCCTTGATCGGTGTCGTGGTCATTTGGCCACAATGTGGTTTGGCGTTCCACTGTGCTAGCCTACGAATCACAAATACTTTAAAATGATATACGTATCGACTCGAATGCGCACCAGATACGGGAAACGCCCGGAAACGCGTGGAAACGCGTTTCCGAAACTCCAGGGAACACTTTTTTTTTTTAAAAAAATATATTTTATTTTCGGAATCGCGTATCCCACAAGGGGGATACGCGATTCCGTGAGATATAGAGCTCGCGTATTTTATTTTACGCATTAGGTTTTCCTGTTCCGCTCCCAATCCCGCCGGCGTTCCGCTCCCGATTCCGCCGATCTCGCAGGTACTCCTTCTCCTGCTTCTTCTTCTCCTACTTCTTCTTCATCTCCTACTTCTTCTTCTCCTCCTCCTTCTTCTTCTTCTCCTCCTCCTCCTTCTTCTTCTCCTCCTCCTCCTTCTTCTCCTTCTCCTTCTCCTGCTTCTCCTCCTCCTCCTCCTGCTTCTTCTCCTCCTCCTCCTTCTTCTCTTCCTGCTTCTTCTTCTTCTCTGCATCATATTAATATCCAATTTATGCCTAAAAACATTGTTAGGTACGGCTACATCTGTATTCTCTACATGTTACTAAGTAATCTTATTTTGCTTATGGTATTTACATTGATAATCCCCCAACAACTCCAACTCAAACAAGTAATGGAGATGAGATTTTCCCCTTGCATGAAATTATTGTTTATTGCCGAAACTCGTTTTGCTTCAATTATCATCATGTTAAAACGATTCAAACTTAATAAAAAATGGACCGTAATTTGGTCGCCAAGGAGTATGCGGAGTTCATTGACAAATCGGGGGATTTTAACGATTATGATTCAATTCAAAATCGTTATCTTTTAGATCCAAAGACTTGGTGGATAAATCATAGCTCGCCGGCCCCTTCGCTTTAAACCATTACATTGAAGTTATTAGTACAATCATCATCTTCTTCTTCATGCGTCGAGAGAAATTGAAATACTTACTCCTTTATCCATTCAATGAAAAGGAATAGAATGACACCGCAACGTGCAGAAGATTTAATAAATATCCATAACAATCTTCGTCTTCTTTCTAGAAAAGATCAAAAATACAATGAAGGAGAGTCTACATTGTGGGATATTGCGGGCGAAGGGTTCGAGTCATTCGAAGATGTAGGTATACTTGAGATAGCTAATCTATCGCTTGATGAACCAAGATTGGAGCTCTCGATTATTGAAGATGATAAAGTTGATACTATTGGAGAGGATGTTTAATTTTTATACTTGATATTTTGCATGTGTGTAACAAAACAATGCTCTCAATTGATTTAATGATGTATTGATGTGGACATGTGATAGATTGTTTTTTATGGTACTTGTTTCCTTGAATGTTATTTATAGTATTATATGAAATGTCAATGATATAATATAGTCTTATTAATTTTTTTCGTTACAATTCAAGATATGTACAAATAGTTTGTTAGTTGTCTTATTCTTATATTAATTAATACTTATATTAAAATAATTAAAAATAATTAAAAACGTTTCGCGTATCCTAATTTTTTTAAAAATCACGGTTCCCGTATCCGTTTCGTATCGTATCCCGTATCCCTTTTCCGTCCCTGTGCTACATAGGTGCTAGCTAGGCTCAAAATCGTAGAAACCCAGCCGCCCACAACTCTGCCCTCACTCATTCTGCTTTGGTCGCAGCTCCGGAAGGGGCCCCTTCTCTTGCTATGATACTCAATTATAAGCCACTCTTTTTTATTCCCATGTGCTCTATTACATTCCATATTACCTGTCTATAAATAATTTGCTTTCTTGTCCATGTGCCATTATTGATGAGATTCTTTATATTTGAATGCTACATGTCATATTGCCCATTATTTCAACAGCCTTATATAATATGGTGAAACATCGTTAGACCAATGTTTACAGCAATAAGATTGACATTCTCCAGTAAGCATTAATAGATAACTATCGATTCTCTTCGGGCTGCGCCCTATATGACGGGTGTAGCCCATGCACCTAAGCACACAACTATATAGTCATTTACAGTCAATGTTGTTATTGGTTATGAATTCCATGTATTTACAATAACTCACTTCTAAGATTGCACTTCAGAAGTATTTCAGCTAGCTCTTATTTTATTGTTTTGTTATGCAATGATACTTGCCATTACAGTTTTTTTCCATTATCTGCGATCCATTAGGATGAGAATGAAGATAGCTTGAGGAGATAGAAGGAGCAGCTATTGGAAACTGTTGATATTTATTCAGTCGGAGGTAAAACGATATCTTTTTTTCTCTCATATCTATTTGAATTCAGCTTTTGATAAAAAAATTACCTTCTTTTTTTATTTGCTTTACATCAAAATCAATAAATGTAGGGATTTTTAATGTGTTTTTAATTAGGTGTTCTTATAATGTGTTTTTAATCAGTCATTCTGCTATGGTCCCAGCTCGGGAAGGGGCCCTTACATCAAAATCAATAATGTGTTCTTATTATGTGTTTTTATAATGTGTTTTTTAATTTACTTTTTTTATTTGATTTACATCAAAATCAATAAATGTAGGGATTTTTAATGTGTTTTTAATTAGGCGTTCTTATAATGTGTTTTTAATCATCTGTGAAGCCCACCGCGGGCGGGCGAAGCCCGACGCAGATTATGTACTGTCATGCGGGGAATGAGGGGCCCCCCGTGCACCGTCACTCGTATAATTTGGTATGCATTTTATTAGAATTATTACTACATATATAGGACTATTTAATTAATTATTAATTTTTTTTGTTATATTATGTATATTAAAAAATTAAAGATTATTTTCCTATTAAATATTGATAATTAAGTTTTTAAGTAATAATTAATAGTGTAGAAAACAAAGGCTCAACCTTTTATATACTTCTTCATGTGTGAAATACAAGAAAGAATACAAATATATAGGAGAAGAGAGGGATAAATAATCCTATACAGGAGATGTGGGACTAAAAGAGAGGAGAAAATGAGTCTTTACATTATTTTCTTCTATATTATCTAACATTCTCCCGCAAACTGGAGCTTATAAGTCATATGCGCCAAGCTTGGACAAGAACTGTGATGTAAAATAGGGTTATAATTAAAAAACACGCGGGCTGAGTGGCCAAGTCGAACTTTTGCGGGCGTATTTCAACGACGTCGTGATGAGCTTTGTGAAATTCGCTAAATTCGTTTGAGTGAAACTCCTATGCGTTTTAAGGTAACAAACTTCCGCGCAATCTTTACGAGCACAAGCCGAATTACAAGCAATAATTTATGAAAATGACGATATTAGTAGGAGAAGAACGCAACGGCAAGCCCATGAATTAATTTAAATGAGAAAACATAATTTCATAGCAATGCGGGCGAGGGAACGGGATTACCAAAGAATAGGAAATGAGATCCTCTCCAAATCAATTGATGCACAGCAGGGGAATTAACCCGGCAGTCGGCAGAGTCAAATCCCGTGACCGGAAGGGTCGCGCCGTCGTCGACGGTTTACGGGAAGCGTCCAGCCCGACGGATGTTGATGTCGGAGACGTTGACGGCCCGGGAGCGGACGGTCTGCAGTGTCGTGGTCGTCGGAGCTTGCGGCAGCAGCGTCGGGGCGGGATGCGACCAGCGGCGGGTTTCATCGGTCGAAAACGTGGCAGGGAGGTGCGGTGGTCCACTGGTAGTCGGCGGTCGTCGAATTGGAACAGGCGAGGGCCGGAATTGTTGCACGATAATGTGCGGGAGAAGAACAGGGAACGAGGTTTCCGTTCTTTGTTCTTTCCCGTCTATTGTTCTCCTCTGAAGGGGATTTCTTTTAAAGGGTTTAATTCTCTCTTGATTTCCTTCCATCTACAACTCCAATATTTTCCTTATAACTTTTATTCCTTTTTTGAAAATATTTTCCTCTAAATGATCATTTTTACTAAAGAAAGTGGTGTTTGAATTTGAAATTTGAAACTGAAAATTATGTTCATTTAATTAGTTTTGGGCTTGCCGCTATCGTTCTACTACTAGAAATATCGGACCTCTTTATTGAAGTCCCAACGGTCGGTCATGCCGATGAGCCGGAAAATAACAAGTGCAAAACAAATAAATGAGTGCATGAAATAAACTACAAAAATAAATGCATAAATACTATGATGTGTTGCAGGGCGCATCAATTCCCCCGGGTTGAAAGGACTCGACCCCGGCGAGACTTCGCAAAAGCTGGTGATAGAAAGATCTGGGCGGCGCCGGCGTAGCTCATCAGGGCTGATCCAAGAACTATATGTGATGTCTCGTCCTCGCCATGAGACCAAATAACGTTGGTATGTCCTGTGGCGAGGGTGAAGCTCGCGTACATCCAGAACCTGGTCTATCTCCTCAGTAATGGGTGTCTGCGTTGGAGCTAAATCTGGTGGAATCTCTGGAGCTCTCTTTGGCGGATTCGGGTTGGAACTAGGTGGATCCCCATAGAAAGGGTTCAGATCTGCCACGTTAAATATCGGCGAAGTACCGAATTCAGCGGGCAGATCCAGGAGATAGGCATTCTCCCCGATGCGCTTCCGGATTCGGAAAGGACCAAATTTCCTCTGTTGTAACTTGTGGTACGTACCCGGAGTGAATCTTTGCTTCCTGAAATAAGCAAACACCCAATCTCCTTCTGAAAAGTATAACTCTCGGCGATGACGATCGACCATGGTTTTATATTTTTCAGAAGTTGCTCGCAGTTTATTAGTAATAGATTTATGCAGTTCTTTTAAATAATCAGCATGAGCTTGCGCATCAAAAGAAATACGTTCATGAGTCGGTAGAGAGTGACGATCAAGTAAATGAGGTATAGGGAATCCGTAAACAATCTCGAAAGAAGATTTAGCTGTGGAGAGATTAGTAGAATTATTGAATGCAAATTCAGCTTGCGGTAGTATATGATCCCATTGCTTCGGATTTCCCCCCGTCAAACACCTAAGTAGGTCCCCCAAACTCCTATTAACGACCTCAGTCTGCCCATCGGTCTGAGGGTGATATGCGCTGCTAAACTCGAGTTTGGTACCTAGTCGGGCCCACAGTGTCTTCCAAAAATACCCCATAAAACGTGTGTACCTATCAGAAGTGATCGACCTAGGAATTCTGTGCAGTCTAACGATTTCCTTAAAAAAAAGCTCGGCGACGTGTACAACACTAGAAGTTTTTCTACATAGAATGAAATGTGCCATTTTCGAAAATCGATCTACAACTACAAAAATGGAGTCGACCTTACTCTTAGTTCGAGGAAGTCCTACCACGAAGTCCATCGAGATGTCATCCCATGGCCGCTCAGGTATCGGTAAGGGAATGTATAATCCTGTTTTTTGAGCATGCCCCTTATACAACTGACACATGGTGCAATGTCTGATGAACTCAGTGATATCTCGCTTCATATGTGGCCAATAGTAACGAGCGCTGGCGAGATCTAATAATTTAGACTGACCTACGTGTCCACCTAATCCAGACGAGTGGAGCTCCCTAAGTAAAATCTCTCGAAGCGGTCCTTCGCAGATGTAAAGGCGCGTGCCCCTAAACAGATAACCCTCACTGATGACGTACTGTGTAGTGGGATCAGTCCCACTGTGCTGACATGAGCTCCAAATATTGTGAAGGAACGGATCAGCGGCGTATAGGTCGCGCTGTGAATCTAAATCAATAATGCACGGCTGCAGGGTGACTAATAAATATGTGCGACGACTAAGGGCGTCGGCTACGCGGTTCGTGACTCCGGGTTTGTGCTTCAAGTGAAACGTGAACTCTTGCAAGTAAGCAGCCCACTTGGCATGACGCCTGATCTCCTTCTGGGAGTTCAGATGCTTCAGAGCCTCATGATCAGTGTTCAACACAAACTCGCGCTGAGTCAGGTAGTGTCTCCAATGACGGAGAGCTTGAACGATAGCGTAAAACTCTAAGTTGTACGTTGAATATCTGGTCTTGGCCTCGTTCAACTTCTCACTAAAAAATGCAATGGGGCGACCCTCCTGACTCAAAACTGCGCCAATGCCTATGATCGATGTGTCACATTCAACCTCAATTTTTTTCTCAAAATCAGGCAGCGCTAATACCGGTGCACTCGTGAGTCTCTTTTTAACCAAAAGAAATGCTCTCTCGGCTTCCTCAGTCCAAATAAACAAACCCTTTTAAAGACAATCAGTCACAGGTGCTATCAAGGTGCTAAAGTTTCGAATAAATCGTCGATAAAAAGATGCTAGCGCATGGAATCCTCGAGCCTCAGTAATCGTCCTAGGGCTAGGTCAGGATTCTATCGCCTTGACCTTCTCTCTATCATCTCTAATGCCCTCAGAAGAAACGATATATCCTAAGAAGGTCAGGCTGTCAGTCAAAAACGTGCATTTCTTCAAATTTATATATAATTGATTTTCACGTAGTATATCTAAGATCTGCCTGAGATGAATCATGTGCTGATTTTGATCAAGGCTATAAATTAAAATATCGTCAAAGTACACCACTACGCAAACTCTTATGAGTGGCCTAAGCACTTGATTCATCACACGCATAAATGTGCTGGGAGCATTGGAGAGCCCAAAAGGCATCATTAGCCACTCGTACAATCCTTCCTTCGTTTTAAACGCAGTTTTTCATTCGTCCCCAGGTCGAATTCTAATCTGGTGGTATCCACTTTTTAAATCAATCTTGGAAAATACTCGGGATCCACTAAGCATATCTAACATATCATCCAATCGGGGAATCGGAAAGCGATATTTGATTGTAATTTTATTTATCGCTCTACTGTCTACACACATGCACCATGTTCCATCTTTCTTTGGAACTAGGAGTGCGGGAATAGCGCATGGACTCATACTCTCTCTAACGTGACCTTCGAAATCAGATCGGTCACCTGCTTGTGTAGCTTCTCATGCTCTTTCGGACTCATGCGATAGTGGGGCAAGTGAGGTAGGCTAACTCCTGGGATGAGGTCTATGCACTGTTGTATGTCTCTCATCGGAGGTAGCTGATCGAGAAGCTCCTCCGGCATGATCTCAGAGAACTCATCTATGAGGGGACGCACCGTTGCAGGTATGTCTATTGTAGTGGGGGTGGTATCGATTCCGGATAACATATAGATGACCTCGCTATCTCTCATCTCCTCCTGGAATTGGGGCCCAGTCAATAACATGGTGGCGGAGGGAAGGGATATCGCGGAGACAGTGGTAGAAGGGGGTGAAATTCTCTCTGGGGCTTTGGGAACAAGAACATTCTTCTGGGGGAGGAGAACGATCTTACGACCATTTCGCTCAAAGGAGTGAGAGTTCTTCACACCATCATGAACTACGTGTCTATCGTACTGCCAAGGTCGTCCCAACAGGATGTGACATACCTCGATAGTAGCGACATGACACCACACAACGTCCTGATACGTACTGCCTATGGAAATATCTACAAGACACTGGTGCGTGATAGGAATGGTAGTGCTACTAGTGACCCATGACAGACTATAGGGTTTTCCTAGGGGCTGCGTTTTCAGTTTTAGTTTATCCACCATGCGATGAGAAACAAAGTTCTTCATACTACCGCTGTCTATAATGATGGAGCGGAACTGTCCATGTATGCGTGCGGTGGTACGAAAGATGTTCCTCAACCACTCGTCGTCAATAGGGGCCTTGGGAGTCAGGAGGCTATGTTGGAGAACACACACTAACTGCTCAGGTTGTTCTCCCTCAACTTCGTACTCACTCTCCGGCTCAGGATCAGGGGTCGGTTAGTCTGGGAATCACTAAGGAATACTCCGTACTCAGGCTCTGACCCACTCTCAGAATCAATGATAGCGACAAAGTGGCGTCGCGGACACTCATAAGACTTATGGCCCGGCTCCATACACTTAAAACATCTAAACGTCCCCGGCTGAGGTCTAGTGCCTACAATCTCCTTACCCTTATTGGGAGGGGCAGGGAGTGCTGGGGTGCTCGTGGTCGCTACCGGTCGGGAGGACCCGGCAGGGGTGAAAGTGTGAGTCGGGTGTGACTTGTCAGTAGTCTTATTTCCAGATGTTCGTTTCTGCAGTGCCTCTACTCTCCGTGCGCGACTCGTAGCCTCTCCTAAATCTTTGTAATCAAGGAGTTCCAACTGATTTCGAATGGAGTAGCGTAACCCGTTTAGATAACGGAAAACGGTCATGTCATCGTCCTCTCGGAGGTCAAGGCGAGACTGCAAGATTAGGAACTCGTTGGTGTGCTCATCGACAGATAATTTGTCCTGACGTAAATTATGAAACCTACGATACAAGGTTTGCATGTAGTCAGACGGAACATATCTCTTACGCAGTTGAGTTTTAAAGTCGTTCCATGTTGTGATCGGGGGCATACCTAAATTGAACCTAGACTGTTCTAGTTGTCCCCACCAAACTAACGCGGATCTTTTAAGTCTAAGCGTGACATACTCAACTTGCCTAGCTTGGGCAATTGCTTCCAAGCCAGGAAACGATCCATCCGTTCACACTATTCAAGGCAACTCTCGGGCTCTATTCGCCCTTCGAAATCACCCATGTCCAACTTGATTCCCACATCCCAACGGGGTTGGTGACATGGTTCATTATGTGCATGCGGATCGGGGTGTGCAAGTTCCCGAGGTCTGTGGACAGGGTCGTTTTCGGCCAACAGGGCAGGTGCGCGGTTGGCGTGCAAGGTTCCCTCAATATTATTAACCGACGTGCGGAGTCCGTTCATGATATGTATGACAATACCCATACCGGCGGTGAGCATCTCAACGGTTTTCATCAAGTCACTCATGCGTTGAGCCAAATCTCCTACGCTATTTTCTAACTGGTCAACCCGTTTCTCTATCGATGGTATAAAATTTTCTTTTTATATTAATGTTTATTATTATTTTCCTTAAAAGAGAGCTTTCCCGAGTGGGAGAAAAATTCCTTTAATATTTTTTTTTCTTTTTATATATATATGAAGGACATTAAACAAAAATAAAATTTAAAAAAACTTTTTTTTTATAGAAAAATTAAATTTGACGGATCGAGCGATCCATGGTAGAAGTGAATCGAATCCTCTGATACTAAATTGATGTAAAATAGGGTTATAATTAAAAAACACGCGGGCCGAGTGGCCAAGCCGAACTTTCGCGGGTGTATTTCAATGACGTCGCGATGAGCTTTGCGAAATTCGCTAAATTCATTTGAGTGAAACTCCTACGCGTTTTAAGGTAAGAAACTTCCGCGAAATCTTTACGAGCACAAGCCGAATTACAAGCAATAATTTATGAAAATGACGATATTAGTAGCAGAAGAACGCAGTGGCAAGCCCATGAATTAATTTAAATGAGAAAACATAATTTCATACTAATGCGGGTGAGGGAACGAGATTACCGAAGAATAGGAAATGAGATCCTCTCCAAATCAACTGATGCACAGCAGGGGAATTAACCTGGCGGTCGGTAGAGTCAAATCCCGTGACCGGAAGGGTCGCGTCGTCGTCGACGGTTCACGGGAAGCGTCCAGGCCAACGGATGTTGGTGTTGAAGACATCGACGGCCTGGGAGAAGACGATCTGCAGTGTCGCGGTCGTCGGAGCTTGCGGCAGCAACGTCGGGGCGGGATGCGACCAGCGGCGGGTTTCGTCGGTCGAAAACGTGGCGGGGAGGTGCAGTGGTCCACTGGTAGTCGGCGGTCGTCGAACTGGAACGGGCGAGGGCCGCAACTGCTGCACGATAATGTGCGGGAGAGGAGCAGGGAACGAGGTTTCCGTTCTTTGTTTTTTCCCGTCTACTGTTCTCCTCTGAAGGGGATTTCTTTTAAAGGGTTTAATTCTCTCTTGATTTCCTTCCATCTACAACTCCAATATTTTCCTCATAACTTTTATTCCTTTTTTGAAAATATTTTCCTCTAAATGATCATTTTTACTAAAGAAAGTGATGTTTGAATTTGAAATTTGAAACTGAAAATTATGCTCATTTAATTAGTTTTGGGCTTGCCGCTATCGTTCTACTACTAGAAATACCGGACCTCTTTATTGAAGTCCCAACGGTCGGTCATGCCGATGAGCCGGAAAATAACAAGTGCAAAACAAATAAATGAGTGCATGAAATAAACTACAAAAATAAATGCATAAATACTATGATGCGTTGCAGGGCGCATCAAACTGGTAGTACAACTTGTGAGGCAGCGCCTTGGTACGGATATCAACAACTTGTCCAGAGGCAGGAACAAGTTCAAGCTTTAGCTCCTTTTCCTTTTGGCGTGCAATATAATTCTTAATACCAGGCCACCACACGATCTACTTCAAATCATGATACATCTTGTTGTTGCCAGGATGGCCAGATGTGCGAGACTCGTGAGCTTCTCTGCAAATACTATCCAGCAACTCAGGACCATCAGGAATACATAGGCGACCTCGGAAACGCAGAACATCGTCAGAGATAGAGAAATCTGGAAGAGTACCGAGTTCAACCTGTCGGCGAATGCGCTGGTGTGCGGTATCAGATTGTTGCAGGTCCTTCACCAGTTCTACCCATAACGGACCAGAGACTTCCCCTTGACCTCCAGGTGAGAAGGATATGTCCATCCGCTCGAGGTCATCTACCAGGGCCACGAGAGAAGCTGACATAGGTGCACAGGAGACAATAGAAGCCTGACGACTCAAAGCATCCGCCACTGAATTGACTTTACCAGGCACATACGTGAGCTGCAAGTCATAATCTGCTATGAATTCAAGCCAACGCCTCTGACGAAGATTGAGATCCTTCTGGGCAAAAATGTACTTTAAACTCTGATGGTCAGTGAAGAAGTGACACTGCCGCCAAAGTTTCAAAGCAAACACTACTGCAGCGAACTCCAGATCTTGGGTGGGGTAGTTGCGTTCCTGAATCTTCAACTTCCTCGACCCATAAGCGATAACACGATCTTCTTGCATCAGGACACAACTCAATCCAACTCCGGAAGCATCGGTATAAACTGAGAAGTCTAATTCCTCCGACGGAAGAGCTAAAACTAACGTTGAACATAAATGTTGCTTCAATTCAGAAAAATCCGGCTCACACTAATCTGACCACTCAAACCTGGCATGCTTTTGAGTTAGCTTAGTTAAAGGTGCAGCAAGAAGGAGAAATCCTTGACGAAACGTCGGTAATAGCCAGCCAAACCAAGAAAACTGCAGATTTCAGTAGGGTAGAAGGTTGTTTCCAGTCCATAACTGCGAAGATATTGGCAGAGTCAACGGAAAGTTCATCACCCGAAATGACATGCCCCAGAAAGTTAACACGATCCAGCCATAACTCACATTTCGCCAACTTGACATAGAGTTGGTGCTGACAAAGCGTGGAGAGAGTGAGTCTAAGGTGGGTTGCATGCTCCTCATGAGACTTGGAGTAGACTAAGATATCATCAATGAAAATGATTTTGAACTTATCCAGGTACTCGCGAAAGATACGGTTTATCATATTCATAAAAGCAGAATGGGCGTTAGTCAACCCAAAAGACATCACCAAGAATTCAAAGTGTCCATACCGAGTTCGGAAGGCTGTCCTGGGGATATCAGATTCCTTGATCTTCAGCTGATGGTAACCCGGCCTGAGATTAATCTTGGAGAAGACGGTACTGCCTTTGAGTTGATCAAATAGGTCATCCACGCGCGGGAGGGGATACTTATTCTTGATGGTTACCTTGTTCAAATCCCGATAGTCGATGCACAACCTCATGAATCCGTCTTTCTTTTTAACGAAGAGAACAGGGGCTCCCCAAGGAGAAGAGATGGGACGAATGTACCCACGCTCATGCAACTCATCCAATTGTGATCTAAGCTCCTCCAGTTCGCGCGGTGCCATACAGTATGGATCTTTAGATATGGGGCGTGTCCCAGGCTTTACATCAATGGAGAACTCTACATCACGATCGGGAGGCATTATGGGCAACTCGGCGGGAAACACGTCAGGGAACTCGGGGGGCAATCAGGATAGACCCAAGTTGAGGTATGACAACATCCGAGTGTGAAGCATAAACAAAGCAAACAAAATATTCCTGGCTAAGAAGCCGAGGGGCGCACACAACAGAAATTACCTTCAGGTGGCTGCGGGTGGTCTGAACATGCACAATGTAAT
The DNA here is from genome assembly GCA_039513925.1 of Platanthera zijinensis. Taxonomy (NCBI): domain Eukaryota; kingdom Viridiplantae; phylum Streptophyta; class Magnoliopsida; order Asparagales; family Orchidaceae; genus Platanthera; species Platanthera zijinensis. Next base: position 172,013,796 of record CM077095.1, read on the forward strand.
CCTTCCCATCGATACTGAGATTGACCCTCTTTGCCACACAGTCCAGCTTTGCTCGATACGCGACCAGCCAGTTCATACCAAGATTGCATCGAATTCTGTCATATCCAGGACTATGAGATCGGCGGCGACTTGCAGTTCACCCAGCAGTATCAGACAATTGAGAATGCCCCTAGTTGACAGGTGCAGATGACCGGGCACAGAAATCTTGAAAGGGACTTCGAGTGACGAAGTAGGCCAACCGTGGAGATTCACGATTTGACGCACTATAAAAAAGTGAGATGCCCCGGAATCGAAAAGGATTTGCATCCACTTATTCTTGACCCTAAAACTCCCTAGAATTAAACATCATAAACACATTTCATGATTATACACTACTAAAGGCAGGTAATTCAAAAGGATGCAGGAAAATTTAAAACTTTACATAAGACATACCAGAGATGACGGAGGTAGAAGCGAGTGCCTCGCCCTGAGTGGTGACGTTCAGCACAGCCTTGCCCTTCTCTTGGGCTCCAGAAATAGCCTGCAGAGGTTGAGCGGGGACCGGGCTTTCCTTCGCATGACAATCTTTGATTTGATGTCCAATCTGCCTACATCTGAAGCAGGTATTCAGCTTGCGGAGACAGTCTCTCACCAAGTGGCCCGATTTCTTGCAGAAGGCACAGACGGAGGAGACAGTGACAAGCGTCACCTGGGTCTGCTGAGCAGACACAACCATCTTCTGCTTCTTCAGGAGAGAACGACAACTTTGAGCGATGTGGCCAACCTTGTGGCAGTAGGCACAAACTTTCTGGGACTTGGAACCTTGCTCCTGAGGTGGAGCACCCTTGCGCTTGTGGACAGATGCAACAACATTGCTTGTACCATGCTGGAGTTTCTTGGCATTACGATCCAGCTCTATAGCTTCAACTTGCAAGGCGGCTCCAACAGTCTCAGCGTAAGTGGTGGCGCCATGAGCTACCATATACTGACGGAAGTCATGTCAGAGGCCCTTCACGATTTGACTGATCTTCTTAGACTCATCAGGCACGAACTCTGCGGCAATGAGAGATAGACGAGAGAACTCTATCTCATATTCAGTCACGGTCCTGTCAGACTGCTGAAGGGACATGAATCTCTCAGCTAACTTGTCGCGCTCCACAGACGAGAGAAACTTCTCCATGAGCGCATTCTTGAACTGCTCCCAGGTCATAGCAGAAGAGTTGGGGAGACTACGACGCTGAAGCCACCAGGTATATGCATCCTCGGTCAGCTGGTAGGCCGCAAGAAGAACCTTTTGTGCATCAGGAACACCGACATACTCGAATTGCTTCTCCATCTGGGAGAGCCACTCTGAAATGACGAAGAAATCGCCACTGCCATTGAAGGACGACGGATTCAGCCTCTTGAACGCCAGTGTATCTGCCATCGCCACAGGAGGGGTAGCCAGACTTGACATGAGCGAGACCACCAGGGCGTCAGCAAGCGAGCCAGTTCCCGAATCAGGTGCAGGAGGGGTGGCTCCAAGAGCGGAGGTAGTAGCAGCTCCAGCTGTCCCTGCGCTGCCGGAATCAAAAGCTGTATCAGGAGTTTGTCGATCTTCTTCCAAGCGAGTGAGACGCTCGAGAATCTGCCTCAACAGCTGAGCAGTGGCGTCTCCAGAAGTTGCTCTGGCAGGAGGAGTAACCTTCTTACGTTGCGATCGCTTAGAGGCCATCTAAGGAGGAACACAAAGGAAACGAGTAAGAGACACAGTCAAGCTAATCATAGAAGATTAAGAAACAAAAGGCTCTAGTATTTTAATACTGTCGAATACGAATATCATATATTAGTTACAATATTTTCATTGGACAACTCTAGGTAATGCTCATGTTAAAATGACAGTGAATCACATGCAATGCCAAACTATTTGTAAATCCATGCGTGCACAATCATCATGTGTTGTTCTTGGTTTAACACTTGTGTAATGAGTTATGTTATGCATGCAATGCAATTATGTCTAGAATGCATTCCTAAGAATGTGCATGAATGAATACACCTACCATGTTAAGCGCTCATATCATTTAACATGTCATGCATATTATGATTCTAATGTCAACGCACTTGAAAATATTAAACCGTCTATACAATTTAATATTCGCAAGCGGTGTATATTCTAGTGGAAATTCATATGCAAAAAAATGTTAAGTTTGTCCATAACCCCTTAACAATCGTGTGCATACTATTCATACTTATGAGTGAGTGTGTGCGTGTTTCAGCCGTGAACAACAGATAATGACAAAATGAGTGAAACAATGATGCATGTATATATATGTACATTATAAAGTTTCAAATATTTAATAATTTCAAAATACTTCATTTCTAGGAGCAAACCTGGCTCTGATACAACTGTCATGACCCGTCTCGACGAAGTCAGAGTGCGCTTCGGGCGGGCCGTGATGCCACAGGAATGGGCGAAAAAAAAACCACGCTTGCTAAGGCGGATGCAGAGATTACTGAAAATAGTTTTTAGGAATAGTTACTTTGATTGAACAATTTATGGTTTATAAAAATATACGAAAGCGCTTAAAGTTTTAAAACAGTGAGAATTTAATTGCACATGCATTTCTTTGAAAAATTTAATGTTATACACCGAGCTGATACAAAAGTAAATGCAATATGTAACAGTAATGAATATGTCATAAATAAAAATGATTTAGTACATCAGAAACATCCTAGGAGTTGTCCGCAATACATGAGAAAATGACTTACAATAACTAGTACGTGGTAAAACACGCTGACAGTAAATGAAGCAAATACATAGAACCTGATGCAAGCAATTACAAAAGAAAAACCTCCAAACAAAGCTGTAACTGAATGAGAAATAGCTCAGGGGGCAGGCGGCGCGGTCATGAACCCTAAGGCAAATTCAAAACAGAAGGAAAATGCCTCAGAACATAGGAATTAAATCATGAGCAAGTTAATTAATTAAATTGCGAGCAAAAGCAAACATGTATAATCGAGTACCGATACATCTTGTTCAAAACTAGCAAACATAACAAAAAAAACTAAGTCAGACAAACATTTCTGAAATGATAGCCTATTCCGGAGTATAACCTAAAATTATTCATGTAATATGTTGTAAGCCGTAATCGATGAAGGGTGTGGGTGCTATAGCGGGCGCACATGGGTCACGATCAGATCTGCGTGCAAGTCTTGTCGGAAAAATAATCTTGCTTGCCGTGACCATGACGGCAGACGGAAGCCCAATTAGACGCTACAGTTCAAGGATTTGCTTACAACTATGAATTTGTTTTCGGGTGTCATACTTAGGTGATTATTTATTATATTAATTTATGACAATATTACGAGGGTTCAGGGATTTACTAAAATTAACGTTAGTAAATTTCATAGGGAGCAGATAACAAGGTTAAATTCCAAAGTTTTCAAGTGAGAGGGAGGTCTCCACTTGCCTTAAGGTGACGTCGAAAACGCTAGCGACAGCTAAATGGTGCAAGCGAGATTAAAGACTCTAGCTAAACTTGTTCCAAGATCACAAATGTACTTCAAATTGCATTAACAAGATTCCTACGCTTGCACACACATTTGATAACCGCGGTACACAACAAGAGAGGAGTCTAGAAATTTACCTCCCTCGAGAGTGAGGGGAGAAGAGGCTACCGCGTGGTATCAGAGATTTTGGTTGCGTTTGGATGCGAAAAGCCCTAATTCGGAGAGCGCTTGGAGCAATTCCACCACCTAGATCCGAGGGGATGCACCGGAAAACACAAGCAAAATTGATGTTAGACGGACATACGACAACTGCAAGAGAGATCGACGTAAATGCATTGACTGGAGCAAAAATTAAAGCAACAAAAATTAGGGCAAAAATCTGAAAACGTGAGTTGAGCGGAGATCCTTACCCAAGGAAGTCGAATCTAGGCTCCAAGATCCACGTAGAGGAGTATCGAGCGAAAACCCTAGGCGCTCCTTTTGAGATTCACCGACCGGCGGAGAGGAAAAGGGGGCTGTCGAAGAAGGACTTTGCTTGCTGCATCACTGGCCGAAGAAGGAGAAAAGGAAGGGACTGCTGCTGAAACCGTCGGCCTGAGGAGGAGCAGGAAGCGCAGCCGTCGGATCCGGGGTCTGCCAGTCATAGGATGAGAAGAGGAAGCGACGTCGGCCCTAGAAGAAGCGATCTCCTGCCACTCGAAGGCGATGCGGGGGCTGCCGGACGCGCAGAAGGCGGAGAAGGGGCCAACTGGGTGCGCAGGAGGCGGAAATCGGGAGAGCTGATGTCGGCGGGTTGCGGGATGCGGCAGATAAAAGAACGGGGGGCGGGGGGGGGGGGGGGGTGGCTCGGGTTAAATGAGAGGGGAAAATAAGGGTTTTTTTATTAACATGTCGTAGAGACTGCAAAGTGCTAATAAGGCTCGAGAACCTGCATTTGAAACATGAGGGAGCGAACAACATCTAGAAGATGCCAGATCTCCAGTGAGGCGACTAACAAAAAGAAGATTAAAAGGAGAGTTCGGGATATGAAGAACCGAGCGAAGAGAGATAGAGCGACTGAGAGGCATATTAGCAGAACCGGAGACAGGAGCGGTGCCACGATTAGCCACTTTGATAAACTTGGGTTTCAGAGATGTCAAGTACTGAGTTGGTTTCTGCGAAGTGATATTGGCAGTGACACCAGATTCTACAATCCACCGTGGACTATTGAGCTTTGGATTAGGCTGGACGGCGCTGTAATAGGAACGGCCCTTCGGTGGAGATAGAGGCAACAGAGCCAGGCGGACAAGGGAGTAACCCTTGGAGATGCTGGAGCTGGAGGCGCATAGCTTCAATATCGGTGCGAGTGGCAGAGGATGTGTCACCATCAACGGAGACATTAGGCGAAGGGGGCAGACCATGTTTATGATAACAAGTTGCCTCAAGATATCCATCCCTGACACAGTGAGTACACTTGAATTTAGGCCGACTGTTGTGACCTCTCCTGCGGTTGCCGGTGCGACCTCCTCTGGTAGATGGAGGTAGTGGAGAGACAGATGAGTGCTGAAGTGGTGCCAAAGAGGGAGGTCCAGGAGCATCTGGGGGTGGTGTCACCTTCAACAACATTGAACAAACAATGGAGAAAGAGGGAATAGTGGAGGAGGACAGGATCTGAGCCCGAACATTGCGAAGATGAGGCGGAACGCGAGCCATCTTCATTGTAATATCAACTGTTTCCTTCTAAAAACGTTGCTCAACACGATCAGGAGTAGGAGGTTGATTCTGAATCCATGCCTCCACTAAAGCCTTGGACCGCGCTACAAAGAAGGTTAAGTCACCAGCACCGCCAGAGTCGAGAGATTGAAGATTCGTGATGAAATCAAACAGATGTTGAAGGCTGTCCTTGCCGGAATAGAGGGAGTGGAGTTCATCTCTCATAACCTTGGTCGTCTCATGATACATGACCATACGATAAGTTTCACCATCCGACGAGTTGAAGATCCATGTTTGGACACGACCATCATCACGTAGCCAATCATTAGTGGGAGCAGAAGGGGTGTCCTTAGTCACATGATGCAAGAGACCCTTAGTCTAAAGAACACGACGCACGAAATGCACCCGTTCATCACAATTCTTCTTCCCACTAAGAGAAATAGTGGTGATCCACAACTCATCACGGACTTCAGAAATAGAAAGAGCAACACGAGAAGGGAGGGCTAGACAGGAGCGGCTTGCGGCAAGATACAGAACGACGACCTCGGCTAGAATGGAAGAGCTGCAGCAAGCCAGGAGAGAGCTGCGGTGACAACTAAATTTGCGGGTAGATAGATGAGTGTAGCAACCGCGGTTAACCGTGCGAGACCAGGCGAGAAGAAGAGCAGCGGTTGCAGCGAGCTTAGGCGAGAAGAAGAAGAGCTGTGGTTAAACGTGCAGCGGTCGTGGAGAGCTTAGTAGCGGGGTCACAGACCTGGTGAGAAGAAGAGAAGACATAGTTATCAGGAAGCAGACCGCACGAGGATGAAGGCGCAGGGCACACCGGACAGGATGCTGCTCGCAGCGATTTGTGAGCACATCAAACAAGGTGTTGGTCGCAGGAGAGCGGCGAACAAAGCAGCGATCCCAGGCAGCGGAATGAGAACTCCAGGTGACTAAGATGACGTGGAAACCAGTGCTGGGAGAAGACAAATGATGTAGACTCGATTTAGGATGTCAATATTAAATAATTTTTATTTTGTTATAAAATAAAAAGTGATTTGAAAATTAGGTTGCTTTTAATTCTTAAAGGGGCCAAGAGAGCCAAATCGAGCTTCCGCGCGCGAAATCATCTTATCGTCCGAACTTCATGATGACCGTCAATTATTATTCCAAAGAAAATTCTTTGCGTATTTGTCGTTTTGAATCGCCGCGAGACGTGTAATTCCACAAACAATATCACAAGTAAGAATTTATGAAATAAACGGTCTTTAGAGTATCGAGAACATTCAAGGCAACTTATAATTAATTAATTTAGGCGCATAAAATTAAGCCAACAAGAATAGTAACGAGGTGGTGAGATTACACAAGCATTTGAGCCCGTCCATGTTCAGTCAACGCACGGGTTGCAACAAAAATTTGCTTTTAGTGCCAGTTGACGGAAGAAGAGTGCTCGACGTCAACGGGAATGGGTCGCTGGAGGCAGTAGACGGGGTCGACGACGACCACACAAGCGGAGGTGTCGCTGGCAGGGTACAGAGGAGTCGGATCTGGACGCAGTGCAAGTCGCGGAAGGCGTGCGACCGGCTAAGCCCGTCGCCGTTTCGTAACTTTCTGAGACGCACAGGAACGGAAAGGTGAAAAACTACGGTGGCGGCCTGACTCCGACTGGGGAAGAACGGGTGAGTAGGCAGTAGGTTGTTGCCGACAATACAGAGGGATCAAAAGTAATTTCGATCCTCTGTTTCTATCCGAGTTGGATCTTCTTCTTCCTGGCCGGTTATGTAATAGTCATCCGATTTTGCCCTGTCCACCATTGATTATGGGTAGCAGATTTTGCTTTTCCTTTTTAAATAATATGTTTCCAAACTATTGTTTATTAACTATGACTTTTCTAAATCCACGACAACAACAGCTTTCAAAATTTTATTATTTTTCCGATTGCCTTCAAATGAAAGCACTTCAACATTTTTCCAACCATTTTATATGACAACAAATATTTCTTCTGGTGGCAAAGGATGTTATTATTTCTCTCCAATAAGTTGTTTCCAAAGTCTTCCATCTTATTAATATTTCTTATGGTGCAGTTGTTTACCCATCTTGGCAATATTTTGCTAAAATATTTATATGTATTTTAATTAACTTAAGCTTTCCCCTTACCATCCTAACTATCTAAATTAGACCTCTTTATTCAAGGTCTCATCAGACGGTCAACCCGAATAGCCAACCAACTTCAGAACAAAAATGCGCGAATAAATTCATGCTGAAAGATAAAACATGTAATTTAGGATGTGACGAAGGATGCATCAATTCTCCCGGGTTTAAAAGAGCTCGACCCCGTCGAGACTTCGCAAAAGCTGACATTGGAGAGATCAGATATCTTTGCCGGAGCTAGATCGGGTGGAATATTTGGGGCCTTGACGGGCGACTCAACTGGTGGCTCAATGCTCGTCTGATCATGAACTAGACCCAACCGCCTTTTGTAAACAATCACCAGACCTCCCTTTGAAAAGTACAACTCATGACGATAACGACCGACCGTGAGTTTGTAATGTTCAAAGGTTGCTCGAAAAATATTAACAGTAATTTTATGCAGTTCTCTTAAATAATTATTATGAGCTTGTGTCTCGAAGGAAATACGTTCTTGAAAAAAGAGATGATAATAGTCAGGTGGGTGGGACAATGCATAGAAAATCTCATTAGGAGATGTATTAAGAGTGTGGCTTTAGAATTATTACAAGTAAAATTTGTCTGTGGAGGTATAATATCTCATTGCTTTAGATTTGCCCCGATTGAACGCCTAAGAAAATTCTTCAAACTATTATTAACAATTTCAGTCAGTTTATCAGTTAGGGAGTGATAATCACTATTAAACTCGAGTTTGGTGTTCTCTCGATCCCATAATCTCTACTTCTTATAAAGAAATATGGATGGCTTTTAAAAGCAATGGTTTTAAAAGTCATCAAACAAGTTCAGGCCGTTGATCTGGTTAGATCACAGGATCTCCGTTCGATCAAATCAATGAATCACGACCATCCATTTACATTTTCATAGGGCTCCTAAACCTAGGATAATAGAGCGTCCTAACCTAAGAATTTAGTAAAACTCCTACCCTATAACGTGAAATTACTATTTTATCCTCATAACTTTGAAAAAATTACAAACACAACCCGCAAGCCAGCTGGCCCGCCCGCAAGTACCGCCCGCAACTTAAAGAAGCCCAGCAAAGACGGCCAGCCCGCTGGCTCGCAGTCCACCATCCGGCAAGCCCACCAACATGCTGATTTCGAACATAAAACAAGGAAACTTATATTTATACCGGTAAATTCAGATTTGTTTGGCAGTGTGGGACTAAAACAGGCGGGTGAACAGTGATACTGTTCACCCGCCTGTTTTATTATAAATATTAATTATAATATTTATATAATTATAATTATTAAAAGTTAGCAGGCGGGTGAACAGTGCTCACGCCACTGTTCACCCGCCTGCTATAGTTTTTTACTTTTTTTATCAATTTTATTTTTTTAATTAATTATAAAAAACAGTTTTAAATTAATTATTTTTTAAATATCAATTTAATTTTTCAGTTTTTAGTTAATTGTTTTTTATAAATATCATTTTACTTATATATAAAAAGCAGGCTGGTGGGTACTGTCGCCAGGGGGGGCGGGCAAAGCCCGCCGTCGCCGGCCGGGTACTGTGGCGCGTGGCCATCGGGCCGGAGGCCCGTGCCTGTCACTCGTATATTAAAAAAATTTATTATAAAGTATTTAATACTTTGTTGTAGTTTCACAAATCCGCTTACGTCTAATTTAATATTATAAAATTTTAAATTGCTTATAATTTTGTCTTTCAGAAGTTTCCAAAGAAATCTTTTAAAACGCATGTCTTTAATTGGGGGAAAATTTGTGAATTTCTCACTATCCTTATAACACGAGCTTTCTTAAATATGTTTATAATTTGAAAGTAATTTTTTTCAAACATATTTATATTTAGTGGATAATGAAATGATATGAAATGATGTTCTCTAAATATAAAATCAATATTTTGTGGTGATTCCAATGTTAAGGCCAAATGATATCATTAGACATAGTGTTTGTGGGCTCAAGTTTTGGTGGTGGTAGTGGTCTAGGAGAATCAGGACATAGGTAGTTTGAGTCTATGTCACCTAAGGTGTGGGGCTCTTCACTAGCCAACTCCATCTTTGGGAGAATTGTGATCGAAATTGTGTCATTCAAGGTGGGTATCTTATCACTATTACATTCTTCTTCGTGGAGGAGGGGCTCAGGAAGAAACTCAGTGATTATCGTTGGTGATTCAGTGAGGCCAAGTGTAGTCTCAACTTCAATTGGGATGACATAAATAGGAGGAAGAATCTCATCTTTCTGGAGCTGGGGCTCAGGAAGAGTCTCCTTGACTGGAGGGATTTCTATCGCGAAGCTAAATTGGGATAGTGAGCTCATGAGAGTGGTAACACTAGGGGAATCTATGTCTTTAAAAGTTGGGGCATTGATGAAACTAACGAGAGGTCTAACAGTAAACCTAAACTCAGACTTCACCTTAAGGGCCATACTAGAAACTTCTTCTGAATTGTGATAGTTGTGCGCTCTAGTTGAACCCTAATGGAGTAGTGTTACCCGTGCAGGTAACGAGATACAATCTTTGATTACCTTCCCAGATATCTAATCTAGACTGAAGGATTAGAAATTCTCTAGTGTACTCCTCAACCGACAAACTTTTTTGCGGAAGATTTTGAAATATATGATATAAAGTGTGGAGGTAATCGGGAGAGACATAGTGTTTGCGCAGCTCTGATTTGAACTCAATCCAAGTAGTGATTGGTGGTAACCACAACTTGTCTCTCATGCGTTGAAGTTGTTTCCACCATTTTAACGCGAGTCCCTTAATCCTGCGGCTCATAAACGATTTTATGTTATGACACCAATCTAAGTATTCATCATGTCCTAGCCGTCCGTAAAAATCGCTCGTATGTGTGTGCTCAAAGCTTGTAAGATTTGTAACACTTCCCCTGCAATGTCCATATAATATGGTTCCGGCCGGGGCCCCACAACATATAGACTCCACAGTTTAAGCATTATAAAATGATGCGAAGAACTACTCATCTCATAACTCATAAAATAAGACAGCGGAAACACACAACAAACTAGAAGTTACCCACAACCATAGGAGTCTGATACGGCCTTAAACATAGTAACAACAAACAAATGCCAACAAAACTGTAGCAATAACAAACATAGTAACATGTCTTAGCACCCATAGGCTACCTCAGCGTGCAAACTGGAATTACAATGCATTAAGCATAACATTCAACAAATCATATGTACTACAAAAGAATACACTTCATTAGGCCTAGGTCTTTTTGGCCGGCGAACTTGTTCCAGCTTGTGAATCTTGCCCTGTAAAAAATTGTTGTAACGTAAAGGGTCAGCAAAGGCTGACCTCAACTGTGTAACCAACACATGTTCTCCCGGTCGTTCCTAGCGGACCCCGGGGCACTCCATCACTCTGCAGGTCAGCACTTCGTATGCAAATGTACATAAACCTAGAGAGTAATGTAATAGGTTTGGAAGTCTCTTGCAACAAACACGTTTCTAGATTGTGCATTTAATAAAAGGGGCCTACAATGCAGCATGTATGCAAACTTGAGTTTCACCCAAGACACCCTATAGCCCGTATGATTCTAACACATCATCACATCACAACATCCAAACAAGTACTTCCAATTTCTCCTAATGACTTTCAAGCCGCCACACAGAACTCTTTCCTAGACCCCTCCCGCTCGTGGGTCTCAATACATGTGCTTCCCTACAAGCTCTGCCCTCATGTCAGTTCTGTCACACAAACAAACCGATGCTAAGAGCCCTTGCTTGACCCCACCCGCTCGTGGGCTTCATCGCCCGGGCTTGTCCAAAGCTTGACATTCTCTTCAGTTTCACAAAAGGGGACTTGTCTTGTCGGGACACTCTCCACTCATAACTTTGCAACATCACAGGCTAGCGAGCCGACCACAAAGACAAAGCCGCACCCTCGCACATCAATCAATCACATCACTTCCGCCATTACTCACCATTCGTTCTTACACGAAAAAGAGGGCAAAATCACAAACGACATCTTGTCGCAAACAGATTTCTATCAAAATCCTTAGTGCTCGTTATGCAACATCACCGCATCGGACCACCGGTCGCGATTATGGCTTCACCCACAATGCCTAATCCACTAACGGAGCGGATTCCTAATGCAACATCATGCTGGGAACAGACATGATGTGATTGATTGGTGTAATTGGGACGTAGTTGATATGTAGTTGATATGTAGTTAGGACGTAGTCAGGAAAATTATTTTGTTTGTGCATTGTCATTTCAAAACTGTGTACATCGGTGCACAATCCAGTCAGATTCTGCGTGAGTTCTGCAGTGACGAACTCAATGTTCTTCATTAAAGTTTTCATTCGCTCTTCGAAACTCTCTATTTTTTTATTTTTTAAAAAATAAGTAGAATAATGATTTAAAGTTAAAGACAGTTAATAAACATTTTCTTTGTTTTTTTTTAAATACCCGGAAAAATTTAAAATATAAGTGTTTTAAAAAATTTTGAAAGCCGGATCGCGTGATCGCGTGATTCGCGATAGAGGCAAATCACAAATCCTCTGATACCAAACTGATGTAAACCGGATTTCTCGAGGCAGTTTTCAATAAATAAATTTGTTTTGTCTTTTAAAACCTCTATTGCGCGTATGATTCTAACACATCATCACATCACATCATCCAAACAGGTACTTCCAATTTCCCCTAACGACATTCAAGCCGCCACACAGAACTCTTGCCTAGGCCCCACCCGCTCGTGAGTCTTAATACCTGTGTTTCCCTGCAATGCTCTGACACTCATGTCAGTTCCGTCACACAAACAAACCGATGCTAAGAAACCTTGCTTGGCCGCACCTGCTCGTGGGCTTCATCGCCCGGCCTTGTCCAAAGCTTGGCGTTCTCGTCAGTTTCACATAAGGGGACTTGTCTTGCCGGGACACTCTCCACTCATGACTTTGCAACGTCACGGGCTAGCTAGCCGACCACAAAGACAATGTCGCACCCTCACACGTCAATCAATCACATCATTTCCGCCCTAACTCACCATTCATTCTTACACGAAAAAGAGGGCAAACATCACAAACGACATCTTGCCGCAAACGGATTTCTAGCAAAATCCTTAGTGCTCGTTATGCAACATCACCGCATCGGACCACCGATCGCGATTACGGCTTCACCCACAATGCCTAATCCACTAACGGAGCGGATTTCTTATGCAACATCATGTCGGGGACGGACATGATGTTATTGATTGATGTAGTTGGGATGTAGTTGATATGTAGTTAGGACGTAGTCAGAAAAATTATTTTGTTTGCGCATTGTCATTTCAACACTGTGTACATCAGTGCACAATCCAGTCACATTCTGCGTGAGTTCTACAGTGACGAACTCAACGTTCTTCATTAAAGTTTTCATTCGCACTTCGAAACTCTCCATTTTTTTTAATTTTTTAAAAAATAAATAGAATAATGATTTAAAGTTAAAGACAGCTAATAAACATTTTCTTTTTTTTAAATACTTGGAAAAATCTAAAATGGAATTGTTTTTAAAAATTTTGAAAGCTAGATCGCGTGATTCGCGATAGGGGCGAATCACAAATCTTCTGATATCAAACTGATGTAAACCGGATTCCTCATGGCGGTTTTAAATAAATAAATTTGTTTTCTCTTTTAAAACTCGTAGCGTTAGTGTGATTTTCTCGAGCAAATGGTGAGAGGCAATTGATCTAAATTTCATAAACGCGCGTATAAGTCTAACACTCGAGCATAATTAACGACTTGACATAAATCTTCCACAAGCATAGGCGAGAAAAAAAGTGCGGATATGAAAATTAACGGCAAATAGGTTCAATATTAATTGAGGAAAGCGGCGCTCTGAATTTTAAAAGATCAAATAAATAATTAAGCATATATATTTGACTAATTAGAAGTGAGCTGGAGTGGTTGGGAAGTATACCTCCTGCTTATAAGCAGACAAAAGGGGAATCCTCATGACAAGGCTATAACGAAGGAGTTCAGAACGGGAGTCGGTGTCGAGCGCGATCTGCACGCCAAGGTGAGGTGCAGCGCTGGCGGGAGAGTCGCGGGAGCTGCCGACGACGTACGACGCTGGGAAGGACTTGCCGCTGGAAGGGATACGTCGGGAGCTCGCCGCTGGAAGGAGTATGCCGGGCTCGCCGCTGGAGGGAGTGCGCCGGGCTCGCCGCTGGAGGGAGTACCGGGGGCTCGCCTGGGAACGGGAGAAACAAGGTCAGCGTCCAATTATCGGGCGGGACTACTGAAAATAGGGAAAAGGTTTCCCTATTCTCAGTTTTTTCCTCGTTGCCAGGGAAGGAGGGTGATGTTTGCGTTTAATGCCAGGTCAAATCGATGAAGGATACAATTTATAATAAGTAATATGAAGTGTGACGTTGGTTTTTAAAGGGAGAAGAGAATTCTCTATGCCATTGATAATAATTTTATGAAAAGGATTTTTGTATAAGGAAATAATTTCTTTTAGGACAATGATATTTCTATAAATACTCCAATTTATAAAATATTCATGTTATTGAGTTTGCTTGCCCTAATTAATATCTCTCCTAATTTGACAGATCTTTTATTTAAGAACTTATTGGATGATTACCCCCAATAAACTGTAACAAGTGCGCTAATACATGCGCTACAAATACCAAAATAATAATGCGTGAAATAAAATGTGTGCGCTAATACATGCACTACAAATAAAATTGTGTGACAAAAAATAATATACATGATTCGACGCAGGTTGCACCAGCCAGTGTCGGTATCTTTTACATAGTGGAAACCACCATGTCTTTTGAGAGCCCTACGAAGATTACTGAGCCACCACCTGAGGTCCGGCGACTCCTGAATAATTATGTTGATCTTATTCCAGAATAGCTACCTGACGAGTTACCTCCGTTACGAGATATTCAACATGCCATAGATTTGATACCGGGGGCTTCACTCCCAAATTTACCCCATTACCGGATGAACCCGGATAAGCATGCTGAGTTCAAGCGGCAAGTTGATGAGTTACTGAAGAAGCAATTCATTCGACAGAGTCTGAGCCCGTGCGCAATTCCTTCTCCCCTCACCCTGAAGAAGGACGAGAGTTCGAGAATGTGTATTAATAGTAGGGCTATCAACAAGATTACTACAAAGTATCGTTTTCCCATCCCCCGGTTGGACGATTTACTTGATACGGAGATTGATGCCTGATTATTTTTGAAGGTTGATCTTTGCAGCGGGTACCACCAGAATACAGTACGCGAGGGAGATTAGTGGAAAATAGCTTTTAAGACCAAAGATGGTCTTTACGAGTGGTTGGTCGTGCTATTTAGGTTGTTAAATACCCTCAACAATTTTATGCGCGTCATGACTCAGATCTTTCGGCCCTTCGTGGACAAATTCTTGGTCGTCTACTTTGACGATATTTTGATCTATAACCACTCTTTTGATGACCATATGTGCTATTTGAGGCTCGTATTTGATGTTCTTCGAAAGGAGAAGCTATACGTGAACTTGAAGAAGTGTTCCTTCATGACGGATTCTATACACTTCCTTGGGTTCATTATATCAGCGTCCGACTTTTCTACGTAAAGGAGATTTTCACTGGCTATTCCCTCCACTGAAAGGCGCGAGTGACGAAAGCCGTCCACTGAAAATTTTCATTAGAGGCGCGCATGACGAAAGTCGTCCACTGAAAATTTTCATTAAATGCTTGAGTGTCTACCGAAGGGAGATTGTCATTTAAGGCGCGAGTGACGAAAGTTGTCCACAAAAAATTTTCACGGTCCAATATATTCGTGAGTGGCCCAGTCCCTCCACTATTACTGAGGCCCGTAACTTCTACGGGCTAGCCACCTTATATAGGAGGTTTGTCTTGGGATTTAGCACCATTATGTCCCCCATCACGAGCTGTCTACGGAAGTGAGATTTTCAGTGGATGACTTTCATCACTCTTGCCTTTAATGGGATCAAGAAAAAGCTGACGACCGCACCTATGTTGACATTACCCAATTTCTCCAAGGTGTTTGAGGTAGCCTGCGACGCATCTGTCATTGGGATCGATAGAGTACTAAGCTAGGAAGGCTATCCAGTTTCTTACTTTAGTGAGAAGCTGAATGAAGCCCGACAAAAATACTCAAATTATGATAGGGAATTTTATGTTGTAGTGTAGTCGCTTCGGTATTGGAGACACTATCTCCTCCCACGAGAGTTTGCTTTATACTCTGATCATCAGGCTCTGTGCTACCTTGATTCACATCGCAAATTAGGACATAGACATGCCAAGTGGGTCGAATACTTATAGGATTTCCATTATGTTCTCAAACACCGTGCGGGTGTTGAGAACAAACCTGCCGACACCCTTAGTTGTCGTGTGACCCTCCTCCACACACTTAGTGCTAGGACGTCTAGTTTCGATTGTTTACCGAGTGAGCATCTGACATACGCCGATTTTGGTGCGATTTATCTTGGATTCTTGAGACCCAAGCCCACTGAGAGGTTCGATATTGTCGAGGGTTATTTATATTATGGGACTCGTCTCTTCATTTCCTGGACCTCATTCCGAGACTTCCTGATTTGGGAGTTTCATGCGGGTGGTGCCGCTGGTCACTTTGGCAGGGACAAGACGATTGCTTTGGTTGAGAATCGCTTTTATGGGAGAGAAAAAGTTGAAATGAAGGAGGGTCTGCGGCTCTATTTATAGGCTTCAAAGATAGTTATGATGGTTATCCGGTTATTTGCAGACCGTAGTCACCATAACTACTATTTGTTGGCCGAAATTCTATAGTTTAATACGCATATTTTTATAATACTTGATATCCGTACACCGATAAATAATTTCGGATGTTGGCACCCATCCATGACAGGTGGTTAGGCCGGCGTTTACGCGGGTGGTTAAACGCGTAACGGACAGTGGAGATCGCCCAGAGGAGATCATACGGTGGAGGATTGGCGAAGGCCAAGGGGCCGGCCGGTGGCGATTGGCGGTGAGCCCTCGGCGATGAGAGGCCGACCGGGGAGAACGGCCGAGAGGCCTTTTGGTGGTGGAGGCCGAGTGTCACGGAGGCCACTCGGCGGCAGAGGCCGAGCCGCTGGGACGACGACGATAAAGATTGGTGTGTTGGCGGCGATGACGGTTGGTGCAGTGGCGGCGTTGGTGGTCGGCGCGGCGAGGACGATGGCGGTTGGCGCGGCGAGGACGATGGCGGTTGGCGCGGCGGCGACAATGACTGTTTCAGTGCAGCGGCGGCGATTGCGGTTTGTGCGGCGGCGGCGATGATGGTTGACGCGGCAGCGGCGATGGCGGTTTCAGTGCGGCGGCAAAGATGGCGGTTTGCGCAGTGGTGGCGATGGCGGTTGGCGCGGCGGAGGCGATGACGGTTTCAGACGGTTATGGCGCTAGTGGGCTTCCTTTGGTCAACCCCACTATTTCAACCAAAGGAAGTGGGCTCTCCTGCTATGCGCAACCCGAATAATATTAGCGGGTCTGTCAAGTATGAATGCACATTAATGCACATGTTGTGGTGGGGTCTCGTGGTTTATTATTTTTGAAGTCAGTTGATGATTATGATATCAAGAACGTTTCATAAACATTGTGTATTATTTTCAGAGGTAATTGCATGGGGTTAGAGTGAGCCCATGTTCCCCACGCGACAGTACCCCTACCGCAACAGTACACTGGCCACAAAGCTACTACCGCCGATACTCACCTGCTCTAAGGTACTCGTCTTCGCACGTCGTTACTCCACGACTCACAATCCCCCCAAGCACACGACTCAACAAATATCATTGTTCATAATGCACTTTAGGGGATTGCGAGCCGTGGAGTAACGACATGCGATGACCGAGTACCCGAGAGCAGGTGAGTATCGGCGGTAGCAGCTTCGTGACTGGTGTACTATTGTGGAAGGGGTACTGTCGCGCGGGGCACTGGGGCCCCGGTGCACTGCAACTCGATTAAAATAACAAAATTTGTTATGTCTATTCCGACTTTTACTGGTCGTTCAATAACAAAAAGCCACCAACCATATACTACTGTTAAATTACGCTGCAGATGTTCTTTAATCTGCTTCATATTGTGGGTTGGAACTTGTGCCCAAAAAAGTAATAAAACAATCCTAACCAATAATTGAACATGGGTGCATATGCATGTGTACAATTGAAGGAAACGAATAATTCTTTGCATTCATTTGTAATAGTTTGATGCCATCATTTATTTCCTTAATTTGTGGGAGCAAATTTTTCTTTCTTGTTACTTCCCTCTTTTCCATATATTTAATGGTTTTGTTTAATTTTACTTATTTCAGATATGCTCCATACCTTTTGGACACAAATTTGCTAGATAACATTCTCGAATGATCAATTGATCAGCATTTCCACTCATAAATCCACAATCGTCGTATGCAAAAAAGACTCAACATTGCAGGAGATGGCTTCACTATGGAAGTCGAGAAAAACATTGATAGTTTATTTGAGCCTCCAGAGGTAATCTCCAGCCAAGTTTGTCCTTGATCAGTCTAGTTGTCTGCAACCCAGTGGATACATTTGTTTCTGAATTATAAAATTTTTGGAGTCATGCATGCCTAAAATTTTCTTCTGAATTTCAATTCTATGTTTTTTTTTTCATTCCAGGTTCAAGAATTGTTAGATGAAATGGGTCATCCTGAAGTACCTCTTAGCATTATATCGAAGGCTGCTGAGGTTCAATTCCTTGCTGTTGTTGACAAAGTACTTCTAGGTAATAAGTGGTTGAGGAAAGCAACCGGTATTCAGCCAAAGCTTCCATATCCAGTTGATTCGTTTGAAGAAAGGTATGAAATTGGCTCAGTCTACTTTATCTTCTTTATGTGTTTTCCATGGTATGCCACCATAAAAAAGAGAGTTCTTGTTTTCCATCTGAATGATTTTTTTGCTCAATGCCTTGCCAAGTTCTAGGTCAAGTCTAACCTAATTATAGTTGCCGGCTAAGGTTACTACATAATCTTAGTTGATGGTCAAGATCACTACATAACTCTTCACGGGGAAGTTTACCAAATACAAATATTAGTCCACCAAGATTTGGACCAATTATGTGTGTATAACAATCCAAAGGGTCTAAATTTGTTCTACCATTACCGGAGATATTACATATACAAACTCAATTAATGAAAAAAATAGTCTAATGAAATCACCTTAATTTATCTTAATAAATGTGTTGTTCTTACCAAAGATATTGAAAATACATGGTAATATGTCTCTCTCTCTATATATGTGCGCGTGTGTGTATGTGCGCGCCCGCGTGTGTGTACGTGCGCGTGCATGTGTGTATGCTATGCTAATCGAAGTATCAATAACTTCACTGGTTAAGCTATAAACTAAGCAAGATAATGATTGTGACGCGGGATGAACTTTAGGAGATGGATGCGATGCCCTAACCCTAGGTGAATGCAAATAAGCACATGACAAATGTCAATGTATGTAGGGTTTTCTAAATGATGATGCGAATATGCAGCTAATGAATGTGAGACTGATGGACGGGTTCCACGCTGCAGGGATGGTCGGGACGGTTTGAGGTCGCCGGAGGTAGGGTTGGTGACAGGATGTGGTTGAAAAGAATTTTCAGGCCGATGGACGGGTTCCACGCTGCAGGAATATGTTGGACGGACTGTATTGGGAGATGTCTTGGTCGTTCAAGGAATGGGACACCGGAATGTGTTTTGGTAGGGTTGCCGGAGGCCGAAAAGCGGTGAAAAGTCGAGGCCACAGGAGGACAGCGACGATAGTGTCTCCTACTGTTGGCTCTCAGAGGAGTCGACACCTCCTGCGGGATTCAGCACTGGTAGCGACCTAGTGGAATTTTTAGATATCCAACTCTCGATCCTTGCTCTAGGGCAAAACACATGATTCATAAAGGGGCAGGAGTGAGGTTAAATAAATATGTTGAATTCTATCGTGCGGTCGGATTCGACACCTTAATTCTAACCGATTTTTCTTATCCAGTAGATGAAGCTAGGCAGTTGCTACAGGAATATGTTGGACGGACTGTATTGGGAGATGTCGTGGTCGGTCAAGGATTAGGGGATTCGAATGTGTTTTGGCAGGGTTGCCGGAGGCCGAAAAGCGATGAGAAGTCGAGGCCACAGGAGGACAACGACGGTAGTGGCTCCTACTGTTGGCTCTAGGAGGAGTCGACACCTCCTGCGGGCATCAACACTGGTAGCGACCGAGTGGAATTTTTAGATATCCAACTCTCGATCCTTGCTCTAGGGCAAAACACATGATTCATAAAGGTGCGGGAGTGAGGTTAAATAAATCTGATGAATTCTATAAGTAGTGATGCTAAATTATTACTTAAGTTAATAAGACACGCCAAATAGATATAGAGATGAAAGTTATGAAACAATTAAGTAAAGATGGTTAAATGATTATTTTTCCTCAAATAAATCAAGCTTAATGGGATGCATAACCATATAGAGTAAGTCTTGATTTAGTGAAGCACTAAGGAAAATGAATGTAAAAAGGGAGATAATTTATGCTCAATGATTCCTTTTGATATTTTAACCAAATTTTAATCATTGATCAAAGTGTGAGATTTTTAAGAAATGCAACCGAGCACGCATACAAACGGTAGACTCTATCACTATGCTAACATTCACTAGTTTATAGGAAGTGAAATGTTCCATATATATTACATTTGATTTTAGGTAAAAATTTAAAATAATTACAACTCTCAAGCCCACGGGTGGAACTAAGTAGAGAGACGCCCAAGCACGTGCCCAGGTGTGTTTTTGGAAAAAGAATACATAGGGTTGGTTTTCTCTGTTCTCCGCATGCTTTACCGGCTGGGCAGAGGGACAAAGTTGTGACAGTTCCATTGTTTTGAAAATCTTTGTTAGAGCATTTCTTATCTGAGCATCTCTCCACCCAAGCCATTTTTAGAAAAGAGCCACCCGAAAAATCACATTCACAGAACCGTCCCTCCCCGCTCTGCATCTTCACCGCTATGCTCCGCATCCATGGAAGCAAGGCTCTCCAATAGCGAAGAGATGATAGCTGATGGACATTTCCTCACACCACTCAAGGTCGGCGGCAATCAAGCAAGAAAAGTTTATCACGACAACCACCATCGAAGCCGGAAGCCTCAATCTCCTCCTTTCATTGTGTTGTCACTTGCCTGAAAGCCAGAAGCCTCTGCCTTGATCCCTTGATCTCTTCTTCTAGTATTGATGCATTATTTGAGCAAGGTACACCATAGCTGCTCTAAGTCTTTGGTTACAGTTCCATTTATGTTTAATAAAGCTTTTTTCGACCACTTGTTTCTTGTTATTGCAATCCTATTCATCTTCTACAACTGTTTCATATTGCATTCCTCCATTATCTTCACCTCTCTCAAATTAATTATATTTTCTCCTATTTCAATTCTTTGTTTTTGAAAGATCCTCCATTGCTAAATCTGAGCATTTTTTTTAAATGATTAGCTAATTTTCTAATTTCAAACTTTCTAGTTTCTGTAGATTTGTTTAGTTAAAGTTTTGATTGAGGCATTAGTCAGTTTTTTTAATTAATTCTGCCCCATATGGATCCTTTGTCGCCATTGTTGCCCCTAGGAGTTTGTTGGCACTTCAATCCTCGGACGTTACGTTACATTAATCTGCAACAAAAGTTTAACACTCGACAAGGTAAGTGGGTATCATTTTTACTGGAGTATTCCTTCGTTCTCAAACACTGCAAGGGAACAAAGAATAGGATTGCTGACGCCCTTAGTCGAGTTACCCTTGACCCTTGTGATATCTCAGATGAGCACCGGAGTGATAGGCTTTGAGCGTATCATAGGTGACTATCCCAGTTGTTCCGATTTCAGTGGCATTTATGATGTGATACGTTCAGATCCCTTTCACGATGAGACCGATTATGTGATTAAAAACGGATATTTGTTTTATGCTACCCGTCTAGGCCTTCCCCCCACTTCATTGTGAAATTATATCGTATGAGAATTACATGACAGAGGTTTAAGTGGACATTTTGGACGAAACAAAACGATAGCCTTAGTAGAGGAGCGATTCGGTTGGCCCAGAATGAAGCGGGTTATTGCACGAATTGTCAGTAGATGTCGTACCTGTCAGGTGGCAAAGGGAAATAAATAGCTCGCTGGATTATATACACCTTTACCGGTGCCTAGTATGCCTTGGCAAGATGTTGGCATGGATTTTGTGCTTGGGTTGCTGCGCACTTTTAGGTAACACGATTGCATTCTTGTGGTGGTCGATCGGTTTTCTGAAATGGTGTATTTCATGCCCTGCAACAAGACTGATGATACCTCTCATATTGCCCATATTTAAATAAAGAGGTTGTCGCGTATTGAGTGATACCTAAAACTATTGTTACCGACCGGGATGTCAAGTTCACCATTTATTTTTGGAAGTTACTCTGAAGACTATTATGTACTAAACTTTTATTTTCGACCGCCTATCATCCGTAAACCGACGGTCAGGCTGAGGTCATAAATAAGAGTTTATGGAATTTGTTGCTTTGTTTGGTAGGAGATCATCAGGGGAATTGAGATCTAGTTCTTCCGCACGCTCAGTTAGCTTATAATAATTCAAAGAATAGATCTACGAGTTTAACTCCAAATGAGGTTGTTCACGGTCACACTGCACGAGTGTCGCTAGATTTAGCACCACTGCCACCCACTTTTAGGACTAGTCAGTTTGCACATGACTATGCATTGAATTTGCATGATTTGCATAAGGAAATTGAGCGGAAATTGCATTGTACTTGTGGTTTATATGTAAATAAAGCAAATAAGCATAAAAGAGCTACAAGTTTCAAAGTGGGTGACCTGATGATGGTTCGACTAAATTCGGAACGGTTACTTTTGGGTACCGTAAAGAAGTTAGTTGGTAGTAGGATTGTACCCTTTAGAGTGGTAAAGCGGATTGGACAAAATGCATATGAACTTGAGATGTTTTTCGTTTGCGGAACAAATCCCATTTTTTACGTAGCCGATCTGACTTTATTTCACGAATATCTACATGAGTCTTTAGGTTTTCTCTTAGATTCTCCTCCATTTGATTCTTCTGGGTTGGTGAGTGATAGTGAGGAGTCATATTCAGGATACACCGACACTCATTCAGTTACTGAGACGCCCCCTACAGTTCTTCCTTTTCCCACTGACAGTTTTCAGGCCGAGTATGTGACCCCAGGTGAAACTACTATACCAATTCCCAGAGCCGCTGAAAGACTTCCATGACATATCTTAGTTCCCGAGCAGATCCTAGACGATGAGATAGTGACCACTACTGATAGTGGTTTTCAGAGGTACTTAGTTCGTTGGCATGGCAGACCAGGGACCGTGATCAGCTGGGTCTTGGCCGAGGAGTTATATCGCATGAATGTTGATCTTCTACAACACTACCATTCAGAGCACTCACCAGTGTTGAGTGATTTCAAGAGGGGGAGAGTTGGTGGAGACCAACCCAGATCAGGTTGACGAAGAAGTACTCGGCGCCGCACCCGATCGAAACCCTACCGGCCCTGAATCATTAACATATTTTATTGCATTTTATTTTATTTTGCAAATTCTATGTTGGACAATTTTATTTTGTTGCATGCCTGCGTGCGTGGCTTTATTTTCATTTTATTGTTGTGATTTTTTAGTTTTTTTTTCTTTTTTCCTTCCCGTTAAAAAAGAGGAAAAAAGCAAATGTGGACCGGTTCAGTTCTTCTTCCCAGCCGGCCCAGCACACACTCCCCCTCCCTGACACTTTCGACTACACGCCGTGGGTTTCACGTTAAACCCTCACAGATCTCAGCCCCACGCCGCTGCCAACAACTACCAGAGCTCATGCCGCCGCCACGAGGAGCTGAGTAACCGCCGGCTATGACTCCCCGACAGTTTCGGTGATGGATTAAGCAACGTAAAACACACGCTACCACGAGCCTGCCCCGATGATTTCAGCAAACATCCAAGCTTTTGGCGGCCACGTCCTTCTCCATCCACGGTAATGTTGATTCCACATACTGTGGAGATTAGGGCTTCTAAATTCATTTTGTATTTTATTTCTTTAAAACCCTATAAAGGGGGATCAATAATCTTCTTTGAAGTGGTGGAAGTGAATAAAGATTTGATCAAGGTTGTCAGGATCGAGATTCTAGCTGTGACCGTTTCGGGGGTTGGATCGGTTCAGATTGTCGGATCGGATCGAGGATCGTAAGATCCTACTACATTCATAAAGTAAGACTTAAAATATGTAATAACATAGAAAGGCTTGAGTTACAGAACCAAATCAGCCATACATACACAAAAATATAAATATAAAGTTCATATAAAGTTCAACTTTTGCAGCAGAGTACTAAAGCAAATCAAAGAACCGTTACCACATATGAGAAGTTCCAGCTTAATTTAAGAAAGACCTACTTGCACTTGTCTAAGAAATGATATATCAAGAGTTTATTAACATAGCACTTCCACAAAATCAACACAACATAAATTGATAGCATAAATGATGAATTGTATGTAATTGCATAATGTGTTAAGAAAAATATTACACTAATTTTCAGAAAGTGCCCAACTAATTCAACTTGAAAACCATCCCCCATCTCAGCAAGAGCATGGTCTAGTTTGTTGTGCAGCATTGTTCATATAATAAAACAATATCAAGTAACATACTAACAGTAGAATAGGCAAATCAAATAGGAGTCATTAATAGACACATCAAATAGGAAATACAAAAATAATATCTAAAACAAAATAATAAATCCAAGAGTACATAAATGAGACTGGTGAGTAGGTCTATCATAAAATCATCAATATAAATCAATAACAGGCACATCAACCATATCTTCATCACCAATAATCGCACATTCCTCATCACCACCACTGACATCCTCATCGTCATCTCATTCACCCTCACTAATATACTCAGTAACATCGAGATCACTGCCCCTTAGGGAGAGATCTTCGACTCCACCTACAATAAAGGATTCTTCATTTTGAGAATACTAAAAAGTGAAAACTAGAATTTTGAGAATATTCTTCATTTATTATAAAACTTACCTTTTTCTTTAACTTCTTTAGCGGATTCTTCATCATTCCTTTCAGCACTCTCGTCATTATAAATTTCATGTCTATTTCGAAGTATCCTCAACTAGGTGCCCTTACGTGGAAGAACTGGATTTTCCCTCTCCGTATACATTCATCATCCGAAGGGATATCCTCAAAATTGTAGAACTTTTCCTTCAATTGTATATCCTTTCTATCTTGTCGTTCCATTAACCTTGTATTCTACATCACAAAAACTAGATCATTCATTTTTTTAATGCAAACGATTTATTTTTTTGGAGTGCACCTATTAAATATCATGACAATAAAAAATAGTAAGAATACTAATACAAGAATTAATCTTACATGTAAGTTATGTGTGAGGATATTTTAGTGCAATTGAGCTCATCATCTTAAATGCACTCCAATTGCGTTCACACCCGGAAGAGCTACATGTCAAACTTAGAAAGCGAATTGCAAATTTTTTCAATTCCGGGTAATTATCGCCATAGGAATCCCACCAATCAGCTATAAAATACAATATTGTAATTGATTAAAATGATATTAATATGCATAATGATTAATAATCTAAAATTATTTAACCTGAAGCTCTTTTACTTCCAGGTAATTATCGCCATAGGAATCCCACCAATCAGCTATAAAATACAATATTGTAATTGATTAAAATGATATTAATATGCATAATGATTAATAATCTAAAATTATTTAACCTGAAGCTCTTTTACTTCTAGTTGCCTTTGTAGAGCCTAAGTCAAATAAGCCTCTTGAATGTTTGAAATCATCCATCTGAATATCTATCTTTGTCCTCTCATCTTCGTTTGGAATCATTCGTTAGAGACAACTGTAAAAGCCAATTTTGACTTCTGCATCAACTCTAAAAGTTGGGCTAAAGTGATAATGATGATTCAAATAATAAGCTGCGACATGCAATGGTCTATGAAGTTGGCTTGCCCATCTCTCATCAATGATGACACATATTGGCTCATATTTACAAAAAATAGCATTGCATATTATCACAAAAAGTAAAAGAAAATAATAATTGCATATAAAATTATAAACGCTTGAATTCAAAACAATTAAATTACTAACTTTTTTTTGATATTATCAAAATTTAGTTGAATCTTTTCCTTTGCTTTATCCATCTACTCATATATGAATCTCATCATAGGACCCTATGAATCAACCTTTCTAGGCACCTTGATTAGTGGAAAAGCTGCTTTCAAACATATTGTGACATGAGACCAAAATCACCCTGTGTTCAAAACAATTTTCTGAATCGATTTTCCCTCCTTCGAACCAGCAAATCTACTAGACTTCCACTTGGAGGAAGTAAACATTGTCATCAAACCACCTTTGTTTTCCGAAAGACATCCCAATGTCAAGTAAGATGTTCCAAATCTGGTGACTGCAGGCCGGATCAATTCTCTTCTCTTTGTAAAATCAAGCAACCAAGTATGAACCAAAGTTCTAGAATAGATGAAGGTTGTTATTTTCCTACCCTTTGATATTGTTAATTTATGCAGCTCGATCTTTTTTCAAAATCTTCTAAAATCAAGTTAATGCAGTGGGCAGCACATGATGTCCAATATAAGTTTTTCCTCTTCTCTGTCAACAGGTGACCGTCCGCCTTGTAGTTTGATGCATTATTAGTTACCACTTGCACAACGTTTTCCTCCCCAACCTTTTCTACAACCTCATCTAATATTTGAAAAAAAAAATTCGGATGTTTTAGCAATATCAGAAGTATTTTTAGACAACAAAATCACAGTACCTTTTGGGCTATTCACCAAAAAGTTGCATATAAATCTTCTTTTCCTATCTGACCATCCATCAGACATAATGGTGCAACCAACTTTTATCTATTCCGCCTTGTACTCTAGTAATTGTAGAGTTTTGTCCACCTCTTGTTTCAGGTATTTAACTCTGATGTCGTTATAAGGAGGTTTCATTCCGGGGTCATGTTGGCCGATCGCTTCGACCATGCTTATGAATTCCGGGTTCTTCACACAATTGAAGGGAATTGCACTTGTTTAGAAGAAACAAACAATTTGTTGGCATGCTCTTTCACACACATCTTTTTTGAATATATGACTGATTGTTGATTGACTTGTCTTTCTCACAAAAGCCTCATTTGGCTCTTTCCCCTTTGATTTGTTTACTAGACCCAACTCACCCAAGCCATCATCAGAGACAACTGTGGATTTCTCAATATCTTTTTTCTTCTTCATAGCGTCCTCTCCATGAGCTTGAAGAATTCTCAAAAATTGATTTCTCACATTTTCGGGTACTTTTGTGCAAGCTTCCACGTTTAAACTTTGTCCTTGCTAAATGATGTTTCAACCTATATATTACACCAGATCTAATGACTAGACAATATTTGCACTATACTTTTTTGGTTGTATTGTCAATTTCGATCTTATGCTCCCAACCTGGATCACTTCTAGAACTGGTTGCATTTTTTCGGTAATTTTAGTAATGAGATTTGAACCAGAAGGTGGCAGAACCCGAAGCGGACATCTAGATAATAAAGAAAAACTATATGTTTAACAGTCCCTTTGCAAAATAAGCCCTCTTTTTTCTATATGTTTAACAAAGAAAAGCAGACCATAAGCATCTATAAGAAGAGCAAATCTCTATTAACTATTTAGCCATTTTGACAACTATTTAGCCATTTTGACAACATGAAAACATCTACCAAAAAGAGTAAAGTGTAAATGCAGATTTGGAAAGTGGAAAGTGAAACACTTTGAGGTCCTGGATAGTGCTTCAGAGTTCAGATTCCGGGCGAAGGTGGCTGCCGCTGACAGAAGAAGGTGGCTGCCGCGAAGAAGAAGAATATGGTTTCCGTCGGACCTGGGAGCGGAATAGCCGTCGATACTCGTGCACGGAATGGGTGAATGCCTCGACGAAATGGGTATTACCGAGCACGGATCGAAGGTGACGAGGAGCGCCTCACAGGATCACCGCTGACTTTGATTGCGGAAAGACGACTCTTTTTGAGGGTAATTTGTTTGTCCCCCCCCCCCCCCCCCCCGCTGTGTGTGTCTAAAATTTCTCTTTAGGATAATAGACTCATTTCTGGATTTTCGATTGAATTTTGTCAGCGAATGCTACGTCAATAACACCAATTGAAAATGTGATGCACGAAATGAAACACAAAATAAAGTATTTATGTTTGGTGTCTTCAAAAGGTACAACCCGGTGTACAAAGCATCCTCACGCAGCTAGGGTCCGGGGAAGGATCCCACTACAAAGGTGAAATGTAGGCAAACCTTACCCTGTATTTTTTGCTTGAGGCTGCTTCCAGGACTCAAACCTGTGACCTCAAGGTCACACGACAACACCTTAGCCGATGTTTGGTCTTTTCAAAAAAAATGAAAAAAATATTTTTAATGCTCTCGACGATATATCGGTCGCGAAATATTGGTCAATATAACAGGTTAAACAGATATATCGGTCGTGAAAGGTGTGTGATGAAGTCTATGGTAATATCAACCCAAATTTGTTTAGGAATGGCTAGCGGTTGGAGAAGTCCATAAGGAGCAACATTGCGATCCTTAGCCTTCTGGCATAAATCACAATGCTGAGCATACTGAAGGGACATCTTTGTGAATACCTGGCCAAAAGAAATTTTGCGACAAATGTTTAACTGTGGCTGTTATTCCGGAGTGACCACTTATTCGAGTATCATGAGCCTCACCTATGACAATGGAACGTAATGATTCAGGTACATATAGCTTCTTTTAAAAAAATAACCGGTCACCTATTAATGACCACTGAGAGACCTTTGCTAGTGTTGTTTTTATCAAAGTAAGAATTTCCTGAGTTTTGTGGGCCGTGTGATACAAAGTTTGAAGGTTTTCAATATTGTAGAACATGAAAAAGAAATATTCCGAAAACTGTTTATCTCCAAATTTGATAAGGCGGCAGCTACACCATTAGTTTTTCCAGGTTTATGCATAATGATATAATTAAACCCTAACATTTTAGATAAAATTTTTTGTTGTTCCGGCATTGTTATCACCTGGGAGTTCAGATTATGAAGAGTTTTGTGATCGGTATTTTAAATGTTAAGCCAACTAGATAATGTCGTCATTTACTTACAGCTGATGTTATTGCTAGCATTTCTCGTATATAGGTAGATTGTGCTTGTTCTCGAGTCGTTAGCTTTTTACTAAAGAACGCAATAAGATGACCTTGTTGTTGAAGAACATCCCCTATTCCTTTACTGAAAGCATCACATTCGATAGAAAAAGGGAGAGAAAAATCAGGTAGTGCAAGTATTGGAGTAGACATTAAAAATGACTTTAAGTGTTGGAAAACTTTATCAGATTGTTCAGTCCATAAAAATTTATCTTTAATAAGTAAATCGGTTAGAGGAGCTGTAATATGTGCATAATGGTGAATAAACCTGCTGTAATACCCCGCCAATCCTAGAAAAGATCTAAATTGCTTTATATTTGTAGGAACAAGCCACTGTTGAATAGCTTCAATTTTAGAGGCATTGGGTTGAGATCCACCTGGGGTTATCAAATGGCCTAAGAAATCGATAGATGTTTTAGCAAAAGAACATTTAGAGGCGTTGACAATTAATTGATGAGTAGATAAAACGGAGAAAACTAATTGAAGGTGCTTAAGATGTTCTTCTTCCGGTACACTATAAACTAAAATGTCGTCAAAAAATATGACAACAAAACGTCTAATGAAAGGCTGAAATATTGAATTCATTAGATCCTGAAAGGTGGCAGGAGCATTAGTGAGGCCAAAAAGCATCACTAAAAACTCATACAACCCTTGATGGGTACGAAAATCAGTTTGTGAATATCGGAAGCATTCATTTGGACTTCATGGTAGCCCGAATGTAGTTCTAGTTTTGAGAAAGTTTTTGCCCCATGTAACTCATCGATGAGTTCATCTATAGTAGGCATTGGGAAGCTATCCTTAATGGTTAGTGCATTGAGTGCGCGGTTGTCGGCGCAAAAGCGCCACATACCGTTTCTTAATTAACAAGACTGGTGAGCAAAAAGAAGAATTACTAGGGCGGATTAATCCATTATTTAACATTTCAGTGATTAAATTCTCAATTTCATTTTTTTGTAGATAAGGATAACTTTTGCAAATTTTTTTTCGTCAATGAGAGGTATTTTATGGTCAACAGTTCTATGGGGAGGAAGTCCATGAGGAGCTTGAAAAATGTTGGAATAGGTGGACAATAATTCTTGAATGCCAGCTGAATAAGTTTCACGTGGCTCTATGTTTGAAAGCTCTTGTTACCCTAAACCCTAAATTAGTACTAAGATCCCCTTGAGATCAATTTCACGAAGTTGTAAGATCTGATATCCGCTAAGATGTGGGCGCAACCCGCGTAGATGTGGGTGCAACCTGCTAATATGTGGGCGCATCCTACTTTAAGAGCATCAACCATGGGCGATGTTCAAAGGCAAGCAAATCCCGCTAAGAGTTATCAAGCATGGGCGGCCCGTGCACACACACACAAATATATATATATATATATATATATATATATATATATATATATATATATATATATGTGTGTGTGTGTGTGTGTGTGTGTGTGTGTGTGTGTGTGTTGTTATAAACGGAAGTACTTTTAGGACCTTTATGGCCTCCTAAAGATATTTTCATTAAATCCTGTCCATCTAACAAATACTAACCATTTGATCATGGTCGAGGATTATAACTCAAATTTGAAATCCTATATCGTGCTGCCTTATTTCGACCCCTCAAAACTCATTTCCCGATATCCCTTCCCCCTCCAGCCTTCGTTCATTCGATTGTGCATCTAGGGCATCAACGCTTCAGGTTCCCTACTGATCATCCCCTTCCTCTTCTCATACCGATGAAACCTCTCGTGCTCGCTGTCTCTGGTAACGCTGATGCAGCTTCTCGTGCAGGATAGCAATGACCACTTCTCCGCCGGATCCAGTCCCATCCAGCAACATTGCATCAGTGAAACATTTCAATATCTTGATTCCTTTCTCTCCTTCACATCTAAATTCAGAGCCTCTCTCGACTCCATTTTGATTCCTTTCTGCACGTGAAATTGTTTGATTTCTTTGATTCCTTTCTGGATATATATTGTTTCTAAACCATAAACCCTAAATTTTTTGTTAAGGTTTCACCAATGAAGCTTTTATTTTGTTCTTCTTTGGTTTTTTCTTAACCAATTGATACACATTTGATGATTTTACCTATTGTTTGGCGTCTAAGAAGGATATAATACATGAATAAACTCATTGTTTTCCAATTGATTCATTTGATTCTAAACTATTCCGAGGGTGAAATTATTTGATATTTGCTCATGCAGGTTTTTTTTGCAGATACTAAAATTTGATATATCGACAACTTGTGTGCTGATTATTAGTTATTGTTTTACATGTTCCCACTGCTTAATATCGATTGTTAATTAAAAGATTGGTCCAAATTCAAAATTTAAGGTGAGATTTATGTTCGGGGCTTGGAATGGCATAGGCATTCAATAATTTATCGCCCGTTTCAACACTAATTCGAACCATTCAATTGGCGTTGGGTCCTTCTTCCAAGGTTTTGAGAATTCAAGTTCTCTTCATTCCTTCACTTACAACCTATTTACCCAAGCAACTGAACAAGAAGGAGAGATGAGTCTCCATGATCTGGAATTGGTTTTTAATGATTTTTTTCCTGTATTTTTATAACCAACATTCTAATATGGTTTTTTTGAGTGAGGCTGTTTGTAATTTATCTAATTTTCATAGAAAAGATCATCCATTTCTCAATAAAGATGTATGTCAAAATTCTCATAGATTTCTATTGAGGGTTCTTGTATAATGCAGTTCATTTTAATATCGAACTTTATTTATTGATGATATGTTATTTCTAAATTTTAGGGTTACACTACTTCGATCTTCGAAACACTATTTTCTCTTTCAAAGGTGTAAGTAATCATTTTTGTTGCTCCATTTCAGGTGTAAATCAACTTTGTTCTCTCATGTTATCTATGTCCCTCATATTTGAATTCATTAAATTTTTTTTTTGAGAAATGGTTCTTTACAAATTTCTCGCTCGTTTCACCAGTAATCTGAACCATACAAAGGGCATAGGCTCCTTTGTGCAAGGTTTCAAGAATTCAAGTTCTCTGCATCCCTTCTTTACAACCTATTTACTCAAGCTGGTGAACTAAAAGGAGAGATGAGTCTCCATGATCTGGAATTGGGCTTTGAATGATTTTTTTCCCGTATTTCCATTAGCAACATTCTAATTCGGGGTTTCTTATTGAGGCTGTCTGTAATTTATTAAATTCTTGCAAAAAAGATCATCCACTTCTTAGTAAAGATATATGTTAAAATGATTAGGCCGAGATGGCCAAATCCACTTGCGCACAAAATCACACTCATCGTAATGAACTTTAATAAAATCATTAATTTTTGTTAGAGAAAGATATCTCGAGCATTTTTTGAGTTGAATCTGTGCGAGATTCATACATCCACCAGCAAAACCACAATAATAATTTATGAATAGCAATAATTTAAAATAGTAAGAATGTAGAGGAAAACTTTAATTATTTAATTAGATTGCATAAATTAAACTAATCAAGGGAGCAAGGGTACAACAAGTATACTGGGAGGAGCGGCCCGTTCCGAAGCACGTCACAAATGGTAGACAGAATCCTATTGGCAGATTGACGGAAGGAGTTAGAGTCAACGTCAACCTGCAAGCAGAACTCTTTGAATAGGTCTCCGGAACAGGGGGGCGAAGTCGACGACACCCAGTTGGTGAATGGAGAACAAAGCACTTTAGACGGTGTTGGGCTAGCTCGTCATCGGATCCTGAGGAGAAGACGGCGTCTGGAGTTGAGACGACAACGTGCAGAGGTGGAGGAACAACATTGATTGCTGGTATAAAAGCAGTTGTCGGCAACACAAAGAGACGTGATAACGTTTCTCTCTCTGTTGTCCGGTTTTTTGATTACTTTTTCATAGAGGCTGCTTTTGTAGAGAGCAAGTTTACTTGAGTAATTATTTTCTTTCCAAAAGCATTCCTTCCAATTCAAACCTCCTCTTCACGGTTAACGGAGATTTTCAAAAGCTTTCCTTCCAATTCAAGTTTCCTCTTCACGATTGACAGATATTTTAAATGCATTCCTTCCGATTCAAGCCTCCTTTTCACGGTTGGCAGGTATTTCCAAATAATTTTTTTTCTTAAGTGTTTCTTTCCTGCAGATTTTCCTTTCATAATTTCTCAAATATTTATTCCAAAAAATTTTTTTTTTTTCATGGTCATTCTGGCAAACAATTATTTAAAGGTGCATAAATTTAAGGAGGACAAATTAAATTCAAAAGAAACCCAAGTTATTCACCATAAAGAGATATCTATATTCAATATTTGGTGTAGGATCAATCAGCCCAATAGAAAAGTTCATTGTTTGGCAAGAGACAAATCAGGCCATTAATAATGCATAAGTCTAATTCACAAGGATATCATCATTGATGTAAACCAAAGATAATTCTGTAGCTATAAAAAATTACCGGACCGTTTATTCATAGTCTTATCGGGTGGTTGAACCGATGAGCTGAAACTTCAGAATAAAAATGATGCGTTGGAAAAAGTACACGACAAAATAAATAACAAATAAAAATATAACTGGCGCGCGATGATATCACGCATCCTCAGATGAGGTGATGGTTGCATCACAAATTTTTCCTTATAGATTTCTATTGAGGGCTCTTATTATGCAATTCATTTTCATATCGAACTTCATTTACTGATGATATGTAATTTCTAAGTTTCAGGTTTGCACAACTTCGATCTTCGGAACACTATTTGCTCCTTCAAAGGTGCAAGTAATCATTTTTGTTGCTCTATTTCAGGTGTAAATCAACTTTGTTCTCTCATGATATATGCCCCTCATATTTGAATTCATTTTTTTTTTGAGAAATGGTTGTTCTGTACAATTTTTGATAGGGCACAATAACGACAAAGGATCCTTATAGCCCAACCCCACTATAGTGGGATAAAGGCTTGAGTGTTGTTACTCTTTACAAATTCTGTGCAATAATTGGTCTTTATAATTTATGTGCAAGAATCTTGAGGACTGATTTTAGTTGTTTTTTCAAACAGTTACGTCCAGATATTAGTTTACATTAGTTTCAATCATTAGTGAGAAATGATTAGTTATTAAGTTAGATTCTTCACCTGCCAACTCTTTTGCTAATTCCTTCATGGTCACTGTTCAGCATAGGGGCTAAGTCCTGTGGCTGTTCAGTTGGCATATTAATTTCAAGTGACAAGCGCTTGAGATGAATATGCGCTAGACATGATTGTGATAACTACTTTTTGGAATCGAAGGATATCTGAAGTTGTTAACATCATGAATGGTTTATAAACTAATTTATTTAACTAAGAAGATAAATATCTGGGTATATGATAAAAAAAGGAAATTTGCCGATCTCACGGGCTTTCCTGTTTGTAGGCGTCCAATCAGATATGATGACTTGAAATGGCCTGGCATTCCTCCACCTCCTGAAGTCCGGTTCTTATCACACTTCCAGGTATTCAAATAGTTTTTGTTAACTGTTAAAGTTAATATTATTATATTGTTGAGTTTAGTCCCACACCGCCTATCGGTGTTGGGTGTCTTGTTGTATTTCCTTTATATAGCCCCTTTGAGAAAGAATATATTGCACTTTCCATTTCATCTCTTCTTTCTACATGGTATCAGAGCAGGTTCTGTGACCAAATTTTTTTCCCCCCTCCAGTTTCACCCTCCCGAAAACCCGACCCGTGCTTCATCTTTACGCTCGCCTGCTAGGGCTCACGGGAATAGTTTTCCCCTCGCTCTCGTCGACGGATTCGTCGTCCGATTCCCAAGATGGGAGCGGGACCTTCTCCCGACGGCTTCGTCGGCCCCCCTCTGCGCCGCCGCTGCCCTGGGCTGCTTCCGCCTGCGACGTCGAGGGCTTCTCCGGCTTCTATCTGCGACTTCGACGACACCGTCTGCCACCTCCATCGACGCCAACATCGACGCCTACTTCTCCTCTCTATGCCTCATATGTCGTCCCCTGCATCACCGTTGTCCCCGACTTCTTCGATCGACGCCAGCATCGGGCAAGTCCTCCTGTCCAGATCTCCCCTCTTCCAGATCTCCCGTCGGCTACTTCTTCTCCGGCCTACTTCTCTGCCGCTAGTGCTCTTCTTCTCCGGCTGCTTCTTCTTCTCCGGCCTACTTCTCCGCCGTTGCTGCTGTTGCAGCTGCTTCTTCTCCGTCCTGCTGCTACTGCAGCTGCTACTTCTCTGGCCTGCTGCTGCTACAGCTTCTTCTACTCTGCCGACGACTGCTTCTCCCGACGGCTCTGCTTCTCCCTTTAGTGTGCCGTCGCTGCTCTGCTGATCCCGTTGGGTTGCTGCTACTCTTAGCTCCCGGTGCTATTGTAGTTTTTATATTTTGAGTTTATTGTTTCTGTTAGGTTGTTGTGTTTGTCTTTGACCGCATCTTTTCGATTTCCGCCTTCTTGCACGTGATCTACGTGAGGGGGAGTGTACGTCACAGCCTTCAGGCGTAGTCTATGCCTTCATGCACGTATTCCACGTGAGGGGGAGTATTTGTGATAACGGCGACTCGGATGCCTCTTTCCCGACTCATGCCTTAGTCACACATGGCCCCCAGGTCGATCTCGTATGTTGTTTGTGTCTCGTTGTTTTCTCTGGATTTGGTAAGGTTGGTTTGTTCTTTCGTGGTTGACCTTGTTTCCGCTCCGAGTGTATCCAACGTTGTCATGGTCGGTTTGCGGACCAACGTCGTGTGGCCTTTGCCCGGTTGAAGTATCCCCGGTGACACGCGGTTGAGCCTCGGTGGCTGTTGCTTTGTCTCACGTTGCCAACCTTCTTTTACCTTCTAGTTTATGTTGTGTTCAAGCTGTATGGTTCCCCTTCAGCTTGAGGGGGAGTGTTAAAGTTAGTATTATTATATTGTTGAGTTTAGTCTCACACCGCCTATCGGTGTTGGGTGTCTTGTTGTATTTCCTTTATATAGCCCCTTTGAGGAAGAATATATTGCACTTTCCATTTCATCTCTTCTTTCTACATTAACAAATTAAGATGGAGTCCTATCTTTTCTTCTTCCAACCTTCTTATCATTTATGTGCTTGAATGGATTAGTGATCTCTGAATTATTTTTTTATATTTACTTCCCAAGGCATCAATGTCCTGTTAGGAACTTGGTTCCTTCTTCCAATCACTCGATTTTTGAGTATTTGGGCAATTGTCCTAATGCTAATTTTTTCATCGCAACAAGTGCACACTTACTCCACATGCATAAATAGGGGGAGAAAATGGGGAGAGGGAGACGGTTGCAACCCTCCCGCAATAGAGTAGCCCTCTTGCATCTAAGTGGGTTGCGCCTGCATCTTAGCGGGTGCGCCCGCATCTAAGTGGGATGCTCCCGCATCTTAGCGGGCATAAGATATTACGCATGTACTTGAGTATTCTTTTTTAGGCTTTGCCTGCATGCAAACGGATTAAACCCAAGCCTCTTCACGCATGACATTATAAATAGAATTATTTGATCTTGTTGAAGAAAATATGTAAAAGCCCAAATTAAGGCCCAAATTATGGCCCATCTTATTGTTTAGGTTAGTCTCATATCTTAGGATATGAATCCTCTCCTCTTTCTCTCCTTATTTATGTGTACAAATACATGTATTCGTATATGAAAAAGAATTGAGAAATTAATAAAATTTCTTTTTTTCTCTTTCTTATGTGTTTTTCTACATGATATTAGAGCGCTCAATCCAAAAAATCTTTTTTTTTTCATGGTCATTCTGGCAAACAATTTCTAACCGCAACCCCTATGTCCATCTGTGGCTAGCACCTTTTTAAACCGCAGGCTTGCCCCCTCTCTTCTTTCCTGCTTCCCTGCTTCTTCCCTCCATTCCTCTCTGCTTTTATAAGTTTTCCCTGCATGACGTCGGGCCCCACCTATCTGCCAACGCTCTGTGACTTCTCTTCTTTGTCGTCGTGCATGCGATATTTATGCTCGCTCCTCCCGACATTCTTCTCTCTCTTCTTCCCGTCTCCTGCCGGATCCTCGCGGCTTGCCATCCCTGCTATGGTTGACGTCTCTCAGGTGATCGCATATAGTCGTCGGTTCTCTTCTTCCTCGCCGGATCCTCGCGGCTTGCCATCCCTAGTAGCCGTTCTTCTTCCTTGCAAAGCTCACGCGGCCCAGATTCCTACTCGCCGCTCCCATTTTTGCTCTCATAACCGCGCCTATTGCTCGCCTAGTCGCATTTGTTACTCTCCAGGTCGCCGATTGCTATCCCCGCCGCAACTGTTATTGTACTTCCCGTTGGAATTGATCACCTTGCCGCTAGAATTGATCGCCTGGCCGCCGGTGGCGCTGCAGAGGGGGTTGTGAATTGATTTCTTTATTCTGAAGCTTTGGGCAATTCCTCTTTGTGTGACCCGGCTCACGACTGTAATAACAAGCGCCAATCAAGCATTCTCCTCGATGATATCTGCCACACTTAGCACATTTCGTCATAGTTGCTTGAGACATGCTACTGGTTGACGGGCCAGTCTAGATTGATTTGACATCCTTGCCCTGTTCTTCACTTTGAGTTGGGGTTTCCATGACTTTTCTCTTTCCATTATCTCGACATTTCTGCGTTTTGCCTTGATCGATCTCCACTAATCGTGCTCGCTCGACTAACTTTCCATATTCCAGAATATCCATGGGTACAAGTAGATTGCGGATGTCGTCCTGCAGTCCTTGTTGAAACTGTCGACAACGATCTTCCTCGGTAGCCACGAGAGAATCAACATAATATGCCAACTTGGAGAATTCTGTCTCGTAATGCAATACCGATTTTGATCCCTGGACGAGTCGTAAGAATTGATCGTGCAAGACTCGTTTTTCCGATCGGGGTACGAACCAGTTAGTGAATTCCCGAAGGAAATTTTCCCATGTCACCACTCCACGTCTGACGAACTTGTAGCGACTAAGTTGTTTCACCAACGCTTTGCTGCGCCTTCAAGTAAAAATGACGCGAGTTCAACTTTCCGATCCTCTGGGCAGCGCATGAACTGGAAGATTGTCTCGATGCAGAGTATCAAATCTTCTGTTTCCAAGAGAGACATGCCTCCTACGAAAGTCGGTGGTTTTAACTCCATAAATTGTTTAAGATCATAGTCCATTTGACGGTATTGGAGTGCCGGAGCTTCAACTCCTGGAGGGAGATTTGGAGGTTGATACGGTTGATGTGGTGAATTAGGATTCTCTTGGGAAAGTGTGGGTCCTAAAGCAGCTAACGTCGGGAAAACTAACTTAAAAGCTTATGCTATTGATAGCACGAAATCCGAAGGGCGCCGATGGTGTTGATGCCCGTTATCACTTCTCTCGGACGGTGGCTGCTTGATGGTCATGATCTTCTTGATTCTCCCGACGACGTTGACTGCAGCGGCTAGAATAAATTTGGACGGGTTCCTATAAACGAAGTTTATTTAATTATGTTACATATTAAATTTTGTGTTATCTTTTCGTACTGCCTATGACCACACATATTGAAAACAAACCTGCCTCTAATGCCAATTGTGAAGACTCTTTTTTCGGGCTTCCCAAAATGATCGGCATTGATTTCAATAATGGATCGTAGGAAAAAATACACAGTACGAAAAAAAAGAAGCAACATAGAACTTTTTAATCTATTATTTTATTTATTTACAACTATCATACAGTTGCTTATTCTATGTCTGTTAACAATTTACAATAGCTTTATGTACAGAGTAGCCTTTGACTTTCAGAACCTTCTTCGATTCCTTTGAAGACATTTAACCATACCTGATCTAATTCTTCAAGCGCGAACCTCCGCTGTGCACTTGGAGTCACACCTGTTGCCTATAAAAATTGGATCCACTGAGGGTTAGTCATAAAAATATGACTATGTGAGACAGAAATCTCGTGAAACGGTTATACATGCAACAAAGAGAGTATACCAATATGCTTACAGTATATTTAAACCATAATTTCTGAAATATGCAACTTGAAATTCGGTGAAGTCTCACCCTTTTAGTTTCATATTATGGGAAATACTTAGGTATGCAACTTGAATTGGCCACACCCCCGAATGACATAATTGTAGGCTCGCCCCTACTGGTGAATCCATCAGTAGATGCCTCCACATCATCAGATTTCCTTTGTATTTCCCTATGCCGGATTTTACTTAAATTCTTAATTATCAAACTTTATTTTTTTAATAATAATTTCTCCTAAGAAATCTGTATCCCTTAATTGTCCCCTCGCCCACTTTTATTTATTTAACGATATATCATCGAGTCGAAACTCATATGCACAGACAGTTTCTTTAAAAAACAATAAATTAGATACTGCAAAATAATTAAATATTCATAATTTCAAGAAATAAAATACTCACTCTTTTCTTGCCTTTATCCGTATTCTTTTCTGCATGAATGCCACGGTTATCACGGGACGCCATCCTCGAGGTTCTGAGACTTGAAAACCACTGAAATAATATGCATCTTAATTTGGGTTGCGTCTCGTTTTACTCGTAGCATAAAACGTAAAAGATTTAGAAAGATTCGCTAAACATCGGAAAGCTAAAACGGTAAAGCAGAAATCTTAATTAAATTTACAAATGTCAAAATCTGATTTTATACTTTTCCGGATAATTATAAATATGCCTCGAGATGGGCTAAAACCAGCCCCCAAATGGACTTTCCGTCCTCTTAAAAGTGTTGTCCAGCAAGGTACAAAAAATGAGCTAAACATCCATATAAAAACAGTCATACAACAACAAACAAAACAACGCGAAAACAGTGACTAGGCGGCCCGAAATCAGCACGAAAAATAGGCACTAGACAGCTACCAAAACAACAACTAAACAGCTACCAAAACAGCCACTACACAACTACCAAAACAACTACCAAAACAGTCCAACAGTGCAGCAAAAAGTCGTTGAAAAACCAGCGAACATGCAGCCCAAAAATAGTAAGAAAACAACCACATTTCAGCCCTAAAACAGTGGGAAAAAAAAACAACAAGAAAAGCCAGCCAAAAACAACCATATTATCTGAAATTTAGAAAGTTGAGAGGGAGAAGAACATCCTTACAACAGAAGAGGAAGGATGTGCTACGCAGCCGATCTTTTAAGGATCGCTGGAGGGTGGCGAGATCCTTCCTAGACCTCTAACGGATCCAGCGGTAGAGGTGCAGCAAGGCAGCGACAAAGAAGCAACTTAGGACAGCAGCGACACTGGGGCAGCAGGGGGCAGCAGTTCGGGGCAGCAGGGGGCAGCAGTTTGGGGCAGCACGGAGCAACAGTTTGGGGCAGCAAGGAACAACAGTTTGGGGCAGCAAGGAGCAGCAGTTTGGGGACAACACAACCACACAAAAGGCAAGAGAGGAAGAGAGGAGAGTGAAAAATTAAAAAAAGTTCAGCTCTTTATAATTAGAGATAAGAGGTCACAAGACAAACAAATCAATTAAAAGAGTTATTACAGGTGTCCCCAAATCAGCCCCAAAGCACATAATAGCCAACACTTGGCTAGCCAAGTGTCAAAACCAGTCAACACACAAACCAACCAACATGCTAGCTCAAATTCAGCTAGCCCACCACTAAAGGCGGCCCATAAATAATAAATTTACACAAGCCCACTTGAAATTACTATTGTCACACAATAAATAAAAGCAAGAGTGACATCATGAAATAAAATGCGTGAAAAAAAATCTTGAAAAATTCGTACTGTCTTATGGCATTGGGGCAAAAATAAATATTTTATTTTGCGAATTTTGGGTTATCACACGTCATGGAAGACCTTGTCCTAAGTACTTTCATTGTGTCCGGAAGGGTCACTTGGAGGCCACCTGCTATCGCAAGCATGGTTTGCACGCACAACACAATGCTACCATTGTTGTGACCCTACCTCCACCACACCTAATTACAATATGTACAACATATTTAATTTTCACTAATCATATTTAATTTTCATGCATATGTATTTCTTCCTTATCTCTCTATTCACTCTTTTGTCATATAAAATGAAAAGTTGGATGCCTTGATCCAAACAGAATTATAATACATAGGCTTTGTTAATAGTTTTTATTCTCGATCGGTTTTTTTCGGTTTACACAAACAACAAACCAAACCGAACTGGAATGATGCCGGTTTTCAGCCACCCCTAAATTGAAACCAAATCGAACCAATAGGTTCAGTCCAAAAATCGGTTCTGATTGATCAGTTCGGCCCGGTTAAGTCGGTTATGATATTTTAAGCACACCACTAAGTAGTTGACTATGCATGGCTGATGTTGTTGCTTGTAGGCTCGAGGATTTACTGTAGGATTGTTACCTGATTCATTTTATTTTGATAATTGCCCTATTAAACATACCTGATTCTTAGGACTACAGTTTTATGGGTGTACATGATTCAACATATGTTGTTTATACAATTAATTTAAGAAGTTTGGTAATATTGGGTGATAGAACATGTAATTTATCTTGCTTCAAGTCTTTGTATATTAATAGACTAGGCTCCGTTTGGCACAACTTACTTGCTTTGATGAGTTTTATCAAAAACTTCATTATCATAAAATGTGTTTGACAAAATAGATTATTACCGCTACCAAGAGAAATTAAACTGGTTTTGTGTATAAATTGCATGATATTTTTTAGAAGTCAGACGTTGCTTCATGACCACCGTGTTCGTGACCGCGCCAACACCGCTGGAAAAGAATCCTAGAGAATGAAATAAACTACAGGCATTATTTATTTTCTGTTTAATGTTGGTGGCATGGATTTAAGGGATTGCATCACAGATAAAAGGTGGTAAAGGCTTATCAGAAAAAAGTAGCTTGAGTTACATAATGAATAGTAAAGAAATTGTTTGGTTTGTTTTATTTAAAACACCTTATTATATTTTGTACATGCAATTCGTACAATTTGATTAAAGAAAAATGCAAACATGTTTTTTCCAATGTTTTAGCATAATAATGCTCGAAATATAAAATAAGTTATTGAAAGAAAATGTGAATATTATATTTATTTGTCAGTCTTTAAATGCAAAGTTTTTTGCTTCAAAAAATTAGCTGTTTTTTGGGCAATGCTCAAAAATGTATGAGCCTGTTGTAAAGCGTGCTAAAAGTACGGTATTAAAAGAATAGTGACGAAATTAGAAAAGTAATTACATGGTATGTTTTATTTAAAAATTTTTTTATAATTTTTACATGTAATTATGCGGCCCATGCCGGATCTAATAACGCGGCCCAAACGCGGCCCAAACGCGGCCCAAACGCGGCCCAAACGCGGCCCAAACGCGGCCCAAACGCGGCCCAAACGCGGCCCAAACGCGGCCCAAACGCGGCCCGTTCAGATTCATTGGGCCGAATGAACCTGGACAGCCAGCCCGTCCAGATTTATTGGGCCGAATGAACCTGGACAGCCAGCCCGTCCAGATTAATTCGGCCCAATGAACCTGGACAGGCAGCCCGTCCAGATTCGGCCCAATGAATCTGGCTAGGCTGCCTGTCCAGATACATTGGGCCGAATGAACCTGGACAGGCAGCCCGTTCAGATACATTCGGCCCAATGAACCTGGACAGGCAGCCCGTCCAGATACATTCGGCCCAATGAACCTGGACAGGCAGCCTGTCCAGATTCGGCCCAATGAATCTGGCCAGGCTGCCTGTCCAGATTCGGACCAATGAATCTGGACGGGCAGCGTGTCCAGATTCGTCTAATGAATCTGGACGCACTGCCCGTCCAGATGCAGTGGACGAACCTGGACACGCTGCCCGTCCAGATTCATTGGGCCGAATTTGGACAGGCTGGGCCAGATTCATTGGCCGAATCTGGACAGGCTGCCTGTTCCAATGATCTGGACGGGCTGCCTGTCCAGGTTCATTGGGCCGAATCTGGACGGGCTGCCTGTCCAGGCTGCCTGTTCAGACTACCTGTGAATCTGGATGGGCAGCGTGTCCAGGTTCATTCATGAATAGCACTGCCGAATGTACGAACCTCTTGACGGGCTGCCTGTCCAGGGGCCGAATTCAGGCTGCCTGTTCAGGTTCATTAGGCGAATTAATCTGGACGAATTAATCTGGCTGCCTGCCCAGGTTCATTCGGCCCAATGAATCTGAACAGACTACCTGTCCAGATTCGGCCCAATAAATCTGGATGGGCAGTGTGTCCAGATTCGCCCAATGCATCTGGACGGGCAGTGCGTCCAGATTCATTGGACGAACCTGGACACGCGGCCCGTCCAGATTCATTGGGCGATCCTGAACATGCAGCCCGTACAGCCCAACGAATCTGGACAGGTCGCCTGTCCAGATTCGGCCCAATTAATCTGGATGGGCCGCATTTGAGCCAAACCCAGAAAAAAGGACCCGTCCAAAATTTATTTTCACGAGACATGAAATACTAATTTGAAATTCAATTTAAATTTTCATTTACACAAGTGATTTATTTTTTCCATATTGGAGTTCTTGCGACAGCCCAAATGTCGCCGCACACTCAAATAAATACACGCAACGCAGGTAAAACATTGGGCCCAATGCTGGCAAAAATGGGGCCCAAATTAGGCCCAATGCTTGAAAAAAATGGGGGCCCAAACTGGTCCAAATAGAGGCCAAACTGGACGGCAAAAGAGGGGCCGATTGGAGGCCCAACTGGACGCCCAAAGGCGGCCCAATTGGGGGCCCAACTGGACACAAAAATGCCGCCCGATTGGATGCCCACCTCAGCCCAAATTGACCAAACAGGTGTTATAGCTTCTTTTGGAAGACATTTTGTATAGTTTTCTCATGTTTCTGCGCCGGTTTCACTGAAATTTGCCATATTTTCAATTTTCACGTTTCTACACCTCTAAAAAGTTTATATTAGTTGATTTTTTGTGATCAGGTTCAAATATCAAATCCCTAAATCCATTAAATCAAAAAGCACCCCTGTTCTATGCAATAATATACAAATATTTGTTAAATCAACCAACTATTCACCAGGGCTTAAAATAATTTTTTTGACAAACCATGGACTTGACATGGTTTCAGACCACCTTTCATAACTGATTGTCTGCCTGCTCTGCTGGAAGAAAATGATAATTTTAACCCGAAATTTATAAAATTTATCAAAAAACACATGTGAGACCACTTTTTTTGGCAAAACTATCAAGAAGATAGCAATGAATTCAAAAAGTACAATAACAATGATTAGCAGTAACGCTCATCACACAATTAAAAAAATCTTTACTGTTCCTATAGTAAGATATCATTAACTGCAAATCATAACTGATTGCCTGCCTGCTCTGCTGGAAGAAAATGATATTTTTAACCCGAAATTTATAAAATTTATCAAAAAACACATGTGAGACCACTTTTGGCAAAACTATCAAGAAGATAGCAATGAATTCAAAAAGTACAATAACAATGATTAGCAGTAACTAGGGCTGTTCACGAACCGAATCGAATCGAATATCTCTTCAATCGAATCCAAATTTCACATATAATGCAGATATTCGGATTCGGATTCGGATTCGTTCGAATATTCGGGTTCGGATTCGGATTCGAATTCGATATGATGTTGGATTCGAATTCGGGTTCGAATTAAGATTCGAATTCGGATTCGAACACAGATTCGAATTCGAATTCGATTTTTTCTATTATGAATAATTAAATATATAATTTTATTAAATATATATATTTGTATTTAAGTAATTTTACTATTCGCGAACTATTCGCGAATACTTCGAATAGGGATAAACTTATTCGGATTCGGATTCGAAAATTATTCGAATTCGAATTTGGATTCGAATCCGGATTCGAATTCGAAAATTACGAATATTTATCGAATCTTCACGAATCGAATCTCGAATTATTCACGAACTATACTATTTGTTAACAGCCCTAGCAGTAACGCTCATCACACAATTAAAAAAATCTTTACTGTTCCTATAGTAAGATATCATTAACTGCAAATCATAACTGATTGCCTGCCTGCTCTGCTGGAAGAAAATGATAATTTTAACCCGAAATTTATAAAATTTATCAAAAAACACATGTGAGACCACTTTTGGCAAAACTATCAAGAAGATAGCAATGAATTCAAAAAGTACAATAACAATGATTAGCAGTAACGCTCATCACACAATTAAAAAAATCTTTACTGTTCCTATAGTAAGATATCATTAACTGCAAATCATATTGATCAGACAGCATTGCAAGGTTCAAAGTCCTTGGAGGAGTCCCACCACTTATTGATCAAAAAATCTGATTAACTATTTGATAAAAAATAGAAAAGGAAGTATATATAACCTCAAGAAAGATGAATACATAAGATCTACAACAATAATTTGATAAGTACCTGTGCACAGGAGTCATGACAGTCAGACCGAATCTACAGAGTTGGGGAGTGTGAGCCCGGGATGAAGACATTCCAGAGAGACAAAGGACTGGGCAGTCTAGGCTAAATGTGAGTTGTGGCGATGAGTAGTGACGCCACCCTGAGAGTGGTC
This sequence comes from Platanthera zijinensis, assembly GCA_039513925.1. Taxonomy (NCBI): domain Eukaryota; kingdom Viridiplantae; phylum Streptophyta; class Magnoliopsida; order Asparagales; family Orchidaceae; genus Platanthera; species Platanthera zijinensis. The sequence goes on from CM077095.1 coordinate 172,058,602, forward strand.
ATCACAAGAAATGGATCGAGAGAGACAGCCAGAACAAATGCCTGGAGTGCAGGTTAATGAAGATTCTCGGGACCAATGGCTTGTATAAAAGATAAGACGATTTTGAAGGAACTACCTAAAAGCGGTCAAGAGAAGCGAACAACAACAGAGCATGCAGGAGGAGACCGCAAGGGGTGAGCGGTTAGATGTGGTCAGCCAATTTTGCTAACCGCAGAATAAGGAGACCGCAAGGGTGTGGGCGGTTAGAAAAAATAGGCCGGATTGTTGCCTCTGATACCATGTGGAGAAAAAACGGAAACCTTGTATATAGTTCTTCAATGTACAAATTCAAGTATGAATATATATATATATAGGGAGAGAAGAGAGAGAAGTCTCAATTTCAAGATATGGGACTATTATATGAAGAGGAAGAAGTCCTATAATGGGCCATAATATGGGCCTTTACATCATCATTTTCCAACATATCTAAACATTGAAATGACGGGGATTTGAAGCTACTATGATTATTATGTCATTAAACTGACAAAAAACAAATATTAAACAATTTCATAGTGACCATCATACTAAATGGAGCTTAGAACTCTCAATGAATAATTAGATGGAAATCAAATGGAGCACAGAACACTCAATGAATAATTAGATGAAAATTAAAGCAATAAACAATTTCTCTTACTAAAATGAATCATATCTTCCAACAATTTGACATGACCTGGTTATATTAGGATTTTGGAGAAATCTACTCTCTTTTTTGATGGAAACAGCATATGGAAGTTTGAAGATGTCAGAGTATCAACCATTTTAAAGAAAAAAACTTAAACTTGATCATGTCGACGACACTCCCTCATGCATGAAGCCAAAATAAAAGATAACTCAAATTATAAGTACCTGTAAAATTATCACTGTTGGGCTGCTCTCTTGACCTAAAAACATTATATAAATTTTAATTATCAGTAGCAACAGAATCAAATGAATTAAAGTAGGACTCTGTACATGTAGTTACTTGGTAGTACAAGTTGAATATTCATATTAATTAGAGAATATTCAGAGAATATTTTATAATATTTAGAGAATATTTGTATCCTAAATAGTGCGATGCCTATTTAGGAATTATTGGTGCACACGGATTGATGACGTGTCACCTCGTTGTAACATTATAAATAGCCCCTTTGAGGAAGAATAAAGCATTCAATTTTTCTCCCAATCTTTTCAACTTGGTATCAGAGCCAAAATCTCGCGCCCTTCCGTCAAATTCCCCCCGACCCGTCGCCCGCTTCCGTCGACCGAGCCCCCCCCCCCCCCCCCGACGCCAGACGCTAACCTAGTGGTGGACGCAGCTCTTGCGGCGGAATCCTGCGGACTCGCTCATCTCGCGGGTTCCGTCGCCTGTTTCCGCGGGGTCGCCGGTGTCGCCTGGTCCAGGCGATGGCCTGAACGGCTGGCCCTCGCCGGAATTTCCTCTTCCTTCCTCTCCTATGTCTCAGGTGTCCCGTCCCTTTTGAATACCATGGATGCAGGCGGACACATCGTGCTCTCGCCCTCCGGTGTTCCTTCCGACGTCATGATCTAAGGGACTCTCGTAGGGTGTACCGTTTGTTCGTCGGCTTGTTCAGATCCGTGTTTTCCCTTGATGGATGATCAATCTGTCGTCTCCCAATCTGGTACTCTTCCCGGAATCTCGGCTCCTCTAACTGGCGCTCATGCCGGCTCGACTGTCGATCCACCCCGGAGTCATGGACCATCTGGCTCATTGAAGATCACCACAGTTGCCTTGGATGGCACAAATTACCTGGAATGGTCCAGGGCAGCCCAACATGCTATTCGCAGTCACCAGTTATATGGACTTATTGATGGTACCACGACTGAGCCCCCGTGTACCGATCCCTCATGGAAAAAATGGGATGCGGACAATTCTCTGGTGGTCTCGTGGTTACTTCACTCGATGTCCCCTCAGGTGTATCGCAGTTATATGCTGTTGGACTCCGCCTATGATATCTGGATCCGGGCCCGTGATACCTACTCTCAGGCAGGCAGTTCGATGCAAGTCTATGAGCTCACTCGCCGTGTTCTTGAGCTAAAGCAGGGTACGATGACCGTTGCCACATACTACTCTGAGTTTGAGCGTCTTTATCAGGAGTTGGATTTCTTCAATACTTTTACTGCTGCATGTACTACTGATGCAAAGGCCCTCCAAAGAGATAAAGATCGCTTCCGTGTTCACGTGTTCCTTATGGGTCTCAACATGGAGTTTGACGCTGTTCGCCTGCATGTCCTTCACCGTGAGCCTCTTCCTTCTCTTCGGGAGGCCTTCAGCATGCTCCTCAGTGATGAGAACCGTCGCCGCACTCTTGGCTCTACTACTGACCACTCTGTGCTCGCTGGGATTTCCCGCGGTCCCCCTCCTATTTGCAGTCACTGCGGGAAAAAAGGCCATATCAAAGACTCGTGCTTTCGCCTACATCCGCACCTTGCACCAGCCGGTCGAGGTTCTGGTACTCGTGGTAGAGGTGGATATCGTGGAGGTGGTCGCTCTTCTGGTGATCGTGTTCAGTCTTCTGCACACTCTACTGAGGTTCTGGAGGAAACCTCTGGTGGTTTGTCTGCGGCCGAGTTAGAGGCCTTCCGACGTATGTTGCGCTCCCACACAGAGTCTACTACTGCTACCTCTCATGCTGTTGTTGCCACTTCAGGTCTGTCCAGTGTTCATGCTCTGTCTTCCACCCCCTCCGAGTGGATTATCGACTCTGGTGCGACGGACCACATGACTGGCTCTGCCTCAGGTTTTACCTCGTATACTCCTCTTTCTGGTCGGGATAAGGTTATTGCTGCTAATGGCTCCCTCTCAGCCATTGCTGGTAAAGGGACTGTCACGTGTTCTCCCGATCTATCCCTGTCCTCTGTTTTACATGTCCCGTCTTTTCCTCGCAATTTGCTTTCTATTAGTCACTTGACTACTTCGTTTAACTGTTCTGTAACCTTTTTTCCTGATGTTTGTGTATTTCAGGATCTGGCTACGAGGCGGACGCTTGGCAGTGGTAGAAATATTGGCGGACTGTACTTGCTAAACCAAACTTCTCCCAGTGCTCTATCATCCACCAAAACTCCTACTCTCCATGACGTCCGACGCTGGCATCAACGCCTTGGGCATCCCTCCACTTTATATCTTACTAAACTGTTTCCTGTCTTTAATCATGTAATTCGTTTTTTTTCTTGTGATGCTTGTGAGCAGTCTAAGCATGTTCGTCACACAACTAGTCATCTTTCTGTTCCTAGTTTACACCCATTTGATGTTATTCATTCTGATGTTTGGGGACCATCCAGGGTTACATCCTTATCTGGCTATAAATGGTTTGTTACGTTTATTGATTGTCACTCACGCACTACGTGGTTATATCTACTGAAACAAAAAAGTGATGTATTTTCCTGTTTTCAAAAATTTCATAAAATGGTCTCCCAACAATTTGGCGGGAAAATTCGTGTGCTTCGTAGTGATAATGGTGGGGAGTATGATGACCGGGGTGCATTCGGAGCCTATCTTGCCGATCATGGCATCCAACATCAAACAACGTGTGTTCATACTTCCACCCAAAATGGGGTGGCTGAGCGGAAGAATCGGCACTTGCTGGAAGTGGCTCGGTGTTTACTCCTTGCAATGCACCTTCCCAAATCCTACTGGGGTGATGCCGTTCTCACAGCCGCGCATCTCATTAATCGTCTTCCATCTCGTGCTCTCTCCTTTGATACGCCCCTCTCACACCTTGCAAAAAACCATGTAGTCCACACTTCTCATCTTCCTCCACGTATCTTTGGCTCTGTTTGCTTTGTCCATGTTCATACGCCGCATCGCGATAAACTGGATGTGCGTTCCCTCCGTTGCGTTTTCGTTGGATACTCCCCTACCACCAAAGGGTATCGGTGTTATCATCCTCCGACTCGTCGCTACTATTGCACGGTGGATGTTACCTTTCGTGAGGGGGAGTCCTACTTTGGTCCTCGTCAGGGGGAGATCTCTACTACCAGTGACGAGACCATCGAGTCCCCCCTTCCTATTGTTGCCACTTCTCCTCTTTCTTCTCCCGCTGCTCCCATCGAGTCTCCCCTTCCTATTGCCGTCGAGCAAGTACAGAATGAGGATGTTTCTCCAGTACCGGTGACCGTCTCCACACCAGATTCCGATGACGATCTGTTATTCTCACCTCTCTCCAGCCCATAAAGCTTTTATCTCATCTCTTTCATCTATTATGATCCCTAAGACATGGCAGGAGGCTGTTCAGGTACCTGAGTGGAAACAGGCAATGGAGGAGGAATTGCGTGCCTTGCACAAAAATAACACATGGAAGCTTGTAGATCTTCCTCCTGGGAAGCGCACGGTTGGATCCCGTTGGGTCTTCACAATCAAACAAAACCAAGATGGTATAGTGGAACGGTACAAAGCCCGTTTGGTGGCTCAGGGCTATACACAGGCTCAGGGTATTGACTACCAGGATACTTTTGCTCCTGTTGCAAAGATGAACACAATCCGTATACTTTTCTCTTGTGCTGCGAGTCGAAGATGGGATCTTCTTCAGTTCGACATCAAGAATGCTTTTTTGAACGGTGATCTAGAAAAGGAAGTTTACATGGACATTCCCCCTGGCCTTGTTATCAAAGGGTCCGAAAGAAAGGTATGTCGTGTTCTAAAAGCCTTGTACGGCTTGAAACAGTCGCCGAGGGCATGGTTCAGACGGCTCTACAAGTTCATGCTGAAACTTGGATACATTCAAAGCCAAGCTGATCACACTCTCTTTATCAAGAGGAAGGGTAACCTGATCTCTATCCTTATTGTATATGTGGATGACATCATCATTACTGGGGATTACTTGGAGGAGATCATCCACTTAAAAGAGCAACTAAGCAGAGAATTTGAAGTTAAAGATCTTGGAAAGCTGAGATATTTCTTGGGAATTGAAGTTGCAAGATCTCAACAAGGGATCTTCATCTCCCAAAGAAAGTACACTTTGGATCTTCTTGAAGAAACTGGGATGCTTGGGTGTGCCCCCGTGGACACCCCTATTGAGGCCAATCACAGAATTGATGCAGATACTGGTGGAGAAAAGGTTGATGCCTCAAAATATCAACGCTTGGTTGGACGACTCATATACTTGTCTCATACACGACCTGACATTACATATGCAGTGGGTGTTCTAAGCAGGTATATGCACTCTCCTTCGATTCGACATCAGCAGGCGGCCTTCAGGGTGTTAAGGTATCTAAAAAAGGCACCAGGACGTGGAATTCTTTTCAAAAACAACCAATCACTAAAGGTTGAAGTATATACTGATGCTGATTGGGCTGGCAATCAAGATGATAGAAAATCTACCACTGGGTATTGCACTTTTATAGGAGGCAACCTGGTTTCGTGGAAAAGCAAGAAGCAGAATGTGGTTGCCCGATCAAGTGCCGAAGCAGAGTATAGGGCTATGGCACAAGGTGTTTGCGAGGGACTGTGGCTGAAAGCTATTCTTCGAGATATGGGCTTTCAAGGGGACAATCCTATTACTATCTACTGTGACAACAAGGCTGCCATTAGTATTGCACACAATCCAGTTCAGCATGACAGGACCAAACACGTGGAAGTTGATAGACACTTCATTAGAGACCACCTTGACAAGGGAAATATCTGCACTCCTTTTGTAAACTCATTTGATCAACTTGCCGATGTCTTTACCAAGGGGCTAAGCAGTGACAACTTCAAGAATAATATTGACAAGTTGGGAATGGTCAATATATATTCCCAACTTGAGGGGGAGAGTTGAATATTCATATTAATTAGAGAATATTCAGAGAATATTTTATAATATTTAGAGAATATTTGTATCCTAAATAGTGCGATGCCTATTTAGGAATTATTGGTGCACACGGATTGATGACGTGTCACCTCGTTGTAACATTATAAATAGCCCCTTTGAGGAAGAATAAAGCATTCAATTTTTCTCCCAATCTTTTCAACTGTACACATGTCCTATCATTTCAATATAATGTAAGATATTGGAACCTAGTAAGTTGTAGAGTTGGCAAATTCACAAAAAACAAATCACCACAGATTGGTCTCATGTAGATGTCTAGGCATTCTGGGTATGACAACTCGAATCACGTGATAGTTGTAGGGCGGTATAGACAATGAGTGTCACGATCTTGTTGGCATCTTTTTGTCTGGTCCTCTATGTACATCATTTATTTCATCTGGGATATTCACATCAAATTCAGGAGAATCTGCTGTTAATATGAAAGCAGTGACATAGTAAGAATTTATAAGGAAGAAAGATGCATGCAAAAGTTCCCATGTGTGATGTAACTATGTTTTAATTGTAGTTGTTAAGTAAAGAGTGTTGTACAGAATATATCATTTTACAATGTAATTAGTGATATTTCATTGGTCTATGCAGTTAATAGAAAGCCTGATTATGTGAATTTATTAATGTATATAGAAGTATGGGAGAAAATGATAGGAAATTAATTTATTTGAATGAAAAGCAGAAGCAAAGCTGACAGAGAAAAATGATAGTTTTGTGGGAGGAGGGAAACCTTTATGTAAAATGTAACTGGCAAATAACTTTAGCTAGAAGCTATTTAAAAATAACATTTATGGTGTAAGTGCTGTTGTGCCCGTGTCTATCGAACCTTTTCTAATAAAAACTTATGCAAGTCAATTACCTGTCATCCACAATAAAGAGATCTCCAATAAGTTTTTCAGCATAGTGACTTCTTCTCAATAAACAGTGTCTGAAATTATTGATCTAAGAAGAGTGAATAAATTGAGCTCTTTCAAAGATTTTCGGAATCTGTTTTAACAGATAACTAACTTAAATGATAAAACATTAAATAAATTCATCATGCAAATAAATTACGGTTATTTAATGCAAATATTAAAAACCAAATATTTGATCTATAAAACAGGAAATTATCACTGCCCTACACATGTTCGTATATCTTTTTTTTACTCTCTAAAAATCACAAAATTTCTTTAAAAACCCATCCTGAGGACCTCGTTGTGCAAATGGAGTTTTCCTTTTTTGTAAAACAACTTTCTTGAAACTCAGGCTTCATTTGGTAGAGCGGTTGCGGTTGTAAAAGGAGTTGTTGTAAAGACAGGTTTGTAAATGTAGCTGTTGGAAAATGGATGCTGGAAATGGAGATCTGTTTGGAAAGTCTGTGTTTGCAGAGTTGTTCAGAACAGAGAATTGTTTGGCAAAACAGCGGTGGCGTTTTAAAATAATTTTTATAATAAATTTTTATATTATTTTTGTATTAATATATTTTTTTAATATATATATATATTTCTGTTATATATATATATATATATATATATATATATATTAAATTATATATATATATATATATATATCTAATATATATATAAAGATTTTTTTATTAATTTAATTAACTGTTTTATATACTGTATACTTAGAACAATTAATTTTACTGTTTGGAGGATGCAAAACTTGGAGGCGGAGGCGGAACTTGGAGGTGGAGGCAGCTAGAGCTTGGAGGAGGCGGAGCTTGGAGGCGGCGGCTAGAGCATGGAGGAGGAGCTTGGAGGAGGCGGAGGCGGCTGGAGTTTGACATTTCCTATTCACTGAGGGTAGCGATCAAGGCCCAAGCAGTGGATGACTTCTCAGCCGAAGTGGGAGGGGACGTGGGCTCTTCTAGCCCGGTCTCTTGGGAGATGTTCGTGGATGGGGCTTCAGGCAGGTATTCTGTGGGAGCCGGAGTCGTGCTAGTAAGTCCCCAGGGAACCAGGATCGAGCAAGCAGTCGAAATCCTCTTCCCCGTTACAAATAATCAGGCGGAGTACGAAGCCATGGTGGCTGTCTTGCGTCTCGCCAAGGAGCTAGCAATTCGGGATATCAGGGTCTTCACCGACTCAATGGTGGTTGCGTCTCAAATCAGGGGGGAGTTCGAAGTGCACGATCCCGTCCTGCAGAAATACTTGGTCAAAGTGAAAAGTCTGATCGGGGGATTTCAATCCTTCTTCGTCGAGCATGTACCCCGAGAGGAGAATTCAGAGGCGAATTATCTCATCAAGTACGGTCCCCAGGCAGGGGGGGGATTGTGACTGAATTGTTCCGACCGTCCATTGAGGAGGGGGAGATGATGGAGATCGAGTAGAGGGCCTCGTGGAGGGATCTGCTCATTTCTTTCTTGGCAACTAGTCGGCTTCCTGCCAGCGGGGGAGATCAGAGGAAATTCCGTTACAAAGCTGCATATTACTTGCTGCAGGAAGGAGAACTCTATCATAAGACTATCTCAGACCCTCTGGCCGGGTGCCTGTCGGAGGAAGAAGTCCCTCGTGTTCGGAGGAGATTCATTCGGGAGAGTGTGGCAGCCACTCGGGGACTTCTCTGGAGCAGAGAATCATAAGACACAGCTACTTCTGGCCTACCGTCCGGAAGGACGCGGAGACCTTCTCCAAGAAATGTCCGCAATGTCAGCTCTTCGCACCTTTTCAGTTACAGCCAGCTCAGCACCTTCGCTCGATCACTGCTCCATGGCCCTTCGCCATTTGGGGAATGGACTTGATCGGCCCTTTTCCTCAGGCCAACGGACAGAGGAAGTTCGTCCTTGTCATGATCGATTACTTCTCCAAATGGATCGAGGCAAAAGCTCTAGCCAAGACCACTTCTCAAATTGTGAAGAATTTCATCTGGGGAGAGATTGCAAGCAGGTTCGGGATTCCTCTCGCCATCGTCACCGACAATGGTCCACAGTTCGCAGCAACGGACAAGTGGAGGCCGCCAACAAGTTGATCATCAACCTCCTAAAGAAGAAAGTCACCAACTTGAAGGGTAATTGGGCAGAGCAGCTCCCCTCAGTCTTATGGGCTCTGAGAACAACTCCAAACTCGGCTACGGGGGAAACACCCTTCAAGTTGTCCCACGGGTCTGAGGCGCTCATCCCAGTGGAGTTTGAGGTTCGGAGCCCAAGAGTCATAGCAGCGGGAGATGGCAGCGAAAAATGACGCCTGGAGAATGAAGACGCTCAAAGGCTCTCGCTGGACTATATCGAGGAGCTTCGTGACTTGGCCTCCATTCGCCAAGAAGAAATCAAGATACGCATGACAAAGCACTTCGACAAGAACGTCCGCCTCAAACATTTCCTTCCAGGAGACCTAGTCATGAAGAAGGTAGATGCCGCAGGAAGGGGAGCAACGGTTGGCAAGCTACATCCGAACTGGGAATGACCCTTCATCATCCAGGAAGCCTTAGCCACTGGAGGCTATTATCTTCAAAATCAAGTCGGAGAGCAGCTGGGAGGTACTTGGAACGGAGATGACCTGAAAAGGTTCTATCCCTAGCGGTAACACTGTGTTTTCCTTGTAATTTTGATTGCATATATATACAAGCAGTGACAACCCGATTGTTTCTTTGTATACTAATTTATCTCTAGACATCTGAAAACTTCTAAGTTCAGCTCCATGATCGATCCGTTAAACCGACCGTCGACCTGTTCCTCGTAAGTAGCCCCGTGCGGATGATGAGACGATGCCTCAGGAAGCGCTCATGTAAGACTGAGTCTTTGCATTGACGGTCGAGGTCAGCTCCCCCCTTGTATGTCGGCCTAGGTCCCCCCGATTGCATCTCTCCTCCGACTGGAGGTACTATTAGGAACAGGTCCGGACGCCAACCTCCCGGATTCGAGGAAGGGCCGACCTTACCAAGAATCCATTTGGGCAACAACACTTCAATTATTTCTAAAGACAGGATAACCTACCAAGGGGCAAGGATAGGCCTAAGGGAAGAAGTTTGCCTCGAGTGCGTCCTGAAGGACCCTCGGAAGAACATTACCCTTCGCTCATGCACTTGCACTCGTGGCCAGGTGGCATGGCCGAAAGCGATCCCCACTATCGGATCGGGACACGAGCCTTCGACCTGTTTCTTCTGAATAGCTCAGTACGGATGATGGGACGATGCCTCGGGAAGTGCTCTTGTAAGACCGAGCATCTGCATTGACGGTCGAGATCAGCTCCCCCATTGCATGTCGGCCTAGTTCCCCCCGATTGCATCTCTCCTCCGACTGGAGGAATTATTAGAAACAGGTCTGGACGCCAACCTCCCGATTTGACGAAGAAAGGATCGTCTCTTTATAAATTTCCATCTCCAAAACGTTGGTACAATTAACTATGTGTCACCACTCAAGTAACAGGGCGAAATCACCTCAACTCCAATTGAAGTACTCGAGTGGTAGTGTTATCATAAGTCTGAGTCCCTGCACGAGCTCCTCTCCTACACATCGGCCAACGACCTCCTCGAGTGAGACCAAGTTCCTCGCTAGAGTGATATTGTGGTCCGTGATCTCTGTACGAGCTCCCCTCCTACAGACCGACTACTTGCCTCCCCGTGTCGACTACTTCCCACCACCAGTTGAGCTTGCTTCCTGCTGGGTGTCGACTACTTCCTACCACCAGTTGAGCTTGCTTCCTGCTGGGTGTCGACTACTTCCCACCACTAGTTGAGCTTGCCTCCTGCTGGGTGTCGACTACTTCCCACCACCAGGTGAGCTTGGCTCCTGCTGGGTGTCGACTACTTCCCACCACCAGTTGAGCTTGGCTCCTGCTGGGTGTCGACTACTTCCCACCACCAGTTGAGTTTGGCTTTTGTTGGGTGTCGACTACTTCCCACCACCAATTGAGCTTGGCTCCTGCTGGGTGTCGACTACTTCCCACCACCAGTTGAGCCTGGCTCCTGCTGGGTGTCGACTACTTGCCACCACCAGTTGAGTCTGGCTCCTGCTGGGTGTCGACTACTTCCCACCACTAGTTGAGTATGGCTCCCGCTGGGTGTCGACTGCTTCCCACCACCAGTTGAGTCTGGCTCCCGCTGGGTGTCGACTGCTTCCCACCACCAGTTGAGCCTGGCTCCTGCTGGGTATCGACTGCTTCCCACCACCAGTTGAGCTTGGCTCCTCCTGGGTGTCGACTACTCCCCACCACCAGTTGAGCTTGACTCCTGCTGGGTGTCGACTTTGATCTCCAAGCCAACTGGGTTAAGCTCCTGCGAGGTAAACGATTATGCAGGTGCGAGTATGCCTTGGTGAGTATGCGTGAAAGTGGCGTGTGAACAAGGGCAGCGACCTGCGAGTTGGCGATGAACTCTAAGGAGCAACATCAGTACGCGAGTAAGCGTGTCACAAGCACTCATCCTCCCCGAGTCTATGAGCCTAGCGAACGACATCAATCGACGAGCATGCGAGTATAACAAAAAGGAAGGCAATGAAAAAACTTATATTAAATATCAAAGTGATTACAAGTTTCAAAAATTGTGTTTTCCATAGGCAAGTATGAAGAATATCAGCGAGCAACTAGGACTCATCGTCGCCAGTATCAGGCCGATATTCGTCATCTCCAATATCGGCATCCTCCTCATCCTCGCCGTCGTCGCCGCTTCCCTCCTCACCGCTGCTTTCGCCGCCGCTGCTGCTACTACCATTGTTGCTGCCGCTAGAGCCCGATGCTGAGGAAAGTACGCGATCAGGCGAGTTAGATTCCTCGGCGAGCAACTCCGGAATGAGTTCCTCGACGGTCATCTTCCTGCCCTCCTTGTCGAGGTGGCCACCGATCCTCAGCCTGGCGAGGATGACGTCCCCTGCCGCCCGCGCTATTCCTCGGCGGATGGTCGACATCTCATCCCCATGCGGGCGGGCCTTCTTGACCATCTTATGGTCGATCACATCCTGCGGCGACATCTCCAGGCGAGAACCTGAGGGACCAGGGCGATCTTCAGCAGCGACCGAGCGAGTTTCCATCTCAGCCACTCGGACTTGGTATGTTTCCAGCTCGGCCCGGGTGCTGGCGAGCTCCTGCTCTAGCTCAGAAACTCTCTTCGTTGTCTCTATCTCAGCAACCTGCGAGTATCAGTGGATCACCAATCAGTAAAATAATCCGAGTCCAAATCAGTCATGTCGCGCGAACGGGCAACTTACCTCATAGTCCTTCCAGCGGACTGACTGCATGCCGAGATCTATAGCCTTTTTGGTGACGATCTTCAAAGCCTCGTGTGTCTCCAACAACTTCCTGGCCGAGTAGTGTCATAGCTCAACAGTTCGCGCGAGCGAGCACGAAGTTTGTTGGGCGAGCACCTCCGGGCTGAGCTCCAGCAGGGACTCAGCATCAGCTCGCCCGTACAAAGCATGAAGGACGGCGAAGGCCTCCCCCTTGTCTTCCCAATCCGCCGACCAGGAGGGGAGGTTGGTGCTCAGCGTCACCAAGTGCTCATCCTCGAAACAGGACACCAGCAGGCGACCATATACATCCACCGCTCCTCGCCCAAGGTTGTAATTTGGATGGAAGTGGGGCGCCCTGCGTTGAGCGGCGACTCTTGATCGTCGGACTGAGAGGGTGAAATCTTGGCCCTCTTGCTCGCAGGACCCGACGACTTGACCTTCGCCTTCCCTTTGGCGAGCTTCTTCTTCTCGCCAACATCAGGCGGAGTGTTGGAGGACTCCGAGAAGGATGAGGCGACTCCTTTTGCTGGAGGAAGCGGCTTCTGGAAAAACCAAAAGATTAGCGCAATGTCCAAACAGCGAGCGAGCGACTTAGCAAGTACAAAGGGATCTCGCCAGTTTTTACCCTCGCTGGGAAGAACCTCGTCAAGTGCGCCAACGTTGATGCGCCAGTGGATGACTTCGAACAGGCGACCACGGAAGGACTCGAACAACTGTTCGCGAGCACCCTCCAAGATCGACGGCAAAAAGGCGACGTCGGCAGGTTGGTGCGGCCTCCCCAAAAAACCATCAAAGTCGCCTTCAACGACGACCAGGTACTCGCTCCACCTATGTACCTTGTTCGCCGTCCCCACCAGGGTGCAGACATGGCTGCTGAAGAAGACGACTCCCTCAGCGGTCGCGGCGAAGTCGAATATCTTTCTGAAGACAGAAAGATCAAAGGCGATCCTCTCTTCTCGCAAGAAGCAGAGGAACCCCATGATGATCGCCACCCCGTTCGGGTTGATTTGAGCGGACGATCCCAAAATATTGCAGGATCTGGCGATATTCAGGCCACAACGGCAGCCGCAAACCGACCTCGAAATGGCGGAGCGAGAAGATTACGACGCCTTCGACGTAGGTATTAAGTGGCTCACTCCGGGTGGGAAGCTTCGCCGAGTATCCCTCGGGAAGGAGTCGTCGTTTAAACACCTCCAGGTCGTTGTCTGAGGTAATGGACTTTTTGAAAGCTGCATCGGTGAAATTCACGGCGTGGGCATGTCGGCGAGCATTAGCGACATCCCCGACCATCGTTTGCGAGTTGGATTGGCGAGGAAAAGAAGACGAGAAGAGCAAGAAGGCAGAGGCAGCACGCGAGCAAGAACAGATACTCGCGAGTTGGAATTTGAAAATCGCAGCAGCGTACGAATGGGGTCACCATTGATGCCATCGCCACCGGAGACCCGGCCAGATCGTGTACAGTCACTAACCATCCCTTCCTCTCCTTCCCCGACTTCTCCCTCTCCGATCTGAATGCCTTGAACGGCCACATCTTTCGAATTTCCATCTTCGTGGGAAATGATCTGAATCCAGCATGTTATTCGAGGGTTTAGAAAAACAAATCCAGCTAGCTAATTGCCAGCATGCATATATTACATTTCCGCGCACAAGTGATGATGATCAGTACCTGGATCGGCGTTGAAATCGGCGGAGGGGTTGCGACAGGAGAATTTGCAGGTGAAGACGGGCTGTCGAAGGCTGCCTTGGATCTGGAAAACCTGGGGGCTACACTCAGGCTCTTGCCCAAACTCGAAGACGAACCGGGGATCGAGCTCTGATTTGACCGTGAGATGCAACTACGCGGATGCACCCTCCTTCCTCGACTTGCCCACGACGATCCAGCCGGAATGGAACAATACGCCCCTTCCATCCACCGATTTTATATCGAGCGGAACCTTGACTTTCCCCAACAGTCGGCCGGAGTTTACCCCACAGGTGGAGCCGCGCCGTCCGGTATAGATGGCAACCTTCAGCTTCGCCTTCCCGGAGAAAAGTGAGGTTGCGCTGAGGCGATCGATGTCCGCGCGGCTCAGGTGGAAGGCGGCAGCGAGGCCTGAGTCGGTGTCGGCAGTTGAATCTTCCGCCGGAAGAACAGGTAGGGGAGCGATCTTTTGAAGCGATTGTCGAGGGTTATCTTGCAGAAGCAGGGGGTGGAGGAAGGATGGACACCAGAGCGAGCGGGGCGGGAGGCTACGGGGATCCTGAGGGCGAGGTTGCCGACGAGGACCTGGACGAAGGAGCACGGGTCCATGGGCGTAAAGGCGGTAAACAGGGGGAACTGGAAAAGGAGCGGGAGATCAGGAGGAGGATAAGCGAGAGAGGAGTCTGCCTGCGTTGGGTAGGGCAGGGGATTAAGAGAGGAGGGATGAAGTTGAGAGTGGGTAAATAGGCTCCAGAGTCCGCCAGTCTGGCGGAGGAAGAAGACGCAATGGGGAAGCGTGCAAGTGTGAGCTGGTCCATCAAATGCCGATCTCCTCACGTACGTACGCCTGTCGCCAGCCAAGCTGAAATTCAGACTTCTTTTTAATTTTTTTTTTGCTTTCTCATACATACTCCGTTGTAATAGCATCATGATTCGCGCAAGCTTATCACATATTAATTAAGTGATATATATGATGATCGAAATAATGGTCAAAAAATATATATACTCAAAATTGCGTCTTATAATATAATATAAATATATATTGATGTGGTTCCCCGAGCCGGTTCGATCCAGCCCATAGGACCGCTCGCAACCGCCAGAGCCTCGGGCAAGTCAATACATGCTGGCTGGACTTCGTCTCACTGTGCAGGCCTCGGGGCATGCCCCTCCGGTCGCCCGAAAATGGGTGGCCGTTTTTCCGCCGAGGGTGGACGACCACCCAGCCCCCAATCCTCTTGGCCACCCCGAAAAGGGGGCGGTCGTGTCCTGCCATAGGCAGGCGGCCACACGGTAGCCCCTCCCTTTGGCTGCCCGGGTTTGGACGGCCTCTTGGCCGCCTAAATAAGGGCGACCATTTCCCATTAGGGGAGGGCGGCCACATGGCCGCCCCGCCCCTCTGGCAGCCCAAGCCTTCCAGGGCTAGGCGACCATTTTCCGCCATGGTCGGCGGCAACGGGGCACCCTCCACCCCCTTTGGCCGCCCAGATCTAGGCGGCCATTTCCAGCTTAGGGAAGGCGGTCGCAAGGCCTCCTCGCCCTCCCGCCGGCTCGCAGCCTTGCCTGGTCGCCGGTCTTGCCGGCCTCCGATCTCGTCGGGCCGCCCCTCCCCTCATGGGAGGGGAGGTTATTTTTCAGTAGAAATAATTAGTTATTTTTAATCCAAGGGTAGTCTCGTCATTTTCATAAAATTGGCGATTTGTGTGCCCCATTCCAAACGTTTTTATTTGTCCATCTGGTAGATATGGAGGGAATTACCGGATCGCCCCTCTTGGATCTATAAATAGACCTCTTTCCCCCTTCATTTTCATCTTTCCTTGACCGGAAAATCCTCCTACGGATTTTCTATCTCCCTCTTACGACTTTCTCTCCCTTCCTTTCTCTTCCTTGCGCTTCTTGCACGCGCTTCTGCCTTGCCCTCGCTTGTGCGCTCTTGTGTGCGCCTTCGCCTTGCGCGCTCCTGCACGCACCTCCCCCTTGCGTGCTCCTGCACGCACCTCCCCCTTGCGTGCTCCTGCATGCACCTCCTTCTTGCGCGCTCCTGCACGCGTCTCCCCCTTATGCGCTCATGCGCGTATCTCTTCCTTGCGCTCTCTTGCACACAGTTATTCCTTGCGCGCTCTTGCGTGCGCCTCGTCCTTGCGCGCTCTTATGCATGTCTCCTCCCTTGCGCGCTTTTGCACACACCTCCTCCTTGTGCGCCCTTGTGCGAGCATGCCCCTTGCGCGCTCTTGGACACACCTCCTTGTGCGCCCTTGTGCGAGCATGCCCCTTGCGCGCTCTTGCGCACACCTCCTCCTTGTGCTCCCTTGTGCGAGCATGCCCCTTGCGCGCTCTTGCGCACACCTCCTCCTTGCGCGCCCTTGGGCGTACCTCTTCCTTGTGCGCTCTTGCGCGTGCCTCCTCCTTGCGCGCTCTTGCACGCGTCTCCACGCGCTTTGCTCTCAAGACCGTTCAAAATGCGCCGTCAGGTACTCTACTCTTTAGATCGCTCCTGCCAGATCCCCTGTCATAACAGTCGGAGACTGTCTAGTCCGTCGCAGTTCGTCTCAACCATCGAAGCCTCCTGGAAGATACAATAAACACTTCGAAGTCTGCAAAAGATCCAACAACTTCCTTCATCCATCCGTCATTCGTATGGCGACCGAGCCAATCGCGGGCTTCCTCAGTGCGAACAGACCAAGCCCACCAGAGCTCCCGAAGTTTATGTTCCCCGCACCGCCAGCAGTTGACAAGGCCAACTTTAAAGCCTGCCAAGGGCCGCTCAATTACAGTCAGACGTACACAACGCTCAGTATTTTCAGTGTCTTCAACTCAGCAACAAGTTTAACGGTTGATGACGTCAACCACTTCAGACTCCTCTAAGCTCAACAGGAGGCAAACTACAAAGGATAGGGTGCGCTGAGCGCGCCGAGCGCGCCACTCGAGCTTCCAAGACTCAAACATCAGAACAAGTGCAACAAGTCGCTCTCGCTTCCAAGCACCAGTAGAGAACTTCAAGGCGCAACTAACGCATTGCTCCCGACAACTCACAAAGAAATACTTAGCTCCGCGAGTGGTGGTCTGTCACCCATGGTTATCAGGATCGCGATCCGGATCATAGGATCTTACGATCCTACGATCCAAATTTTGTAAATTGATCCGGATCTTACCTAGGATCTAAATTGGCACTTCTACGACTGGGATCGCGATCCGGATCTTACCTAGGATCTAAATTGGCACTTCTACGACTGGGATCGCGATCCGGATCTTAGGATCTTTAGGATCGCGATCCTGACCCGATTCTACCAGTATGGCTAAAGGTAAATAGAAACATGACCAATCCTATCCCGACCCTATTCAATCGGTCTAACGTCCATAACCCGTCGTTTAACCTTATCCCAATCCCGCACTCATACCCTATCACAGAATTATATCATGTTGTTTTACCGTATCCCAAGTATTGATTGACGACTGTAAATAGAGGCCAAGAGCAGCTTCTTCGGCCGCTTCCAGCCCAGATTTATTTTTATTGTTAGTAAACATTGAGTGTCTTACCTGAAATTGAAATTGAACTTAATATGATATTATTTTTTAAATTTAGTTATTCAAAAAAAATTAATATAGTTATTCACATACTACTCAATTTATTGATTTTTTTTATTAATTGAGCATGTAATTTAATGATACAAAATTCAATTTTATTTTTAGTCTTAATTTATTAATGTAATAGGATCTTGCGATCCTTGATCCGATCCGATCCAACGTCAAAACGATCCCACCTAGGATCTCGATCCTGACAACCTTGTTGTCACCTTTTGAGCTTTTTTCCCTTTCTCTATCTCAACAATTGTAACGAGAGGCGGTCTGTCGCCCTCGCGTTCTCCAAGAAAACTTTGCACAACAACCAACAAATAGTGGAAGTTTGGCCGGCATAGATCCGACCAAGTGATTTTTCACCCAGTTGACGAGTTTTCCACGTTAGAAAATTGTGTTTCCATCTTACTATTTTTCATGGTTGTTTGCGCACTTGACTGCTCCCGGGCTAAGGCGGTTCAATTTAGTACGGTCTACTATGGGTCTTGAGTGATCTGCAACAATTTGACACTGTCTGTGGGAACGCCATTCCCACCATTCCTAGAAGACCTAAAAGACAGTATCCTCAGTACATCGATACTCGAGACTAGAAAACACGATAGGAAAAGCCGCACGCACAACCAAAAGAACGGTCTCTGGGGGGCACGTTAATCCAGTTCTTCTTCGCTCGCTCGACAATATACCTGAAGAAGAGCTCCTCAACACGGATAACCAAGGTCGCGGAACCCTTCTCGACGGAGGACCTAAAGCTTAGTATCACTGCAATCGCTCTAAAGCACCATGCCTCGAGCCTGCAGATGGAAGGCTCACACATAAAGAAGTTTGTGATATAATTCCTGAAGAGCAGGAACGAGCCAGACAACATGCCGCTTTGGCCCCTTGCCCTCTCCATCATCATTCACCATTCACACCCGACGTTCTGGCACGTCCAATCCCTCTGGCTTCAAGCTCCCAAAGATTGAGACATACGGCGGAGCGGGCGACCCATCAAAGCACGTCAAACACTTCGCAATCATGATGCAACTCTGCAACATTCCTGATCCTCTGATGCGTCAAGCATTCCCGACAACCCTGAAAGGTCAAGCTCACACATGGTTACTTTCCTTAAAGGAAGGAGAAATCAAGAATTTCATAGTGCTAGCACAACATTTTGTGGACCAGTTCATTGTCAGTCGACGGATAGTCAAAGATCTCTCCCATTTGTCTGGGATTCGCCAAAACGAAGGAAAAACCCTAAAAGACTTCTTCCGTCGTTTCACCACTAAGGCGCGACAAATCCTCAGGGTAAACTCAGAGCTCCTACGAGGGTTTCTTCTCGGAGGGCTCCACCCCGGTGGCTTCCACTCCGCGCTAGTATGGGAGACTGTGCCCAACTATCTCGATCTCGTCTGTCGGATCGATGCACAGATTGTTGCTGATGATGTAGTTGAAACGCACCGCCAGCAATTCAAAAGGGACTCAAAAAGACAATGAAAGCGAGAGATAACACCACTGCTAAAGAACGACTCACGTCGTGACAATTCCCGACGAGCCGGTGGGAAAAACTGCCAACAAGTCTTCAGTCCCTTCAATGCTTCACGAATGGAAGTGTTGTTCGTCGTATGCGACCATCCCTCTCTCCAGAGACAGAGGGATCTCACCCCAAACTCCGGGGACCTGTCTAAAT
The DNA here is from genome assembly GCA_039513925.1 of Platanthera zijinensis. Taxonomy (NCBI): domain Eukaryota; kingdom Viridiplantae; phylum Streptophyta; class Magnoliopsida; order Asparagales; family Orchidaceae; genus Platanthera; species Platanthera zijinensis. The sequence continues at coordinate 172,077,498 of CM077095.1, forward strand.
ATTGCATAAGATTGTTCGCATGTATATGACATAAGATTGTTCGCGACTAAAGGCAGATATCAAAAGACTCATTCGCCAGGAATTTCTTGAAGAATTTCTGCAGCATAGGGGCCTTGAACTGGCTATGCCTGAATGAACCCGAAGGACCAAGTTTAGTGAAGCGGGGTGTATAGTGTATCTACCCATGATCCTAAAGATTACTTATGAAGTTAACATTATGCTTTAGTACACTAACAAGATTTGCCCCAGTATTTAGATCAGTCATTTTCACATCACATTAGAATCATGATAAAACCATTAAATGCCATGAAAATCAAAGCACTATTCAATTCACAACTTTGCCTAAAACATCAATCACATATTTATTCTTTTAGTGTGTCATCAATCAAGTAATTAAATAAGTGGTCATATCAAATCCAATATCCACTGAAATTTCTACCAAAAGACAAATTGAGCATTTTGTGTATGCCACTAAAATTTTAGCCCCATCAGATATCATATATAACACTTTTAATTAAAATGATATTATTAACAAAATCATAGCAAATTCAACCCAAAAATTCTGAAATTTAAATGTAGTATCCACAATGTCATAAGCATGCATGTATCAAATTTCGTTATCATCCGAATAATATTTTGAGTGTTAGAAAAGCCTACTTTAGGGCCCATCTAGGGGCTCATTCTTCTCTCTCTTCTCTCTCTTCTCTCTCTATTTGTATTAGTCCCACATCTTGGTTTGGGATTTCTCTCTTTCTTCTTCTCCTATATAATTGTATTCATACTTGTAATTATCAATTCAAGAAGTATATACAAGCTTTGAGGCCTCTCTTTACATGGTATCAGAGCCAGACGTATCCTCCAGCGGACTCCTGTCTCCTGTCCGCATCTCTTCTTGCGGTCTGGCCTCTTAACCGCGCGGCCTCTGTTATCCGCTTCTTTCCCAGCCCGCTTGGCCTCTGCGGCCTCCTCTTCCTTCGCTTCTTCCTCTTCTCTTCGTGGATCCACCCTCTCCTCAGGCTTCTTATAGCCCACCCCTTTCTTAGACCTCGCGGGACCCACCTTTCCCTGCTACCTGCGGGCTGCCTTCCCTATCCGCTGCGAGCTCCCCTCTTGCCTGCTGACTGCTTTCGTCCGCTGTGAATTGCTTCAGTCCACCGCGGCCATCTACTTACAGATTGTTCCAGTTCGCCGCGGATTCTCTCCCTTCGGGCCCTGCCGTGCTCGTCTTCTATCCGCCACGACCTTCATCTTAGGCTGCATTTGGTTAGGCGTTTTTGATCCATGCGTTTTGATAAAACGCAACCGCCCCGCTTTTTGTCGTTTGTTTTTCCGCTTACTTTTCGAACAGCCGGCGTTTTGATTTGCCGTAAAACCGAGCGGGACGAAACCCTGGGCAAGAGCTCCAGTTCGTCGCGTTTTACCGCGATGCCTGAACCCGTCGCCGTGACGATCATCCCGCCGTCTCTCCCGTCGCCGATCAATCCAGCCATATCCAGCCTCCGAAGCTCGTTCCAGCCCCGGCGATCTCCAGCCCCGACGGGCTCGTTCCAGCCCCGATCATGGAGAAGAAGCTCCGTGCCCTGTGCTCCGTGCCCCGGCGATCTCCAGCCCCGACGGGCTCGTTCCAGCCCCGGCAAGCTCATCTCCAGCCCCGACGGGCTCGTGCCGCCGGACCCCGCTTCCCCGACCTCCACTCTGCCGCTTTGTTAGGGTTGCCGCCAGCGGCTCCTCCGCCGATCGCCTGTCCGGAGGCCACCGTCCGGCTCGCCGGACCCGGGCGAACTAGTTGGGGGTATCCCGGAGGTGATCCGGCAGGCGGCCGACGGTGGAGTCATGCAGCAACACGGCGGAGGCAGGCGGCGAATTGGTGGCGCAGGGTGGAGGAGGCGGAAAAAAAATAGTTGTATAGTTTCAACAGTGATTTTAATAAACATTTTTTAATATATATATATATATTTATATATATATATATATAATTAAAAATTATGTAATTGAAAATAGAATTTTTAATATTAAAATTAATTGATAAAATAATAAAAAAATATAAATATTATTTTCAACAATTTATTTAAAAAATTTTGTAAACGCCACCGCTGAATTGCCAAACGGTTCTCTGTTTCGAACAGCTCTGCAAACGCAGACTAGCCAAACAGAACTCCGTTTCCAGCATCAAGTTTCCAACAGCTCTCTTTACAAACCTGCCTTTACAACAGCTCCTTTTACAACCGCCACCGCTAAACCAAATGAAGCCTTAGTCGTCGCGGCCTGCTCCGTTGCTCATTCTCTCCTTTGCGTGCTTCTTCTGATAGTCACACTGCTCTTTTGCGGCATGTTCCTTGCTAAGCCACGCTGCTTCTTCTTCTATCCGCCGCGACCTTCCTCTTTGTCGTCGCGCGACTTGTTTCTTGCTGATGTCCGCTCCCCTCTGCTCTTAGTCGCATTTTTGGTCGCGACCTTCTGGTCGCTGGTTTGTCCGCCGAGACTGTGTGACTACCTCTCCTATCCGCTGCTGCCTCTCCCTGCTCGCTGCTTGCTACTCGCAGTGAACTGCCTCTCCCTCTCACCGCGCGGTCTATTTCTAACTGCTGCGGCCTTTCTCTACTCGCTGCTCGCGGATCGCAGCTTCCTGCTCTCCTCCCTCTCTCTATCCGTGGCTGTCCACCTGACCGTGCAGACTTTCCTTTCCACATTTTGGTCGTGATCTGCCTAATCGCCGATGTGACCGCGCGGACTGATCTTGCTTCTCGCTGTCGACTGCTCCTTCTCGCTGCGGTCTGGTCCTTCCCGCTGCGGCCTGGTCTGTTTCTATCCGCCCGGTCTGGTTCCTTATTCGCCAGGTGTTTGCTTCTGTTGTGGTCTTCTCCTAACCGCGCAGCCTGCTTGTTTCTAGCCGCTGCGGGCTGTTCTTACCGTGCTGGTCGTGGTCGGTTCTTGCCGCTGGTGTGTTGTCACCGTGACCGCTGCGGTCTATTCCTTGCAAAATGATCAGCTATCCTCCGGGCTCTGTGTTGTCTGTTTCCGATGGTGGTACCTCCTGCCTTCCTCACAGCTCATCCTGGATTTTGGATTCCGAGGCCTCTCACCGCATTACATCACGGAAACCACCACAATATTTGAACTCCGTGCATCCCCAGTCCATTACTGTTGCTAGTGAGGACACACTTCCCGTCTCTGGTGCGGCAGATATTAACCTCACTCCCTCCATTACTCTTCGCTCGGCTCTTCATGTTCCGGGCTCTCTGTTCAACCTTCTCTCTATTGGTCGACTCACTGCTGACCTCGATTGTGCTGTTATTTTTTCTTCTAACTCGTGTGTTGTGCAGGATCGCAAGAGCAAACTATCATTGGAGAAGGGCATCTGTCAAATGGCCTCTATATCCTTAACCCGTCCCCCCCCCCCCCCGACGGTGTTGTCGTCTATTAGCTCCATTGACTGGCATCGACGTCTGGGTCATGCTCCTCTACACATCCTCAAAAAATCTCTCCCAGGCGTGCCCTTCCACGAGTTTGCGTGTGAGTCTTGTATCTATGGGAAACATCATCGTTCTACGTTCTCACCACATCCTTCTCGGCGCCCTGCTCCCTTTGATCTTGTACACTCCGATATTTGGGGCCCTTACAAAATTACAAGTGTTTTTGGATACTGTTACTTTGTCACATTTGTCGATGACTACTCTCGGGTGACCTGGCTATATCTCTTTCGTGACCGCTCTGAATTACCTAGTGTATTCCGTACCTTTTTCATTGAAACTCGCAACCAGTTCTCCACAACCATTAAAACCCTCTGCACCGATAATGCCCGTGAATATACTAGTCATACCTTCTCTCACCTCTGTGTGGAGTTTGGGATCATCCATCAGACCTCCTGTGTCTATACCCCCCCCCCCCAACAAAATGGTGTTGTTGAACGCAAGAATCGACACCTGCTCGAGGTCACCCGCTCCCTTATGATTCAGATGAATGTTCCAAAACAATATTGGAATTTTGCGGTTTCAACCGCTTGCACTCTTATTAACCACATGTCTTCATCTATTCTCAATTTTACGGTTCCCTTCAATCTCCTTTTCCCTCCCAACCTCCATTCTCCATAACCCCACGTGTGTTTGGTTGTGTATGTTTTGTTCATCATCTTGGCCCGTCCAGTAACAAACACGCTCCCCGTGCCACTAAATATATGTTTGTGGGCTATTCTCGAACTCAGAAGGGCTACGTTTGTTTTTCTCCCACGGATCACAAGGTGGTTACTTCTGCTGATGTCACCTTCCTCGAAGATCAGCCGTATTACTCTCCACCTATTGACCCTCCTCTTCCGCCACCTCTCCCGCGACATGTTCTCCCCGTCAATTCCGTCATTCCACCTCTACTTCCCCCACCCATCCCACCTAAACCACCTACACCACCAGTCATTCGTGTGTACACTCGACGTCCTCCCTCGTCTACTACTACGAGAGCTGCCCGCTCTAATGATGCTTTGCAACCTGCGGATCTGACAACTGCTTCCACTGCCCACCTAAGTTGTCAAGGCACGCGCCTAGGCGCGCCTGAGGCGTCGGGCGCACCAGGCGCAGCCCGCCGCGCCTCAGCACAGCTGAGGCGGGCGATGTGCCCCAAGCGCTCCCAGGCGCGCACCTTACAGACTCCCAGGCGCGCCAAAGGCGCGCCCGGGCCTTTCAAGGTATTTTTTTTAAAAAAAATTTTGATATTGGCAAAAACATGATCTTAGACTTACCCGAGGCACCCCCTAGGCGCACTTGGGCGCCCAATTCGCTGAAATTGTGCGAACTGGGCCCCCATTCGCTCAATTTCAGCGAATTGGGCGCCGAATTCGCTCAATTTCAGCGAATTGGGCGCCGAATTCGCTCAATTTCAGCGAATTGGGCGCCGAATTCGCTCAATTTCAGCGAATTGGGCGCCGAATTCGCTCAATTTCAGCGAATTGGGCGTTCGCAATTTCAGCGAATTGGGCAATTCGCTCAATTTCCTTTTTCCCCAATTTTTGCTCCTCACGTGTCTCAGGCGCGCGCGCCTGGCTCCAGGGGCCCTTTGCGTCTCGGTGCGCCTTGCGCCTTTGATAACTTAGCTGCCCACTCGATGGCCAACTTTGTCTCTCTTTACCGCCTCTCTCCGGAAATCCGTCAGAGTGCTCTCTCTTTATCCTCTATCTCCACTCCTAATTCTGTACAGGAGGCTCTTCACCACCCCGGATGGCGGGCGGCCATGAAAGATGAAATGCGGGCTCTCTGGGCTAACCGAACGTGGGATCTGGTTCCTCTTCCTGCAGGTCAATCCTGTGTTAGCTGCAAGTGGATCTTTGTTATTAAACATGCGGCGGATGGCACCGTTGAGCGTCTAAAGGCCCGCCTTGTGGCCCGGGGTTTTACTCAGCAACATGGCCTTGATTATGAGGAAACCTTTTCTCCGGTGGCAAAATTGAACACGGTCTGCGTTCTTCTCTCCCTGGCTGTTCATCGTCATTGGCCACTTTATCAGCTGGATATTAAGAACGCATTTCTCAACGGAGATCTGCAGGAGACTGTTTACATGCACCAACCTCCCGGATTTGAGACCACGGGGGAGTCTCGGGTCTGTCATCTTCGGAAATCTATTTATGGTCTCAAACAGTCCCCGCGCGCTTGGTTTGAAAAATTCAGCAAGGTTGTCTGTGATAGTGGCTTTATTCGGAGCTCGACTGATTTTTCTCTCTTCAGCCGACACCGGTCAACCGGAACTGTGATCCTACTTGTCTATGTTGACGATATCCTCATTACTGGCGACGATATTACAGGGATACAACATATCAAGAAGCAGTTAAACTCCACTTTTAAGACCAAAGATCTTGGCAACCTTCGGTATTTCCTTGGGCTTGAGGTTGCACGACGCCCTGATGGTCTTGTGTTAACCCAATGGAAGTATTGTATGGACCTCCTTCATGATGCCGGTTATTCTGGATGCAAACCTGCGGATACTCCTATGAATGCAAATCACAAACTCTTAGCCCACAGCTCTGACTCCGACAAGCTCCTTACAAATCCAGAATACTATAGACGTTTGGTTGGGAAGCTGATCTACCTTACGGTCACTCGACCAGATATCTCTTTTGCTGTGGGAGTCGTAAGTCGTTTTATGCATACTCCTCGGACATCTTACCTTCAAGCTGTCGAGCGCATTCTTCGATATCTCAAGATCGCTCCAGGACAAGGGCTTGTGTACAAGCCATCCACATCTCTATCCCTTGCCGCGTACTCTGACGTTGACTATGCCGGGTCCATTGATGATAGGCGTTCCACAATAGGTTTTTGTACCTACTTCGGCGGACATCTCATAACCTGGCGTAGCAAGAAACAGAATGTGGTTGCTCACTCTTCTGCTGAAGCTGAGTACCGCGCTATGGCTGCCGTTGTTTTCGAGTTAACTTGGCTTGAGAGCCTTCTGAGAGACTTGGGTGTTCGTCTCTCATCATCAGCGACCCTATTTTGTGATAGTCAAGCGGCAATCCATATTGCCAAGAATCCAGTCTTTCACGAACGCACAAAGTATATTGAAGTTGACTGTCACTTTATCCGAGAAAAGGTACAGGCAAAGAAGATATATTTGGAGCATGTTCCTGCTGCAAGCCAAGTTGCTGACATCCTGACTAAAGCTCTCTCCCGGCCTCTATACTACCAATTTTTATCCAAGCTTGATGCCTACGACTTGTACGCTCCAGCTTGCGGGGGAGTGTTAGAAAAGCCTACTTTAGGGCCCATCTAGGGGCTCATTCTTCTCTCTCTTCTCTCTCTATTTGTATTAGTCTCACATCTTGGTTTGAGATTTCTCTCTTTCTTCTTCTCCTATATAATTGTATTCATACTTGTAATTATCAATTCAAGAAGTATATACAAGCTTTGAGGCCTCTCTTTACAGAGAGGAATAATTAAAACATTAAAATACTAAGATTTGCAATGCTGTTTACTAAAACTGAATTTCAGGCGGCTACAAACAACCAAAATTAATGAGAGGCCCTCATTCTAGAAAGGTATTTTCAAGGACTATAACTTTAACGGTGAGCCCGGAGTTCCAGTTCTAAGTATATCAGGCCTAAAACTGGCTTTGAACTTGGCTATATATAAAAGAACTGATTCTATTTTGGTCTCCTAATAGCAGATCACTAAAAATTGATTTTATGGAGCTACATTCAACAAAAAAATTGTGCCCCATTCTGAAAAGGTTTTTCCAAAAACTACAACTTTCGTGTTGAGCCCAAGGTCTAAATGGACTAAATCAAAGTATATCATGCTTAAAAATAGCCTTGAACCTAGTTGTGTAAAACATAACAGATTCTGTTTCGGTCTATTAATAATAAATTGACATAAATCTTGAAGTAGATCTAACAAAAACTGGTCATCTTCTTCCACCAGCAAAGGGTTAAAATTTGTCCAACCTCATTTTCTCTAATACTACCTCAACAGACCATCATTATTCACGACATCAAGTCATACAGCTTTGTATTGCATAGAGGAGTCGATTGAAGTTATTTTCACGGCAAATGATGTCCCAGAACGAAAGTTCTAATGCGGTCTCTCCTCACAAATTTCTCCATGAAGCTCACTGGAATCAAGCTTTTTTGAGCTCGATGTCTCTCCTTTTTTGATATAAAGATCTAACACCAAGAGAGATGGGAGAAAGCTAACCTGATTCACGGCCATAAATCGAGTGTTCTTCCTTGGCGGCATGGTGGTTGTTATCTCCAGCAGGCTTGCTTCAAGTGCCTCTCTTAAACTTGATTTCCTTCAGGAAAAAAATGATTGGTCTCAGCTCAGTCATGAGGAAGAAGGAAGTTAGAGAAGGAAGAAGGAAGTTAAAGAAGAAATGAGAGAGAAAGATAAAGTAGTGGCTGATTTGACTATCCCATTAAAGATTCGGGCAATCATTAATGAGGAAGTATTTCTCGTGCATATTAATATCATTTTAATCAATTACAATATTGTATTTTATAGCTGATTGGTGGGATTCCTATGACGATAATTACCTGGAATTGAAAAAATTTGCAATTCGCTTTCTAAGTTTGACATGTAGCTCTTCCGGGTGTGAACGCAATTGGAGCTCATTTGAGATGATGAACTCAATTGCACTAAAATATCCTCACACATAACTTACATGTAAGATTAATTCTTGTATTAGTATTCTTACTGTTTTTTATTGTCATGATATTTAATAGGTGCACTCCAAAAAAAAGAAATCGTTTGCATAAAAAAATGAATGATCTAGTTTTTGTAATGTACAATACGAGGTTAATGGAACGACAAAATAGAAGGGATATACAATTGAAAGAAAAATTCTACAATTTTGAGGATATCCCTTCAGATGATGAATGAATTATTGAGAGGGAAAATCCAGTTCTTCCACATAAGGAAAACTGGTTGAGGATACTTTGAAATACACATGAAATTTATAGTGACGAAAATGCTGAAAGGAATGATGAAGAATCCACTAAAGAAGTTAAAGAAAAAGGTCAGTTTTATAATAAATGAAGAATATTCTCAAAATTCTAGTTTTCACTTTTTAGTATTCTCAAAATAAAGAATCTTTTATTGTAGGTGGAGTCGAAGATCTCGCCCTAAGGCGTAGTGATCTCGATGTTACTGAGTATATTAGTGAGGGTGAATGGGATGACGATGAGGATGCCAGTGGTGGTGATGAGGAAGGTGTGATTATTGGTGATGAAGATATGGTCGATGTGCCTGTTAATGATTTATATTGATGATTTTATGATAGACCTACTCACCAGTCTCATCTATGTACTTTTGGATTTGTTATTTTGTTTTAGATATTATTTTTGTATTTCCTATTTGATGTGCCTATTAATGACTCCTATTTGATTTGTCTATTCTACAATTAGTAAGTTACTTGATATTGTTTTATTAGATGAACCTACATAACAAACCAGACCATGCTCTTATTGAGATGGGGGATGGTTTTAAAGCTGAATTAGTTGGGAATTTTCTGAAGATTAATGTAATATTTTTCTTAACACATTATGCAATTACATACAATTCATCATTTATGCTATCAATTTATGTTGTGTTGATTTTGTGGAAGTGATATGTTAATAAACTCTTGATATATCATTTCTTGAACAAGTGCAAGTAGGTCTTTCTTAAATTAAGCTGGAACTTCTCATATGTGGTAACGATTCTTTGTTTTGCTTTAATACTCTGCTGCAAAAGTTGAACTTTATATGAACTTTATATTTATATTTTTGTGTATGTATGACTGATTTGGTTCTGTAACTCAAGACTTTCTATGTTATTACTTATTTTAAATTTTACTTTATGAATGTAGTAGGATCTTACGATCCTCGATCCGATCCGACGATCCGATCCGATCCAACCCCCGAAACGATCACAACTAGAATCTCGATCCTGACAACCTTGATCAAATCTTTATTCACTTCCACCACTTCAAAGCAGATTACTGATCCCCCCTTCATAGGGTTTTAAAGAAATAAAATACAAAATGAATTTACAAACTCTGATCTCCACGATAGGCGGAATCAACATTACCGTAGATGGAGAAGGACGTGGCCAAAAGAAGGACGTGGCCGCCAAAATCTTGGATGTTTGCTGAAATCGTCGGGGCGGGCTCGTGGTAGCATGTGTTTTACGTTGCTTAATCCATCGCCGAAACTGTCGGAGAGTCGTAGCCGGCGATTACTTAGCTCCTCGTGGCGGCGGCATGAGCTCTGGTAGTGGTTGGCAACGGCGTGGGGCTGAGATCTGCGAGGGTTTAGCGTGAAACCCGCAACGTGTAGTCGAAGGTGTCAGGGTGGGGGCGTGTATGCTGGGCCGGCTAGGAAGAAGAACTGAACCGGTCCACATTTGCTTTTTTCCTCTTTTTTAACGGGAAGGAAAAAGAAAAAAAGCTAAAAAATCACAACAATAAAATGAAAATAAATCCACGCACGCAGGCATGCAACAAAATAAAATTGTTCAACATAGAATTTGCAAAATAAAATAAAATGCAATAAAATATGTTAATGATTCAGGGCCGGTAGGGTTTCGATCGGGTGCGGCGCCGAGTACTTCTTTGTCAACCTGATCAGGGTTGGTCTCCACCAACTCTCCCCCTCTTGAAATCACTCAACACTGGTGAGTGCTCTGAATGGTAGTGTTGTAGAAGATCAACATTCATGCGCTATAACTCCTCGGCCAAGACCCAGCTGATCACGGTCCCTGGTCTGCCATGCCAACGAACTAAGTACCTCTTAAAACTACCATCAGTAGTGGTCACTATCTCGTCGTCTAGGATCTGCTCGGGAACTAAGATATGTCATGGAAGTCTTTCAGCGGCTCTGGGAATTGGTATAGTAGTTTCACCTGGGGTCACATACTCGGCCTGAAAACTGTCAGTGGGAAAAGGAAGAACTGTAGGGGGCGTCTCAGTAACTGAATGAGTGTCGGTGTATCCTGAATATGACTCCTCACTATCACTCACCAACCCAGAAGAATCAAATGGAGGAGAATCTAAGAGAAAACCTAAAGACTCATGTAGATATTCGTGAAATAAAGTCAGATCGGCTACGTTAAAAATGGGATTTGTTCCGCAAACAAAAAACATCTCAAGTTCATATGCATTTTGTCCAATCCGCTTTACCACTCTAAAGGGTACAATCCTAGTACCAACTAACTTTTTTACGGTACCCAAAAGTAACCGTTCCGAATTTAGTCGAACCATCATCAGGTCACCCACTTTGAAACTTGTAGCTCTTTTATGCTTATTTGCTTTATTTACATATAAACCACAAGTACAATGCAATTTCCGCTCAATTTCCTTATGCAAATCATGCAAATTCAATGCATAGTCATGTGCAAACTGACTAGTCCTAAAAGTGGGTGGCAGTGGTGCTAAATCTAGCGGCACTCGTGCAGTATGACAGTGAACAACCTCATTTGGAGTTAAACTCGTAGATCTATTCTTTGAATTATTATAAGCTAACTGAGCGTGCGGAAGAACTAGATCTCAATTCCCCTGATGATCTCCTACCAAACAAAGCAACAAATTCCATAAACTCTTATTTATGACCTCAGCCTGACCGTCGGTTTACGGATGATAGGCGGTCGAAAATAAAAGTTTAGTACATAATAGTCTTCAGAGTAACTTCCAAAAATAAATGGTGAACTTGACATCCCGGTCGGTAACGATAGTTTTAGGTATCACTCAATACGCGACAACCTCTTTATTTAAATATGGGCAATATGAGAGGTATCATCAGTCATGTTGCAGGGCATGAAATACACCATTTCAGAAAACCGATCGACCACCACAAGAATGCAATCGTGTTACCTAAAAGTGCGCAGCAACCCAAGCACAAAATCCATGCTAACATCTTGCCAAGGCATACTAGACACCGGTAAAGGTGTATATAATCCAGCGAGCTATTTATTTCCCTTTGCCACCTGACAGGTACGACATCTACTGACAATTCGTGCAATAACCCGCTTCATTCTGGGCCAACCGAATCGCTCCTCTACTAAGGCTATCGTTTTGTTTCGTCCAAAATGTCCACTTAAACCTCTGTCATGTAATTCTCATACGATATAATTTCACAATGAAGTGGGGGGAATGCCTAGATGGGTAGCATAAAACAAATATCCGTTTTTAATCACATAATCGGTCTCATCGTGAAAGGGATCTGAACGTATCACATCATAAATGCCACTGAAATCGGAACAACTGGGATAGTCACCTATGATACGCTCAAAGCCTATCACTCCGGTGCTCATCTGAGATATCACAAGGGTCAAGGGTAACTCGACTAAGGGCGTCAGCAATCCTATTCTCTGTTCCCTTGCAGTGTTTGAGAACGAAGGAATACTCCAGTAAAAATGATACCCACTTACCTTGTCGAGTGTTAAACTTTTGTTGCAGATTAATGTAACGTAACGTCCGAGGATTGAAGTGCCAACAAACTCCTGGGGCAACAATGGCGACAAAGGATCCATATGGGGCAGAATTAATTAAAAAAACTGACTAATGCCTCAATCAAAACTTTAACTAAACAAATCTACAGAAACTAGAAAGTTTGAAATTAGAAAATTAGCTAATCATTTAAAAAAAATGCTCAGATTTAGCAATGGAGGATCTTTCAAAAACAAAGAATTGAAATAGGAGAAAATATAATTAATTTGAGAGAGGTGAAGATAATGGAGGAATGCAATATGAAACAGTTGTAGAAGATGAATAGGATTGCAATAACAAGAAACAAGTGGTCGAAAAAAGCTTTATTAAACATAAATGGAACTGTAACCAGAGACTTAGAGCAGCTATGGTGTACCTTGCTCAAATAATGCATCAATACTAGAAGAAGAGATCAAGGGATCAAGGCAGAGGCTTCTGGCTTTCAGGCAAGTGGCAACACAATGAAAGGAGGAGATCGAGGCTTCCGGCTTCGATGGTGGTTGTCGTGATAAACTTTTCTTGCTTGATTGCCGCCGACCTTGAGTGGTGTGAGGAAATGTCCATCAGCTATCATCTCTTCGCTATTGGAGAGCCTTGCTTCCATGGATGCGGAGCATAGCGGTGAAGATGCAGAGCGGGGAGGGACGGTTCTGTGAATGTGATTTTTCGGGTGGCTCTTTTCTAAAAATGGCTTGGGTGGAGAGATGCTCAGATAAGAAATGCTCTAACAAAGATTTTCAAAACAATGGAACTGTCACAACTTTGTCCCTCTGCACAGCCGGTAAAGCATGCGGAGATCAGAGAAAACCAACCCTAGGTATTCTTTTTCCAAAAACACACCTGGGCACGTGCTTGGGCGTCTCTCTACTTAGTTCCACCCGTGGGCTTGAGAGTTGTAATTATTTTAAATTTTTACCTAAAATCAAATGTAATATATATGGAACATTTCACTTCCTATAAACTAGTGAATGTTAGCATAGTGAGAGTCTCATGTTTGTATGCGTGCTCGGTTGCATTTCTTAAAAATCTCACACTTTGATCAATGATTAAAATTTGGTTAAAATATCAAAAGGAATCATTGAGCATAAATTATCTCCCTTTTTACATTCATTTTCCTTAGTGCTTCACTAAATCAAGACTTACTCTATATGGTTATGCATCCCATTAAGCTTGATTTATTTGAGGAAAAATAATCATTTAACCATCTTTACTTAATTGTTTCATAACTTTCATCTCTATATCTATTTGCCGTGTCTTATTAACTTAAGTAATAAGTAATAATTTAACATCACTACTTATAGAATTCATCAGATTTATTTAACCTCACTCCCGCACCTTTATGAATCATGTGTTTTGCCCTAGAGCAAGGATCGAGAGTTGGATATCTAAAAATTCCACTCGGTCGCTACCAGTGTTGATGCCCGCAGGAGGTGTCGACTCCTCCTAGAGCCAACAGTAGGAGCCACTACCGTCGCTGTCCTCCTGTGGCCTCGACTTCTCATCGCTTTTCGGCCTCCGGCAACCCTGCCAAAACACATTCGAATCCCCTAATCCTTGACCGACCACGACATCTCCCAATACAGTCCGTCCAACATATTCCTGTAGCAACTACCTAGCTTCATCTACTGGATAAGAAAAATCGGTTAGAATTAAGGTGTCGAATCCGACCGCACGATAGAATTCATCAGATTTATTTAACCTCACTCCTGCCCCTTTATGAATCATGTGTTTTGCCCTAGAGCAAGGATCGAGAGTTGGATATCTAAAAATTCCACTAGGTCGCTACCAGTGCTGAATCCCGCAGGAGGTGTCGACTCCTCCGAGAGCCAACAGTAGGAGACACTATCGTCGCTGTCCTCCTGTGGCCCGACTTTTCACCGCTTTTCGGCCTCCGACAACCCTACCAAAACACATTCCGGTCTCCCATTCCTTGACCGACCAAGACATCTCCCAATACAGTCCGTCCAACATATTCCTGCAGCGTGGAACCCGTCCATCGGCCTGAAAATTCTTTTCAACCACATCCTGTCACCAACCCTACCTCCGGCGACCTCAAACCGTCTCGACCATCCCTGCAGCGTGGAACCCGTCCATCAGTCTCACATTCATTAGCTGCATATTCGCATCATCATTTAGAAAACCCTACATACATTGACATTTGTCATGTGCTTATTTGCATTCACCTAGGGTTAGGGCATCGCATCCATCTCCTAAAGTTCATCCCGCGTCACAATGATTATCTTGCTTAGTTTATAGCTTAACCAGTGAAGTTATTGATACTTCGATTAGCATAGCATACACACATGCACGCGCACGTACACACACGCGGGCGCGCACATACACACACGCGCACATATATAGAGAGAGAGAGACATATTACCATGTATTTTCAATATCTTTGGTAAGAACAACGCATTTATTAAGATAAATTAAGGTGATTTCATTAGACTATTTTTTTCATTAATTGAGTTTGTATATGTAATATCTCCGGTAATGGTAGAACAAATTTGTACCCTTTGGATTGTTATACACACATAATTGGTCCAAATCTTGGACTAATATTTGTATTTGGTAAACTTCCCCGTGAAGAGTTATGTAGTGATCTTGACCATCAACTAAGATTATGTAGTAACCTTAGCCGGCAACTATAATTAGGTTAGACTTGACCTAGAACTTGGCAAGGCATTGAGCAAAAAAATCATTCAGATGGAAAACAAGAACTCTCTTTTTTATGGTGGCATACCATGGAAAACACATAAAGAAGATAAAGTAGACTGAGCCAATTTCATACCTTTCTTCAAACGAATCAACTGGATATGGAAGCTTTGGCTGAATACCGGTTGCTTTCCTCAACCACTTATTACCTAGAAGTACTTTGTCAACAACAGCAAGGAATTGAACCTCAGCAGCCTTCGATATAATGCTAAGAGGTACTTCAGGATGACCCATTTCATCTAACAATTCTTGAACCTGGAATGAAAAAAAAAACATAGAATTGAAATTCAGAAGAAAATTTTAGGCATGCATGACTCCAAAAATTTTATAATTCAGAAACAAATATATCCACTGGGTTGCAGACAACTAGACTGATCAAGGACAAACTTGGCTGGAGATTACCTCTGGAGGCTCAAATAAACTATCAATGTTTTTCTCGACTTCCGTAGTGAAGCCATCTCCTGCAATGTTGAGTCCTTTTTGCATACGACGATTGTGGATTTATGAGTGGAAATGCTGATCAATTGATCATTCGAGAATGTTATCTAGCAAATTTGTGTCCAAAAGGTATGGAGCATATCTGAAATAAGTAAAATTAAACAAAACCATTAAATATATGGAAAAGAGGGAAGTAACAAGAAAGAAAAATTTGCTCCCACAAATTAAGGAAATAAATGATGGCATCAAACTATTACAAATGAATGCAAAGAATTATTCGTTTCCTTCAATTGTACACATGCATATGCACCCATGTTCAATTATTGGTTATGATTTTTTTATTACTTTTTTGGGCACAAGTTTCAACCCACAATATGAAGCAGATTAAGGAACATCTGCAGCGTAATTTAACAGTATAAGGTTGGTGGCTTTTTGTTATTGAACGACCAGTAAAAGTCCGAATAGGCATAACAAATTTTGTTATTTTCATCAAGTTGCAGTGCACGGGGGGCCCAATGCACCGTGCGACAGTACCCCTTCCACAATAGTACACCAGTCACGAAGCTGCTACCGTCGATACTCACCTGCTCTCGGGTACTCGGTCATCGCATGTCGTTACTCCACGGCTCGCAATCCCCTAAAGTGCATTATGAACAATGATATTTGTTGAGCCGTGTGCTTGGGGTATTGTGAGTCGTGGAGTAACGACGTGCGAAGACGAGTACCTTAGAGCAGGTGAGTACCGGCGGTAGTAGCTTTGTGGCCAGTCTACTGTTGCGGTAGGGATACTGTCGCGTCGGGAACATGGGCTCACTCTAACCCCATGCAACTACCTCTGAAAATAATACACAATGTTTATGCATCCTTCTCGAGATCATAATTATCAACTGACTTCAAAAATAATAAACCACAAGGGCCCACCATACAATGTTCTACTCCGCTGATCAGTCCACCTATTAACCATTAATGTGCATTCATACTTGATGCAAATCCGCTAATATTATTCGGGTTGCGCATAGCAGGAGAGCCCACTTCCTTTGGTTGAAATAGTGGGGTTGACCAAAGGAAGCCCACTAGCGCCATAACCGTCTGAAACCGTCATCGCCTCCGCCGCGCCAACCGCCATCGCCACCACTGCGCAAACCGCCATCTTTGCCGCCGCACTGAAACCGCCATCGCCGCTGCCGCGTCAACCATCATCGCCGCCGCCGCACAAACCGCAATCGCCGCCGCTGCACTGAAACAGTCATTGTCGCCGCCGCGCCAACCGCCATCGTCCTCGCCGCGCCAACCGCCATCGTCCTCGCCGCGCCGACCACCAACGCCGCCACTGCACCAACCGTCATCGCCGCCAACACACCAATCTTTATCGTCGTCGTCCAAGCGGCTCGGCCTCTGCCGCCGAGTGGCCTCCGTGACACTCGGCCTCCACCACCAAAAGGCCTCTCGGCCGTTCTCCCCGGTCGGCCTCTCATCGCCGAGGCTCACCGCCAATCGCCACCGGCCGGCCCCTTGGCCTTCGCCAATCCTCCACCGTATGATCTCCTCTGGGCGATCTCCACTGTCCGTTACGCGTTTAACCATCCGCGTAAACGCCGGCCTAACCACCTGTCATGGGTGGGTGCCAACATCCGAAATTATTTATCGGTGTACGGATATCAAGTATTATAAAAATATGCGTATTAAACTATAGAATTTCGGCCAACAAATAGTAGTTATGGTGATTACGGTCTGCAAATAACCGGATAACCATCATAATTATCATTGAAGCCTATAAATAGAGCCGCAAACCCTCCTTCATTTCAACTTTTTCTCTCCCATAAAAGCGATCATCAACCAAAGCAATCGTCTTGTCCCTGCCAAAGTGACCAGCGGCACCACCCGCATGAAACTCCCAAATCAGGAAGTCTCGGAATGAGGTCCAGGAAATGAAGAGACGAGTCCCATAATATAAATAACCCTCGACAATATCGAACCTCTCAGTGGGCTTGGGTCTCAAGAATCCAAGATAAATCGCACCAAAATCGGCGTATGTCGGATGCTCACTCGGTAAACAATCGAAACTAGACGTCCTAGCACTAAGTGTGTGGAGGAGGGTCACACGACAACTAAGGGCGTCGGCAGGTTTGTTCTCAACACCCGCACGGTGTTTGAGAACATAATGGAAATCCTATAAGTATTTGACCCACTTGGCATGTCTATGTCCTAATTTGCGATGTGAATCAAGGTAGCACAGAGCCTGATGATCAGAGTATAAAACAAACTCTCGTGGGAGGAGATAGTGTCTCCAATACCGAAGCGACTACACTACAACATAAAATTCCCTATCATAATTTGAGTATTTTTGTCGGGCTTCATTCAGCTTCTCACTAAAGTAAGAAACTGGATAGCCTTCCTGGCTTAGTACTCTATCGATCCCAATGACAGATGCGTCGCAGGCTACCTCAAACACCTTGGAGAAATTGGGTAATCTCAACACAGGTGCGGTCGTCAGTTTTTTCTTGATCCACTGAAAATCTCACTTCCGTAGACAGCTCGTGATGGGGGACATAATGGTGCTAAATCCCAAGACAAACCTCCTATATAAGGTGGCTAGCCCATAGAAGTTACGGGCCTCAGTAATAGTGGAGGGAATGGGCCACTCACAAATATATTGGACCGTGAAAATTTTTTGTGGACAGCTTTCGTCACTCGCGCCTTAAATGACAATCTCCCTTCGGTAGACACTCAAGCCTTTAATGAAAATTTTCAGTGGACGACTTTCGTCATGCGCGCCTCAAATGAAAATTTTCAGTGGACGGCTTTCGTCACTCGCGCCTTTCAGTGGAGGGAATAGCCAGTGAAAATCTCCTTTGCGTAGAAAAGTCGGACGTTGATATAATGAACCCAAGGAAGTGTATAGAATCCGTCATGAAGGAACACTTCTTCAAGTTCATGTATAGCTTCTCCTTTCGAAGAACATCAAATACGAGCCTCAAATAGCACATATGGTCATCAAAAGAGTGGTTATAGATCAAAATATTGTCAAAGTAGACGACCAAGAATTTGTCCACGAAGGGCCGAAAGATCTGAGTCATGACGCGCATAAAATTGTTGAGGGTATTTAACAACCTAAATAGCACGACCAACCACTCGTAAAGACCATCTTTGGTCTTAAAAGCTATTTTCCACTAATCTCCCTCGCGTACTGTATTCTGGTGGTACCCGCTGCAAAGATCGACCTTCAAAAATAATCAGGCATCAATCTCCGTATCAAGTAAATCGTCCAACCGGGGATGGGAAAACGATACTTTGTAGTAATCTTGTTGATAGCCCTACTATTAATACACATTCTCGAACTCTCGTCCTTCTTCAGGGTGAGGGGAGAAGGAATTGCGCACGGGCTCAGACTCTGTCGAATGAATTGCTTCTTCAGTAACTCATCAACTTGCCGCTTGAACTCAGCATGCTTATCCGGGTTCATCCGGTAATGGGGTAAATTTGGGAGTGAAGCCCCCGGTATCAAATCTATGGCATGTTGAATATCTCGTAACGGAGGTAACTCGTCAGGTAGCTATTCTGGAATAAGATCAACATAATTATTCAGGAGTCGTCGGACCTCAGGTGGTGGCTCAGGAATCTTCGTAGGGCTCTCAAAAGACATGGTGGTTTCCACTATGTAAAAGATACCGGCACTGGCTGGTGCAACCTGCGTCGAATCATGTATATTATTTTTTGTCACACAATTTTATTTGTAGTGCATGTATTAGCGCACACATTTTATTTCACGCATTTTTATTTTGGTATTTGTAGCGCATGTATTAGCGCACTTGTTACAGTTTATTGGGGGTAATCATCCAATAAGTTCTTAAATAAAAGATCCGTCAAATTAGGAGAGATATTAATTAGGGCAAGCAAACTCAATAACATGAATATTTTATAAATTGGAGTATTTATAGAAATATCATTGTCCTAAAAGAAATTATTTCCTTATACAAAAATCCTTTTCATAAAATTATTATCAATGGCATAGAGAATTCTCTTCTCCCTTTAAAAACCAACGTCACTCCTCATATTACTTATTATAAATTGTTTCCTTCATCGATTTGACCTGGCATTAAACGCAAACATCACCCTCCTTCCCTGGCAGCGAGGAAAAAACTGAGAATAGGGAAACCTTTTCCCTATTTTCAGTAGTCCCGCCCGATAATTGGACGCTGACCTTGTTTCTCCCGTTCCCAGGCGAGCCCCCGGTACTCCCTCCAGCGGCGAGCCCGGCGCACTCCCTCCAGCGGTGAGCCCGGCATACTCCTTCCAGCGGCGAGCTCCCGACGTATCCCTTCCAGCGGCAAGTCCTTCCCAGCGTCGTACGTCGTCGGCAGCTCCCGCGACTCTCCCGCCAGCGCTGCACCTCACCTTGGCGTGCAGATCGCGCTCGACACCGACTCCTGTTCTGAACTCCTTCGTTATATCCTTCTCATGAGGATTCCCCTTTTGTCTGCTTATAAGCAAGAGGTATACTTCCCAACCACTCCAGCTCACTTCTAATTAGTCAAATATATATGCTTAATTATTTATTTGATCTTTTAAAATTCAGAGCACCGCTTTCCTCAATTAATATTGAACCTATTTGCCGTTAATTTTCATATCCGCACTTTTTTTCTCGCCTATGCTTGTGGAAGATTTATGTCAAGTCGTTAATTATGCTCGAGTGTTAGACTTATACGCGCGTTTATGAAATTAAGATCAATTGCCTCTCACTATTTGCTCGAGAAAATCACACTAACGCTACGAGTTTTAAAAGAGAAAACAAATTTATTTATTTAAAACCGCCATGAGGAATCCGGTTTACATCAGTTTGATATCAGAGGATTTGTGATTCGCCCCTATCGCGAATCACGCGATCTAGCTTTCAAAATTTTTAAAAACAATTCCATTTTAGATTTTTCCAAGTATTTAAAAAAAAAGAAAATGTTTATTAGCTGTCTTTAACTTTAAATCATTATTCTATTTATTTTTTAAAAAATTAAAAAAAATGGAGAGTTTCGAAGTGCGAATGAAAACTTTAATGAAGAACGTTGAGTTCGTCACTGCAGAACTCACGCAGAATGTGACTGGATTGTGCACTGATGTACACAGTGTTGAAATGACAATGCGCAAACAAAATAATTTTTCTGACTACGTCCTAACTACATATCAACTACATCCCAACTACATCAATCAATAACATCATGTCCGTCCCCGACATGATGTTGCATAAGAAATCCGCTCCGTTAGTGGATTAGGCATTGTGGGTGAAGCCGTAATCGCGATCGGTGGTCCGATGCGGTGATGTTGCATAACGAGCACTAAGGATTTTGCTAGAAATCCGTTTGCGGCAAGATGTCGTTTGTGATGTTTGCCCTCTTTTTCGTGTAAGAATGAATGGTGAGTTAGGGCGGAAATGATGTGATTGATTGACGTGTGAGGGTGCGGCATTGTCTTTGTGGTCGGCTAGCTAGCCCGTGACGTCGCAAAGTCATGAGTGGAGAGTGTCCCGGCAAGACAAGTCCCCTTATGTGAAACTGACGAGAACGCCAAGCTTTGGACAAGGCCGGGCGATGAAGCCCACGAGCAGGTGCGGCCAAGCAAGGTTTCTTAGCATCGGTTTGTTTGTGTGACGGAACTGACATGAGTGTCAGAGCATTGCAGGGAAACACAGGTATTGAGACTCACGAGCGGGTGGGGCCTAAGCAAGAGTTCCGTGTGGCGGCTTGAATGTCGTTAGGGGAAATTGGAAGTACCTGTTTGGATTATGTGATGTGATGATGTGTTAGAATCATACGCGCAATAGAGGTTTTAAAAGACAAAACAAATTTATTTATTGAAAACTGCCTCGAGAAATCCGGTTTACATCAGTTTGGTATCAGAGGATTTGTGATTTGCCTCTATCGCGAATCACGCGATCACGCGATCCGGCTTTCAAAATTTTTTAAAACACTTATATTTTAAATTTTTCCTGGTATTTAAAAAAAACAAAGAAAATGTTTATTAACTGTCTTTAACTTTAAATCATTATTCTACTTATTTTTTAAAAAATAAAAAAAAAAGAGAGTTTCGAAGAGCGAATGAAAACTTTAATGAAGAACATTGAGTTCGTCACTACAGAACTCACGCAGAATCTGACTGGATTGTGCACCGATGTACACAGTTTTGAAATGACAATGCACAAACAAAATAATTTTCTTGACTACGTCCTAACTACATATCAACTACATATCAACTACGTCCCAATTACACCAATCAATCACATCATGTCTGTTCCCAGCATGATGTTGCATTAGGAATCCGCTCCGTTAGTGGATTAGGCATTGTGGGTGAAGCCATAATCGCGACCGGTGGTCCGATGCGGTGATGTTGCATAACGAGCACTAAGGATTTTGATAGAAATCTGTTTGCGACAAGATGTCGTTTGTGATTTTGCCCTCTTTTTCGTGTAAGAACGAATGGTGAGTAATGGCGGAAGTGATGTGATTGATTGATGTGCGAGGGTGCGGCTTTGTCTTTGTGGTCGGCTCGCTAGCCTGTGATGTTGCAAAGTTATGAGTGGAGAGTGTCCCGACAAGACAAGTCCCCTTTTGTGAAACTGAAGAGAACGTCAAGCTTTGGACAAGCCCGGGCGATGAAGCCCACGAGCGGGTGGGGTCAAGCAAGGGCTCTTAGCATCGGTTTGTTTGTGTGACAGAACTGACATGAGGGCAGAGCTTGTAGGGAAGCACATGTATTGAGACCCAAGAGCGGGAGGGGTCTAGGAAAGAGTTCTGTGTGGCGGCTTGAAAGTCATTAGGAGAAATTGGAAGTACTTGTTTGGATGATGTGATGTGATGATGTGTTAGAATCATACGGGCTATAGGGTGTCTTGGGTGAAACTCAAGTTTGCATACATGCTGCATTGTAGGCCCCTTTTATTAAATGCACAATCTAGAAACGTGTTTGTTGCAAGAGACTTCCAAACCTATTACATTACTCTCTAGGTTTATGTACATTTGCATACGAAGTGCTGACCTGCAGAGTGATGGAGTGCCCCGGGGTCCGCTAGGGACGACCGGGAGAACATGTGTTGGTTACACAGTTGAGGTCAGCCTTTGCTGACCCTTTACGTTACAACAATTTTTTACAGGGCAAGATTCACAAGCTGGAACAAGTTCGTCGGCCAAAAAGACCTAGGCCTAATGAAGTGTATTCTTTTGTAGTACATATGATTTGTTGAATGTTATGCTTAATGCATTGTAATTTCAGTTTGCACGCTGAGGTAGCCTATGGGTGCTAAGACATGTTACTATGTTTGTTATTGCTACAGTTTTGTTGGCATTTGTTTGTTGTTACTATGTTTAAGGCCGTATCAGACTCCTATGGTTGTGGGTAACTTCTAGTTTGTTGTGTGTTTCCGCTGTCTTATTTTCTGAGTTATGAGATGAGTAGTTCTTCGCATCATTTTATAATGCTTAAACTGTGGAGTCTATATGTTGTGGGGCCCCGGCCGGAACCATATTATATGGACATTGCAGGGGAAGTGTTACAAATCCTACAAGCTTTGAGCACACACATACGAGCGATTTTTACGGACGGCTAGGACATGATGAATACTTAGATTGGTGTCATAACATAAAATCGTTTGAGCCGCAGGATTAAGGGACTCGCGTTAAAATGGTGGAAACAACTTCAACACATGAGAGACAAGTTGTGGTTACCACCAATCACTACTTGGATTGAGTTCAAATCAGAGCTGCGCAAACACTATGTCTCTCCCGATTACCTCCACACTTTATATCATATATTTCAAAATCTTCCGCAAAAAAGTTTGTCGGTTGAGGAGTACACTAGAGAATTTCTAATCCTTCAGTCTAGATTAGATATCCGGGAAGGTAATCAAAGATTGTATCTCGTTACCTGCACGGGTAACACTACTCCATTAGGGTTCAACTAGAGCGCACAACTATCACAATTCAGAAGAAGTTTCTAGTATGGCCCTTAAGGTGAAGTCTGAGTTTAGGTTTACTGTTAGACCTCTCGTTAGTTTCATCAATGCCCCAACTTTTAAAGACATAGATTCCCCTAGTGTTACCACTCTCATGAGCTCACTATCCCAATTTAGCTTCGCGATAGAAATCCCTCCAGTCAAGGAGACTCTTCCTGAGCCCCAGCTCCAGAAAGATGAGATTCTTCCTCCTATTTATGTCATCCCAATTGAAGTTGAGACTACACTTGGCCTCACTGAATCACCAACGATAATCACTGAGTTTCTTCCTGAACCCCTCCTCCAGGAAGAAGAATGTAATAGTGATAAGACACCCACCTTGAATGGCACAATTTCGATCACAATTCTCCCAAAGATGGAGTTGGCTAGTGAAGAGCCCCACACCTTAGGTGACATAGACTCAAACTACCTATGTCATGATTCTCCTAGACCACTACCACCACCAAAACTTGAGCCCACAAACACTATGTCTAATGATATCATTAGGCCTTAACATTGGAATCACCACAAAATATTGATTTTATATTTAGAGAACATCATTTCATATCATTTCATTATCCACTAAATATAAATATGTTTGAAAAAAATTACTTTCAAATTATAAACATATTTAAGAAAGCTCGTGTTATAAGCAATGTTGTCAGGATCGCGATCCGGATCGTAGGATCGCACGATCCTACGATCCGGATTTTTCAATTCGATCTGGATCGTGTCCAGGATCGAATTTAAGCTGCGTGGAGGCAGGATCGCGAGCCGGATCGCGGAATCGGTAGGATCGCGATTCCGCGATCGATTCCGCGATCCCGTGTCCTTATTAAAAGAACACGCACAAGCACGGAATAACCCTAAGACATTCCGCGATTCCTCTCCTCCTCCCGATGGCGCACAGGCACGGAGTAACCCTGCGATTCCTCTCCTCCTCCCGACGGCACAGGTCTTCTTCTTCTTCTTCTCTGAACTTCACTTCTTCTTCTTCTTCTCTGAACTTCACTTCTTCTTCTTCTTCTCTGAACTTCACTTCTTCTTCTTCTTCTCTTAACTTCACTTCTTCTTCTTCTCTGAACTTCACTTCTTCTTCTTCTTCTTCTTCTTCTCTGAACTTCACTTCTTCTTCTTCTTCTCCTCTGAACTTCACTTCTTCTTCTTCTTCTCCTCTGAACTTCACTCCTTCTTCTGTGAACTTCACTTCTCCTTCTCTGAATTTCTGCACTCTACTTATATGTGGATGATTTCTGACCAGAAATCATCCAGTTTTCTGGATGATTTCTGGACCAGAATCATCCAGATTTCTGGATGATTTCTGATCCAGAAAATAGGATGATTTCTGGACCTTCTGCAACTGGATGATTTCTCAATTCATTAGTTCATTGTATTTTTTTTGTTACCTAGTTTGAAAAAGATGAGACAGCTAGGACAAAAATGCTTACTCATCTTGGCTTTACAGTTGCTAAAGTAGAGTCAGAACTCAGAAATGTTCCACTAGTACTCAGGTACATTTATAATTATAAATATTTCTTTATTCATGTTCTTATTTTGCCTTAGACTTAGAGTCAACCAATGAAAATGATTAATTATATAATTTTTTGTATAGATTATTTGTGTAATTGTATGATTTCAAATTCATTTTCATCATATAAGTCTGGCTTTATGAATGTAATAGGATCTTACGATCCTCGATCCGATCTTACGATCCGATCCGATCCAACCCTTGAAACGATCCCACCTAGGATCTCGATCCTGACAACCATGGTTATAAGGATAGTGAGAAATTCACAAATTTTCACCCAAATAAAGACATGCGTTTTAAAAGATTTCTTTGGAAACTTCTGAAAGACAAAATTATAAGCAATTTAAAATTTTATAATATTAAATTAGACGTAAGCGGATTTGTGAAACTACAACAAAGTATTAAATACTTTATAATAAATTTTTTTAATATACGAGTGACAGGCACGGGCCTCCGGCCCGATGGCCACGCGCCACAGTACCCGGCCGGCGACGGCGGGCTTTGCCCGCCCCCCCTGGCGACAGTACCCACCAGCCTGCTTTTTATATATAAGTAAAATGATATTTATAAAAAACAATTAACTAAAAACTGAAAAATTAAATTGATATTTAAAAAATAATTAATTTAAAACTGTTTTTTATAATTAATTAAAAAAATAAAATTGATAAAAAAGTAAAAAACTATAGCAGGCGGGTGAACAGTGGCGTGAGCACTGTTCACCCGCCTGCTAACTTTTAATAATTATAATTATATAAATATTATAATTAATATTTATAATAAAACAGGCGGGTGAACAGTACCACTGTTCACCCGCCTGTTTTAGTCCCACACTGCCAAACAAATCTGAATTTACCGGTATAAATATAAGTTTCCTTGTTTTATGTTCGAAATCAGCATGTTGGTGGGCTTGCCGGATGGTGGACTGCGAGCCAGCGGGCTGGCCGTCTTTACTGGGCTTCTTTAAGTTGCGGGCGGTACTTGCGGGCGGGCCAGCTGGCTTGCGGGTTGTGTTTGTAATTTTTTCAAAGTTATGAGGATAAAATAGTAATTTCACGTTATAGGGTAGGAGTTTTACTAAATTCTTAGGTTAGGACGCTCTATTATCCTAGGTTTAGGAGCCCTATGAAAATGTAAATGGATGGTCGTGATTCATTGATTTGATCGAACGGAGATCTTGTGATCTAACCAGATCAACGGCCTGAACTTGTTTGATGACTTTTAAAACCATTGCTTTTAAAAGCCATCCATATTTCTTTATAAGAAGTAGAGATTATGGGATCGAGAGAACACCAAACTCGAGTTTAATAGTGATTATCACTCCCTAACTGATAAACTGACTGAAATTGTTAATAATAGTTTGAAGAATTTTCTTAGGCGTTCAATCGGGGCAAATCTAAAGCAATGAGATATTGTACCTCCACAGACAAATTTTACTTGTAATAATTCTAAAGCCACACTCTTAATACATCTCCTTATGAGATTTTCTATGCATTGTCCCACCCACCTGACTATTATCATCTCTTTTTTCAAGAACGTATTTCCTTCGAGACACAAGCTCATAATAATTATTTAAGAGAACTGCATAAAATTACTGTTAATATTTTTCGAGCAACCTTTGAACATTACAAACTCACGGTCGGTCGTTATCGTCATGAGTTGTATTTTTCAAAGGGAGGTCTGGTGATTGTTTACTACAGGCGGTTGGATCTAGTTCATGATCAGACGAGCATTGGGCCACCAGTTGAGCCGCCCGTCAAGGCCCCAAATATTCCACCCGATCTAGCTCCGGCAAAGATATCTGATCTCTCCAATGTCAGCTTTTGCGAAGTCTCGACGGGGTCGAGCTCTTTTAAACCCGGGAGAATTGATGCATCCTTCGTCACATCCTCAATTACATGTTTTATTTTTCAGCATGAATTTTTACGCGCATTTTTGTTCTGAAGTTGGTTGGCTATTCGGGTTGACCGTCTGATGAGACCTTGAATAAAGAGGTCTAATTTAGATAGTTAGGATGGTAAGGGGAAAGCTTAAGTTAATTAAAATACATATAAATATTTTAGCAAAATATTGCCAAGATGGGTAAACAACTGCATCATAAGAAATATTAATAAGATGGAAGACTTGGAAACAACTTATTGGAGAGAAATAATAACATCCTTTGCCACCAGAAGAAATATTTGTTGTCATATAAAATGGTTGGAAAAATGTTGAAGTGCTTTCATTTGAAGGCAATCGGAAAAATAATAAAATTTGGAAAGCTGTTGTTGTCGTGGATTTAGAAAAGTCATAGTTAATAAACAATAGTTTGGAAACATATTATTTAAAAAGGAAAAGCAAAATCTGCTACCCGTAATCAATGGTGGACAGGGCAAAATCGGATGACTATTACATAACCGGCCAGGAAGAAGAAGATCCAACTCGGATAGAAACAGAGGATCGAAATTACTTTTGATCCCTCTGTATTGTCGGCAACAACCTACTGCCTACTCACTCGTTCTTCCCCAGTCGGAGTCAGGCCGCCACCGTAGTTTTCCACCTTTCCGTTCCTGTGCGTCTCAGAAAGTTACGAAACGGCGACGGGCTTAGTCGGTCGCACGCCTTCCGCGACTTGCGCTGCGTCCAGATCCGACTCCTCTGTACCCTGCCAGCGACACCTCCGCTTGCGTGGTCGTCGTCGACCCCGTCTACTGCCTCCAGCGACCCATTCCCGTTGACGTCGAGCACTCTTCTTCCGTCAACTGGCACTAACAGCAATTTTTGTTGCAACCCGTGCGTTGACTGAACATGGACGGGCTCAAATGCTTGTGTAATCTCACCGCCTCGTTACTATTCTTGTTGGCTTAATTTTATGCGCCTAAATTAATTAATTATAAGTTGCCTTGAATGTTCTCGATACTCTAAAGACCGTTTATTTCATAAATTCTTACTTGTGATATTGTTTGTGGAATTACACGTCTCGCGGCGATTCAAAACGACAAATACGCAAAGAATTTTCTTTGGAATAATAATTGACGGTCATCACGAAGTTCGGACGATAAGATGATTTCGCGCGCGGAAGCTCGATTTGGCTCGCTTGGCCCCTTTAAGAATTAAAAGCAACCTAATTTTCAAATCACTTTTTATTTAATAACAAAATAAAAATTATTTAATATTGACATCCTAAATCGAGTCTACATCATTTGTCTTTTCCCAGCACTGGTTTCCACGTCATCTTAGTCACCTGGAGTTCTCATTCCGCTGCCTGGGATCGCTGCTTTGTTCGCCGCTCTCCTGCGACCAACACCTTGTTTGATGTGCTCACAAATCGCTGCGAGCAGCATCCTGTCCGGTGTGCCCTGCGCCTTTATCCTCGTGCGGTCTGCTTCCTGATAACTATGTCTTCTCTTCTTCTCACCAGGTCTGTGACCCCGCTACTAAGCTCTCCACGACCGCTGCACGTTTAACCACAGCTCTTCTTCTTCTCGCCTAAGCTCGCTGCAACCGCTGCTCTTCTTCTCGCCTGGTCTCGCACGGTTAACCGCGGTTGCTACACTCATCTATCTACCCGCAAATTTAGTTGTCACCGCAGCTCTCTCCTGGCTTGCTGCAACTCTTCCATTCTAGCCGAGGTCGTCGTTCTGTATCTTGTCGCAAGCCGCTCCTGTCTAGCCCTCCCTTCCTTCTCGTGTTGCTCTTTCTATTTCTGAAGTCCGTGATGAGTTGTGGATCACCACTATTTATCTTAGTGGGAAGAAGAATTGTGATGAACGGGTGCATTTCGTGCGTCGTGTTCTTTAAACTAAGGGTCTCTTGCATCATGTGACTAAGGACACCCCTTCTGCTCCCACTAATGACTGGCTACGTGATGATGGTCGTGTCCAAACATGGATCTTCAACTCGTCGGATGGTGAAACTTATCGTATGGTCATGTATCATGAGACGACCAAGGTTATGAGGGATGAACTCCACTCCCTCTATTCCGGCAAGGACAGCCTTCAACATCTGTTTGATTTCATCACGAATCTTCAATCTCTCGACTCTGGCGGTGCTGGTGACTTAACCTTCTTTGTAGCGCGGTCCAAGGCTTTAGTGGAGGCATGGATTCAGAATCAACCTCCTACTCCTGATCGTGTTGAGCAACGTTTTCAGAAGGAAACAGTTGATATTACAATGAAGATGGCTCGCGTTCCGCCTCATCTTCGCAATGTTCGGGCTCAGATCCTGTCCTCCTCCACTATTCCCTCTTTCTCCATTGTTTGTTCAATGTTGTTGAAGGTGACACCACCCCCAGATGCTCCTGGACCTCCCTCTTTGGCACCACTTCAGCACTCATCTGTCTCTCCACTCCCTCCATCTACCAGAGGAGGTCGCACCGGCAACCGCAGGAGAGGTCACAACAGTCGGCCTAAATTCAAGTGTACTCACTGTGTCAGGGATGGATATCTTGAGGCAACTTGTTATCATAAACATGGTCTGCCCCCTTCGCCTAATGTCTCCGTTGATGGTGACACATCCTCTGCCACTCGCACCGATATTGAAGCTATGCGCCTCCAGCTCCAGCATCTCCAAGGGTTACTCCCTTGTCCGCCTGGCTCTGTTGCCTCTATCTCCACCGAAGGGCCGTTCCTATTACAGCGCCGTCCAGCCTAATCCAAAGCTCAATAGTCCACGGTGGATTGTAGAATCTGGTGTCACTGCCAATATCACTTCGCAGAAACCAACTCAGTACTTGACATCTCTGAAACCCAAGTTTATCAAAGTGGCTAATCGTGGCACCGCTCCTGTCTCCGGTTCTGCTAATATGCCTCTCAGTCGCTCTATC
The DNA here is from genome assembly GCA_039513925.1 of Platanthera zijinensis. NCBI lineage: Eukaryota > Viridiplantae > Streptophyta > Magnoliopsida > Asparagales > Orchidaceae > Platanthera > Platanthera zijinensis. The sequence continues at coordinate 172,106,892 of CM077095.1, forward strand.
TCTCTTCGCTCGGTTCTTCATATCCCGAACTCTCCTTTTAATCTTCTTTTTGTTAGTCGCCTCACTGGAGATCTGGCATCTTCTAGATGTTGTTCGCCCCCTCATGTTTCAAATGCAGGTTCTCGAGCCTTATTAGCACTTTGCAGTCTCTACGACATGTTAATAAAAAAACCCTTATTTTCCCCTCTCATTTAACCCGAGCCACCCCCCCCCCCCCCGTTCTTTTATCTGCCGCATCCCCCAACCCGCTGACATCAGCTCTCCCGATTTCCGCCTCCTGCGCACCCAGTTGGCCCCTTCTCCGCCTTCTGCGCGTCCGGCTGCCCCCGCATCGCCTTCGAGTGGCAGGAGATCGCTCCTTCTAGGGCCGACGTCGCTTCCTCTTCTCTTCCTATGGCTGGCAGACCCCGGATCTGACGGCTGCGCTTCCTGCTCCTCCTCAGGCCGACGGTTTCAGCAGCAGTCCCTTCCTTTTCTCCTTCTTCGGCCAGTGATGCAGCAAGCAAAGTCCTTCTTCGACAGCCCCCTTTTCCTCTCCGCCGGTCGGTGAATCTCAAGAGGAGCGCCTAGGGTTTTCGCTCGATACTCCTCTACGTGGATCTTGGAGCCTAGATTCGACTTCCTTGGGTAAGGATCTCCGCTCAACTCACGTTTTCAGATTTTTGCCCTAATTTTTGCTCCAGTCAATGCATTTACGTCGATCTCTCTTGCAGTTGTCGTATGTCCGTCTAACATCAATTTTGCTTGTGTTTTCCGATGCATCCCCTCGGATCTAGGTGGTGGAATTGCTCCAAGAGCTCTCCGAATTAGGGCTTTTCGCATCCAAACGCAACCAAAATCTCTGATACCACGCGGTAGCCTCTTCTCCCCTCACTCTCGAGGGAGGTAAATTTCTAGACTCCTCTCTTGTTGTGTAGCGCGGTTATCAAATGCGTGTGCAAGCGTAGGAATCTTGTTAATGCAATTTGAAGTACATTTGTGATCTTGGAACAAGTTTAGCTAGAGTCTTTAATCTCGCTTGCACCATTTAGCTGTCGCTAGCGTTTTCGACGTCACCTTAAGGCAAGTGGAGACCTCCCTCACACTTGAAAACTTTGGAATTTAACCTTGTTATCTGCTCCCTATGAAATTTACTAACGTTAATTTTAGTAAATCCCTGAACCCTCGTAATATTGTCATAAATTAATATAATAAATAATCACCTAAGTATGACACCCGAAAACAAATTCATAGTTGTAAGCAAATCCTTGAACTGTAGCGTCTAATTGGGCTTCCGTCTGCCGTCATGGTCACGGCAAGCAAGATTATTTTTCCGACAAGACTTGCACGCAGATCTGATCGTGACCCATGTGCGCCCGCTATAGCACCTACACCCTTCATCGATTACGGCTTACAACATATTACATGAATAATTTTAGGTTATACTCCGGAGTAGGCTATCATTTCAGAAATGTTTGTCCAACTTAGTTTTTTTTGTTATGTTTGTTAGTTTTGAACAAGATGTATCGGTACTCGATTATGCATGTTTGCTTTTGCTCGCAATTTAATTAATTAACTTGCTCATGATTTAATTCCTATGTTCTGAGGCATTTTCCTTCTGTTTTGGATTTGTCTTAGGGTTCATGACCGCGCCGCCTGCCCCCTGAGCTATTTCTCATTCAGCTACAGCTTTGCTTGGAGGTTTTTCTTTTGTAATTGCTTGCATCAGGTTCTATGTATTTGCTTCCTTTACTGTCAGCGTGTTTTACCACGTACTAGTTATTGTAAGTCATTTTCTCATGTATTGCGGACAACTCCTAAAATGTTTCTGATGTACTAAATCATTTTTATTTATGACATATTCATTACTGTTGCACATTGCATTCACTTTTGTTTCAGCTCTGTGTATAACATTAAATTTTTCAAAGAAATGCATGTGCAATTAAATTCTCACTGTTTTAAAACTTTAAGCGGTTCCATATATTTTTATAAACCATAAATTATTCAATCAAAGTAACTATTCCTAAAAACTATTTCCAATAATCAATGCATCCGCCTTAGCAGGCGTGGTTTTCTTTTCGCCCATTCCTGTGGCATCACGGCCCGCCCGAAGCGCACTCTGACTTCCGTCGAGACGGGTCGTGACAGTTGTATCAGAGCCAGGTTTGCTCCTAGAAATGAAGTATTTTGAAATTATTAAATATTTGAAACTTTATTATGTACATATATATACATGCATCATTGCTTCACTCGGCTTGAAAACTGTCAGTGGGAAAAGGAAGAACTGCATGGGGCATCTCAGTAACTGAATGAGTGTCGGTGTATCCTGAATATGACTCCTCACTATCACTCACCAACCTAGAAGAATCAAATGGAGGAGAATCCAAGAGAAAACCTAAAGACTCGTGTGGATATTCGTGAAATAAAGTTAGATCGGCTACGTTAAAAATCAGATTTGCTCCGCAAACGAAAAACATCTCAAGTTCATATGCATTTTGCCCAATCCGCTTTACCACTCTAAAGGGTCCAGTCCTGCGACAAGTTAACTTCTTTACGGTACCCGAAAGTAACCGTTCCGAATTTAGTCGAACCATCATCAGGTCACCCACTTTGAAACTTGTAGCTCTTTTATGCTTATTTGCTTTAGTTGCATATAAACCACAAGTACTATGCAATTTCCGCTCAATTTCCTTATGCAAATTATGCAAATTCAATGCATAGTCATGTGCAAACTGACTAGTCCTAAAAGTGGGTGGCAGTGGTGCTAAATCTAGCGGCACTCGTGCAGTGTGACCGTGAACAACCTCATTTGGAGTTAAACTCGTAGATCTATTCTTTGAATTATAATAAGCTAACTGAGCGTGCGGAAGAACTAGATCTCAATTCCCCTGATGATCTCCTACCAAACAAAGAAACAAATTCCATAAACTCTTATTTACGACCTCAGCCTAACCGTCGGTTTACGGATGATAGGCGGTCGAAAATAAAAGTTTAGTACATAATAGTCTTCAGAGTAACTTCCAAAAATAAATGGTGAAATTGACATCCCGGTCGGTAACGATAGCCTTAGGTATCACTCAATACGCAGCAACCTCTTTATTTTAATATGGGCAATATGAGAGGTATCATCGGTTTGTTGCAAGGCATGAAATACACCATTTCAAAAAACCGATCGACCACCACAAGAATGAAATCGTATTACCTAACAGTGCGCAGCAACCCAAGCACAAAATCCATGCTAACATCTTGCCAAGGCATACTAGACACCGGTAAAGGTGTATATAATCCAGCGAGCTGTTTATTTCCCTTTGCCACCTGACAGGTATGACATCTACTGACAATTCGTGCAATAACCAACTTCATTCTGGGCCAACCGAATCGCTCCTCCACTAAGGCTATCATTTTGTTTCGTCCAAAATGTCCACTTAAACCTCTGTCATGTAATTCTCATACGATATAATTTCGCAATGAAGTGGGGGGAGTGGATAGACGGGTAGCATAAAACAAATATCCGTTTTTAATCACATAATCGGTCTCATCGTGAAAGGGATCTGAACGTATCGCATCATAAATGCCACTGAAATCGGAACAACTGGGATAGTCACCTATGATACGCTCAAATCCTATCACTCGGGTGCTCATCTGAGATATCACAAGGGTCAAGGGTAACTCGACTAAGGGCGTCGGCAATCCTATTCTCTATTCCCTTGCAGTGTTTGAGAACGAAGGAATACTCCTGTAAAAATGATACCCACTTAGCTTGTCAAGCGTTAAACTTTTGTTGCAAATTGATGTAACGTAACGTCTGAGGATTGAAGTGCCAACAAACTCCTGGGGCAACAAATAATGCCTCCAATGATGCAACGTTTACACAATCGCACAGAATACACGCTTGAAATTGGATAATTCAATTCGAGCTTTAAAGCTTTTCACTGAAAAATTCAATGGGGTGACCTTCTTGACTAAGCACACCTGCTATCCCAATCCCATAGGCATCACAGGATAGCTCGAACACTAGACCAAAAGCAGGGAGTCTCAGGACAGGTGTAGTGGACATATTATCCTTGATGACAAATATCGCGTGCTGAATTGACCTCATGGGAGGTAATTCAGTCGGAAGCTCATCAGGGTGAATAACCGGGAACTCCTCTAAGAGTCTCCTAGCAGGTATAGGAATAGACTCATACCTCTCAAATAAGTCGGACACCTATAAGACCACTAATGCGTATAAAAATCCACCGTCAAAACTCTCTCGATGAAACTATGTGCATCGTAAGATTCTAAGGGTTTTCTTCCTTTTGATAGGAGGAAGAGACTCTTTTGTGTTATTGCTCGCACGGGATGTTGGTGCTTTGGGTCGCACTGAAGTCAACATTACTCTTTTCTCATTCAGTAGAAAGGAGCAAGTGTTGGACTTGCCATGTATGGTGACATCTCGGTCATATAACTAAGGCCTCCCAAGTAATACGTGACACATCCATAGGCATAACATCACACCATATCATTTCGGAGTATGTACCGGGCAAAGTCATCGCTTCCTTTGCCACCACCAGTCACTATGTCGCCGCCTCTTTTACTGGCTCGTGCTCTGCCAACGCTTTCGACCACGTCGCCACCTCTACGGCCACTTGCTCTGTCAGTTCCTTGGGATCCATTTCTTACACCATTCATCCCTAAGTCGACATCGCCAAATTTGATCGCCACCACTCCTTCAATACCCGAGCAATTGTCACCTTCGGCTATCCACAACCGCCGGACACACTCGTTACACATGTTCTTTGCTGTCTTTTTTGCCATTGAGGAGCACGTTGACGTCATGCCGCTTGATGTTGCCTCTGTTACAACGCGTGAATCCAAGAGTTATTTTGGTGGGAAATAAAAGAACCAGACGATCAAGTTGTGCAAGCCTCGTTTGAGCTTGAAGACAAGCTCGTTTTGCAGGACGGGAGTGATGGCATGGATCCTATCTGTAACAGTTATCTTATTTTGTTATTAATATTTGAGTCAATTTATTGTATCGAATCAAGTCGTATGAGTCTAGTCGTGGTCGTCGTTATATTTTAATATTTTGGCGTCTATCAATGTATTCGCAGTCGTGCCATTGGAGGTTCTATATATTGACCTTTAGAGTCTTTGTATCATGTATCAATGAATGAAAATCTAATTTCTTAAACCCTAAAAGAGATCTTGGAAGCTCTCTCTCTCTCTCGAGCACGCTCTGCTTAGGCAGCCGCGATCAAGGCTCCGTAGTATCTCTGTCGCCGTCATCCCCGCCTTCGGCCTCCACTCTGGCAAGCCCATAACAACAACCTCTTGCAAATGCAGGGTAAGGTTTGCCTATATATCACCTTTGTGGTGGGACCCTTCCCTGGATCCCGGGCTGCCCTTTTTATTCATAACAACAACACTCAAGTCTTTATCCCACTATAGCGGGGTCTGTAAATCTGTAATATGGATCCTATGTTGCCATTGTACCCTATCATTAGTCATAATCTCATTAATGCCTAAGTACATTATGTTTTTCCTTAAAGTTTCATTCCAAGTCTTTATTGGCCTAACCCTCACCCGTTTAACATGTCTAGTGACTAAACTCTCACAACACCTAACAGGTGCCTCTAATGGTCTCCTTTGTATGTGTCCAAACCATCTTAGTCGAGCTTCTCGCATCTTCTTTGCAATTGATGTCACTCCTGACATATCTCGGATACCTTCATTCCTAATTTTATCCAGTTTTGTGTCCACACATCCACCTAAAAATTTTCATCTCCGCAACTCCCATTTTTTACTCATGTACACAATTCAAAGCCCAACACTCAGAACCATAGAACATCACTGGTCTAATTATGGTACGCTAAAATTTGCCTTTATGTTTTAATGATGCTTTACGATTACATAAGATCCCTGACGCAACTCTTCACTTCAACCAACCTGCTTGAATTCTATGTAGCACATCTTTATCAATACCTCCATCTTTATGAACTATCGATCCAAGATATTCAAAACACTCACTGCGAGAAATATTTTGATCACCAAACTTAATAATGAAACCATCTGTCCTTCTTGCACAATTGCACTACTAAATTTAAGCTCCATATACACCGACTTTGCTCTGCTCAACCTAAAACCCTTCTTTTCTAAAGTGTCTCGCCAAGATTGAAGTTTCATGTTTACACCCGCGCCAAGTTTCAATTTCTCATCAATCAAAACGATATCATCTGCAAACAAAAAACATCAAGGTATTGCTTGTTGGTTATGTCTGGTGAGCTCATCTAATAGGGTAAAGAGATAAGGGTTTAAAGTTGAACCTTGATGTAAGTCAATATTGATAGAAAATTCATGTGTTAATCCTACAGATACTCTTTCTATTCATATAATATAAATATAAAAGTATGCCAGTGATGCCCAGAAACAAATGTAAGAATAACTTTGAACATCATGATAATTGAGGCTAAATTTCAAAAATGTTTGCAATTTTTATTGTGCACTTAATAGATCCAAACATTATATTATGCTGCTACATTAAACTCTGAAGAAAGATGTCTAGAGTTCTAGAGTTTTTAATGTGAACCTATGAAGAAATGGGCAAAAGAATGCCCAATAATGAATATAAGATAACTATGAATCTTGTGATAATCATGGACAATTTTAAAGTGTTGTATTTAAGATTACCATGTCAAACGACATTATACTGTAACATTGTGTTAATATCAAATCTTTCCAAAAGACGTCATACTGTAACATACTACATTAAGCCTTGATGCCAAATCTTATGCAGGATGTCTAAAGTTTTCGGGTTTTCTAATGTGAACCTATGATAAGACGTGAGAAAATAACAAATATAAAGAAAACCATCATAAGTAATAACTTACTGCTATTTCTAACTTATTTTAATGCATACATTTTCAAGCATGCAAATTTTACATGAGTAATTATAAAACAACTTAGAAAATGAGAACTAAATTTCACAAAGTTCGTAAGAATAAATTATTTTTCCTATTGGGCTAAGGGTTGAGGTGTTTAACCAATCTTGCATATAAAGTTGAAAAGCCAGCTCATTGATTGAACCAATGGCTTGTGTTAGAAAAGAACATGTAAAGTCCCATTTAAGGGACAATCTTAGCTCTGCTTCCTCTACTTGTAATAGTCCCACATCTTGAAATTGGAACTCTTCCCTCTCTTCTCTCCCTATATATACATGTATTCATACTTGTATTTGTATGCACAAGAAGTATATGCAAAGGTTACATTTTTCTCAAATCCTTGTGCTCTTTTCTCTACACGATATCAGAGCTAGGTTGCGATCTCTCTGGGCGGTCTCTAGTTTTCTAGCGGCAGCTCTTTGTGCAGTTTGCTAACCGCACCTCCTCAGTGGATAGGAATCTTCTACCCGCAACTCTCTGTGTGGCTTCCTATCTGCATCCCTCTACGGATAGACTTCTTCTGTCCGCACAGGTCACCTTGTGTTGTTCCCTCCTCTTCTGGACTAGTCTCTCCTCACTTTTATAGACTTCACCACTGGGACCCACCATGCGGCTTCTTCTGTGACTGTCGCGGTCTGCTTGGTTCGCCTCATCCTGTCTGTTGTTTTCTTGACGCGACGGCTCGCTTTTGTTAGCCACATCGGTCTGTCTTTGCGGTTTGTCTCTTTAGCTGCAACGGTCTGCCCTTCCGTGCCCACAGCGGCCTGCCACAATTTTGCTAGCCGGTCTTTGCTTCTTTACCGCCTCTCTTTTTCTTCAGCGGTCTCCTCTCAGCCCGTCATTGTCTTTGTCTCTACTCGCTGCTCTTCAGCCTGACGGGGCCTGTTTCTCAGCTCGTCATGGTGTTTCCTTCCAGCTCGCAGCGCTTCAGCCCGTCGTGGCCTTCTCTCATAGTCGTCGTCGGCTTCTCCTTCTCTACTCGTTGTGGGTTATTCTCTAGCCGCTACAGGTCTTCATTTGTTGTTCGCTGGCCTCTCCTTCTCTAAGCGACTATCGGCCTTGCCTTGTTGTTCGTCGGTTTCTCCTTTAAGTCGTTGTCAGATTTATCTTGCTATTCGCCGGTCTCTTTTGCTCTTAGACGTTGCCGGCCTGTTCTTGCTATTGCGGGTTGGTTATCTTTGCTACTGCTGCTACTCTGGTCCGCGGTTTTTCTCCTAGCCGCCTCTTCTAACTGCCAGACAGTGTTGTCATGAACTCCTCTACTGATTCTTCGCCTTCAGCCTGCTTGGTCCCTACTCCTGAACTGCGTGATGAGTTAAGGATCACCACCATCTCTTACTGGGAAGAAGAATTTTTTGAATGGGTGCATTCTGTCCGATGGGTACTTCAGTCCAAGGGACTTCTGCATCATCTCACTAGAGATACTCCTGCACCTACTGATGATTGGCTGCGTGACGGTGTCCGTGTTCAGACTTGGCTTTTCAACTCCCTTGATGGCGAATCGTACTGCATGGTCATGTATCATGAGACGGTCAAGGCGATGTGCGATGAACTTCATTATCTATACTCTGGCAAGGATAGTCTCCAATATTTGTACGACATCATCAACGATCTTCAATCCATTGACTCAGGCAGTGTTGCTGACTTAACATCTTTTTGTTGCTCGTTCCAAGTCGTTGGTTGAGGCCTAGATTCAGCATCAGCCCCGACTACGGATCTTGCTGCCCAGCGTGCTCAAAAGGAGGCTGTTGGTATTGCCATGATGATGACACGTGTTTCGCCTCATCTTCGTAGTGTCCAGGCTCAGATCCTCTCCTATGATACTATTACATCATTCTCTGATGTGTGCTCCATGCTGTTAAAGGTTTCACCACCTGCTGATGCTATCGACCCTCCAACACTGGCTCTTCTCCAACAATCTTTTGTGTCATTACTCCCTCTCCCTCCCACTACTCGTGGGGGTCGTACTGGCTCTCGGGGGAGGGGCCGAAATGGCCGGCCAAGACCTACCGTTCTGTGGAAAGGATGGACGTCTTGAGGCAACCTGCTATCAAAAACATGGTTTGCCTCCTCGTCAAAATGCCTATGTTGCCGCCCTCAACCCTTCTGCCACTCGGGCTGATCTTGATGAAGTCCGCCTCCAGCTCCAACAACTTCAAGGGTTGCTCCACAACTCACCTGCCTCCATTTCCTCCGTCTCCCATGAAGATATCGCTTGTCTCTCCACTAGCCCGCATTGGATAGCCGACTTAAGTGTTACTCATCATATCACCTTCTTGAAGCCACCTCAATACTTGGATTATCCGCATCCCTAGTTTATCACTGTAGCCAATGGCAACACCGCTCCTGTCTCCGGCTCTGTTGATATACCTTTAAATCTGTCCATTTCTCTTCGCTCGGTCCTCCATATCCCGAGCTCTCCGTTTAATTTACTTTCTGTTAGTCTCCTCGCTAATGATTTGGATCGTTCTGTCACATTCATCTCTTCTTCCTTTCTGATGCAGGACCGACGGAAGCATAGTATCATTGGTAAAGGACGACTGCACAACGAGATCTACTTTCTCGATATCTTCCCCACCGTTCTCTCTTTTGTTTCATCTGTTTACTGGCATCGACGTCTTGGGCATGCTCCTCTTCCTGTTCTCAAGAAGGCTCTTCCAGATGTTCATCTTCCTACTTTTACTAGTGATTCATGTATTTTGGGAAACAACATTGTTCCTTTTTTCCTCCGCATTGTACCTGGAGCTTTGCTCCTTTTATGTTAGTACATTCTGATATTTGGGGCGCATATAAAGTAACAAGTATTTCTGATTATCGTTACTTTCTCACCTTTATTGATGATTATTCTCGCATGACATGGTTGTATTTACTTCGTGATCGCTTCGAGCACTTTCGTGTATTTCGAGCTTTTGTTCTTGAAACTCGAACACAATTCTCCGACCAAATAAAAACATTTCGGACAGATAATGCTAGCAAATACACTAGCCATAAGTTCGGAATTATTCATCAAATGTCATGTGCTTATACTCCCCAACAAAATGGTGTGGCTGAGCGTAAAAACAGACATCTTCTTGATGTTGCTCGTTCACTCGTGATTCAAATGCATGTTCCCAAGACGTATTGGCACTTTGCGGTCTCTATCTCATTAACTGTTTGCCATCCTCCCTCCTCGACAACACCACCCCGTTCGGCCTCCTCTTTCCTTCCACACCTCCATTTCCCCTAACACCTAGAATATTTGGTTGTACCTGCTATGTTCACTTACTTGGTCCTTCTACCGACAAGCTCGATCCTTGGGCGGCCAAACATATATTCGTCGGTTATTCCCGTACTCAAAATGGGTATGTTTGTTACTCTCCCACTACCACAAGGTGACAGTTTCGGCTGATGTTACCTTTCTGGAACATCGTCACCCTTACCACGACCTGTCATCCCAGTTACGTCTCCTCCACTACCACCAGCTCCGTCTCCTCCACCATCTCCTCCCATTCCCTTCCCAGCTCAGGGTCTCCACCAACCCCCCCCCCCCTTCTTCGTGTCTATACTCGACGACCTCCCCGCTCCATCACCCCGCTGCAGTCGTCTTCCACCTCTAGCACTCTACGACCTATCGACCCGACTTCTACCACCACAACCCATCCTCTGACAAATTATGTCTCCTTACATCGCCTGAACCTGGTGCTTCAAACCTTTGCTACCTCATCATCCTCTATTTTTGTACCTAACTTTATGCAGGAGGCTCTTCAACATCCGGGCTGGCGGGCGGCCATGGACGAAGAAATGACGGCCCTCTAGACTAATCAGACTTGGGATCTGGTTCCACTTCCTCCAGGACAGACTACAGTTGGATGTAAATGAGTCTTTGTCATCAAGCATGCGCTTGATGGGACGATTGATCGACTTAAGGCCCGTCTGGAGGCACGTGGCTTTACTCAACAACAGAGTGTCGATTATGAGGAAACATTCTCTCCAGTGGCCAAACTCAACACAGTTCGTGTCCTCTCCGTAGTTGTACACCGTTAACGGCCCTTACATCAACTTGATATCAAGAATGCATTTCTCAATGACGATCTCCAAGAAACTGTATACATGTGACAGTCTCCCGGGTTTGAGACTGCGGGGGAGTCTCATGTTTGTTTCCTTAAGAAGTCAATTTATGGTGTCCTTTTTAATCTATGAACTGAAAGTTGCACACCACTACATTGCATGACTCATTCCCTAAATCCAAGGTAATCTTTTCGCATATTTGATACTTAATATTTACTATGATATATTGATTTGATATATGCTTGTACTATGTTGGTATTATAGTAAAGAATGACTAGATGGAGGGCCAAATAGAGTTGCTCCAAATACAAATGAGAAGATTTTTTTGGAGAAAAATAAATGCTTAAGGAGACACTTTCTTGATGTGATGGAGAGAAATCTAGTCATCAATGAGTTCTTAAAGTTCACGGGTCTTGGCTAAGTTTTTAATGAGTCTGATAGTTTGGACAATAGAGCTTCATTATTGCCCAAATATTGATCAAGCTACTAGCCTATTAAAGAACTTCAGCACCGAGGTTGCAAAAAATTGCTATGAAGCTTCTAGGTCAACCTTCTTCATCGTCATGTTGTGGGAGAAACTAGAACGCGTATTCATTCATTCACTCTTTGAGAAGAAACAAAATTCAACCACAATAACGAGCTTACGATTTGGTGTATGTGGATAGTAATCTACGCATATTATCAAGGAGAAATAAAATCTACATTAAAGGAGTTGAATGTGGGATATTGGAGGTGATGCATGGGCAAATCATTTTGATGGAGTTGGCATGCTTACTATTGCTAACTAGTCTCTAGAGTCTAGACGGACCAGAAATTAAAGATGCTTTAATCTTTAATAATGGGGAAGAAGAGGAAGAAAATGACTGATGAATATCCTTAAATATGAAATGATTATAAATATTTTTTTTTGTTTGAGAACATCATATTATATTGCATTAACTATGAATTAGTATTCCAATTGATGATTTATGCAATTATGTTTGATGTTTTCATTTGAGGATTTCTATTACATATATTTATTATATTTAATACAATGTATTCTGTTGTACCAAGATCCGCATTTTTTAAATTTTTTCGTACCGTCGCATTAATTACGTTTTGTACTCGGTACTCTTACCGGTGCTTCTAATGCATCATTGTCAAGTGTTCGCATTCCTCGAATCACTAATTTCAATTTTGCTACAATTATTATAGTTGTGCTCTCCTAGTGACCCATCTGTCCACCTAACAGAATAGCGGATAAATGATTTGTTATTAATCATCATCTTGCATTAACAATTGGAGTTGGTACAGATGCACATAATAATGCATGCTCAAAAGGAATTCAATATGAGTGCTATAACTAAAACTAAACAGCTCTAGGTGCTGTGATGTTTTTTTTCTACACTATGTTACCAACTTACCATCATTGCAGATATTGAAGCATCTCAATTACAGACAACTAATAAGGTAATCGAATGTCTCTGAACAATTATAATCGTAGTGAAGCCAGATACATAAAAATTAGATAATATAAACAGAGTTGAATGTCCAAAGTTCATTCTCAAAGTTCCATTGAATTTCAGAAAATCTTTTATCTATAACTGGAATAGAAAGAAATTTCATTTATTTTGTACCAGGCACACATAATAAGGATATCTTACTACTAGGCTTATAAAATAATTCATATTAAAAATGAGCAATAATGGTAATATAATTTTAGCCACGGCTTGCTTTAGAAAATTTAACCTTTATCATGAGAGATGAGCATAATAGTACAAGTACTGTAAGCCCAAAGAAATAACAAAACTGACTACCTGGGGGCCCATGGTGCTGAAGGTACTCTTTCAGAGCCAAGAGGAGAAACACCTGAACCATGAATCGCTTGAGCAAAAGAAGATCTTTCAACACCATCTTTCTGGAATGGAGGAAGACCACCGAATAACCTTGGAGGTGAAATTTCCCTTCTCCCCATGTATGAACCAAATGATGGTGTTTGATCAAGAAAGGAAGGATGTGGAGGGTGGTTGGCAGGATGTGGAGGATGGTTGGCAGGATGTGGAGGGTGGTTAAAACCAGAGGCTTTTTCATGAAAAAGATGACCTCTCAACCTGGCAGTTATTTGAATAAGTGCTTCCTGAACAGTTCCAAATTCACCACTTACCTGTAACAGAGACAAAATTATCACGTTGTAACTCGTAACATTAGCTGAGTTGGTAGTTTAAAAAAAGTGAAATAACAAATTCCAGGCTAGCAATGATACAATAATAATACTGCGAAGTAAATAAAAATGGAGCCATAGTCTACAAAATACTAAAGATTTGTTAAAAGAACATGAAGTATACCATACTTGAACTATTTTATCATTCTGTCACACCCTTCGGTATCTGATCCCTGCTCAATACACGAATATGAGCCCCAGAAAGTTTCCTCATTTCTGATATTATGGAACCACCTTTTCCAAGAAGACAGCCTATTTGATGGGAAGAAACAAGAAGCCTGGACAGGACAACATTATCTTTATTATCAGGAACTGCTAGAAGGATCCTATGTTGGACGTGAAGTACTGCATCCTGTGGCGGAGAAATTTTATCACCTGGGAGCTACAAAATTTTAAATGTCCAAGTTAGCAAATTAAACAGATATTCGGAAACAAGCAAATAAAGAAATTTGATTCACTGTACTTCCGTACATACAATATTAGTCATGAAAGCAAATTGTTTTGTATGCATTCATGTGCATGCATGTCTTAGGTATTAGGGGAAGGAAGACCTGCAGCTACAAATCTGAGAGGAAAAGAGGGAAAGAGAGAAAGAGAGAGGAAGATAAAATAATCTCTAGGGTTCCGAAGTTTCTTACTATCATCAAGATGAAGAAAAATACATAAGATCATGGGTTTATATAACACCACCAGTCCAATTACAAAACAAGAAAAGATACATTCAATTTTCGAAAATATTGATGCGTAAAAATGAATTTCCGCTGGGGTGTCACCAGTGGGTCTTTTGTGGCGCTGGTATACCCGCCACATTGGTGGATGTCCCTCTTCCTCCACATCCGTAACAACATGCATGCCTGACCTTTCGCATTTTCATCTGTAAAGTACACTATAGAATGCAACAATCATTGATGTTATACAGCGATTTAGTGACGCTTTATGAATTCCTTTTTAGATATTCCTATTTGAGTGACTTGTAATGATGATCCTCGTAACCAATATCCTTTATAACTTCTAACACAAATGGCCTAGAAAAAATGCCAAACCATTTTCATTCGCAATCCAAAGTTTATCATATGCTTGTAGAAGCTAATATTATGTTGCATCATATGCTTTCGTCATATGCTTTCGTCATGCAAGTCCAAATCACAAAGTTTATCATATGCTTGTAGAAGCTAATATTATTTCTCCTAAAGCTCAAGGATCTTCTATTGCAACATAATATATTAAAGGATAACTCAATTCACCACCTAATTTAGATCTTTAAATTAAACCTCATTTATTTTTTCATTCTTTTGTACGATAAAGTCAGGGAACTTAAACCTACTCATAAAAATAGCATGTTACAAACCATCCAGAAAAAATTAGATGCATTATTTGGCAACTAGAGACATTTAACCTTAAACGAGTATAACCCTTAAATTTAATTTGCTCAGGCTGATAAAAATATATGAAACTCATAAACTGCTCCGATTCTGAGTGACTCAAACTAGCTCAAATAAAAATTCCCGCCAATTTTTTTTATTTTGGATAGCTCACTCGAAATATGAGTTTTTTGGAAGCTATTCAAAACACCTTGAAGTTTGACTCAAAATTTAACCGGCTCAAATTCGGTGCTTGACAATTTGTGTTGCCATGAGTCTAGTTCGAGCCGGCTTGAAATCATGATTCATGAGATTTTAAGTTGATCTCAAGATGAAATGAACTTGAAATTTTTGAGTTCAAAATTTTTGACTCAAAATTTAACCGACTCAATTGGGGTTGTCAGAAGGACTACACTCACTCATTCTTGAAGCTTCAAGAAGATCAATAATATATTTCCTCTGCGATATGAAGATCCCATGTTTGGAACTCGCAACCTCAATGCCCAAGAAATATTTAAGGTTCCTCAAGTCTTTCACTTCAAATTCTCTTAACAACCTCTCTTTTAGGGTTGTACCTTATCATGGTCATCTATTGCGACAATATCTCGACCGCGACAGTACATGTGGAGCCCCAAATGCCACGCGCAACAGTATTCTGACGACGACACCGTCACGGGGAGACGCCGCTCCCAAACCGCCGAGCGCTATACTCCGTCTGACACTCATTTTTTCCAGGTAAATGAGGGGTTGCAAGTAGCGGGGAGAGTGCATTATTAATTGTAGGAAGGGATTCTACCTATATCGGAGCACATTTTTAAAAAATAAAATAAAAAACACATAAATTAAAGAAACTGAAAAATTGTGTAATAAAAAGGGTAAAATCGGAAAGTTGAATGTTTCATCAAAGGGTTTTTTCCCTTTTAATATAGTATAGATATCGAATACAAAACTTAACAAAAAAAATTGTGGGGGAAGAAGGGGGGTTCTTCCATGTCCTGGCGCAACAATACATCTTAAACTCATCGTCTCTGTAAAAAAAATTATCACACCGAATACAAAACTTAATAAGAAGTTTGGGATATGATGATACACTTTTTAAAATAAATAAAAAACACAAATTAAAATCACTTATGAAAAGTTGGAAATTTTGTAATAAATAAGGGTAAAATTGGTAAGATAAATGTTTCACCAAATGGTCTTTCTCCCATATATCTTTCACCAAAAAGAAAAAACACCTTTCAATGAAACATTCGTCTTTATAATTTTACTCATCTTTACGACAAATTTCCACAATTTCATAAGTGAATTTAATTTGTGTTTCTATTTTGCTTTAAAAAGGTGTCCTCAACCGCACAATTTCTATTGAGTTTTGTATTCAATGTGACAAATTTTTAGGGGAACGATGAAAAGAGAATGTATTGTTGCATTGAAGCACGGGGAAACCCTGGCACAACTACTTATATAAATATATATTATCATTATTTATGTTTATGTCTATTTTGTATTAAGATAATCAAGCACAAACAAATTCAGCCTACTATCAAAAAAATGAAAAGTAAAACTCATTTAGACTTTTTAATTGTACAGAGAGGGCCACAAAAAACTTATGTTTTCATTTATACATTCAGGTCAATGGACTTCGGGGGGGGGGGGGGGGGGGGGGGGGGGGGACTCTCTAGAAGCAATCCTAAATGCGATAAGGTGAATTAATGCAAGTGCACACGTGGTCCGCTAATTAGAGGAGTAATTAATTAATTAGAGGAGTACAGAATATTAACTTAGCAAATGAAAGAGGCGCAATTACTTTCAAGCGAGTGCAGAAGAAACCCTGCAAATCATATGATGAATGATACTAATAAAAATTAAAAGCGAACATCCACTACACAGTACAGGTGCCAAAATAAACAACAATTAGAGGAAATGTCTTTTACCACAACTTAAACGTGCAGGCGGCGGCGGCGAAGGGTGTGAAAGGCATCCCAAGTTGTGGTAGCGTTAGGGCCGATTGATTTGTAGTGGAACCACGACGGGAAGAAATGAAATAAGGAACTTGGACTGCTCTGTGGAAGGAATTAGGCTGATCGGTGGGGAAATGGGATTAAATTGATTGAAGGAATGTGGAATGGTATGAATAAGTCTGCTACAGTAAGCGTAAGGGTTGACTGGCAATTAGTGTTTGGGGGGGGGGGGGGGGGTAGTGGGGCTGGAGTCAACGGGAAGGAGACAGAAGGCGGTGGAGAAAGTTGGCAGTGGGACTCGGGTGGGGGAAAACAACTTTATTTGGGGAAAAAAGCTTTGACAGTGGAGGAAGGTAATGGTTTTCAGGTGGTTGTGGGTTGAACGGAGATGGGGAGGAAATTAACCGGAAGATGAATGAAATCACGGGGTGGCTCAGGCCGTGGCTTAGGGTGACTGGATGGGGTCCGACAGGGGTTGGGGAGATGAGAAACAGAGGCAAGGGTTTGTCGGGAGGGGAGGAGGGCGGATGCCGGCGTCGCACCGGCGGAAGTAAGCAGGGGAAGTTTTGGCATCGCACCAAAACTGCACTGACTGAGCGGTTGCAAATCCACGCAAACCTTCAATACCTCCCCTCCCTCCAAACCACCGGGTTATACATAACCCTAAATGAAAACCTCCTATTAACTACACAGTACAACAAGAAATAAAACCACCCCGATCAAACGGCTAGGATTGTTTGGACTGATCAGGGGTTAAATACACCTCAGAATAAAAAACACCAAACACTAAATTGACTCGACACATCCGGACATGACTACGGACTCCGATTTTTCGTCCGGGAAGTGGTTCACCGCCTCCTGTGGGAATGCACGTGAGTCGATCGAGGCGAGTCGTCAACTCCCCATGGCTTAAAGGCACTCAACTCCGATGAGTGAAGGCGGGCATACTCGTTGTAAAGTCGCGGGGCGATTCTCTCCAACTCCTCTGAAGAAATCCAAGAAGCGTCATGCAGGGACCGGCTGCTCCAACGGACAAGATAACGCACAATATCTCGTTCATCCGCGGCGTAGAAGTCGTGACCGATGAACTGAAGGACGTCATCTGTAGAAGTATGTGGTACAAATGTATCTCTGTTTGGCATTGATGTATCTCCGTTCGGCGATGATGTATCTCTGTCTGGTAATGATGTGTCTCCGAACGAAAGTCGTGTCAGTGGAACCGATGGTGCAATGCGATCTGCATGGCGCGATGCCGCTGGAGGCAACAAAGAGGGACCGGTGGAGGAAATAGGAGGTGAAGGCTCACATAGAGGGGCTATGGGAGATGAAGGCTCGGGTAGAGGTGTGGTAGAGGAGTCCACGTACACGTGCTCCTCATAGTAAGGAGTCAAATCATCTACGTTGAATACTCGGCTATATAGGGGCACATTCTACGTGCGCCTAGTTTCTTTGTTGATCCATGTGGGACCCTATCAGATCGAATGTGAATTAATACTTGTTCTCCCACCTCAAAGATTTGTTCCCACCTGTGTTGATCTGCTTGATCCTTATAATAATCATTACTAGTTGCAATCTTCTTACGGACCGTCTCGTGTAGTGCATGCAAATGCTGTATGAAGGACTCGGCTGACTCACTGGGCCTCGCCACTATGGAAATATCCACTAAGTCAATGGGTTTCCTAAGCTCGTGTCCTAACATAATATGAAACGGACTTAAACCCGTAATCCTATTGACAGAACTATTATACGCAAACTCGACTATAGGGAGAACAGAATCCCAACTAGCCGGACTATCCCCAACGAGGAATATTGGTGATACCTAGACATGAAGAAATTTATAGACTCTACAACAGCGTATCAAAAGAGTGCTCACAACATCCCTCTCTGATACGAATTAACGCAGGACGAATCTATAAGCGACGAATGAATGATGCCCTAACCCTACATACAATGCAAATCCGACGGCAAATTCAAATTAAGTAATAAATAATCAAACTACACGCAAATAATTCTAGCAAAAGCAAAATAATTCTTTAGGCAAGCAGACTTAGGCTTTCCTCCATGTGGAGGGTCAGAGCGAGAGTGCGTGACGAATAGTTCCTGCAAAACACAAAATGATCTAGAATAAAATTATACGATACTATTTATACAAACAAATATAAAATCACATCACTATAATTTAATATTGAAAAGCAAGATTCATACAACAAATAACAACTCAAAAAACATGGGAGTTGTCGTAGGAGAGCAGATCTAGAGATGTTCGTCACAATATAAATGATCCGGAGAGGAACCGGTGGCTGTATGGCATGGGGCTTGTCTGGAATTGGCTTAGAGAAGTGGGATCGAGCTGCGGGGATGTAGATCCGGTGGTTTGGGAGCGGAATAGGGTTGTGGAAGAGATGGGGTGGTTGTGTGGGGGTTGGATCAGGTTTGGAAGGGCAGATCTGAGTGGTAATAGGCATCGAATTAAAGGGGAGAGGAAAGGGAGCGGTGGCGGCTGTAGAGGGTTGTAATAAATAGGGGTCGACAATAGTAGATGGGAAGGGGGCGGCGGATGTAGAAAGCAAGAGCGGCGGCTGTAGACAGCAGGAGCGGAGGCTGTAGAGGGCTGCAATAAGTAGGGGGTGGCGATTGTAGACAGCAAGAGGCTGCAGTTGTAGACAGCAAGGGGGCGACGGCTGTTGGGGTTTATGGATGTGGCGGTATAGGGATTTAGAGGTGGAAAATGATGACTAGGGTTAAGAGATACCTTGGGGAGGGAGATAACCACCTAAGAGTCGTCACCTAGGGTTCTATGGAGTCGGCACTGTAGAGTGATCGCCAGATTTCGGGATTTCTCTTCTCCAAAATCAGCAATACCTATAGCAACCCCCATACACTCTAATTTATAATAAAGAGATATTATGACATCCCACCATCGACGGCTATGATTGGCCAGAGATGAGGTAACCCGATTACATCAAAAATAAAACAAAAAAGACAATATAACATATGAAATCGTGTCAGAACGATGGGCCGGACACATTCATGGAGTCAGATCATCGATCCGGGTACGCCATATATGGTAAGTAGCCAATCGGCCCTGAACGGATCCAAAACCCGTCCTCCACTACGGGTCTGCGTCTCCGCTCCGCATCACTATGTTACAGTGATACATCCGCCCATGTACACTGCCTCGCAGGAATGGTAGGATTGTGGACTCGCTCATCTATATAAGGGGAAGGGGTACTTGTGTTTGGGAATCTTTTGGCCATTAGCATTGCATCCTTATGGACTCTCATTAGAGAGAAACTCTTTGGAGGACCTAGCCACTAAGAGTTGGTGGAATCTTGCCTTCTAATTGTGCTCGTATTCAACACGCAATGCAATGTCATTAACTCGTTATTAAGCAGTGTCACTCCGTTCCTCTCTCAAACCCTAAAAATTTCTCCACCGGTAACAATGACTGAGTTGCCAGGATAACCTACTACCTTCTCAATCGTCGAGTATCAACGCCTCCCTCAATCGGCCCTGAACGGATCCAAAACCCGTCCTCCACTACGGGTTCGCGTCTCCGCTCCGCATCACTATGTTACAGTGATACATTCGCCCATGTATACTGCCTCGCAGGAATGGTAGGATTGTGGACTCGCTCATCTATATAAGGGGGAGGGGTACTTGTGTTTGAGAATCTTTTGGCCATTAGCATTGCAACCTTATGGGCTCTCATTAGAGAGAAACTCTTTGGAGGACCTAGCCACTAAGAGTTGGCGGAATCTTATCTTCTAATTGTGCTCGTATTCAACACGCAATGCAATGTCATTAACTCGTTATTAAGCAGTGTCACTCCGTTCCTCTCTCAAACCCTAAAAATTTCTCCACCGGTAACAATGGTCTGAGTTGCCAGGATAACCTACTGCCTTTTCAATCGTCGAGTATCAACGCCTCCCTCAATAACTACTTTGATCAGACCGCGACCCGGTTTCACGACATCATGTCCCTCCTTAACAGCATCCAGGACAATCAGGGACTCCATGCAAATTCCCCAATAACGACACCCCTTCCACAACAACTACACCCCAATATGCTGACATTGCTCCCAACCCTCGTCGCTCACAGAGCCCTCACAGTCGGACTAGCCACCCTCTACACTGGCCCTGACGACCTCCCTCGGCCGGCCAGTGCCCTCACCTGTCCTTTCATACACCTCAACCAATGCCACCAATTAAGTTGATGCTCATCTACTCTAGACCAGCCTCTCGAGGAAGGGTCATACACTGTCTGACACCCTGTTCAACCATTCCAGTCCCACCAAGACTTCAATTGACTTCTCTCATCGCAACCACCGCTCCAGCATTTTGTTACAAGGTCCCCATCGACACAACCCCTCTCTTATGTCGCCCGTCCTTGCATTGCCCAACAAAACCGCTACAGTCATCGTCGTACCACTTGACTTCTCTCCTCCGACACCATGAGCCACACAACTCCTTTTCCTCCCTCCTCATTCCTCGTGGCCTTTTTCCAAGCCACCAACCCTTTTCTTGCTTGAGCCCCCTCCATGCCCTATCCCTGGCGCCTTGTCATGTATAATAAGGAAACTGAGCTCTCCTTTTTTTCATATTTTCTTTCCACTTTCACTCACGGATGGAGATTTCCACTTTCACTCACGGATGCACCCTCCTTTATTTCCACTTTTTCTCCTCTTGGACTCCATATGGGCTGACTCCTTTAGCTTTATTCTGTCATCGCCACCGTCTCTAAAATTATGATTTTTTTCTACTCATGGACCACCAAAACACACCCACGCTCTCACCCTGCCCGCCACATGCTTATGTGCAGGTTCAAGTGCAAGACCCATGGCTTCCCTTTCCTTTTTCTTTTTGTTCTCTCCACTTCTCTTACTACCCCCACTATCAGTCAGCACATAGGCCAAATATTTCCCCTCTTGAGCCCCCCACCGGTCAACATTTATTCATTCTCTTTTAATCAAGGAACCCCCCCCCCCCAGCTTGTGTCTGTCGCTGACATTCATAAGGACCCAGACAAATATTCTAACCTTGATCTTGGGATAAGATCAATTTTCAAGATCGGCCTAATGTTACGGCAATACATCCGCCCGAGATCTCACAGTAGTCATAGGAGCACCTATGGAAGTCACCATGATAATTTCATATAATCTTTTGTAATTAATTAATTAATATTGATTAAAAAGGCAGCCTGATACACAAAGCATCCCAGCGCAACGAGGATCCGGTGGTCCGAGGAAGGGTCCCACCACATTTTTGCATGAGGCTACTTCCAGTAGTCAAACTTGGGACCTCAAGGTCACACGACAGCACCTTAACCAATGTGCGGAGGCCCCCTTCTAATTAATTAATATTGATTAATTATCATTAATTAAATTAATTGTACTAATTAAAATATTTGTCATGGCATGTGCCCTCCCTCATATATATAAGGGAGAGGAGTATTTGTGTTTGGGCATCTTTTGGCTAGTAGTATTGTGGGTTCTCTTTAGAGAAAAGCTCTTTGGAGGACCCAGCCTCCAGGAGTTGGCAGAATCTTGTCTTTTGATTGTATTCGCTAGTATTCAATGTGTAATGCAATTGTGTTATTAAGCAGTGTCGTTCCATTCCTCTCTCAAACCCTAGAAATTTCTCCACCGGAACATCATGACTTCAAATTTATTTGCTTCAGTTTATCAATGATACCTACAACACAATTGAAGGCCCATATTCTATCACATGAGTACTTTGATAGGATGGATTCACAAAGCACAAATCTACTAGAAATTTTGAGTACAACATTTGTGTGTTCTAAATGTGTTAGATTGATTAGTTGGTAGCTATATAGCAATAAGAGATCTAATAATACTTATGAATTTGGAAGCTAATACACATCATTTGTTTTTTTATTTTATTTTTTCATTAGAGATTAGATGTTTTCTGTCCAACGGGTTTTTATTTGGTGTGGCTTGTTATTTCTTACCTCCATACTAAATAATAGATCTGACATATATGACTTCCAATGTAATTTAAAAAAAATATTCAAGTCATTTGAGCACAAAAACATGCAGCAAATGTACTTTAATTAATTAAATATTTTCATGAAAGGTATTCCCACAACACCAAGTTTCACAGTAAGCTTTCAATAATCAACTGTCATCTAAATATTTCAAGCAGCAAAGGAAAACCAAACAAAGCTTTTGTATTAAAAAAATACTAGTTTAAATATTTTCATGAAAGGTATTTTCACAACACCAAGTTTCATAGTGAGCTTTCAATAATCAACTGTCATCTAAATATTTCAAGCAGCAAAGGAAAACCAAACAAAGCTTTTGTATTAAAAAAATACTAGTTTAACCAAACTAGTAAATGACTTAAACCTATGATGCTAAAAATCATGCAGCTAAAATGTCCATATATAACTTCAAGATGGTGCAGACACTTTTCACTGCCCTTGCTAATCAAACAGCTAAAGCAACCCGCCTACCCTACTTCCAGCATCCCCTCAGGAGCAGCCAAACTGAATCCATTGTTAGGCAGCACAAAGGATACACGTAAGTAAATGAAAATAATTCTAAGTTGACTAAATTTTCAAACCAAAACCTATCAAATGGAATGGCTGGCTCGGAACGGGACATATATAACAAAAATAGATAAACTATCTCAAATATAATGAAATATCATCAATATAATAAATATTCTAATCAATTCTTAATCATCATAAAGAAAACTTTCACAAACCATAAAAACCAAATTGGTAAACAAGGCCACTCATTTTCAAGTGAGACTGATATATGCTTACATAAATTTCAAAATATAGTGATAGATGTTAAAAATAAGAGAAAGAACAATGAGAGCATTACCGCAGAACCAGAAATGACTATCAAGCGGTCCTCTGATTCAAGAGGAGTCTCCAAAATTTTAATGTCAGACCCAGTTTCATGTTGAAGATTTCTAACAATACTACCTCCAATCACGCTTCCGACCTTATCATTGGAGCACAATAGTCGGAAGACTAGCACTTCTGGAGCAACTTGCATTTGTCCTGGTGCAAGACCTTCATGAAAATTGGGAAAAGATGGGAAGTCATGAGAATCATATGGAGGCCTATTAGGAAAATGCGGCCCTTGGATAGGCATATGAAAATTTGGCGGATTAAAGGCCTCTGGGCGAGGAATAGGAGAAAATTGATATGTCGAAGACCCGGGAGGATTGTCTGCAGTAAAATCTCGCTCACGGGGTGGATACTTCAACAGCTGCTGTGAAACTGATTGAAGTGCTTTTCTTATGGAATCTATGCTTCCTGATATCTGTAGTTCAATGCAATATCAAGAATACTATTCATTAAATATGATTACAGGTAAAACAATAAAGGGTATAGAAGAATAATCAAACAAGATAGAGGTAAAAATTATTGGTAATAGATGAATCAAAAACCTATAGTGAGAATAAAATAAATTCTAATATCATTTTTGCACTGATCAAGTACAATATTTTGCCGCCATTAAATTTGTCAAGGACCACATTTTCTGTCTAATGAGACGCAAGGAGCATAAAAATCATATTTTGGCATTTGCTCGGATTAACAAAGATCCAACTGAAAGATAAAGCGTTACCTGGACAATTTTATCATTTGGTGATGCATACAAAAGAAGCTTATCCCTGGGAAGTATACGGATTTGAGCTCCACTGTCTGTGGACATTTGCTTGATCATAGCACCACCCTTTCCA
Source organism: Platanthera zijinensis (assembly GCA_039513925.1). NCBI lineage: Eukaryota > Viridiplantae > Streptophyta > Magnoliopsida > Asparagales > Orchidaceae > Platanthera > Platanthera zijinensis. The sequence goes on from CM077095.1 coordinate 172,131,075, forward strand.
AGAAGGCATCCAACTTGGCTGGACAAAACAAGTAACCTTACAAAAGGACAAGATTGCTTGCTCTCTTCATCTCCATAATCGACATCTGACTCACCTTCCATTATTCTCTCAAAAATAAGTAGTAGGGCCTTTTGAACTAAAGATATTAGTATATTACCTTGGGTGATTTTGATATTTCTACGGTAGAAGGATCCTCCTTGTCTTTACCATCTTCTACATTAACTTTATTATCCTCCAAATCATCAGCATTACCTTCATTTTCATTTTTCTTGGTTTGCTCATTTTTAGACTCTGAATCTTTAGCAGGACCAGATATAACTACAACTCTCTCTTAACACCTAGAAATAGATTCTTCAAGCTTTATCTTTGCACCAGTCTCATTTCGTATTTTTGATATAACGCCACCTCCTTTACCAATCACACTTCCAGACTTGGAAGAAAGGCAAAGAATGCGAAAAACTATAGATCCTAGTGGAAATTTGAATTGGTTTGTGTGAGAGATGGACGGAGAAGACTTCTGCCACTTTCCTCTACCATTAGGTTCTGTAGGGTAGCGTTCAAAAGGCCTCTTAGATCCCGTAAATGGTAAAGCCATTCTTATATCTACAATGAAAACAAATGTTAAAAGTAAGTATTAACCATGGATATGATACACCAAATAAATACATGATACATAAAATGAAAACTTGGTGCACCATATGTACATATAACAAAAAAAGATCTATAAATTGGGCACCACAAAGAAGTATTTCGAGTTCAATATCCAGATGAACAATGTATCAATTCACCATTTGTGAAGGCACTTAAAAATGGATTTAATAAAGCACCTTTGATTGTCCAGCTGGGTTAAGGTGAATTTCCAATTGAACCTTCACCAAAGAGACTAAATGTATGATATAGTTAAACACGCATAACAATATTTGAGCTAAATTTGGTAGAATTGGGGAAAGGCCATTCAACAAATAAGCAAGAACAACAAAAAATAGAAGGCGCTTGCATTTACCGACATATGGTAACATGCTACAACGGAAGGGGGGTAGCGGAATGAAGTAAAATGAAGTGGAATGAAAAATAAAACGAAAATAAAAAATGGAAACAAAACGAAAGAAAAAAATGGAATGGGAAACGTGGACTTTTTAAAAATTTCTTTGAATGTGAAGCGATCGAAAAGGAATACAAAACATAATGAAACCCTAACCTTTCCACAGATAATGGATCCTCTGTTCCACCTCTCCGTCCTCCTATCCGCCGCGATCTAACGACCCTGAACCGAATCGACTGAGAATGAGAAGCGATCTTACGACCCAGGAGCCAATCACTGAAATATTTGAACAAGTCCGAGATTAGGGTTTAGGGCGGAGAAAGAAGCTGCCTGGCGATTAGAAAACAAGTCGATACGAAATGAAGGCATGGTGTCGATACGAAAACAAGTACGAAGGCGGGCCCGTGGGCCGTGAGAAAAGTGGCTGCTTGCTAGTCCTCTACACAAAGCCCGATCGGGCTCGGGCTTGGCCCGGGCTCAATTTAAGTCGGGTCAGGCTGGGCTTGGGCTCCCCCAAAAGAGGGGGGCCGTTTAGGCCCTTCAGGCCGGCCCGGGCCGGCCTGAATTCAAAAAGGCAGGATTAATCCCGCCTGATCAGGCGGGATTAATTCTGCCTGGCGCCTGGCGGGATTAAAATCCTGTCAGGCTTTCGCTTAGCCCGGTGCCGGGCTCAGGCTAGCCCAGGCCGGGCCGGGCCGGGCAACAGACCAAAATGAGGGCCAGGTAAGGGCCCCAAGCCCGACACTTGCCCGGGCCGTGCTTTTCCCGGGTCGGCCCTAACCAGACTTTTGTCGGGTCGTGCCCGAGCGGGCTTTCCGAGCCCGGACTTTTTACCCACAACTACTGCTTGCTTTTATTTTATATATATCTTATAATATATCTTATCTTATATATATAAGAGAATATAGGTATTTGGAGGCACACCATCGAATGAATATTGATCATTGGATCATGAGAGAGAACGTGGAGGGGATTTGGAGAGAGAGAAGAGGGAGAGAGAATGCGAGAGAGAGGGTGGAGTGATAAAGAGAGAGGGAGAGATGAGTAATAAATTATTTTTATAGATTAAAATTTGCAAAATTTTATAAAATAAAAATAGGAATAATAATTTATATTTTTTGCGGTAATTTTAATTACTCATATGCATATGTTTTGAAAAAAATAACATTTCAGGTACGTGCACAACCCGCTTATAGGCGGGCGCAACCCGCAGCGACGCATAGAGCACGGGCGAAGCCCGTCTGGATGCGGCCGAAGGCCGCCCGAGGGCTTCGAGCACGGGCGTAGCCCGTGCGAAGAAGCTCGTATATATATAAAGGAATATAGATATTTGGAGGCACAGCATAGATTGAATATTGGTCATTGGATCATGAAAGAGGGCATAAGTGGGGGGAGATTTGGGAGAGAGAGAGTGGAGGGAGAGGGAAAGGGGGGCATGAGAGAGAAGGAGAGAGATAGAGGGGGGAGTGATAAAGAGAGAGAGAGAGAGGGAGAGATGAATTAATTTTTATAGATTAAAATTTGCAAAATTGAATAAAATAAAAATAGGAATAATACTTCATATTTTTGCGGTCATTTTAACTACTCATATGTATATATTTTGAAAAAAAAGATTTCGAGTGCGTGCGTAACCCGCTCATAGGCGGGCGCAGCCCGCAGCGACGCATCGATCACTTTCATAAACTAGCATCACCAATAAATAACCCCAAGTCGTCATACTTATGCAATTACAACATATAGATATATGTACGTAAACAAGTTCTGCAACATACCACTATATTCTGCGTCGATCACTTTTATAAATATTTATACATACAAATATATGAAATAGCCCACAAAATATAATATTTTCATGTCATAGCAGCTCATGACGAGGCCGATTCATCACTGCTTATATCTTTTCCATCATCGGGGACGTTACTTGTAATTAATTAAATTTTGTTACACGTCTTCATATACTTTATTAATTTAATGCATACATGAATTCATTTTGCATACCGGGCACGATGCGCGTCACAATTCTCCCCTCCTAAAAAAAATTTCGTCCCCGAAAATCATTCTTCCATAATATCGAACAATGCAGGAAACAGATTTCGCATTGCCTCTTCACGTTCCCAAGTTGTTTCGTGCCTAGGATGACCCTTCCACCACACTAGCATAAAATTTACGTCACGATTTCGTAACTGTTTGCTTTGTCGATCTATAATCTGATGTGCTTCTGTCGGGCTAGAAAGGTCTTGTTCGATTTGAATATCAGTGGATGCCACAATCGTCTCCGGGTCACAAATATATTTTTGTAATGCTGACACATGAAACACATGATGCAATCTCTGCAACTCCGCTGGTAGCTCCAAGCGGTAGGCAACATCACCTACCCGTTCAGTGACTGAAAAAGGTCCGACATAACGTGGACTCAATTTTCCAAGTCGTCGGAACAGTGAAACTCCTTTGAATGGTCTGATTTTCAAACATACCTGGTCACCGACTTGAAACTGCACAAGACGATGACGAGCATTATAATATTTTTGCTGTCAGTCTTGTGCTATCTTCATTCGTTGATGTATCAGCTTTACTTTTTCATGTCATTTATCAATTTTCTCCCGGTTTTACAATGTTCACTCACCTTCTTCAGCCTAACTTAATGGTGTTCAACAACGTCGGCCATTCAATGCTTCGAAAGGTGTCATCTGAATAGACGATTGATAGCTGTTATTGTATGCAAACTCTACCAATGTCAAATATTTTTCCCAGGAGCCTTTTAAATCCAGTACAACCATACACAGTATATCTTCTAAAAACTGAATTGTTCGCTCCGACTGCCCATCTGTTTGGGGATGAAATGATGTACTGAATAATAATTTTGTCCCCAAACGCTTGCGGATATATCTCCAATTTCCAGACGTGGAGCAACCGTCGCGATCAAAAATTATGGATCGGGGAATCCCATGCAATTTAACAATAACATCTATGTATAAGTCATTCAACTTTTCAGCCGGTGTATCCTGTCGTACTGGAATAAAATATTCGCTTTTCGTTAAACGATCAATAATGACCCAAATACCATCGTGCCCCAATTTACTGCGGGGTAGACCGAAGACAAAATCCATCGCAATGTCTTCCCACTTCCATTCTGGTATTGGTAGGGAGTGCAAATATCCTCCAGGTTTCTAGTGTTCAGCTTTCACCAATGTTGAAGCCAAAATTGACCTCAACGACTGTTCACAAACCAAAGTGCAGCCGACGCCTACTTCTCTCAAATCTCGACCCCTGACTAGCTGCTAAGGTCCTAAGACTGACCCAAAGCCTCAGCTGGGAGGTCCCACCTCACACCCGGAAGATCCCTGAGAGCTTCCCCTCCAAAACCAATAGCTGGACTGGGAGCTCTTCAGAAAGCACTAGAGTTAGAGAGTAAAATGAGAACCCTGCCTTCCAAAGAGCCCCTATGGGTCTTTTTATAGTCTTCTCCTATCCTGAAAATACTGAAATACCCCTGATTGGTCTGTCAACAGCCAAATCCCGCTTTCATCCCAGGGGCATACAGGTAATTTAACCCGAGGATAATGAAATAATAATAATAAAACAATCCTCTTTCCTGGGCGCCAGCCCCCACCTCACGGACCTGCTTGGCGAGAACCCCGGGCGAGAAGGCTCTCGATGAGCCTTATCTGAGCTCACCTTGGGGAGATCTCTCGCCAAGAGGGTTCTCGCTCTTAGTGGTCTCGACGTCACTGTTGCCCGCCCCCAGGAAGAGTTCCTTCTGGGCAGGAGCTTTCCTGTCCCGAAGCCTAAAGCTGACCTGAAGACCTGAGTCCTAGCGCAAACGATCCCGGCTACCAGTAGGCGGGAGCACCTTAAGGGCGAGAACTCTGCCGGTCCGACCTAGGGCTAACCCAAAGGGCAAGCCCAACCCTGACCACTGAAGTCTTAGTCTTCCTGGTCCTCCCCAGCGAATATGGGGTTGTACACAATCCCCGCTCTTTTCGAGCTAGCCCTGCGCTCGACAAGACAAGTCCAACCCCAAAATATTCACTGGACACGTGCCTGTCAGCCAAGAGAATCTTTTGGCGGGCCCCACTGCGGCTATAAATACACGCCGACGGGTGACCATAAGACTTGCCTCTGAACTACTGTTTCTTCACTGAGCTCCCGCTCGGGGTTTTATGCGTGATACCAAGATGTCTGCTAAGCGTGCTAGCAAACCCCTTCCGCAGGACCTTCAAGATCGGTTAAACGCGGCTCAAGCGCGAGCCTTAGCAAACAGTGCTGCGGTAGCGCCTTGGCTATCGAGGAAATCTTCAGACACCGGCCCTTCTGAGCCGAAGAAGAAAAAGGGGAAGAGGAAAGCGAAAGTGGTCCGGCGAGACCTTTCTCGCGAGAACAGGGATTCACCTTCTCCTACTCCCATCCCTGCGGGGGACCCCTCTCCTCAAAAGGTATGCCTTCTGACCATGCTTACCGAGCTGATTACGCTACAGGCCCGCTAATTAACGTGACATCTCGCAGAAATCCGTTCCGAGTGACGTCGCTGGGTCTTCCCCGATTCCCCCAGATTCGTCAGCCCTCCCTCCCGAGGATCGAACGAGGGTCTCTGAGACAATTCTTCTAGCCGAGACCCGGGTGATAGGTACGCTTTCCGCCACTTCTTAATACTCCAACCTTACCTTTCTTTTTTCTGAACTATCTTCTCGCAGAGCCAGCTTCCGCCGTCCCTGGTCTTGTCTCCCGAGAAGATGAAGCGAGAACTGGTGAGCTGCTCCCTTCAGCGGCAAATCCCGCCCTGCAGGCGGGAGGGGTGGCCCTTGACCCTTCCACTACTAAGGATGTCGATCATCCCTTGAGAGAGGACAACTCTCTCCCTGCTTCCGGCCAGGCTGGGACCATTGTACGCAAACCCTTCCGCTCAGGGCGAGGCAAGCCTCTCCACCTCCTTTATGGAGCTGACGGAGGGGTCGGGCCTTCTCACCCGACGCCAGTCAACGGCTCTCGCCAGACTGCAGGTATGCGAGACATTCTTGTCGGCTGATCGTTATGCCTTAATCAAAACCTTGGGCGCACTTTTCGCAGGGGATCCCAGCTCTCGGTCGGAAGCCAACGAGGAGAGAGAAGAAGAAGAAGAAGATGAATCCCTTCCTCCTTCGCCCGGCGAGATAGAAGAAACCTTGAACGGCGCCGAGAACGCGAAGGAGCGGAGGAGGAAGGTCTCGGCCATTTTGGCCAAGCTCATCCGGCGAGACCGCGCCCATGCTGCCGCGGCGAAAGCATTCTGTGAATCCGTGGAACAAAGGCTGGAGGCCCTGGAGCGGGATTTCTTCTTGGGCGAGACTGATCGACCGGGAGGGCCTATTACCGAGTCTTCGCCGGGGAGATGCATCGCGCAGATCCGGGATCATGCTAGGCGGATCAACCTAGGGTGTACCACCCTGTCATCTTACTTCAACCCGCTGGTGCCTCCGAGAACTAGGCGGCGGGAGCGAGGGCGATGGCGCTGGGAACCGTATTAGTTCATCTAGGTCTCGCCCCTTCTCCCTTATTAGCCTTCCCTTCCGCCGTGTACCTTTATGCCTCTGTAATAACTGTTATTAACTTTATTCAGTTCTCGACGGCGAGAGCAAATTACTATCCGTTTCTTCTTTCATTGTGCTGCGTATTTTAAGAATGTGTTGTAATTAGGATGCTTGCGCCAAAACTAAGTGGCTTGCGCCGAAACTAGAGACGATCGTCGACTGCTGTCACCCCCGAGGGGAAAACCGAGGCGTCGCCGGCCCAGATCGTGACAGCTGTACCCCGCTGTCACTTTCTCTCTCTATCGGACGGAGCCGTAACGACCACGGTTCCCTATAAATAGAGAAATCTACCAACCGCATTTACTTCTCTGATCCGGAACTTCAATTTACTTTCATTGCTCCTGCCCTCTTGCTTCCGCTTTTGCCTCTCTATTGTTCTCGCTATTACCCCTAAACCCAAAATGTCGGGCGAGAACGAAGGTCGCGCTCATTGCGTGGAAGCGTTCCGCAAGCACCTCTTCCCCTCCTGCACGCTCACCTTGGACGAGTACAACTTGATCGTCAACCGCTTCATTCCCGCTGGCTTCTCGGCGCAGAACCCGGGTAATCACGACAAGGTGAATACCCCGGAAGCGGGAGAGCTCGCCATCCCCCTCGAACATTTCGAGGCGGGCTTCCGCCTCCCCCTCTGGCCGGAGATTTGACAAGCCCTCCGCTACTATGGGGTGGTTCCCGCCCAGCTGAACCCGAACTCTGTCGCGATCCTTGTGGCATTCATCTGCTACATGCGATCCGAGAGGATCGAGTTTAGTCTGCCGATCTTCCGCAAGATATTCAACTTCCGCGCCAAAGGCGGCGTGGTCTTCTTCTCCGGGCAGCTGCTCAAGACCACCGGCCTCGCCAATAAACATCACCATTGGGGCGAGAAGTTTCTCTATGTCACCGGGGACTTCGGCAACGTCCCGCTCCGACCGGTCCAGTACGAGAATGATGCTTACAAACCGCCCACTCTGGGGTCGCGCGAGAGCGCACTCCTGGAGTTCTTCGGAACAAAGGAGTTTAACGTTCTCTTCCTCCGGCGAGACGTCGACTCCCTTCCTCCCGTCCAACCGGGCGAAGGTACGGTTTCGCCTTAGATTTGATCTTTTGTTAGGATCTTCCTGTGCTTGAATAGCGCTAACTTTGTAGGAGAGCGGGAGGTCCCTCTACGCCAACCTTTCGCTGTGGCCCCGGGTGTCGAGGATCGGGTTGTGAGAGGCTCTCTCGCTCTCGCGGAGGCCAGCGCTCGCGCCTGCCGGGAAGAGCCCGTTCAGCCTTTGGTGCCCGGAGCTAAGAAGCGAAAAGGCACCGCTCCCGCCCCGCGACCGCTGAAGAGGCCAAAGCCATCCGCTGCGGACAAGGGCAAGGGCTTGGCCGTCTCGCCTGCCCGACATCCCGCCTTGGGCAAGTCCTTCGAAGGGCTGCTCCAGATGGCCAGCGAGATGGGTGCTGCCGCCAGGAGGCGTACCGAGGCTACTGCCGAGAACCCTCCGGCCGCAGACGTGGCTGGAGGAGAGGGAGTCGTCGCCGAGACCTCTGCCCAGACCCCGCCCAAGGAAGTGCCGAAAGGGCACAGAAATTATGGCCTCGGTGCGAAGCACGTCGACGCGGAAGGGAAGCCTCTGCTCCAATGGGATCCCGAATCCAACAGGGTTGCGGTTTCAACGCTCCTCCCCAGCTGGTCGGAGCGGGATGAGGTTACTGGCGAGGTCTTCTCGCTGGGTTATGGCCTCTATAGCCGAGAGGGCGCCAGTATCTTCGACCAGACGCCCACCCGGCTCCTGGCTTTCGACGCTACCCAGGCCCTGCTTCGCGGGTTCGAGCTTGCGCACATGTGCGCGCGTCGAAGTATCAACATCGGCAAGAACTTCGCCGACATGTACAAGGCGAGGGAAGAAGCGGTGGCCAGAGCACGCTCTTCGGAGACAGAGCTCGCGAGTGCTCGGCAAGAGTTGGCGGATGCTCAACAAGCGCTATCCCTACGCCCCCGCAGCCGAGGTAAGCGGGATCTTCCTGGACCCTTGCTCTCGCTACTCGAAGTCACGCTTGCGCAGTATTTACTGAGTAGATCTCTTCTCCACAGGATTCCGCCCAAGCCATGGCACTCCGCGCGGAGTTGGCTGACGTACGCTGCGAGAACGTCCTGCTGAGGGACCAACTCCGACGTGCGGAAGCAGCGAAAGGCCCGCCTCCGACGCTTGATGAGAGACTAAAGAGTCGTCACTTCTCGGTGTACGACATCGACAAGCTGCTCCAGGCAAACGCTCAGGCTACCGTCAGGCTGACGGTCGAGACGCGAAGCTGCTTCGGGAGGACGGCGTAACCATCGACGCTCGCCAACTCCTCCTCTGGCTATTCGATCCAGTCCCGAAGCCTCCCGGCGTGCCCGACTCTCCTCCTTCAGATATCCCGAAGTCTTCCTCCGCTGCCGGCGAGACGTCTGGGGCGAGCTCGGGCGAGGACTCCGGCGAGGATTCGGGCGAGAGTACCAGCGGGGATTACAGCGCGTCCCCTTGAAGTTCCTTTTCTTCTTTCTTTTTCTTTTGATACACTTTTGTAATGAGCGAGAAGCTCCAAACCCCTGTAACTATTTAATATAATGCAATGTTTCGTTTTTCACTGCCGGTGTTTGCTTGAACGAATATGTTAGATAGTCAGCGGCTTCCGCGCGAGCTTCCATCGAGACCCTTAGTCTTTTTAGGGTCACCTTCCCTAGAGATTGATTAGGCGGGAGCCTTGCGCCATTGATTAGGTCGTTATGCCCAGGTCTGTCGGGGGCCTTCTTCAACGAGATCCCCCCAGCCGAGACCTTTTGGCCGAGACCCCTATTGGCCGAGACCCTGACTGGCCGAGACCTCTACTGGCTGAGACCTTTAGGGCTGTCTCTGATCTAGGCCAGGGTCATGATAAGATACTTTCCCACGAACTGGATCTACGCTCCACCGGCGAGCCTTTGGACCTGCCAGCTAGATGGGAGCCTGCGCAGCGAGTCTACCGGGGGCTGAGTCGGGCTTGTTGTAACACTGGGTAACCATAAATCAAGAACCAAGGACCACAAGTCAAGGACCCCACAGGCGAGCCTTCGGACCTGCCAGCTGGATGAGAGCCTGCGCAGCGGGTCCGCCTGGGGCCGAGCCGAGCTCGGGGTGTTGATGAAGATCAAGCTAAACCTCTCCCTCACAAGCGAGCCTTCGGACCTTCCAGCTGGATGAGATCCTGCGCAGCGGGTCCGCCTGGGGCCGAGCCGAGCTCGGGGTGTTGATGAAGATCAAGCCAAACCTCTCCCCCACAGGCGAGCCTTCGGACCTGCTAGCTGGATGAGAGCCTGCGCAGCGGGTCCGCCTGGGGCCGAGCCGAGCTCGGGGTGTTGATGAAGATCAAGCCAAACCTCTTCCCCACAGGCGAGCCTTCAGACCTGCCAGCTGGATGAGAGCCTGCGCAGCGGGTCCGCCTGCGGCCGAGCCGAGCTCGGGGTGTTGATGAAGATCAAGCCAAACCTCTCCCCCACAGGCGAGCCTTCGGACCTGCCAGCTGGATGAGAGCCTGCGTAGCGGGTCCGCCTGGGGCCGAGCCGAGCTCGGGGTGTTGATGAAGATCAAGCCAAACCTCTCCTCCACAGGCGAGCCTTCGGACCTGCCAGCTAGATGAGAGCCTGTGCAGCGGGTCTACTTGGGGCCGAGCCGAGCTCGGGGTGTTGATGAAGATCAAGCCAAACCTCTCCCCCACAGGCGAGCCTTCGGACCTGCCAGCTAGATGAGAGCCTGCGCAGCGGGTCTACCTGGGGCCGAGCCGAGCTCGAGGTGTTGATGAAGATCAAGCCAAACTTCTCCCCCACAGGCGAGCCTTCGGACCTGCCAGCTAGATGAGAGCCTGCGCAGCGGGTCTACCTGAGGCCGAGCCGAGCTCGGGGTGTTGATGAAGATTCCTTCAACCAGGCCTATTCTATCATCAAGATGGGAAAATATAGTTGGTTAAAGCAAAAGCATTTTAGGGTAGAAGAGACCCATTCTTATGATAGCATTTTTTTTAGAGAGTCAACATTCTGAAAAGACTGCTTTGAAATGATAATATTTATTCACCATATTACAATCCTTCTCTCCCTTTAAGGGTAGAAATGTTTTAAGACATCACCGTTCCAAGTGTGGCTCAAGGTCCTTCCTTCCACATCCTGGAGGTAGTAACCCCCATTAGCCAGAGCCTTCTTTACTATGCAAGGCCCTTCCCAGTTGGGGTTGAGCTTGCCCACAGGGGCCGACCTTCCTGCTGCGTCGACCTTTTTTAGCACTAGGTCCCCCTCGGCGAATTGCTTAACCCTAATGTGTTTATCGAAGTACCTGGCCATTCACCTTTTTATCTCTTCTTGTCTGATGGCAGCAACATCCCATAGTTCTTCCACCATATTCAACGAGAGGCGCAATCCCTCCTCGTTCTCCAACCTCCAAGCTTCGCTTCCCTCACCCGCGGTTGCGACCCGTAGAGACCGAACCTCGAATTCCACTGGAAGGACCGCCTCACATCCATGAGAGAGTTTGAAGGGGGTCTCCCCTGTGGCCGTGTTCGGATTTGTTCGCAAGGCCCACAGGACGGAAGGGAGTTGCTCCACCCAGTTGCCCTTCAGGTTCTCCACCTTCTTCTTGAGCAAGTTCACGATGATCTTATTCGCCGCTTCCACCTAGCCGTTGCTCCGGGGGTGATGGACAGAGGCAAACCTGAGGTCAATCCCCAGTTGGACGCAGAAGCTGATGAACTCTTCACTGGCAAACTGAGGACCGTTATCCGTCACTATCGCTTGGGGTAGCCCATGCCTGCATATGATTTCCCCCAGACGAAGTTCCTGATGACCTGGGAGGTAACCTTGGCTAGGGCCTTGATTTCCAGCCACTTTGAGAAGTAGTCGATCATGACTAGGAGGAACCTCCTCTGCCCGCTGGCTGGAGGAAAAGGCCCAACTAGATCCATTCCCCAAATGACAAAGGGCCATGGGGCCATGATGCTTCGAAGCTTTTGTGCGGGTAAGAGCTGGAGGGGGGCGTGTACTTGACATTTCAGACATCTCTTTGCAAACTCGACTGTATCCTTCCTCAAGGTCTGCCAGAAGTATCCTTGTCTTATCACCCTTGCCTCCAACGTTCTTCCTCCCGAATGACTGCCGCACTCTCCCGAATGCACCTCCTCCAGGATTCTCGGGACCTCCTCCTCGGTCACATATCTCGCGAGGAGCCCCGATAACATCTTCCGGTGCAAGCCCCCTTCTAACATCAGGTAGTGGGCTGCCTTTCGCCTAAAGCTTTTTGCCTCCTTAACCCCCTTTGACAGCTTGCCTGTGGTAAGGAAGGTCACCAATGGGTCCACCCATGTGGATCGCCGTCCCACCTCCATCAACTCCCCCTCTTCAATCGCTGGCCGAAAAAGTTTAGTTAAGGTTCCTCCTCCCCGAGGCCCAAACTTCGCCAACCGATCAGCTGATGTGCTTTACTCCCTGGGAACGTGTTGAATAGAAAAGGAACGGAACCCTCCGATGATTGCCCTTACCTTGGATAGATACCTCACGAGGGTAGGCTCCCGAGCCTCAAACTCCCCTCTGATTTGCGACGCTACCACCATCGAGTCAGTGAAGGTCTCCACATTTTGGATCTCCAACTCCCTTGCCAATCGAAGGCCGGCTATCACAGCCTCATACTCCGCCTGATTATTGGTAACGGGGAAGTGGAAAGCTACCGCCTGTTCTATGGTAACCCCTTGAGGACTCACCAACACTACACCCCTCCCAGGGAGTGCCTTCCCGAGGCCCCATCGACCATCATCTTCCATGCTTCGTAGGGCTTCGGCTCCTTACTCTCCGCTTCAGCAACATAGTCTGCCAGGAAGTCTGCCACGGCCTGAGCTTTGATGGAGAGTCTTGGGATGAACGAGATGTCGAACTCGCTCAGTTCGATAGACCACTTTGCCAGCCTTCCCGAATGCTCTACCCCCTCGAAGATCTTGCGAAGAGGATGGTCGGTGACTACCCTAATCGAGTGCGCTTGAAAGTATGGACGAAGCTTCCTTGCCGAAACGACCAAGGCATAAGCCAGCTTCTCCAGGATAGGGTAGCGGAGCTCCGCCTTTTTCAGGATTCGGCTTACATAATAGACGGGTAGCTGCTTCTTCCCCTCTTCCCTAACCAAGACGGAGCTCACAGCTTCCACCCCCACCCCTAGATACAAGGCCAGGTCTTCCCCTTCCTTGGGGCTTTGGAGCAGCGGCGCCTGGGAGAGTTGCCTCTTGAACCCCTGGAAGGCCTCTTCGCATTCGACCGTCCATTCAAACACCTGATTACCGCGGAGTACTTTGAAGAAAGAAGAGCACCTATCCCCAGACCGAGAGAGGAACCTGCTTAGCCCGACCAACTTTCCTGCCAGGCGCTGGACTTCCTTGGCGTTGCGAGGCGACTCCAAGTCCAATATTGCCTTCACCTTGTCCGGGTTAGGTTCTACCCCTGCCGGAGTCAAGAGGTGTCCGAGAAACTTCCCGCAACTGGCCCCGAAGACACACTTCAAGGGGTTCAACCTAATCTTGAACCTCCGCATGGTGGCGAACGTTTCTTCCAAGTCCCGCAAATGAGAATCCACGCATTTGCTTTTGACCAGTAGGTCATCGACGTAGACCTCTAGATTCTCCCCTCTTTGGTCTCGAAAGACTTGATCCATCATACGTTGGTATGTTGCCCCTGCGTTTTTCAATCCAAAGGGCATCATCTTATAGCTAAAGCATCCCTCTCTCGTGATGAAGGAGACATCCTTGACATCGGGAGGGTGCATCCGGATCTGGTGGTAACCTGAAAAAGCATCCAAAAAACTCATAACAGAAAAACCAACGGCTGAATCAACCAGCGCGTCGATTCGAGGCAGGGAATAGCAATCCTTGGGGCATGATTTATTTAACAGGGAAAAATCGATACACATACGCCACTTTCCTCCCCCTTTCTTTACCATTACCACATTGGAGATCCAGCCCGGATACTGGATCTCCGAGATGAAGCCTGCCTCCAGAAGCTTCCTGACCTCCTCTCGGATGGGCTCCTCCAGCTTTGTGGCGATGGCCCTCATCTTCTGGCGTACGGGGCGAGTCCTCGGGTCCAGGTTCAGACGATGACAAGCTACGTCCGTATCGATGCCCGACATGTCTGCCGCGCTCCAAGCGAAGATGTCGATGTTGCTCTGGATGCAGGCTAGCATCCGCCCCTGGTCCTCGAGGCTTAAGCCTCCGCTGACCCGCACCTTCTGTACTTGCCCCGCTCTGGTGAGTACCTCCATCCCCACCACTTCCTCAGCCGGCTCCAGCCTCGGCCGCTCCCATCCTGCCCTCGCTTCCTCCTGCTCAACCTCTTCTCCTCTGACCTCGTCAACCCCCATCGCTTCCACCAGGCCTTCTCCTTGCCTCTGCTCTCCTTCCCTTGCCTCTCCCAGGCTCATCTCTTCCATCTCTACTACCTCCTCCATCATCAAGTCCTCCGCCTCCTGCGGGCTCGCCCCCTCCACTTCTATACTTCCTTCCAGCCCAGTCATCTCTTTCTCCAGCTCCTCCAGCTCAGCCATCCACGATTCGGTGTTTACTGCCGTCACATAGCACTGCCTCGCCACCTTCAGATCCCCCTTGATCCTAACCTGCACCCCTCCATTGTTGAACTTGAGGCATTGATGAAATGAGGAGGGGACACAGCGAAAGGAGCTGATGAGAGGACGCCCAAAGATGGCATTGTAGCTACTTGGGGATTCTACGATCACGAACCTACAGTTCCGCGAGATGCCCCCAAGCTTCACATGCAGGCCCACTCCCCTTCTACCTCCTTCCTCTCTCCAGAAAAACCAAAAAACGGTCCGTCGGAAGCCAGGACCCTTTTTCCTTCCACCCTCATTTCATCGAAGGCCTTCTTGAAGATCACGTTCACGGAGCTCCCGTTATCCACCAGTATCCGGGAGACTATGAAGTTCTCCACCGCTGTCTGGATCACTAGTGCGTCGCAGAACATGTCTTCGTAGTCTGGCATATCCGCGGATGAGAAGGTGATTTTTTCTTCTGGGGGGGGGGGGGGAGCTAGGGAGGTCGAGGCGACCCCTCTGCGGAACATGGTTTGAAGGCTCCCCTTGCGGGTTGCCTCGATCCCTACTCCCCCATGGATCACTCCAATCCCCCTCGGGTTCCCACATCGACCTTATCTTCACATCTATCTTCAGCCTCTCCGTGCTGCACCTCGACGATCCTTGTAGGCGGGTCTTGCCTTCCTGCTCCTCTGACCTCCCTCACCTCTAGAGATTCTGGGCAGGTGGCCGTTGCGTGACCTTCCTCCTGATGGAAGTCACAATAGGGCAACGCCACCCTGCCCCCTCTTCCTTCTCCTCCTCCTCTTCTCCCTGCTCCTCGAATTCTTCTCCCTCTTCCTCTCCCCACCTCCATGACCTCCTGCGGTGGTGGGGGGTGACCTCTCGGTCCCTGCCTCCATCCTCCCTGCTCGAGTCTTCTCGGCTCCCGGAAGTTGTCTCTTCCTTGAAAACCCCCTTGGCCCTGGGGGCGGCCTTCCTGAGGCCTCCAACCCAATCGGTTGTTCAGCTCCCTGGGTCCCCCATGCTGCTGTCCCTGCCCTCGGGGTTCTTCCCTCCTCCTATCTTCCCTTGGCTCCCTCTTCTCTCTCACTTCTCTCTGCCTCCCTGTTGTCGGCTCCTTCACATCATCCTCCGCCAACCTGGCCAGCTTCCTCGCAAACGCAGGGTTTGCCCTCTCGAAGTCTATCTCCTTTGCCGCCCTCTCCATGAGCTCCTTAAAAGAGAGAGGGGGCACTCTCTTCAGTTCCATGCTAAAAAACCCCGGCCTCAGCCCCAGGGTGAAGGCAAGCATCAATGCATACCCCGGGACCTCCTGGACCAGGAGAATCTCCTCTTGGAACCGGTCAACATAATGCCCCAACGTCTCCTCCGGCTTCTGCCTCACTGCAAACAGGCACTCAGCCTCCTTCTTCCGCTTCTTCGAAGTCGAGAATCTCAACAGAAAACCCCTGTGCAGATCCTCAAAACTGTAGATCGAGCTCGCCGGCAACTGGTGGAACCAGTCCCTGGCCTTTTCTTTCAGAGTGATGGCAAAAAGCCTACACTTGAAGGCATCCGACATCTGCCTTATCGACACCACATTCTCAAACCACTGCACGTGCTGAACCGGATCATCCTTCCCGGTGTAGTAGGTCATATCCGGCTCCCTGAACCCCTCCGGCACTAGAGCTGAGACGATGAGCTCACTAAAAGGGGTCTCGCCCCCTACCTGGCGAGAGGGCCCGTCCCGCGACCTCGGCTGGCTGGACCGATTCGCGAGACTGTGCCCGGGGAAGAGCTCCCGCACTGTCGCCTCCTTCTCGCCCAGATCCTCCGGAACCTCCTTTCCGGGACGCTAGCCTGGGAAAAGCTCCCGCGCAGCCACATCCCTCTCGCCTGTCTCCACCGGGACTTCCTTCCCGGGGCACTGCCCTGGGGCGTTCTCGCCTAACAGCGGAACCGCCTCCACAGGAGCCTGCGGCGTCTCCCACTCATTCCTTGTCGAGAAGGCCAAGCTGATCGTCTGCATGACCTCTCGCCTGAAATCCTCTAATATCTTCCTTGTCGCCTCTTCTCCCTGGGTGGGTGATCCTCCTGCGCCAGATCCTTCACCTTCACCTCCTTCCATAGGACTCGACTCAAGATTTTCTTACACCGACTGCTTCCACGCTCACCGCACCAGAACTGTTGAAGCCAAAATTGACCTCAACGACTGTTCATAAACCAAAGTGCAGCCGACGCCTACTTCTCTCAAATCTCGACCCCTGACTAGCTGCTAAGGTCCTAAGACTGACCCAAAGCCTCAGCTGGGAGGTCCCACCTCACACCCGAAAGATCCCTGAGAGCTTCCCCTCCAAAACCAATAGCTGGACTGAGAGCTCTTCAGAAAGCACTGGAGTTAGAGAGTAAAATGAGAACCCTGCCTTCCAAAGAGCCCCTATGAGTCTTTTTATAGTCTTCTCCTATCCTGAAAATACTGAAATACCCCTGATGGGTCTGCCAACAGCCAAATCCCGCTTTCATCCCAGGAGCATACATGTAATTTAACCCGAGGATAATGAAATAATAATAATAAAATAATCCTCTTTCCTGGGCGCCAGCCCCCACCTCACGGACCTGCTTGGCGAGAACCCCGGGCGAGAAGGCTCTTGCTGAGCCTTAGCTGGGCTCACCTTGGGGAGATCTCCCGCCAAGAGGGTTCTCGCTCTCAGTGGTCTCGACGTCACTGTTGCCCGCCCCCAGGGAGAGTTTCTTCTGGGCGGGAGCTTTCCTGTCCCGAAGCCTAAAGCTGACCTGAAGACCTGAGTCCTGGCGCAAACGATCCCGGCTACCAGTAGGCGGGAGCACCTTAAGGGCGAGAACTCTGCCGGTCCGACCTAGGGCTAACCCAAAGGGCAAGCCCAACCCTGACCACTGAAGTCTTAGTCTTCCTGGTCCTCCCCAGCCAATATGGGGTTGTACAACCAACTGACATACATGATAAGATGCAATATACGTGATTATGTCCTTTTTCATTCCAGGCCACCAGAAATCCTCCTTCAAGTCGTGATACATTTTCGTCCGTCCTGGGTGGATTGAATACGGGGTATTATGTACCTCATATAATATATCTCTTTGTATGCTGTTCACATTTGGGACACATAACCGTCCGTTCATAAGTAATAGCCCATTCTGTAACGTAAATCCGCCAGTCTCCCCTTTCCTTACCTTTTCTTGCAATTCTACCAGAAACGGATCCTTTGGCAATGCTTCTTTAATTCTCTCCTTCAATGTATATCTGATTTGTAATTGAGATAACTGCGCTTGTTTACCTTCCGGTATCACAAGTAGCGTGATCTCCATCCTCTCCAACTCGTATACTAATTGTGCCTCATAACCAGATAACACTGACAATCCAACTGTATTCTTACAGTTTAGGGCATTAGCAACCACATTCGCTTTGCCAGGGTGGTATTGTAGGTCCACATCGTAATCCTTGATAAACTCTAACCACCGGCGCTGCCGAAGGTTCAAATCCTTCTGAGAATATATGTATTTTAAATTTTTGTGATCGGTAAAGACTTCGCAGCGTACGCCATATAAATAGTGTCGCCAAATTTTCAGTGCAAAAATTACTGCAGCCAGTTCTAAATCATACACTGGGTAATTTTTCTCAGCATCTTTCAACTGTCGGGATGCATATGCAATTACTTTTCCGTGCTGTATCAATACACAACCCAATCCCTTGTACGAAGCATCACTATAAATCTGAAACCCGTCTGTACCTGACGGCATGGTCAAAATTGGCGTTGTGGTCAGTTTTTCTTTTAAAATGTCAAATGCTATCTGGCAGTCAATTGACCACTGAAATAACGTATTATTTCTGGTTAGCTGAGTCAACGATAAGGAAATTTTAGAAAAGTCCTTTACAAACCGTCGATAGTATCCTGCCAAACCAGAAAACTCCGTACTTCCGTCACTGAAGTTGGTTGGGGCCAACTGAGAATAGATTCAATCTTTGCGGGGTCTACAGCCAAACCCTGCTCTATGATTATGTGTCCAAGGAAGGACACCTTTCTCAGCCAAAATTCACATTTTGAAAATTTGGCATATAATTGATGTTCTTTCAACATTTGCAAGGCCAATCGCAGATGCCAAGCATGTTATTCTTCTGATGGGGAGTAAATCAGTATATCATCAATAAACACTATTACAAATCGGTCCAAATAGTCTTTAATGATCCGATTCATCAGATCCATGAATGCTGCTGGTGCATTCGTTAGCCCAAATGGCATGACTAAAAACTCAAAATGACCATATCTGATACTGAACGCAGTTTTGAAAATATCTTCTTCTTTTATCCTTAACTGGTGGTAACCAGATCGCAAATCCAACTTAGAAAACACTCTGGCGTTGACAGGTTGATCGAATAAATCCTCTATACGAGGGAGAGGATATTTATTCTTCACTGTCATCTTATTAAGTGCACGATAATCAACACACAAGCGTAATGTTCCTTCTTTCTTCTTAACAAACAATACCGGGGCACCCTACGGGGAGGAACTCAGGCGAATGAAATTTTTGTCAATCAATTCCTGTAGTTGCACTTTCAACTCTGCCAATTCCTTTGGCGCCATTCGATATGGAGACTTTGTCACTGGCCTAGCCCCTTGCTCGAGGTTAATTTCAAACTCAATTTCCCTCTTTGGAGGGAGTCCAGCCAACTCTTCCGGGAACAATTCTTGAAACTCACATACGACCAGAATCATCTAAATGTCTTTCCTTTTTTCAGATGGTCCTTTCACCATTACCAGAAAAGCTTCACCACCCTTTCGAATTTGTGAAAGCGCTCTCATTGCAGAAATTAGCATTTTGGACACTTCACCCAATCCTCAATATTTAATTCTGCTGTGATCTGCACATCTTACTGACACTTCTTTATTCTTACAATCAATAATTGCTTCGTTTTGAGTTAACCAGTCCATGCCCAAAATGATATCAAATTCGGTTAGTGGAAGAACCACTAAATCTGTTGTAAATGGTTTATCATTCAGGGCAAACGTAACGATTACTCGTTGTTGCATCGGGAGCACCTCATTATTTGGTAACGTAACGTACATCACCTCTTGTACCCGGTATGGCTTTGCCGCAATTGCATTCAATATTGATGCAGAAATAAAGGAGTGGCTTGCTCCAGTATCAAATAACAATTTAATTAAATAGTGGTCGATAAGGATAATACCTGTCACAACGGTGTAATCCTCCTTTGCCTCTTGTTGATTAAGATTAAACACTCGCGGCTATACTCGACATTCTTGCATTTGACGTTCTTCAATATATGATTCGGTTGGGGCTGACGTAGAAGTTGAGGTCGCATACTCACCTCCCGGAGCACGGCCCATCTGATACAATCGTCTCTGACCCTGAGGCATTGGAAACGGTTGTGCTGCTCTTTGTCCTTCTCGGGTACGAGGGCACTCCCTCTGTCGATGCCCAGGCTGACGGCACAAATAACAAACATTGCTCCCCACTAGACACTGCCCCTTGTGGCTTTTGCCACACTTACCACATCGTTGCTCAACTACTAGCGCACTGCCACTACTCTCAATAGGACGCGGCCGCTTTCCTGAATCACTGGACTTTCCTGATGTAGTTGTCCTGCTCGAAGACTCCTTACTGGAAGACGACCATGACGATCTTTTCTTTGCAAAGTCTCCCCGCTTCTGCGTTTTCTCTGCATCAATCTCCATCAAACGGGCTTTTTGCACCAAATCCCTATAGTCTGTAATTTCCATCGGTACCAGAACCGAACGAATACTGTCTCGCAATCCTTCCTGCAAGCGTCTACATCTTTCTTTCTCGTTAGTCACAAATGCCTCTGCATAAAACGCCAAGTTGGCGAATTCTGTTTCATATTCCAGGACTGATCGAGAACCCTGCACGAGACACAAGAACTTATCCTGTAATAACTTCTTTTTCGATTCTGGAACAAACCTGTTTCTTTTTTCGCTTCTCCTTCCATTAAAAACGTAACCAAACCCACTTTTCGTTCATCTGGGCAAAGCATAACTTCCAGTATTGTTTCAATACGAGAACTCCAATCCTCTGTCTCCAGGAGAGATATCCCTCCCCGAAACACTGGCGGCTTCAACTCCATGAACTGCTTTAGATCAATATCCAACTGTCTCGGCTGTGACGGTCCTGCTACTTCCGGTGCTGCTAGAGGGGGCGCATCTCGAACCATTTTAATAGCCTCCGTTAACATCTTCGTCAACTCCATTAGCTACTGAGGAGTCTGTTGCTCTGCCTGCGGAGGTATTGTTTATGACAGTCTTTGCGAAGCCTGCCCCGATGCACCGCCCTCAGATATTGCCTCTCGGGCTTCCTGTACCAATTCCATATAAATCACATTTAATTGAGTTCATTAACACTATTACATCCTCGTTATGGCCAGGGTTCAATTGAAAACCTGGCTCTGATACCACTAAATTGTAACGGCCCACATGACCGCCAAAATTAATAATATCATTATCTGCATAAATATCAGAGTATAGTGGAAGTTTCTATGCATTTCATAACGAGTATATACGACATTTACTAAACACCTACCTAACATTTTATATTTACATAACTAAGCAGACATATATATATATAAATACAAGTAAGTAAATCCGAACATCTCCAACCTATGCTCTACTGATGATCGGTTGGCAGCTTTTCGGTTCCTAAAAATTATAGAAATAAAACCGTTAGTCTTGCATAAAGACTAAGTGAAAATTTACCTTTTTAACCTGCTATACAGTTGTATAAAAGTGTGAGAAAACGGCTAATGTTGCAGTTAACAGACATGGTGGGAAGTATATTCAGTTGAACATATATACTTTTATCATAACGAAACAACCTGGCTCATGCTCTGTAATCAGTATTACAGTCAAATTAATAGACGTAACTATTAGTATTGGATCAGTAAAGGCTATAAGAAACCGTAAACAGTAAGCTGTAAAGCAATATTCCTTTTTAACTTTTCATTTTAGGAACTATTAAGGGAAATTAAATGAATTCTATATCAGTTTCAGTATTTCATTTTCAGTCTTTAGGCCCGACCCCTTGGGGTCATCAGTCTCCAAACCAGTACATACAACACGCGTTTATGCCTTTCGGCTCGATTGGTTTCGTAATTCAATACACAATATCAATACTATTCATTTTATATTACCCTTAACAATTTCATGTGTCGACACATAAGATGTTTTAAAATGAGTTTATTATTTTAATTAGTCCCCTCAGAAAAATACTTTCTTGCTTGATTGCCTCTATCGGAGGCCATTCATAGCATTGGCAATATAAGACATTTTCAATATAAAAATGAAATATTTAGGTAAAACATACATTAAAAAGAGAAATTCTCACCATAGCTCGCTCTTTTCCTTTGCCCCGCCTTGAATAGACGTTGCGTCTACTTGGAGATGCCATCCTTCACACTATCTGTACACATATGTTACATTTATAAGGCCACAACATTATATTCCACGAGGTTGCATATCACATAGCGACACGACACACTCAGGTCGACGCATGCAAATCTTCAT